>CM017772.1:1259660-2493554 GCA_008009225.1 Acer yangbiense
GCTTTGTTCAGGAATGGTGGCCGAGTAAAGCTTATACATACAGCCAGTTGTGAATGTCGACCACAACGAAATCCAGTAGATTGTTCACCGGCGGCACGGTACTGTCCCAAACCCTCGGTAGCTTCACGTTCCCCAACGATCTACTTCCTGTGCCCCCAAAACCTTTCAATGGTACAATGGAAAGGCTTCAGATCTTTCCTGTCCATCTGAAAGTTCTCAAAATACTCGAGGCGTGTTTATCAATATAAAGCTAGAGGGGGGGGGGGGGGGGGGGGGGGGGGGGGGGGTGGTTAAGGAATAGATTTTAACTATTATTACCCATTTTTCGCATGCAAGTCAATTTTACGAAAATGCCCCTACTAGTCAAAATACATACAAGTGTAATATAGTGCGGAATTTAAATAACACTTGATGTATACGTGGAAACCCAACCACTGGGAAAAACCACGGGCTGTATAGTGCGCCACACTCGGAACTCGAAATCCCTATTGAAATGAAGTTTACAACCTATGTAACCTCGTCTAACACTCCGGTCTGTACCCCTCACTTCTACCCGGGCCTTTATTAGCAACCCTATTCCAATTTGCTTGAGGCCTAAGCACTCTTAGCCTCAGACTTACTTCTCAATGAAGAGAAACACCCTATGTGAATATGTATGAATATGCAATTAATCATAAGAGCTAGGTTACTCTAAATGCTTATCTATGATGATGATATATTCAATTTAAATCAACCCTAGATATCAATGCTAAATGACATGTCAAATAGCATAGATGATCATAGATTATAAAAACCTAGATATCTATCAAAAACCAACACTCATTAATTCATCAAATAATCTCTTTTCTTGTATTTAACATATGATCAAAAACATACAAGTAATTTAAAAAGAGATGGCTTGGTATTTTAAAATACTACAATAAGATGAAATTAATCAAAATCTTACCAAGCAAGTTGTGATGATGCAAACCCATACATGATGCACTCTATATAGACATAGGAATGCAATATGAAATTGATGCAAAAAGGTTTGGATTTGAGTGGTTAAAGATGAGTTCTTGATTTGATTTTCTCTCAAAATCTATCTTTGAATATTAGGGTTCTTAAGAGTCAAAGAACTAATTCAGATAAAGAGAAGTGTGATATTTATAGACATCAAGAACAGGGCAAGTGAAAAGACAATTTTGCCCCTGAAACGCACCGTTCGCGGTTTCAATCGGCGGCCTGGCCCGCCGAGACGACCGCCGAATAGAGCTCGTGAAGAACAGAGCATTAACGGCGGTTTCATTCGGCGGTTTCGTGACCGCCGATCCAACCGCCGAATCAACCCGAGGATTAAAATCGATCAGGTATGACGACGGTTTCGAACGGCGGTCGTGACCGCCGATCTGGACCGCATAATTGCTTCAGACCAATCTGGACTGAAACGGCGGTTTCATTCGGCGGCCAGGCCGCCGATCATAACCGCCGATCACCAACATGGTGAAAACCAAGGAGAAGCCAATGCATTCTCCATAGGCGGTTCGTCTGTTCGCGCGAAACCAAGCACTAATTAGTGCAAGCGCGGACGTTTCCGAACAATGTCGGGAAAACGAATTATAAGGCACATATACACACAACAAGATATATCAACCAAAGTGCTAGTGTGTAAGTGACATGTGAAGAGTGCACAAAAAATAAAGCAAGTAGCATCATAGCAAAATGCTAAGTGAGTGTGTGCTACTAAATCTTTCAAAGAAAAACAAGCACAAGAGATTATACCTTTGGCGTGCTTGTAACTTGAGGTCATGGAAGGGCCTTTGATCTTCAACACTAAACACTTTGTAAGGATTCCCGTTTTGTTGATTGGCTTATTTCGTGGTCAAACCACATGTTGGGGTTTTGAATGTAAGGGTAGTCTAAGTGTTTAGGTGTTGAAGATCAAAGGCCCTTCCATGACCTCAAGATACAAGCACGCCAAAGGTATAATCTCTTGTGCTTGTTTTTCTTTGAAGAGATTTAGTAGCACACACACACTTAGCATTCTTGCTATGATTGCATACTTGCTTATTTTTATGTGCATCTCTTCACATGTCACTTTTACACACTAGCACTTTGGTTGATATATCTTGTTGTGTGTATATGTGCCTTATAATTCGTTTCCCGACATTGTTCGGAAACGTCCGCGCTTGCACTAATGAGTGCTTGGTTTCGCGCGAAGACCGCCTATGGAGAATGCCCTTGGCTTCTCCTTAGTTTTCACCATTGTTGGTGATAGGCGGTTATGATCGGCGGCCTGGCCGCCGAATGAAACCGCCGTTTCAGTCCAGATTGGTCTGAAGCAATTATGCGGTCAAGATCGGCGGTCACGACCGCCGTTCGAAACTGCCGTTCATACCTGATTGATTTAATCTCTCGGGTTTGATTCGGCGGTTGGATCGGCGGTTCACGAAACCGCCGAATGAAACCGCCGTTAATGCTCTGTTCTTCACGAGCTCAATTCGGCGGTCGTCATCGGCGGCCTGGCCGCCGATTGAAACCGCCGAACGGTGCGTTTCAGGGGCAAAAGTGTCTTTTCACATGCCCAATTCTTGATGTCTATAAATATCTTGTTTTCTCTCAATCTCTGAACAAGTTTCTCTTGAGCAATTAGAACCCTAATCTTTCAAGAGAGATTTTTGAGAAAAATCAAATCAAGAACCTATCTTTAAACACTCAAATCAATTCCCTTTTGCATCAAATTTCATATTTGATCTTCTATGCCTTCATAGAATTGATCCATGCATGGTTTTGAATCATCACATCTTATTTGGTATGTTCTTCACTAATTTCATATTACTTTAGTGTTTTTCATATTAATACATCTCTTTAATTACTTGTATGCTTTTGATTATATGCTAGATACAAGTTAGAGATTATTTGTGATGAAAATTAATTGAGTGTTGTTGTGATAGCTAATTAGGTTTTTAATTAATCTTGATTAGCTAAGCTATTTGACATGTCATTTAGCAATTGATATCTAGGGTTGATTAAATTGATTATATCATCATCCTAGATAAGCATCTAAGGTACCTAGCCTTGTTTGTTATTTGAATATTCATATATATATTCACATAGGTTGTTTCTCTTCTTAGAGAAGTAAGTCTTGAGGCTAAGAGTGCTTAGGCCTCAAGCAAATTGGAATAGGGTTGCTAATAAAGGCCCGCTGGGTAGAAGTGGGGGTTACAGACCGGAATGTTAGACGAGGTCTACATAGGTTGTAAACTTCATTTCAATTAGTGATTTCGAGTTCCGAGTGTGGCGCACTATACAGCCCGTGGTTTTTCCCAGTGGTTGGGTTTCCACGTATACATCAAGTGTTATTTAAATTCCGCACTATATTACACTTGTATGTATTTTTGACTAGTAGGGGCATTTTCGTAAAATTGACTTGCATGCGAAAATTGGGTAATATTTGTAAAATCTATTCACCCCCCCCCCCTCTAGCGTATATTGAACACGCCTCGAGTATTTTAATAACTTTCAATTGGTATCAGAGCGGGTTCCTAGATATACTTAGGTGATCCTAGCTCATTTTAGGTGTGTTGTGCATTTGTGATTTTTTGCTCATTCATACATTTTGCATACATTTCATTCATTCATTTGATACAATGAGTGGATTCGGGCAACCATGAGGGTGCTTCAAGCACACGGCCACCCCTCCTCACCGGCATAAATTACTCCCAATGGAAAGGAAGATGGAGGCATATGTGTGTCAAATCCATGATAGGGCATGGATGGCCATTGAAGATGGATATTCGCCTCCTATGATGACTCCCACGGATGGAGGAGAAGAAGTGCTCAAGCCTAAGGCACAGTGGACACAACCTGAGTTTGAGTTGTCCAAGTGGAATCAAAAGGCGTGGCACGCCCTCATATGTGCAGTGGATGAAAATCAGTACAAATGATTCAGAACACTAAGATAGCCAAGAGGCATGGGACATCTTAGAGGTTGCACACGAGAACCGAAGTAGTGAAGGACTCCAAACTTCAAGTCCTCCAAACTCATTTGAGACACTTAGGATGGAGGAGAATGAGTGCTTCAACGACTTCGAGATTAGGTTGATGGACATTGTCAACCAAAGTCATCAACTTGGTGACCCTTACTCGGATAGAAGGATCAAGCAAAAGATAATGAGATCGCTTCCCGAGAGGTTTGAGTCTAAGGGACGGCTTTAGAGAAAATAGTGATTTTAAGGACATGAAGCCGAGCGAGGTAATAGGTAGACTTCTCGCCTACGAGTCTAGGAAGGGTCCTAGCTCCACTCCTTCAAAGAAGCAAAAAGGGATTGCTTTGAGAGCTTCCAAGTTTGAGAAGGAGGACAAGGGCGGATGAAGACATGGCACTTTTAATGAGAAAATTCAAGAAGTTTGTAAAATTCGAGAAGAAGGGTCATGCATCCAAAAGGCAAGAATTGAAGAAAAGGGTTCCTTTCAAGAAGGTTGAGCATAGGCAAGAGAATAGTGAAAGGAAAGGGATCCAATGCTATGAGTGTGGTGGCATAGGTCATATCTCACTAGATTGTGGGAATTTGAAGAACAAGAGAGAAAAATGATGGCCGCCATTTGGAGTGAAAGTGATGACTCCGAAGAAGGAGATAAGTCATCAAGTGATGATGAGCTTATCAATAACTTCAAGGCATTGGGTGCCAATTGTGAAGAAAATGAAGTTGTTGGTAAGAATTCCGTTGCTAGTGATCCCATAGAAGAGAAAGTCGAAGAAGTAGCTCTAGAGGAGATAGTTGTTGCTTCGCATTGGGATATGGCACTTATTGACTCAAGAGATCAAGGTGAAGGTCTTGATGAGGAAATTGATCCATAAGAGAGGAGGAGAGCCTAGAAGATGACACTAGTGGAGATGACTCCTTATCTAACTCTACAAATGGAAATGTAGAGAATATGGATATGCATAACTTTATAGTCAATGTTGAAAGCTCCATGAAGAAGAAAGATAGATTTCTAAGGATTTTAGAGGAAGAAAATCTAGAGCTTACAACATACAATGACCTCCTAAAGAAGCAAGTGGAGAAAATGGATCTTAAGGACAACTTTGAAAGTTTTGAAAGCTCTAAGTTAAAGAATGAAAAAGAGATTCAAAGGTTAAAGGAAGAACTACTTAGGCTTTCAACACAAGTTGATCACTTGAATGATGAAGTGATAAGATCCATGGTGGAAGAAGACAAGCTAAAAGATGAGCTAGCTTTGTCTAAGAGGATTGAAGAGGGTTTGAAGAGAGAGCTTGTTGAAGCCAAAGAGTCATTGACTAGAATGACCACAAGCACCAAGAAACTTGACAACATACTTGGTGTAGGAAAAAGCCCTTGTGACAAAAGAGGTCTTGGATTCGAAGTGAGCAAGGATTGCTCTATTCCTAAGAAGACCGTCTTTGTGAAGAGTTTGGGTAAGATAGAAGCGTCACCGGTGCAAACTCCTAGGAAGAAGTTAGAACTAGGACAATGTTCGAAAAATGCACAAGTGAAGGTGGTGAAAACGAGACAACCCCAAGCTCAACGGATTAGAGCCTCTCGAGTCATCTCTCCTCAACAAATGACTCACTATGAAAAGAGGCAAAACATGCTACCTAATCCAAGGAGGCAACCCATTCCGGTTCAACCAAATAGAAGACATGAACCGACTCAACACCAAAGGAGACATCAAATGCATGATGAGTCTCCAATGACTTCACAAGAACATGGTATGAATTCTTACTTTGTACCAACTTGTCATTATTGTGGTGTTTATGGGCATATTAGGCCTAAGTGCTTTAAGTACATTAACCATTGTAGGATTGATAGCATGATAAAGAAAAAGAGGCTAAGAAGAGCCCATTTGCATGAGCCTAGGAAATCTTTTGTCAATAATCCTAGGTTAGTGAATGACATGCAACCTTTGACCACTAAGAAGAAAAATGTTATATCTATGTGGATAAGGAAAAATGAACCCGCTTGCTACGAGACTAACAAGTCTCAAATAGGTTCAACTAAGTCCAATGGACTTGGTAGGTCCATAGGACCTCATGCCCTTCATTAATGAAGGATGATACTAACCCCATATGGGGAACTCAAGCAAAGAGAGCTATTTTTGCATTCTTGTCACTTGCAAAAAATTTGAAAAATCTTATGCTTCTTGGTTGATTGCTTGAGTAAGCTTGGTTGCACATATGTATATATTTTTCAATTCAATAAGTGTGAACCTTGCTTGTTTACAATCCATGTCATATTTATGTTCAAACATGCATTTTGGACTAGGAGATGTATGTAGGAAGTATGATTTGAATGACCTATGATTATCTCCATGACATGATGATTCTTAAATAACATGCTAATGTCTTATGAAAGCATGAAATTCATGTACATGCTCAAATGAAAAAGCATGAATTGATAATTGCGTTCTTAAATGCAAAACTTGTGTGAAAAAGCTAATGAGACTCAAATGAAAAATGATCTAGTATCCATTCAAGGATTTTACAATCCAAATGTCTCTCTTTCTTTATTGGTTGAACATGTCTACTATCATACGGGTTTCATTCCCGGAAAAATCAAATAGGGTGCAAAGTTGCTCATGACATGTTTAGCTTATAAAGTTGGATATAGTTGTTCTTAAATTGAAATCAATGAAATTTCTATATCCTTGCTTCTCTCATGACAATGGTGAAATTGGTTTGAATTCCTATTAGAAACCTTTGTCATTTGCTTTGCCAATACCATGGTATTTTGGACTTGAATGCAATATGTCTTGTATGCAAAGCATTTTGTTTCACACATTTTATCTAATAAATCTCCTCGTTTCTCTCCGATTAATTGAGATTGCATAAAGTGACTTATATGATTATGCATATACTAGATTGCTACTATCTCTCTTTGCCTTGAGTACCCGGTTGGGGACTACTCCTTTGTCTATATCATGACAAAAAGGGGGAGTAGAATGTGGTAAGGGAGGTGCAAATTGTTGTAGCAATTGGTGCACATGGGGAGAATATACATTGAGGGGGAGTAACCCTTTGAGGGGAGCATTGCATTCATCATACATTGCATGATGTTGTGTTTAATTTCTTAGAAATGCAAATGCTTGTTTATGTCCTCACTTGATTCATCTCACTTTTACTTGTTTTGGAAAGTTTAGAACCTTGTTTCAGGGAATGATTGTTCTACAAGAGATTGAAGACTTCAAGTTTTATTTTTATATATCTCTTTGTATTGTAGAAAATCTTCATTGACCCATAGGTTTATTTTTGTTGTGAGGAATCAATGTGAGTGGTGGTTTTGTCACGAAATAGCCAAAGGGGGAGATTGTAAGGATTCCCGTTTTGTTGATTGGCTTATTTCGTGGTCAAACCACATGTTGGGGTTTTGAATGTAAGGGTAGTCTAAGTGTTTAGTGTTGAAGATCAAAGGCCCTTCCATGACCTCAAGAAACAAGCACGCCAAAGGTATAATCTATTGTGCTGTTTTTCTCTTGAAGAGATCTAGTAGCACACACTCACTTAGCATTCTTGCTATGATTGCATACTTGCTTATTTTTATGTGCATCTCTTCACATGTCACTTTACACACTAGCACTTTGGTTGATATATCTTGTTGTGTGTATATGTGCCTTATAATTCGTTTCCCGACATTGTTCGGAAACGTCCGCGCTTGCACTAATGAGTGCTTGGTTTCGCGCGAAGACCGCCTATGGAGAATGCCCTTGGCTTCTCCTTGGTTTTCACCATTGTTGGTGATCGGCGGTTATGATCGGCGGCCTGGCCACCGAATGAAACCGCCGTTTCAGTCCAGATTGGTCTGAAGCAATTATGCGGTCAAGATCGGCGGTCACGACCGCCGTTCGAAACCGCCGTTCATACCTGATCGATTTTAATCCCTCGGGTTTGATTCGGCGGTTGGATCGGCGGTCGCGAAACCGCCGAATGAAACCGCCGTTAATGCTTTGTTCTTCACGAGCTCAATTCGGCGGTCGTCATCGGCGGCCTGGCCGCCGATTGAAACCGCCGAACGGTGCGTTTCAGGGGCAAAAGTGTCTTTTCACATGCCCAATTCTTGATGTCTATAAATATCTTGTTTTCTCAATCTCTGAACAAGTTTCTTGAGCAATTAGAACCCTAATCTTTCAAGAGAGATTTTTGAGAAAAAATCAAATCAAGAACCTATCTTTAAACACTCAATCAATTCCCTTTTGCATCAAATTTCATATTTGATCTTCTATGCCTTCATAGAATTGATCCATGCATGGTTTTGAATCATCACATCTTATTTGGTATGTTCTTCACTAATTTCATATTACTTTAGTGTTTTTCATATTAATACATCTCTTTAATTACTTGTATGCTTTTGATTATATGCTAGATACAAGTTAGAGATTATTTGTGATGAAAATTAATTGAGTGTTGTTTTTGTGATAGCTAATTAGGTTTTTAATTAATCTTGATTAGCTAAGCTATTTGACATGTCATTTAGCAATTGATATCTAGGGTTGATTAAATTGATTATATCATCATCCTAGATAAGCATCTAAGGTTACCTAGCCTTGTTTGTTATTTGAATATTCATATATATATTCACATAGGTTGTTTCTCTTCTTAGAGAAGTAAGTCTTGAGGCTAAGAGTGCTTAGGCCTCAAGCAAATTGGAATAGGGTTGCTAATAAAGGCCCGCTGGGTAGAAGTGAGGGGTTACAGACCGGAATATTAGACGAGGTCTACATAGTTGTAAACTTCATTTCATTAGTGATTTCGAGTTCCGAGTGTGGCGCACTATACAGCCCGTGGTTTTTCCCAGTGGTTGGGTTTCCACGTATACATCAAGTGTTATTTAAATTCCGCACTATATTACACTTGTATGTATTTTTGACTAGTAGGGGCATTTTCGTAAAATTGACTTGCATGCGAAAATTGGGTAATATTTGTTAAAATCTATTCACCCCCCCCCTCTAGCTTTATATTGATAAACACACCTCGAGTATTTTAATAACTTTCACACTTAGACTACCCTTACATTCAAAACCCCAACATGTGGTTTGACCACGAAATAAGCCAATCAACAAAACGGGAATCCTTACAATCTCCCCCTTTGGCTATTTCGTGACAAAACCACCACTCACATTGATTCCTCACAACATAATAGAAACTACGGGTCTACAATGAATTTCTACTTTACAAAGAGATAAGATAAATGGTCTTGAAGTCTTCAATCTCAAGTAGAACAATCAATCCCTGAAAGCACAGTTTCTATACTTTCCAATACAAGAAAAGGTGAGATGAATCAAGTGAGATAAAACAAGCATTTGCATTTAAGAATTTAAGTACAACATCATGCAATGTATGAATGTGCAAATGCTCCCCCTCAAAGGGTTACTCCCCTCAATTAGTATTCTCCCCAACATGCATAATTGCTACTACAATTTGCAACTCCCCTTACCACACCATACTCCCCCTTTTTGTCATGATATAGACAAGGAGTAGTCCCCAACCGGGTCACTCAAGGCAAAGAGAGATAGTAGCATTCTAGTATATGCATAATCAATATAAGTCACTTTTATGCAATCTCAAATTTATTGAGAGAAACAAGGAGATTTATTTAAATAAAATGTGTGAATCAAAAAATTGCTTTGCATACAAGACATGTAGCATTTAAGTCCAAAATATCATGGTATTTGGCAAAGCAATGACAAAGGTTTTCAATATGAATTCAAACCAATTTCACCAATGTCAGAGAGAAGCAGGATATAGGTTTTCATTGATTTCAATTAAGAACAACTATATCCAACTTTATAAGCTAAACATGTCATGAGCGACTTTGCACCCTACTTGATTTTTCCGGATAAGATATCCGTATGATAGTAGACATGTTCAACCAATAAAGAAAGAGAGACATTTGGATTGTAAAATCCTTGAATGGATACAAGATCCTTTTTCATTTGAGTCTCATAAGCTTTTTCACACATTATTTGCAGTTAAGAAATGCAATCATCAAAACATGCTTTTTAAGATTAGCATTTAGCATGTCATTTTAGCAATCATCATGTCATGGAGATCATTATAGGTCATTCAAATTAAATCCTATGTATATATCTCCTATCCAAAAATGCATGTTTGAACATAAATATGACATGGATTGCAATACAAGCATTGATCACACTTATTGAATAGAAAATATGTATACATAGTGTAACCAAGCTAACTCAAGCAACAAAAAGAGAAGCACAAGATATTTCAAATTTTTTTGCAAGTGACAAGATGCAAAATAGCTCTCTTTGCTTAAGTTCCCCATATGGGGTCAATTTTCCATACCACTTCAAAGAAGGGTATGAGGTCCTATGGACCTACCAAGTCTTTGGACTTGGATGAACCTATTTGAGACTTGTTAGTCTCGTAGCAAGCGGGTTCATTCTTATCACTCCACTTAGGTGACACTAAATCAATCCTAGTGGACAAAGGTTCTAGAGTACAAGATGAAAAGGATCATGCACATGATTTTCTTCCTTTTTATGAAGCATCTTAGCTCTAGCCTTTTTCTTGTCAATCATGCTTTTAGCTCTACACATTTCAATGTAATGCAAGCAACTTGGTCTAATATGACCAACAATACCACAAAAATGACAAGTGGGAATAAGGTTAGGAATCATACCATTCCCTTTAGCATGGATAGGAGCTTTCCCTTGTCGTTGTGGTTGTCTTGGTTATTGGATCGGATCTCTCCTCTTTTGTTGAAAACCAAGACGAGGTTGCTTGCTTGTCTGAGCTTGCATGATTGAACTCTTCCCATTGTGTTTTTGAGTTTGAGGGAAGATAGTGTGAGGAGCCCTTTGGGTGTGAGCTTGAGCTTGACCTTTTGGTGCCTCACCACTTGGGCACTTCTTGAACACTCTCCTAGGTCACTCTTCTTCCTAGGTTGTTGAGGAGAAGGGGACATATTGAAGTCCATGTTCATGGCACAGGATGTCTTGCTTGTGGAGGAGGCATCCGTGTCATCAATGTAGCCAAGACCTCTCTTGTCACTTGGCTTTCTTCCAACTCCCAACATGTGGTCAAGCATCTTGGTGCTTGAAGTCATCTTAGCCATTAAGACCTTAACTTCTTCAAGCTCTCTTTTTAGCTCTTCTTCTCTCCTCTTAGATAAGGCTAAGTCTTCTTTTAGCTTATCTTCATCCGCCATGGATCTCACCACTTCTTCACACAAGTGGTCTACTAGTGTTGAAAGCTCTAGATTCTCTTCTTTTAATCTTCTAATTTCTTCCTTGTTCCTCATCATCGAGCTCTCAACTTTGACTTTGTAGTCATTAAGATCCATACACTCCACATTTCCATTTGTGGAGTTAGATGACAAACATTCAACATTTGTGTCATTTCCTCTAATCTCCATTTCACCAATGGAGTCATCTCCTTCATCAAGATCATCAAATTTTTCTCTTGATGAGGAAAGAGCCAAATCCCTATGAGTAGCTACACCAACTACTTCTATACCTTGTTCTTCTTGGGGATCACAAGGAAAAGCAACTTTGCCATCTTCTTCAACTTCTACACTCTTGGCTCCAAATTCCGTGTAGATGATGGCAAGTTCTTCATCACTTGAAGGATTTTCATCATCTTCATATTTATCCCATAAGGTGGCCTTCGCCTTCCCTTTTCTTCTATCCTTCAAGTTTCCACACTCCGGGGAGAAATGCCCGAATCCTCCACATTCGTAGCACTGAATCCCCTCTCTTGAAGACACTCCTTGGTTTGGCTTGTTAATGAGTCCCATGTCTTCAATTGAGATACCCTCCTTCTTGTCATGCTTCGAAGTCTCCAAAGCAATTTTCTTCTTTTTCTTCTTAGGAGGTGCGGTGGTCAACTTCTTCTTAGGAGGTGAGGTGGTTAAATTCACAAATCTCCTAAATCTCTCTAGTAAGAGAGGCATCTCCTCAATGGAGTCAATTTCTTCTCTCACAAAATCACTCATAGTGTTTGCGTTGAATGAATGCAAATGAGAAGAATGCAAAATGTATGAAGAAATCAAACAAACATACAAAATGCAAAAACACACCAAAATGAGCTAGGATCACCTAAGTATATCTAGGAACCCGCTCTGATACCAATTGAAAGTTCTCAAAATACTCGAGGCGTGTTTATCAATATAAAGCTAGAGGGGGGGGGGTGAATAGATTTTAACTATTATTACCCAATTTTCGCATGCAAGTCAATTTTACGAAAATGCCCCTACTAGTCAAAAATACATACAAGTGTAATATAGTGCGGAATTTAAATAACACTTGATGTATACGTGGAAACCCAACCACTGGGAAAAAACCACGGGCTGTATAGTGCGCCACACTCGGAACTCGAAATCACTAATTGAAATGAAGTTTACAACCTATGTAGACCTCGTCTAACACTCCGGTCTGTAACCCCTCACTAGCGTCTTCGATTTGAGCAACCTCCTTTCCGAATCTTGCTAGATACTTCTTGATTGACTCATTATGTTCTTGCTTCAGGTTTGATAGATGGGCGAGCGACTTTCTTCTCTGCACACTTCCTATGAACTGTCTTATGAATGCTTTGCTGAGGCTTGAAAAACTATTAATGCTCCCCGGAGGGAGTCGCCCAAACCACCTGGAGGCGAGGTCGCCGAATATTTGAGGCAACGTCAGGCACAGCAGTCCATCGTTGGATGAATACTGGGTCATGATATTGCGGAATCGGCAGACATGCTCTTTTGGATCTCTGTTTTCCTTATACTGCTCGATGGTTGGCATTCTGAATCTGTTCGGAAATTGGGTGCGAGCAATACTTTCAACGAATGGGCTGTTTGACTCATCATCCGAAGATACATTGCGACCATATCTTCGTGCCATCGTTGAAACCTTCCTTGATAGTTCTTGTAGGGTGACATCTCGGTGACCAGTTAGCTCTCCTACTGGATCGAGTCTACTCTTGATTGTCATTCTTCCATAATCGCCTCTATCACCCGGGCTCCTACCAGTTCTTCGATCTTCTGTGCTCTCAGATCTTCTCCGTCGTGCTCTTTTTGTTCGTAATTCCCTTCGTGGCTGAGGACTCTTGTCTTCAGACGAGATAGAATGGTGTCTCCGCCGGCTCTTTTGGTATGTGTCACTGGAATTTACCCCATGTAATCGCACCTGGTCTCGCCCCTCCGTAGATTCTTCATTCAACACACCTTTTCCCTTCCTTTGTTTTCTTCCTTCGAAATTCTCAGGGTGGTCTTGGGGAGTCTCTTCTGTGGATTGTTGATTGAGCCATTACATATATAGAATTTCGCCTCCTATTTCCGATACTTTTGATTGACTTTCGAGTAAATTCATGAAATTTATGGCTCGATGTTGATTGTACAGGTACTTTTTGTATTCTGGGTTGAAGAACGAAGAAATTCGGTGATTTTGGGCTAAAAGTGGCGAAAGGAGAGCATTTGAGGGCAAAACGGTCATTTGGCAAGAAAAGAGGAAATCGGCGGTTCAATTCGGCGGTCTGGCCGCCGTTTGAAACCGCCGTTTCATTCCAGAAGTGTCAGGTGCATTCGGCGGCCACAGTTCCAACCGCCGATCAATTCCAGTAGGTCCATTTTCAATTCGGCGGTTTAAATTCGGCGGCCTGGCCGCCGTTTCTGGCCACCGATCACGCGCCACGTCAGCAGCACCGGGATTTCACCACTAACTCATGAGGCCACATATAAATATCCCCTTTTCTCCTTCTCACACAACCTACCACCACCACTTTCATGAAACCCTAACCTCTCTAACCTCTCTCTAACCTTCCATTACCCAACATCTCACAATTAATTCATCCTCCACCATTCTTCCATCTCATCTTGGAAATTTATTGAAGAGAGAAGAGGAGATTCACCAAGGTCAAGGGAATCTCAAGCACATCAAGGAACAAGAAGACTTGTGAAGGCCATCATGGGTTTTCTCTACAACTTTGCTCTCTTTATTTATAATTCCACTATGTGTAACTAAACCCTTATATTGGGGAATTGATGAGACAACTTATGTGATGATCCTATGTATTTGAATTAGTCATGTATTTATAAAATCCTCTCTTGGTATATTTTCATTTCATTGCTTTGAAGTTGCCATTTTTACTTTACTAAGTTAATATTGGGGTTCAATTTAGCTTGTGGTAAAAATGGTTCACATATGAAGGTTGTGGTTTAGGGTTTGAATGGCTTTCAACTCACTCTCCAATCTTTAGCATATATGAAATTGAAAATTGATGCATGTATGTGTTATTTGGTACAAGACCTTTAATTTGTTCTTAAGAATATTATTTGGGCAATTACTCATAGTGGGGTTTACTTGGGTAAGAGCTTGAATCTATTTCCACCAAGACTCATAGTAGGGCTTACTTGAGTCAAGGTGTGAATTTGCATAGTATTGAGTTAAATCAATTTAAGAACAAACCTTGAGTTGGATTAAAGTGCTTAATTGGACTAGTTCATTACATTAGGAAATCTTTTAGTTGTCAACTCAATTCCCCAATATCTATCATCATATATCACACTTTCCTTTACATTACTTGTTTTTAGATAAATTAATTTCATTTAGTTTAATTGTTAAGACAAATTCCAAAACCAAAATGAATTTTACTTTTCCGCACGTAGTTTAGATTAGTGTAC
Organism: Acer yangbiense; assembly: GCA_008009225.1. Lineage (NCBI taxonomy): Eukaryota > Viridiplantae > Streptophyta > Magnoliopsida > Sapindales > Sapindaceae > Acer > Acer yangbiense. The sequence continues at coordinate 1,274,285 of CM017772.1, forward strand.
ATAAATTAGTTATAGCCAAATATCCTCCCTTTCCCTGAGGAACGATCCCACTTGCCATTATACATCTCATTCGATTTGTGTATCCCGAGTGTGGAATTTTGGTACTTGCAAAAGTCCGATCAAAATTTGGCGCCGCTGCCGGGGATCGGCAGCGTTATATTTGGCTATTCTAGTTTAGGACATAGTTTAGTAGTTTAATTGTGTTATTTTTATCTTTTTACTTCTTGGTAGTTTTTATTTTTGGTGTTTCAGGTTTGCTAGTGTATGCGCGGACGTCGTTCTAGGGGAGGTATTCTGTTTCCCTTCAACGATCGTATTAACCAAGTTGGAAGACTAGCAAGAGCCACTGAAAGGGCAAGGGTGAATATGGAAGACGGAAGAGAAAACCAAAACCCACCCAATGATCCACCCCCACCAATGAATATCCCACTAAATATGCAACCCCCACAAATGGAAAACCCTCCAAGACAACTCACCATGGGACAATATTCAAGACCTATCATCGGAAATGAACCACCGGCCATTGTTCTTGATGAGCTCACGAAGTCATATGAGCTCAAGACCATGCACATTAGCCAATTACCATCCTTCCTTGGCAAACCAAATGAAGACTGTTTACAATTCATGAAGGATCTTAGTGGGGTAGTCGAGACCTTCCCCTTTACATCAAGGATGGGTACACTCTCAAAGGAACAACTACTAATGAGGTGCTTCTCAACTTGTTTGAAGGACAATGCAAAAAAATGGCTCAATACCCAAAAGCCCGGATCTCTTGTATCATGGGAGGCGGTGTGTGAAGCATTCTTCAACCGATTCTTTCCATCAAACAAGAAGAGGGATTTACGGATGCGAATTACGGGGTTTTAAGAAGAGATTGGTGATTCATTTCATGAGACATGGGAGAGGTTCCAATCCTTACTGGCACAACTTCCTCCCCACATGCTCCCCGATGAATACAAGGTATCCTCATTCCAAGAAGGACTCTCTCCTCATACACAACTTTTGATTACTAATGCTTGTGGAGGCTCAACCGCGGACAAGACGGCGGCTTTTGTGATGGATGTGTGTGAGAGGCTTGCTCTTATGTCCCAACAATGTAATTTTAGCACAAGAGCAAATGGTAGGCATGATATAGGAGGAGGAACCGAGACGGCAATTGAAGTTTCGAAGTTGGCCAAGCAAATGCAATCTATGCAAGCCACGATGTTGTCTATGCAATCATTTATGACCAATCAAGGGAGTGCAAGCCATATTCAAGGAAGAGATGGAGAAGGTTGTGATGGATTCCAAGAGGAAGTCCAAGCAATGGGATATCAACAAAGAGATAGAGGTGGTGTGTTCTCTCAAACCTACAATCCAAAATGGCGCCATCCGAACCTCTCTTATTCAAACAACAATGCATTGAATTCGGATTTGCTTAGCCAAGAGGTGAATCAAGGGTACAACACAACCGGGGGTTCTACCAAGGTCAAGGATCGGGGAGTGGCCAAGCCAATCAATGGAATCAACCGGGAAATTTCTACAACAACCAAGCAAGGCAACAACAAGTAGAGCCCATTTTACTGGATGGGCAACGGTTGAGTTCTCTCGAAGCCGTAGTTACCAATATGGGCGCATCAATGAAGAACTTGGAAACCCAACTTGGCCAAATTGCCGAGGCTTTGAATAAACAAGAAACGGGGAAATTCCCTAGCCAACTCGAACAAGCTAAGTCCATCACTGTACTTTCCACTCCAAATACCTCTCACATGACCCTACCTCCTAAACTCAAAGACCCTGGAAACTTTATTATCAATGTGTCAATAGGTGGAAGGGATGACCAAAAGGCAATGTTTGATCTTGGAGCCGGTATTAATGTTATGCCTTATGCAGTGTATAAACACCTTAGGCTCCAAAACCTCAAACCAAGTTCAGTGTCATTAGTCTTAGCGGACCAATCGGTTAGGCATCCAAAGGGAATTGTGGAAGATGTGCTAATTAAGGTTGGTAAATTGAGTGTCTCAGCAGATTTTGTTGTGTTAGAAATGGATGGTGAGAATAAGAGAAACAATGAGCTGCCAATCTTGCTTGGAAGACCTTTTATGGCTACTACCGAAGCGGTCATCGATGTGAAAAATGGAAGGTTGTCCATGAAGGTGCTTGGGGAAGTCATCAACATCAACATTTTCAACTCTTCAGAACTTCTTGGTGCGGTTGATTGCTTTACGGTAGATGTGATTGAATCGGGGAAGCTTTCGAATTCCCCAAACGATTATTTGGATGAGCTCCTTGCAATCTTGGATGAAGAAGAGGAGGTCCATGTTAAAGAAGCCCCCAAGGAAGTTGATGAATTGAGGAGTCAAAAGATGGAGTTGATGTTAGAGAGGGATTTGCTTAAAGAAGAGAAGATTTTGCTTCAGAAAAAGGTGATTGAAACTGTGCAAGAAAAGGAAGCAATGAGGGAAGATTTTGAGAGAAAAATGCGGGTCATGAAGAATGAGTTGGAAGGCAAAGACAATGCTCTGAAAATTATGAGGGTAAAAGAATGTGATTACCTTGTGAAGGTTGACAAATCCGAACAAGCAATCAAAGCCTTAACCAACAAACCAACCTTGCTCAACAACACCTATGGGTGTGGGAACCCTCTTGCAACATCAACAAAGAAAAATATACCCAAAGGGAAGAATCAATCACAATCAAAAATGCCTTCAAGGTATGTGCCAACAAGGAAGAGGGAGAGCCGGGAAGGAATCAATAGGCAATCCCTTGTATCAAGAAACACTCACCTTAGAGGTAAATTTTCTATCCCTTCACCAACTTGCTATTTTTGCTCTAGAAGTGGACACAAAAGGTCCCAATGTGATGAATACTTCAAGAGTTACACAAGGCATAATAACTTGACTTGGAGGAAGGTAAGGGTAGTGAAACAAATTTGGGTTCGAAAAGATGAGGGTGATCCATTGAACAAAACCTCTAGATGAGTTTAGCAAAAAAAGAATCCCACTTAGACAGATTTCATTTTGTACATTTTGTTTTGTTAATTGTTAAGTTTAAGGATTTTGTGAAATTATCCCCTAATTTGTATTGGATATTGGTTCATGAAAACTTATTGAACCAATGGGTTGGAAACCTTGTCCAAGACAGGTTTGAGGGTTTCTTTTGGTTTGATGAGTTTTGTGTAAGTGTGCAGTTGATATGCAAGGATGCAGAATGAGATTACCAAATTTTTAGAAATCGGCTGTCAAATTCGGCACCCTGGCCGCTGAATTAAACCGCCGATGAAAAACAGAAGTTCTGCCAACAAAACGGCGGTCAGAACGGTGGCCATAAATCGACCGCCGATTGAATCAGGTCTCCAAATCACAATACGGCGGTTTTGAATCGGCGGCCGGGCCCTAGAATTAAACGGCCGCGGAATGGGAGCACTTATCGAAACGGCAGCGTTTTGGGACAAAAATTGGAATCTGCGGTCACATTCGGCGGTCTGGCCGCCGAATATGACCGCAGAATACGTGATATCAGGTCTTAAGAGGGTTGTCTCTTTCACGAGCCCCACACAATTTTCTCACTCAAAACTCTCCAAAAACTTTTCCAAGGTGCATTCTTCTCCTTCTCGTCCCTCTCAAGGCTTCAAGGTATGTTATTCTCCCCTCTAACTTGTTTTTGCATGAATTTAACTTCTCCTACCTCTCTATTGACCGAAATTTCGCATGATAGTGCTAGGGTTAGGTTTAGCTCGAAAAATTTAGGGGTTTTGTGATTAAAGGCCAAATTGATGATAATGCATGCTTGGGTTTTGTTTGTGTTAGAAATAAAATGCTCCTAGGATGTTGATTGATGTTTGCATGTGCCCTAAATTGTCAATTTTTGTTGTAGTGCGAATGTGGATGGATATTCTCTATTTTGTGAATGTAAATCAATTGATAGAGATGACATTGTGGCTTGGTGTGTTGGAAATACTTTATATTGCCATATTCTTGTGGGTTTAACATGCTTGCTTTGTTAAAGATTATTGTTGTAACTAAATGTGGGCATAAATTTGATTTTTGATGACAAATGATTGATTAGTTGTCATGTTGATATTGTATTGTGCCTATGTTGATGTTCTCATAAAAAAAATGTAGCATGTTGTGGCTGGATACTATGTGCCTTGTTTTTTGTTCGTGATGTGCAGAATGGCACCGAAAAAGAGCAAGGGAAAGGGCAAGGCTTCTGGCTCCCGTACCCAAAGGATTGACGAGCATAGCCTTCGCAATGCATTGTATGCGGGTCACCTCAGCAACATTTTCACCAGAACTGTACACCATGACAGGTCCATAGATTTGGATGACGTAGGCGGAACCGATATCGTGCGTCAAGTGGAAAGAATGGGGTGGCGCCAATTTGTCACTAAATCCCGCAACAGGGCCAATGTGAGCATTGTTCGGGAGTTTTATGCCTCAATGATCCCTGATGAATTCCTGGAGGGGAAGTCCGTGAGGGTTCGAGATGTAGATGTGTTCATTCGCCCCGAGGACATAAATGACTATTATGGGACCACTTCGCATGATGACCTTCCGAATGGGCTCCCGAGGGAAGGAACTTTCCGGTTATATGATTCCACACTTGCTGTGTCTCTCAGGAGAGAAATGAATGACAGTGGTTTATGGGATGCAGACCATCATCTTCGTCAGTCCAAACTACAGAGAGACATAGCCTTTTGGTCTGTTTTCGTGTCCCACTCTCTGAAGCCGACACAGCAGAGGACGAAAATTGTTCTGGATATCGCTCAGATTTTGTATTGCATCAAGAACCAGTTGCAAATAGACGTGGGACGGCTGATTCGCATGGCCATATGCAGAGCTGGAAAGACGGAAAAGTCGGTCATCCCTTTTCCATGCTTGATTGCTGATTTATGCAGGGATGCAGGTGTTCCAGAGCGACGTGGGGATGACTTGCTCACTATGGGGGATCCCTGCAACTCCAGAACCTTTCACGACTTGACAGAGCCTCAAGATGTGGAGCGCCTCCTACCCTTGGGATCGAGGAAGAGACAGAGGTTGCTGCAGCAGCAAGGAGGAGATGAGGGCAGTAATGATGAGGAGGATCCTGGAGCAGTTCCAGCTGCCACAGATGCACCTTCAGAGCAGAGACCGGCATGGTTTAAGGCATGGGCGACAGAGTATTCACAGCAGACGCCCTCATGGGCTTCAACCATAATTCAGCAGCAGAAAGATCAACAGGAACAGATAGATGAGCTGATCAAGGTCCTGAGGGAGAGCACAGTCACAGCTTTAGAGCGCAGTGGTGGAGTAGGCCCCAGCTCAGAGCCCTAGGAGCAGCACCAGCAGGAGGATGAGCAGGCACATGCAGAGCACGACAAGGATGCACATTGAGATTTGTCATCTGTTTTAGTTCACTTTCAGTTTTAGTTTCGCACTTACTTTTGGGCATTTTAGCACTTTACTTATAGTCGGATTTTAGTTTTAGTTTTACTTTTACTTTTCAGATTTAGTTTTAGTTGCTTATACATGTTTCTTATCTACTTTTGGAAATTTTATTGTGCTTCATTGGATATTTTGCACATGGTTTTATGCATGACTTTTTGTTCATAGAATTGTTTGGGCGCTTTCCTTGCCGGGTCCTCATTGTCAACATTGGGGACAATGTTGGATTTAGGTTTGGGGGTGTGGATGTGAATGACTTAACTTTACTTGACTTTATTTCTTTTGTAAAAATAAAATTTTTTGGAACAAAATTTTTGCCAAGCTTGTGCGATATAGGCCATGAATGAGCATATTTTGCTTGGTTTGATACCTTTGTCATGTGCTCATTGACAATCTATGATTGCATGCATGTCATGAGTTAGTCCCATACTTTCTTGATTTGAGTAGAGGTGGCCATTTGTGTGAGTGTGTAGGTCTATTAGTGGAGACTACCCTAAGTTCACGTGCCTTAAAAGCTAATCTATGAGGGTTATGTTTCTCTTTTTGTATTCCTAAACACATTTCACATTTTGTTGTGCATCATTGAAGTCTCATCACATCATTTGCACCACTAGCCATAGAACATTCATCAATTGTGGTTATCATGTCATTAGTTTGCAATTTCTTATGGTTTGCCTACTTGAAAGGATGATATGACTTTTATAGGAAACACCAAAACACTTTCACTCAATTCCTACCCAATTGTGCTCAAGGGTCTAATAATGGTGGCCGAGCACCAAGCCAAACATTTTCTCAAACACCATTGAACCCAAACACAAGCCGTACCTAAACTTTCCGATCTTGCGTACTCAAGCTCTTGTAATGTGTATGTTCTTGGTAAAAAAAAAATTCTGAAAAAATAAAAATAAAAAATAAAAAAATAAAAAAATAAAAGGAAGAAGAATAAATAAATTGAGCCTTGTATGTGTCTAAATTATGTGTTACTCTCATGGAGTAACAAAAGTTGTTGCAAGTTGTTCAAAATGAGCTTAGTTGGAATTTTTGTAGTTTTGAGCTCAAACTTAGCTCATTGCTCTAGAATTGTTAGCTTGATCGGAATTTTCCATATTTTCCCGTATCCACCATTCACCACATAACACCCTAGCCCCATCTATTGGTAGGAAAGTCAATTTGATCTTGTAGGTCTCCCACTTGAGAATGCAAACTCTTGTCATGCTCTACCGCGTTCATGGTTTTTGGTTCCTTTCATGAGACTTATTCACTTAAAAGAGCGTTCAATTTTTGAAATACATGTATGCGTCTTAATTTGTCCCCATTGCATAAACTCATTCGCATACGCTTGTATGAGTGTAAACCTAGGTTATGAGAGGAAAAATAAGAGTGAATCTTGTAAGGACCTAGAGTCGAGGCGAAATATGGCCAAAACGCTTGTGCGGGTGGTCGCCAAAGCAAAGACAATTCAATGTGGGATTCATGACTAGCATTGCACTTATTGGATTGATTTTGTGTTCTTTCAACTTTAGCACATTTCTCATGGTATCTCATCATATTTGGCATTCGCACTCTTTTTGATTGTTTTCATGATTGTGTATATCGGCAGCCTTAGTACTAGTTCTTAGTTAGGTTATTTTGGGTTATCGGATTTCCCTAGTTTTGTTTTTGAATTTGCTCGGGGACGAGCAAAGGCTAGGTTTGGGGGTATTTGATCGAGCCATTACATATATAGAATTTCGCCTCCTATTTCCGATACTTTTGATTGACTTTCGAGTAAATTCATGAAATTTATGGCTCGATGTTGATTGTACAGGTACTTTTTGTATTCTGGGTTGAAGAACGAAGAAATCCGGTGATTTTGGGCTAAAAGTGGCGAAAGGAGAGCATTTGAGGGCAAAATGGTCATTTGGCAAGAAAAGAGGAAATTGGCGGTTCAATTCGGCGGTCTGGCCGCCGTTTGAAACCGCCGTTTCATTCTAGAAGTGTCAGGTGCATTCGGCGGCCACAGTTCCAACCGCCGTTCCAACCGCCGATCAATTCCAGTAGGTCCATTTTCAATTCGACGGTTTAAATTCAACGGCCTGGCCGCCGTTTCTGGCCGCCGATCACGCGCCACGTCAGCAGCACCGGGATTTCACCACTAACTCATGAGGCCACATATAAATATCCCCTTTTCTCCTTCTCACACAACCTACCACCACCACTTTCATAAAACCCTAACCTCTCTAACCTCTCTCTAACCTTCCATTACCCAACATCTCACAATTAATTCATCCTCCACCATTCTTCCATCTCATCTTGGAAATTTATTGAAGAGAGAAGAGGAGATTCACCAAGGTCAAGGGAATCTCAAGCACATCAAGGAACAAGAAGACTTGTGAAGGCCATCATGGGTTTTCTCTACAACTTTGCTCTCTTTATTTATAATTCCACTATGTGTAACTAAACCCTTATATTGGGGAATTGATGAGACAACTTATGTGATGATCCTATGTATTTGAATTAGTCATGTATTTATAAAATCCTCTCTTGGTATATTTTCATTTCATTGCTTTGAAGTTGCCATTTTTACTTTACTAAGTTAATATTGGGGTTCAATTTAGCTTGTGGTAAAAATGGTTCACATATGAAGGTTGTGGTTTAGGGTTTGAATGGCTTTCAACTCACTCTCCAATCTTTAGCATATATGAAATTGAAAATTGATGCATGTATGTGTTATTTGGTACAAGACCTTTAATTTGTTCTTAAGAATATTATTTGGGCAATTACTCATAGTGGGGTTCACTTGGGTAAGAGCATGAATCTATTTCCACCAAGACTCATAGTAGGGCTTACTTGAGTCAAGGTGTGAATTTGCATAGTATTGAGTTAAATCAATTTAAGAACAAACCTTGAGTTGGATTAAAGTGCTTAATTGGACTAGTTCATTACATTAGGAAATCTTTTAGTTGTCAACTCAATTCCCCAATATCTATCATCATATATCACACTTTCCTTTACATTACTTGTTTTTAGATAAATTAATTTCATTTAGTTTAATTGTTAAGACAAATTCCAAAACCAAAATGAATTTTACTTTTCCGCACGTAGTTTAGATTAGTGTACATAAATTAGTTATAGCCAAATATCCTCCCTTTCCCTGAGGAACGATCCCACTTGCCATTATACATCTCATTCGATTTGTGTATCCCGAGTGTGGAATTTTGGTACTTGCAAAAGTCTGATCAATTGTCTTGCTTGAGCATCGAGGGTTGCAATGTGAACTTCCGACTGTAGTCTCCCAGGCGGTTGGATTCCAGGAGTGGTTAACTCGTAGGGAGAAGAGACTCCCAGGCATATGGGAAGCGAAAGCCCTATTTTGCTAGCCTCACTGATTAAGTTTACCAATGCAGTTTGGAAGTGCTACAGAATTCCTGGATCGGCTGCCCTAATTCTTAGCGTTGCTGCCAATTGTTCCCCGATAGTCACCGCCCCATCTCCTGTCGGCGCGGCTGGTTCAACAATTTGATCTCCGCTGGAGTTACCATCCTTGTAGCTATCGTTGTTCATATCTTTCAGTTCGCAAGGGTTCCTCGAAGTTTTTGTTCAAAAAGACCCCCTCCTTTTAGCGCCAATTGTTGACGGTGAAATTTGGATTGCCACGCACTCAACAATTATATCAACTCAAAATAAAGCAATAAAGTAATCAATGCATGCAAGAGACAGATTTTACATGGGAAACCCTTGAATGGGAAAAAACCATGGCGCCCAAGAGGGCAGAAAGATAATACTAGGCTTATTGCTTCGTTACACACTCAGATCTCTCATATAATTACTCTCTTATCTCTCTCTCTAAGTTTTTGAACCCCCTCCGTGGGATAGATGGTTCTATTTATACATAATAATTAGGGTTTTCCTTTGATCTTCGTCGTGTTGGTAGTAAGATTTCCTCTTGGACTTGTATTGGGAATCCAACGTTGCTACGGGTTAGGATTTGCTTCTTATCCTTTCCTTCTATGATTCCCTGTCGCTAGGGATCTCCCGGTAGTAAGGACTTTATTCCTGTGTTTCCACCGAGTCGGTTTGTGCCTTGTATGCTGATGCAGCGAACACCTCTACTCCTGGGTATTATCCTTCGGCGACCACGTTTCTATCTTTGGCGAGTACATATCTAGCTCTGGCGACCACACCTTTGACTTATTGACTTACGACTTGTTGACATACTGACTGGTCCACGTTTTCTCCTTTTGACCTGGTCAACGAGTGACGTGGCAACATTTTCCTCAGCATTTATTGACTCCTTTGATGACGTGTCTGCTTGGCGAAATTATACATACAACACAACCCATCTATCATATTGATACAATATTTTTAATATTTTGATCACACAAAATATATTTTGATTGAAATATTTATTAACTATTTATTAATTAAACTTAAATAGTAATTTGATTGAGTGTTGCTCTGGACCAGCATTGTAAGGTTCCCATTTGTTGATTGGCTCATTTCGTGGACAAACCACATGTTGTGGTCCTTTGTAAGGGTAGCTTAGGTGTTGTTGTTATTGCTCAAGCCCTTTGAAGACCTCGTCTTGATAAGCACTCCAAAGGTATATCTCTAGTGCTTATTTTTCTTTGAAGAGATTAGTTGCACACACACACTTAACATACATTGCATATGTGTGCTTTCTCTTCACATGCCATTTCACACTTGCACCTATATGTTAATGTTTGTTGTGTGAATTTGTGACTTGTAAGGATTCCCGTTTTGTTGATTGGCTTATTTCATGGTCAAACCACATGTTGGGGTTTTGAATGTAAGGGCAGTCTAAGTGTTTAAGGTTGAAGATCAAAGGCCCTTCCATGACCTCAAGATACAAGCACGCCAAAGGTATAATCTCTTGTGCTTGGTTTTCTTTGAAGAGAATTAGTAGCACACACACACTTAGCATTCTTGCTATGATTGCATATTTGCTTATTTTTATGTGCATACTCTTCACATGTCACTTTACACACTAGCACTTTGTTTTATATCTTGTTGTGTGTATATATGCTTAGTAATTCGTTTCCCGATAGTGTTCGGAAACGTCCGCGCTCACACGTATGTGTGCTTGGTTTTACGCGAAGACCGCCCACGGAGAATGCCCTTGGCTTCTCCTTGGTTTTCACTTTTGTTTGTGATCGGTGGTTATGATCGGCGGCCTGGCCACCGAATGAAACCGCCGTTTCAGTCCAGATTGGTCTGAAGCAATTATGCTGTCAAGATCGGCGGTTACGACTGCCGTTCGAAACCGCCGTTCATACCTGATCGATTTTAATCTCTCGGTCTAATTCGGCGGTTGGATCGGCGGTCACGAAACCGTCGAATGAAACCGCCGTTGATGCTCTGTTCTTCACGGGCTCAATTCGACGGTTATGATCAGCGGCCTGGCTGCCGATTGAAACCGTTGTACGATGCGTTTCAGGGGCAAAATTGTCTTTTCACATGCCCAATTCTTGATGTCTATAAATATCTTATTTTCTCATTCTCTGATCAAGTTTTTGAGACCTTAGAACCCTAAACTTTCAAGAGAGATTTTTGAGAAAAAATCAAATCAAGAACTCAACTTTAAACACTCAAATCAAATCCCTTTTGCATCAAATTTCATATTTGATCTTCTATGCCTTCATAGAATTGATCCATGCATGGTTTTGAATCATCACATCTTATTTGGTATGTTCTTCACTAATTTCATATTACTTTAGTGTTTTTCATATTAATACATCTCTTTAATTACTTGTATGCTTTTGATTATATGCTAGATACAAGTTAGAGATTATTTGTGATGAAAATGATTGAGTGTTGATTGTGATAGCTAATTAGGTTTTTAATTAATCTTGATTAGCTAAGCTATTTGACATGTCATCTAGCCATTTATATCTAGGATTGTTTTAATTGCAAAATCATTATCCTAGATAAGCATATAGAGTAACCTAGCTCTAATTTGCATTTTGAATATTCATACATATTCACTTAGGTTGTTTCTCTTCATTGAGAAGTAAGTCTTGGGGCTATGAGTGCTTAGGCCTCAAGCAAATTGGAATAGGGTTGCTAATAAAGGCCCGCTGGGTAGAAGTGATGGGTTATAGACCGGAGTGTTAGACGAGGTCTACATAGGTTGTAAACTTCATTTCAATTAGTGATTTCGAGTTCCGAGTGTGGCGCACTATACAGCCCGTGGTTTTTCTCAGTGGTTGGGTTTCCACGTATACATCAAGTGTTATTTAAATTCCGCACTATATTACACTTGCTTGTATTGTTTGACTAGTAGGGGCATTTTCGTAAAATTGACTTGCATGCGAAAATTGGGTAACAATAGTTAAAATCTATTCACCCTCCCTCTAGATAATATATTTAGAACACACCGTATTTGTTTCAATAGTATTCGGAAACGTCCGCGCATGCACTAGAATGTGCTTGGTTTTACGCGAAGACCGCCTATGGAGAATGCCCTTGGCTTCTCCTTGGTTTTCACCTATGTTGGTGATCGGCGGTTATGATCGGCAGTCTGGCCGCTGAATGAAACCGCCGTTTGCTTCCAGAAGTGTCTGGAGCAATTCTACGGTTATGATCAGTGGTCACGACCGCAGTTCGAAACCGCCGTTCAAGACCTGATTGATTTTATCTCTCGGTTTAATTCGGCGGTTGAATCGGCGGTCACGAAACCGCCGAATGAAACCGCCGTTCATACCTGATTGATTTTATCTCTCGGTTTGATTCGGCGGTTAGATCGGCGGTCACGAAACCGCCGTTGTTTCCCTGTTCCTCTCGGGTTCAATTCAGCGGTTAGAATCGGTGGCCTGGCCGCCGAATGAAACCGCCGATTGGTGCGTTTCAGGGGCAAACTTGTCTTTTCACATGCTCTGTTTTTCATGCCTATAAATACATCACTTTCTCTTGTTCTGAATGTGACTCTTTAATCATTCAGAACCCTACTTCTAAAAGAGAGAATTTTAAGAGAGAAAGCAACCAAGTTTGCTCATTAAACACTCAAACCAAAAATCCATTTGCATCAAAGTTCATCTAGCATTCTTTAGCATATCTAGGATGCTTGCTTGCATGGGTCTTTCATCATCACACTTGCTTTGGTAAGTTTTTCACTATTATCATATATAATTAGTGTTCTATTTATTATGGCATCTCTTTTATTACTTGATTATTCTTAGATTATATTTTAATATTGAAGATAGAGATTGTTGTGTTGATTTGATTGAGTGTTGCTTTGTGATAGATATCTAGGTTTCTATAATCTATGATTATCTAAGCTAATTGACATGTCATTTAGCTTTAATATCTAGGATTGTTTTTAATTGCCAATTCATCATCTTAGATAAGCATATAGGGTTTCCCTTGCTCTATGTTGCATTTGAATATTCATATATTCACTTAGGGTGTTAATCTCTTTTTAGAGAATTAAGTCTTGTGTTGTGACCGGGATTAGGTTGCTTAATTCGCAAGCAATCGGACTAGGTTCGCTTATACCGGGATTAGGTAGGTGTGTGATTACTTCCAGGATTAGGTTGTAATCGTTTTACACATTTAGTGGATTCGAGGTTCGAGTGTGGCTTACTTACAAGCCCGTGGTTTTTCCCGTGAGGGTTTCCACGTAAATATCAAGTGTTGTTTTAATTTCCGCACAATATTACACTTGCTATATTTTATTGACTATTAGGGGTATTTTCGTAATCTTGTCATTAAACGAAAATTGGGTAAAATTAGTTAAAATCTATTCACCCCCCTCTAGATTAATAGTTTACACACCGTGAGTACTTTCAAGCATCATGTATGACTCTCCTCACTTTTGTACCGGGCCGGACAATGCCCAAGTGAGCCACCTACGATCCTGATTCGCCCGAGTAGAGTTCAGAGTCTTGTTTCAGTTGCTGGGTACTTCTTGATTGTAGGGTAAAAATTCGATCAACGCAGCGGAAGCGAGACTAAAAAGAGATTTAGTATGTTTTAAAAGTTTTCCTTTGATGAACCTTAACCATTTAAATTAATTAAACATACATATAAAGTAACAAAAAGTAGAATACCTTTTGTCGCGTGATCCGATTGACTTACGTCGATGGTAATCTGCAAGATCTTCAATTCTAGCACGAACGTGAATCACCTAGGAGCGTGGTCTCCCTTTTCTTTGAATTGCGTACCTGAGAATGGATAAACAAACTTTCTTTTTCCTTTTGTTAGTCACAAAACAACCAAAAGACTACAAAGATTATTCCGGTCACTTCTGAGTTCTCAATCTAATGATCGAAACCCGCGTGAACCTAATTCGATGTTGTACACACAAGCCTATTGATGAACAAGCAATTAGTGTACTATCAAAAGAATAATCTCTTCTCTCTTTTTTTGTCTTGGCAGAATAATCAAACACTTTTCTTTGAGTATGAGAAGAAGAAGAAATTGATCTAGTAAACTCTAGGGGTTGGCCGAACCCTATATGATTGCTTATATAGGGTGGCCGAAATTCACTTCTCTTTTCCTTTAGGGTTGCCGAAATCTACTAGTGATTCTATTAGGGTTGGCCGAAAATCCTCTACAAAAAAGGATTTGTGCTTAACCCAAATTCCCATCAACTTTAGACTCCTAACCTTAATTCAACTCATAAGTGTTTTTATTCTTTTAATTGACTTAATAAAAGACTTTCCTATTTGATTAAATAAATAAAACTTATTATTTATTTTATTTCCAAATAAGTCTTTTACCTTTAGTATAACTCTAGGAAATATATTTCCTGATCAGAAAAAGATTTTGTTTCTGAAAGTTCTCAAATACTCGAGGTGTGTTTATCAATATAAAGCTAGAGGGGGGGTGAATAGATTTTATCTAATTATTACCCAATTTTCGCATGCAAGTCAATTTTACGAAAATGCCCCTACTAGACAAAAATACATACAAGTGTAATATAGTGCGGAATTTAAATAACACTTGATGTATACGTGGAAAACCCAACCACTGGGAAAAAAACCACGGGCTGTTAAGTGCGCCACACTCGGACCTCGAAATCCACTATATGAAAAGACGGTTACACCCTCAAGTGATTCTCGGACCCTCACCCTAGATAACCTCAGGCTATGGACACTACCAATCGCCACTCTTGGTTCAATCCCTAGTGATATCCCCTGATACACTACTCTTGGCGTGAGCACCCTCTTATCTACCACGCGGGCCTTTTATAGCGGCTCTAGTCCAATTTGCTTGAGGCCTAAGCACACTTAGCCCCAAGACTTCAATCTCTCAAAAGAGATGCACAACCCTATGTGAATATGTATGAATATTCAATTAATGCAATAAGAGCTAGGGTACTCTAAATGCTTACCTAGGATTATAAGATGACAATATAATCAATCCTAGATATCACATATAGCTATATGACATGGCATATAACTTTAGCTAAGTAAAGGATCACCAATCCTAGATACAAAGCTATCATATAAAACCACAAACATTCAAAGGATTAACTAGTTGATTAAAAAACAATCTATCAACCTAGTTATCAATACATCACACAAGAATGTTCATGGCATAGCTTTTAGGCAATAATGACCTAATCAAATAAGCTATGAAAAATAATCTCAATCAATAAATGAGATCAATTAGCTAGATGGCATATGAACATTAAAGCCTAGCTACCAAATAAAAACCCAATCAACACATAATCTCAATCTTATATGTAGTGAAACAAATAATAGCACGGTGTGTATAAAGCTATCTAGAGGGGGGGTGAATAGATTTTACGCTTTTTACCCAATTTTTCGTGTTAGTCAAAATTACGAAAATGCCCTCAAGATAATATAACCAAGCAATTGTAATATGGTGCGGAAATTAAAACAACACTTGGTTTTTACGTGGAAACCCTCACGGGAAAAACCACGGGCTATGTAAGTAAGCCACACTCGAACCTCGAATCCACTAAATGTGCAAACGATTACAACCTAATCCCGGAAGTAATCACACACCTACCTAATCCCGGTATGAGTGAACCTAGTCCAATTTGCTTGCGTTCTAAGCAACCTAATCCCGGATGCTACACACAAGACTTACTTTCTCTATGAAGAGAATATACAACCTATGTGAATATATAAAATATCCAAAATGCAATTAAGAGCTAGGTTACTCTATATGCTTATCTAGGATAGTGAATATGCAATTAATTCAATCCTAGATATTAAAAGCTAGATGACATGTCAAATAGCTTAGCTAAACATAGATTAACAAAACCTAGATAGCTATCAAAAATACAACACTCAATCATGTCAACACAACAATCTCTAATTTGTATCTAGAATATATTCAAGAGCATACAAATAATATAAGAGATGTCAATGATAAATAAAACACTAATTATGTATGATAATAGTGAAGAACTTACCAAAGAATATGTGTTGACCAAAACCCATGCAAGCAAGCATCCTAACTAAGCTAGAAAATGCTAGATGATATTTTGATGCATATGAGAATGGTTTTTGAGTGTTAAAAAGGTGTTCTTGATTTGATTTTCTCTCAAATGTCTCTCTTTTAAGTGTAGGGTTCTTAGAGTTAAAGAACATTAAATCTGAAAATGAGAAAGTGTGATATTTATAGACATCAAGAAAAGGGCAAGTGAAAAGACAAGTTTGCCCTTGAAACGCACCGTTCGGCGGTTTAAATCGGCGGCCAGGCCGCCGATAATGACCGCCGAATTGAGCTCGTGAAGAACAGAGCATAAACGGCGGTTAATTCGACGGTTTCGTGACCGCCGATACTAACCGCCGAATCAGACCCGAGAGATCGAAATCGATCAGGTATGAACGGCGGTTTCTAACGGCGGTCGTGACCGCCGATCGTGACCGTAGAATTGCTCCTAGAAGCAAACGGCGGTTCCATTCGGCGGCCAGGCCGCCGATCATAACCGCCAATCACCAACAGAGGTGAAAACCAAGGAGAAGCCAAGGGCATTCTCCGTGGGCGGTCTTCGCGCAAAACCAAGCACATTCTAGTGCATGCGCGGACGTTTCCGAACACTATCGGGAAACGAATTACAAGACACATAAATACACAACAAGATATAACAATCAAAGTGCTAGTGTGTAATGTGACATATGAAGAGAATGCACACAAATGTAAGAATGCAAAGTGTGTGTGTGCTTCTAAATCTCTTCAAAGAAAGGTAAGCACATAGAAATTTACCTTCGGTGCTTATCAACACGAGGTCTTCAAAGGGCTTCGAACATTAAGACCGATACTTAGGCTACCCTTACAAAGAACCCCCACATATGGTTTGATCACGAAATAAGCCAATTAAAAACAACGGGAATCCTTACATGTAGAAATTAATCTAAACACATATAAGTAAAATATGAGATAAAATTGATAAGTAGAAACACTAATTATGTAAGATAAAAGTGTTCAACAAATCATACCATGTGTGTTGAAGAAGTCCCATGCATTAGCATATGCTAGATGATCCTAGATGATGCTTAGATGAAGATTTATGCATGTGGGAATGGGTTTAGAGAGATAAAGATATGATCTTTAAGCTTTCTCTCTCAAGTCTCTCTAAATATCTCTCTAGGGTTCTTATGATCAAAGACTTGTGTTCTGAACCAGAGATAAGGATGTATTTATAGAGACCAAAAACAGGGCAGGTGAAAATACAATTTTGCCCTTGAAACGCACCGATCGGCGGTTTCATTCGGCGGCCAGGCCGCCGAATTGAACCGCCGAATGGCTCCCGAGTGGAACAGGGGAACTTCGGCGACTTCATTCGGCGGTTTGGCAACCGCCGATTCCAACCGCCGTTTTGGACCCGAGAGATATATTTCAATCAGGTCTCATTCGGCGGTTTCGAACGGCGGCCAGGCCGCCGAACGTAACCGCCGATTCACCAAAAATGGTGAAACCAAGGAGAAGCCAAAGGCATCTCCACCGGCGATCATCGCGCAAAACAAAGCACATTACCGTGCACGCGCGGACGTTTCCGAACATCCTTAGGGAAACGAATTACTCCACACTAAAAGCTAACAAACATGAAGTGCAAGTGTGGGTATTGAATGCATCCTAATGCCTATCATGTCATGGCATTTCATATAAAAAGATGCAAACAATCTTATGCAAGAAGAGACATTGAATAAACAATAAAGCACAATGCACACAAAATATAAACACAACATTCAAGAATAAGAGTTATGCATGTTGTGTGTGTGTGCAACTATATCTCTTCAAGCCAATGTAAGCACTAGATATATACCTTTGGTGCTTGTCCTCTTGAGGTCTTGGAAAGGGTCTTGATCTTCAACAAACACCTAGACTACCCTTACAACCAAACCCCAACATGTGGTTTGACCACGAAATAAGCCAATCTATTAATGGGAATCCTTACAATCTCCCCCTTTGGCTATTTCGTGACAAAACCACCACTCACATTGATTCCTCACAACATAATAGAAACTACGGGTCTACAATAATTTTCTACTTTACAAAGAGATAAGATAAATGGTCTTGAAGTCTTCAATCTCAAGTAGAACAATCAATCCCTGAAAGCACAGTTTCTATACTTTCCAATATAAGAAAAGGTGAGATGAATCAAGTGAGATAAAACAAGCATTTGCATTTAAGAATTGAAGTACAACATCATGCAATGTATGAATGTGCAAATGCTCCCCCTCAAAGGGTTACTCCCCCTCAATAAGTATTCTCCCCAACATGCACAATTGCTACTACAATTTGCAACTCCCCTTACCACAACATACTCCCCCTTTTTGTCATGATATAGACAAGGGAGTAGTCCCCAACCGGGTCACTCAAGGCAAAGAGAGATAGTAGCATTCTAGTATATGCATAATCAATATAAGTCACTTAATGCAATCTCAAATTTATTGGAGAGAAACAAGGAGATTTATTTAAATAAAATGTGTGAATCAAAAAATTGCTTTGCATACAAGACATGTAGCATTTAAGTCCAAAATATCATGGTATTTGGCAAAGCAAATGACAAAGGTTTTCAATATGAATTCAAACCAATTTCACCAATGTCAAGAGAGAAGCAAGGATATAGGTTTTCATTGATTTCAATTTAAGAACAACTATATCCAACTTTATAAGCCAAACATGTCATGAGCGACTTTGCACCCTACTTGATTTTTCCGGATAAGATATCCGTATGATAGTAGACATGTTCAACCAATAAAGAAAGAGAGACATTTGGATTGTAAAATCCTTGAATGGATACAAGATCCTTTTTCATTTGAGTCTCATAAGCTTTTTCACACATTTTTTGCAGTTAAGAAATGCAATCATCAAAACATGCTTTTTAAGATAAACATTTAGCATGTCATTTTAGCAATCATCATGTCATGGAGATCATTATAGGTCATTCAAATTAAATCCTATGTATATATCTCCTAGTCCAAAAATGCATGTTTGAACATAAATATGACATGGATTGCAACACAAGCATTGATCACACTTATTGAATAGAAAATATGTATACATAGTGTAACCAAGCTTACTCAAGCAACAAAAAGAGAAGCACAAGATATTTCGAATTTTTTGCAAGTGACAAGATGCAAAATAGCTCTCTTTGCTTAAGTTCCCCATATGGGGTCAAAAATCCACACCATTTCAATGAAGGGCATGTGGTCTAAAAGACTTACCAAGTCCATAGGACCTAGTTGAACCTATTTGAGACATGTTTGTCTCGTAGCAAGCGGGTTCGTCTTTTATAATCCACTTAGGTGTCACAATAACTACCTAGTGGTCATAGGTTCTAGAGTTCTAGATGGCAAAAGATCATGCAAATGATATTCTTCCTTTTTAAGGACATGCATCTTAGCTCTAGCCTTTTTCTTTTCAATCATGCATATAAGATTACATATTTAAATGTAATGCAAGCAACTTGGTCTAACATGACCAACAATACCACACAAATGACAAGAGAAGATAAGGTTAGGAATTTTACCATTCCCTTGAGCATGCAAAAGTGCTTTCCCTTGTCGTTGTGGTTGTCTTGGTAGTTAGATAGGATCTCTCCTCCTTTGATGATGACCAAGACAATGTTGCTTGCTCGGTTGAGCTTGCAAGATTGATCACTTCCCTATTAAGATCGTAGGTTGAGGGAAGTTAGCCTTCTTGGTTGGTTAGACCAAGATTGAGGAAGGCTTGGGCTTGAAGCTCTTTGGTGATGTGAGCAACGCCCTTTCATCTTCGTCTCCTCTCACACCTTAGAGGGACATCTCCTCATCGGAGTTATTTTCTTCTCTCACAAAATCACTCATAGTGTTTGCGTTGAATGAATGCAAATGAGAAGAATGCAAGATGTATGTCAAAAACAATAATCATACAAAATGCACAACACACCAAAAATGAGCTTGGATCACCTAAGTATATCTAGGAACCCGCTCTGATACCAATTGAAAGTTCTCAAATACTCGAGGTGTGTTTATCAATATAAAGCTAGAGGGGGGGTGAATAGATTTTATCTAATTATTACCCAATTTTCGCATGCAAGTCAATTTTACGAAAATGCCCCTACTAGACAAAAATACATACAAGTGTAATATAGTGCGGAATTTAAATAACACTTGATGTATACGTGGAAAACCCAACCACTGGGAAAAAAACCACGGGCTGTTAAGTGCGCCACACTCGGACCTCGAAATCCACTATATGAAAAGACGGTTACACCCTCAAGTGATTCTCGGACCCTCACCCTAGATAACCTCAGGCTATGGACACTACCAATCGCCACTCTTGGTTCAATCCCTAGTGATATCCCCTGATACACTACTCTTGGCGTGAGCACCCTCTTATCTACCACGCGGGCCTTTTATAGCGGCTCTAGTCCAATTTGCTTGAGGCCTAAGCACACTTAGCCCCAAGACTTCAATCTCTCAAAAGAGATGCACAACCCTATGTGAATATGTATGAATATTCAATTAATGCAATAAGAGCTAGGGTACTCTAAATGCTTACCTAGGATTATAAGATGACAATATAATCAATCCTAGATATCACATATAGCTATATGACATGGCATATAACTTTAGCTAAGTAAAGGATCACCAATCCTAGATACAAAGCTATCATATAAAACCACAAACATTCAAAGGATTAACTAGTTGATTAAAAAACAATCTATCAACCTAGTTATCAATACATCACACAAGAATGTTCATGGCATAGCTTTTAGGCAATAATGACCTAATCAAATAAGCTATGAAAAATAATCTCAATCAATAAATGAGATCAATTAGCTAGATGGCATATGAACATTAAAGCCTAGCTAACAAATAAAAACCCAATCAACACATAATCTCAATCTTATATGTAGAAATTAATCTAAACACATATAAGTAAAATATGAGATAAAATTGATAAGTAGAAACACTAATTATGTAAGATAAAAGTGTTCAACAAATCATACCATGTGTGTTGAAGAAGTCCCATGCATTAGCATATGCTAGATGATCCTAGATGATGCTTAGATGAAGATTTATGCATGTGGGAATGGGTTTAGAGAGATAAAGATATGATCTTTAAGCTTTCTCTCTCAAGTCTCTCTAAATATCTCTCTAGGGTTCTTATGATCAAAGACTTGTGTTCTGAACCAGAGATAAGGATGTATTTATAGAGACCAAAAACAGGGCAGGTGAAAATACAATTTTGCCCTTGAAACGCACCGATCGGCGGTTTCATTCGGCGGCCAGGCCGCCGAATTGAACCGCCGAATGGCTCCCAAGTGGAACAGGGGAACTTTGGCGACTTCATTCGGCGGTTTGGCAACCGCCGATTCCAACCGCCGTTTTGGACCCGAGAGATATATTTCAATCAGGTCTCATTCGGCGGTTTCGAACGGCGGCCAGGCCGCCGAACGTAACCGCCGATTCACCAAAAATGGTGAAACCAAGGAGAAGCCAAAGGCATCTCCACCGGCGATCATCGGGCAAAACAAAGCACATTACCGTGCACGCGCGGACGTTTCCGAACATCCTTAGGGAAACGAATTACTCCACACTAAAAGCTAACAAACATGAAGTGCAAGTGTGGGTATTGAATGCATCCTAATGCCTATCATGTCATGGCATTTCATATAAAAAGATGCAAACAATCTTATGCAAGAAGAGACATTGAATAAACAATAAAGCACAATGCACACAAAATATAAACACAACATTCAAGAATAAGAGTTATGCATGTTGTGTGTGTGTGCAACTATATCTCTTCAAGCCAATGTAAGCACTAGATATATACCTTTGGTGCTTGTCCTCTTGAGGTCTTGGAAAGGGTCTTGATCTTCAACAAACACCTAGACTACCCTTACAACCAAACCCCAACATGTGGTTTGACCACGAAATAAGCCAATCTATTAATGGGAATCCTTACAGTTTCTTAATTAAATAATTAAATAATAAATTAATTAATTCTCATTTAATTAAACAATAAAATAAAATAATATTTTTGACTCAAAATTTAGCCTTGCCGCCCCACATTATATATATGGGCCAAATATTATTTTCTTATTTTATTTAATCCATTGGACTTTAAATAAAAAGTTTACATGTGAACCAGACCCATTCTTACTAAAAGAAACAAGCCCACATGCCTTTCATTAATATATTAATATAATTGATCAGCCCATTAAACAAATAATGTGCAAATTATATTCTTAAGATATTAAATGCAATTCTAGATGGACCCATAAATTGGTCTGGTAGAATATATCAAGTGATCCATGCAAGTCCGTGTGGATTGGGGATCTTGGCGGGCTATCTACATTTAAGCTTCAATAGACATAACCTAATCACAATCAACAAATGATTCACTTAGGTCTGATCCATTAATTTTAACTCATTCCACTAAAGAGCTAAAATTGAACTCTTAAATAAAGATAGAATAAGAAGATGTTCCTCATTCATACCCTAGACATTCATGTTGGAGATAGTGTATCCTCATGATTAATATCAGTAATCACCAAGAGTTCATAGACCGCCTATAACTCTCCAAGTTACCATATTTACTCATATGACCACGTTTTGAACTTGGATATTTTGACTTGTCCAGAAGCCATGTTTTCAATAGTCACTATCGAAAACTCAACGTTGAGATTTAATATCCAATTACCTCAAAACATCCATATGATGATATTATACTCTCATTTAATAAATGGGGCCACGATGTCCATATCTATAAATGAAGTCCTCTATCGATTAACAAATGAATATCACCAAACTATCGAGGATAGACTATGCTATATAATCGTACTCATTGATAACTCAAATGATATCACTTGCAACCATAAGTCCATCATTTATCTCAGGATTAAGATAGACTCTCCGATTGTCCTGATAATGAAAAGACTATTATCTATTGACGGTTCTAGATAAAGCTTTTCATTGTGATCCAGTTCAATGCACCCAGTGCACTAGATTCTTTTACTCGAAGACACTCCGATGATTTTAGACTCATCATATCTCATTTGATCCCTGATCGCGCTCCAAATGTTCACATTTAGCGCTCCCTAACTTAGCTTTTGTAACCGTTTTCCGAGCCCTTTTTGGTATTTAATATTGTAAATAAGTATATTTCAGGTATTTCAGCTCATCAGGGGTATTTTAGACCAAACTGGAGAAAAGTAGTGAAATCAAGGCAAAAGAGGGAAAATATGTCATTTGGGAGAATCAGGGGTCCAAATGTAAAACTCACAAAATTATTGCAGATTCGGAGATTAGTGAAGAGTTCAGGGCTCCAGTGTGTAATTCACTAGCCAAAGCACAACAGCGCGCCACGTCACCAAGTGAGATGGTGCATTTTGCGCCTGTCTCAGCACGCATCTTCTTCATGCAGACTGGGTAGCACAGACTCGCGTGACCCGACCCGTTAGCCCGTCGACCCCGTTCGACCCGATAGTTGACCGGACATTTTTTCGACCGTTTCCGACGCCATTTCCGGTGGCCGTCTGCCCAGAATGATTGTCGGAGCTTCCCCGGTCATATTCCCACAATTTTCAGCCTCCCATGCACGTTATCTTGATCTCCACCAACTCCTTCAAGGTCTTCAAACCTCCATGGCCGAGCTTGAGCTCTAACCTCCTTCCAGCGGCTTCTTGCACCCGAGAATCACGTCCAAAACCACGAGAAGTCCGCGGTTTCATACGGTGGGAACAAGCCCGTAGTCCCGAAGGTTAGAAGTCGTCGAAAACCTTCCGTTTTCGCGGTGACTTCACAGCGGCGAGAATAAACCCACGAGCCAGAGTGAACAAGCTCGCCGGGTCCTCTCCACTTGATGAAAGCTCGTCCCACTTGCTTCTCCTATCACTTGAGCTTGTCCAATACACTTTACCACCTTAGATATTATTAGATATTTTACTTATAACTTATTTTATACAAAATATCTATCATATATCTTAGTTAGTAACCATATACTACACTATACACTTAATCATTAGAAGACACACTTTACTTTACTTTAGTTTGATCTCTAGTGTATAATTAAGAGAGAGAATAACTCTCTCAACTTTAGTTAGTGTTCTTCATCATTTTCCCATCATTTTCTAGGTAGCCAAGCACCACTTTGAGCTACTTAGAATTGATCTTTTCAAGTTGCTCTAGAAGGATATTGTTCTTGGATTGCAAAGAGGAGTCTTCTTAGCCAAGAAACCAATCCAAATGGGTTTGTTTTGCTCTTCTTTTGTATTCTTTAGTTTATATACTTCTATGTGTAACTAACTCCTTTTGTTAAGGGATTGATGTAACTCTTGTAATTAAACCAATGATTTAATTAATCCACTTGTTATTTCACTCTCTAAGGCTTTGTATGTGTGTATTATGAACTCTAATGATATGTTGATGATATGTCTTGCATAAACATATATTGGTACACACTTGGTAGTTGATTTCATGCATAAAGTGTCCACTATGTGTATGAAGGTTTCAATATCCATTTTATAGAGATGTCTCTAAGTAATTTTGGGTTAATTAGAGAATCTCTACATCATTATTCCTAAAATTCTCTCTTGATCACTTGTCTATGATATTAGATTATGTGTAAGATGATGGATTTGGTGCTTAACATTATTGATAATGAAATATATGTCTTAGAATATAGTGAATGTGCTTAATGAATGATTGGTTAATGAATTGGTGGTTACTTGAATGAATCAATCCCCTAACATCTTTTAATCAAGCTTTAATCTTAGTTAATTGCAAGCTTAGTATAATCGATCTAGATAACATTAACTAGTGAACTTGTTAGCAATTAGAAATTCAACAATCAATGATAACCTAGAACTTACTTGTTAGCTAATTCAACTCCCCGTGGGAACGACCACCCTTACTCGTATCCCTGTACTACTCGTACGACTCGTACACTTGCGATGGGTGAACCACCCACGCGCCCCTTTAGAATAACCGTGGTAGAATAGCGTAATTTACTGTAGCATTTGTAGAACCGGTTTGGGCGCATCAAGATTTATGGCGCCGCTGCCGGGGAATCGTAGCGACGTAGTAGTTTTAGAATCATTGCTTTTGAATCATTGCGTTTTTAAATTTCTTGTTGATTTGACCGTGTGGTAGTTGTCTTTTTAGTGTAATTTCAGGTTTCCTGTGTCACAATCATGTCTACCGCCGAAGTTGTAGTCAATCTTGGGAGCGATGTTGACCCAACCAACATGAATATTGAAGAATTGACTCAACTTATGGCTCAACGGTTGATGAAGGATTTTTCTTTGCCCACCGTTGGAGTCCAACCATCGGCAATCTTGTTGGATACTGCCCAGAGGGAATATGCGTTGAAGAATTTGCATTACAACACTCTTCCGCATTACATGGGTGAGACGAGTGAAGACTCCATCCAATTCATGAAGGAGTACTACAATATGGTGTCTACTATTCCGCTCAGTAATCTTATAGAGGACCAACTTCGTATGCGGTGTTTTCCGTATTGCATGAGAGGCGAAGCCAAGCAGTGGTTCATGGCCTTACCAGCAGGATCCCTCACCACATGGCAAGCTGTTGAGCAGAAATTTTTCGCCAAGTATTTCCCCTCTTGGAAGACAAAAGAGATTAGAGGAAACATTGCAAATTTCCAAGAGACGGAAGGTGATACTTTTCATAAGTCTTAGGGAAGATTCAAGCTTCTCTTAGCTCAATGCCCACACCATGACTACTCGTTGGTCTCGCTCGTTCAATCTTTCTATGATGGACTTATCGGGCTCTCACAAGCGATCGTTGATAATGCATGTGGAGGAGCAATGCGGGAGAGGACAGCCGAGTATGTGTATGCTAAGTTTGAAATGCTTGAGCAGAATTCTCAACAGAGGAATACACGGGGCAGCCGTAGTGGAAAGGAAAAGGAGTTAGCCGCTCAATTGGCTAGCATCTCTAAGGAAATGAAAACTCTGGGGAGCAATTTTGAGAAGCAACCACATGTGGCTGCCCAAGTGTGTGATCAAGAAGGTACTTACTTGAATGCTCGACCTACAAGTTATGCATGCAACAACAACCAAGGTTACCAACAAAGGCCACCACAAAGTACTCAACCGTGGCATGTTCCTAGAAACTGAGACAATAACCAACCATCCGGAGGACAATCTCACGACAATCGTCTTGCTTCAAACCGTGAGAGACTCACTTCTATGGATGGGATTGCAAGAACCATGGAATTTCAAGTAGAGCAGATCATGGGATCCCAATAACAGATGGAGCTTGGAAGGCTCCCTAGCCAATCCGAGCAAGTAAATGCCTTGACAACCCTCCGGAGTGGTAAGGTACTTTCTGAATCGTCTCCACCTGAAATTTTTAATGTGCCTATTTATGTTTCAGGAGATAGTTCAAATAGTTACAATGTTGAAGAATTGGCTAACAAAAAGGCCGGAACAAGACAAGAACCAGAGGTGGTGCTAAAAGACACCTCAAGGATGCACAAGTCTTCAGATCCGTACATCCCTCCTAGTCTCATTCCGCATGAACAAACTTTCAAGGAAACCTATGAGGTCCTATCTGAGGTTGACATTAGCCTTTGTAAGGTTCATGATTTGTATTGGCTTGATTCCATTGCAAAACACTCTATGTATGTATTAGTTGTTGCTTAGGACATTCTTTTAAGAAAGGAAGCGTAAAAAATGAAGGGCAACTTCTAGTGCAAAAGTCGTCTTCAAGAGGTGAAAAACGTCAAAGGTAAATCTTGACTTCTATCCTCTTGCAAGGCGTTAGCGCACACACACGCAATTCATACATGTGTGTCCCTACATCGTGGTTCAAACATTTTGTATAATACTTTCACACACTTCATAGTATGCTCATGCATTGATCTTGTATAGACAAACATTGTGAAATTGCATGCTTTGTGACTATCTCTTTGATATGGCTTGCTTGTGTGAATATGTGTTTATTTGTTTGTGTATTTTGTGTTTAGGACTTTAACATGTTCTTATTTAATGCCTTATTGAGTTCCGGTCGTTTCGGTTACTCATTCATAAGGTTTCGAGTCAAAACAATGTGACTATGCTATTTTTCGTTCTCATTCGTTGAGTTGACTTCATCATCATTTTCTGAGATGATTTCTCAACCATTTTTCAAATTTTTGTAGTCTTAGTCGTGTGTGAGGGAGTCACAATTCGTAATCCAAAAACGGATTTGAAATCGGAGTTCGGATGCCCAAGATATGGCTAAAGAACCGGAGAGTGCGCGAGAGAGGTGTGGGAGGCCGTGAGCCATGCTGCCCACGCCGTGAGGGAGGCCGTGAGGCTCACGGCCAGAGGGGCTCTCTGCCCCCATGAGCCTCACGCGCCCCCCACGGGAAGGTGACGTGGCTCATGCCAATTGGCCCCTGAAAACCTTCTCTTTCCTCCTTTTAAACACTTCTCCTTCCCTCCAAACATTTTAAGAATTCTAAGAACACATCTCGGATTTTCTGCAGAATTCTCTCAATTTTCGTTTTCTTATTTTGATCATATCTCTCTCATACGAACTCGAAATCAATCGATTCAAAAACCAAAATTGTTGGTCTTGAAGAGAGATACAAACTCCAAGCATTTCTAGAGGCAGCTGACTTCGCCATCTTTCCCAGTGGATCGATTTTCAGTCCGAGGTCAAGGTTGTTTGTTCAACTTCTTGTTTTTCAATTTCATCTTTGATCTTCTTTTGATTCTTACTATTTGATTGATGAAATTTGTTGAGAAGCATGTTAGATCATATGCTAGGGGTGTTTGATCATTTGTTAATTGAGATTTAGCTTTGTGATTTGTTTTGAACATATATGTGCTAAACTTGATTTTGTGTGAAATTGATTCTAGAAAATGAATATATGATGTGTCTCATATTATTTTGTAGGTTTTATTTCATGATCTAAGAACTAGGTTTTTAGTGTGATATATTGAATAATCATACCTTGTTCTTATTGATTTGCATGTCTTGATTTCTAGATAATCTAGTGATTGTGTTTTGAAAGCTTATTCTAGTTTATCATTGAACATGTACATTTAGCATGATTGATCATCTAGCTTAATTTGATTGTGTTTGCATCATTTGCATCACTTTAGATCATAGCCTTGCATTAGGTTGAAGTCTCTAGCAAAGTGAGTGAAGCTTTGAGGATAGAGCAAGGAAGTCTTGATTAGAGTCGGGAGGACTCGGATAATCAAGCAAGGGAGTCTTGTCTAGGGTCGGGAGGATCCGGATAGGCAAGCAAGAAATCTTCCTAGAGACGTGAGCGTCTTGGATAGGAAGTTGCTTTCTAGAGGTGTGGGATACATCTCAGATAGGAAGTAGGCTTTGTGATTCACTAGCCCGAGGGTAGATTAGTAGTTGATAGCTTGAGTGGATATCATGAGTGATAGCTTGAGTGTGTAAGTCCTTTTTCACATAGTGGATTGCTTCGCCGGTGGTTGCGGTATCAACCCGTGGATGTTTCCTATTTGAGGTTTTACTACGTAAAAATACTCGTGTTCATTTTTGCTTTTATTTTTCTTTATCTTCCATATCTTTCATTGATTGCATATCTTGTAAATTGATTAACTCTTATATAAGTAATATCAATTAATTTGTCAAATTTAATCAAGTGTGCATTTTCATTGATATATTCCGCATTATTTTTAAATTGGGAGAATTTGGAGCCTATACCTATTCACCCCCCCTCTAGGTATATTTCACTACTACTTAAGGGAAATTTCAGCCTTCCCATATTCGAGACCATGACCTTGTTAGAAGAAATGATGGAGTTTGATGTCTTCGAGAGTACGAAGCATATGATTGAGATCCTTGAGTGCTTTGGAATCCAAGATGAGAACTTGGAAAACAAACCCCACCTTGCATCCGGAAATTTCAGGGAATCCACTCATGTGGAGTTGGATGATATCCCTACCCTATTAGTTGAACATGACTCCCCTAGAATTGAAGACATGGTCACCAAGCTCAAAGAAGATCACCAAGTAGTGGTGGAAATGAACTTGGAGTTGACCATCAAACTTGATGAGGTTATCAAGGAGAAGAATGATTTAAGGGAGGAGTTTGAGCAAAGAATGAAACTAATGGAGGAAGAAATCTTGTCAAGGGACAAGGCGCTTGAATTCATGAGGGCCAAGGAAATTGAGCACCTAGCCAAGCTTGCCATGCCAAACGTTCAAACCAAAGGCAAGTCAAAGGAAGAAATCCAACAACCTCAAGTGTTGGAAATGCAAGCTAAACACAAGGAGCTCAAACCTTTTGCCTCAATGCCTATCCCTAACCAAGTCAAGAAGAGGAGGCCAAGAAGAAGGAATAAGAAGAAATTCAACCCTTCGCCAACAACAATAGGTACATCTTTATCTTTAATCCCTACTTGTTGCCATTGCCATACTTTAGGCCAAAATCGGCCTTATTTTCCAAAGCAGAAATGGCAACGTGTGAACAAATTGGTTGTCAAATCCATATGGATTGACAAAACCAAATTGGAAGGACTTGATAGAAAGGGACCCCTTTGGGTTAAAAAGAAAGATGATGGGTACGTTGTTATCAAACCACCTATCTGGGGTGGTGGTTGATCCTTGTGAACTTTTGATGTGTTTGTTAAGTGTGCAGGAAATTGAAGATCAAATTGCACTTAATGGACATTTGTGGTGCACTCATTCATTTGAGTTGCATTTGTTTTGTAAATATATGAACTCTTAAATGCTTTGTTAATTAATTAGTGTAGATGTTTGTATTTGGTTTTTAGACACCTTATTTATCTCGATTCAACCTTGGTACTCAAGATACTCATGTATGATGATAGGAGTGAAAGAGATAGGTTTGGGGGTTTGGACTCCAAACACATTGCATCATATGTTAGTTGCAATTGTCGGTATTTTTGTGTTTGTTTTTGTGCCATGTGCAGGTGTTTAGGTTGGCAACATGTTGCATGAAGTTTGGGAAGATTTTGGACCCATTTTGAGCAGCATCAAGAGACGGCGACTTCGTGCGGCGGGATTATTCTAGCCAACCTGAAGTAGCCAAACTCTCTAGAAATAGCGGTGACTTCATGCGGCTGGATTATTCTAGCCAACCTGAAGAGCCAAACTCGCCAGAAATAGCGGCGACTTCGTGCGGCGGGATTATTCCAGCCAACCTGAAGAGCCAAACTAGCCAAAGATCACGGTGAATTCGTGCGGCGGGACTTATCCAGCCTTCCAGAAACAACAAACCGCCAGGTATCCCCGCGACTTCGGTCCGCGGGAATAAACCCGCCAACCCTTAGCAACAATTTTACATTTTGTTTTCACGGATATTTTTACATAATTTATATTTTGCAAATTTAATCGCATTATTATTTTGCTTAGTTAAGTGTGGTTATATAGTGTGATTGATTAGTGCCTAGGATGATACTAATGGAATTGTCATGTTCCTCATTGGAGGAAAACTTTTATGCTAGTGGATTGGGCCATTTTTGATTGGATAGGAATTTTGGATGGATTGAAATACCATGTATAGTTGTTTTATGTTATTTTTGTGCTTGTTTGCAAAGTTGCTTGGTGCCCAAGCAACCAAACCACAGAACTCGCATTCTTGTTCGTAAATGTTCAAACATTGAGGACAATGTTGAGTTTAGGTTTGGGGGTGTGGACACGTTAACACTTTGTCACGTTTTGTTGTATATATTTGTGTTGAAAATTGTGTTTTTGTGTTTTTTGTGTAAAAATTTTCGTTTTTATTGCGATTGAGCCAAACTTGACAAATTGTCTATTTTGATGCTAGAGTGTATGTGCTATAAAGGAATGCATTACATGTGTTATTTGCTAAGTTTTAGCTAACGGATTTCTTTCCGAGATTGCATGTAAGCATTGTGTATTAGTTCCTTTCTCTTTTGCTTAGTGAATAGGACTTATTGCAAGATTGCTAGAACCAATAGTGGAGACTACCCATGTAAGATTTAGAGCTTTAGCGTTCTTATTTTGAGGGTTTTTGTTTCTACTCGTATACACACTCTTCGAAACAGTTTTTCAAGTATGATCTCATTTTGCATAATGCTCATTGATTGCCATAGAACATGAAAATTATGTGGACTGCTTGTGTGAATTGTATTCCCTTGTTAGATAGACTTTTTGATATGATTATAGGCAATGTGTGTGCTTAACTACTATTCATTGCCCAAACACATTCCATGTCCCTTATGTGTGCTCCTATCGCCAACTTTGAGGCCAAACACAAACCATTCATTTCATCACTCACATCTCCATAAACAACCATATACACTACACACAAGCCATACCATAGTTGTTGATCATAAAATTAGTGCATAAATTATAAATGCAAATGTTTAGCTCAAATTGTAAATAGCGTGTACTTAGGCGTTTATGAGAAACTATGCAAGTTAGAAAGGCAAACATTGTACAAGTGTGAAAATTCAACACTTGAAGCCTTTGATGTTATCAAATTGAAAAGCTACTCAAAAATAAGAGTACAAAAAATTGCATTGTTGGAATTCAAAGTCTTAGCCTAGACGTTTTAAAATTCAAATTGTATAATGAGCTTGAAGTCAAATTGTTTAGAATGATCAATAACTCTTGAATTCCATTTCATTTCTTTCATTCACCACAAATCTACCCATGGCCCTATTACAACCCATAAGGAAAGCCCTAGTTGATCTTTTAGAAAGTCTAACTTGGGAATACAGTTTTTGCATGTTCTTTCCACGTTCATGGTGCATCAATTCTTTCATGAGATTAATTTCATAAACTGTGCTTTATTTGATATTATTCATATGCGTAATTGTTGTCTTTACATAACCTCTAAACTCGCATATGCTTGATTGAGAGTGAACTTATGATTCTGAGAGAAAATTCGACTGAAATCCGGTGAGGATTAGAGTCAAGGCGAATTGAGTTCTTGCATTCGAGTGTTTTATTTTTGAAACTTGGTACTTAGAGTGTGGGATTCACGGTGTTGCGTGCTTTTAAGGAAGCAATCATATTAGCCTCTAATTAGCGGTTTTGACATGTGTCATTCCTATATTGCACATCTCTCGTTGCATCACTTTATTGTTTGGCTCTCGAAAAATGTTTTTAGTGTGCGTTGTGTTTTGTTTGTTTTATTTTAGGACTGTATAGTTTTCGTGTTAATATTGTTTGTAATTTGCTCGAGGACGAGCAAAAGTCAGGTTTGGGGGTCTGATCGCGCTCCAAATGTTCACATTTAGCGCTCCCTAACTTAGCTTTTGTAACCGTTTTCTGAGCCCTTTTTGGTATTTAATATTGTAAATAAGTATATTTCATGTATTTCAGCTCATCAGGGGTATTTTAGACCAAACTGGAGAAAAGTAGTGAAATCAAGGCAAAAGAGGGGAAATATGTCATTTGGGAGAATCAGGGGTCCAAATGTAAAACTCAAGAAATTATTGCAGATTCGGAGATTAGTGAAGAGTTCAGGGCTCCAGTGTGTAATTCGCCAGCCAACGCATAGCAGCGCGCCACGTCACTAAGTGAGATGGTGCATTTTGCTCCTGTCTCAGCACGCGTCTTCTTCATGCAGACCGGGTAGCACATACCTGCGTGACCCGACCCATTAGCCCGTCGACCCGACAGTTGACCGGACGTTTTTCTGATCATTTTCGATGCAATTGTCGGTGGCCGTCTGCCCAGAATGATTGTCGGAGCTTCCCCGGTCATATTCCCACCATTTTCAGCCTCCCATGCACGTTATCTTGATCTCCACCAACTCCTTCAAGGTCTTCAAACCTCCATGGCCGAGCTTGAGCTCCAACCTCCTTCCAGCGGCTTCTTGCACCCGAGAATCACGTCCAAAACCACGAGAAGTCCGCGGTTTCATACGGCGGGAACAAGCCCGTAGTCCCGAAGGTTAGAAGTCGTCGAAAACCTTCCGTTTTCGCGGTGACTTCACAGCGGCGAGAATAAACCCACGAGCCAGAGTGAACACGCTCGCCGGGTCCTCTCCACTTGATGAAAGCTCGTCCCACTTGCTTCTCCTATCACTTGAGCTTGTCCAATACACTTTACCACCTTAGATATTATTAGATATTTTACTTATAACTTATTTTATACAAAATATCTATCATATATCTTAGTTAGTAACCATATACTACACTATACACTTAATCATTAGAAGACACACTTTACTTTACTTTAGTTTGATCTCTAGTGTATAATTAAGAGAGAGAATAACTCTCTCAACTTTAGTTAGTGTTCTTCATCATTTTCCCATCATTTTCTAGGTAGCCAAACACCACTTTGAGCTACTTAGAATTGATCTTTTCAAGTTGCTCTAGAAGGATATTGTTCTTGGATTGCAAAGAGGAGTCTTCTTAGCCAAGAAACCAATCCAAATGGGTTTGTTTTGCTCTTCTTTTGTATTCTTTAGTTTATATACTTCTATGTGTAACTAACTCCTTTTGTTAAAGGATTGATGTAACTCTTGTAATTAAACCAATGATTTAATTAATCCACTTGTTATTTCACTCTCTAAGGCTTTGTATGTGTGTATTATGAACTCTAATGATATGTTGATGATATGTCTTGCATAAACATATATTGGTACACACTTGGTAGTTGATTTCATGCATAAAGTGTCCACTATGTGTATGAAGGTTTCAATATCCATTTTATAGAGATGTCTCTAAGTAATTTTAGGTTAATTAGAGAATCTCTACATCATTATTCCTAAAATTCTCTCTTGATCACTTGTCTATGATATTAGATTATCTGTAAGATGATGGATTTGGTGCTTAACATTATTGATAATGAAATATATGCCTTAGAATATAGTGAATGTGCTTAATGAATGATTGGTTAATGAATTGGTGGTTACTTGAATGAATCAATCCCCTAACATCTTTTAATCAAGCTTTAATCTTAGTTAATTGCAAGATTAGTATAATCGATTTAGATAACATTAACTAGTGAACTTGTTAGCAATTAGAAATTCAACAATCAATGATAACCTAGAACTTACTTGTTAGCTAATTCAACTCCCCATGGGAACGACCACCCTTACTCGTATCCCTGTACTACTCGTACGACTCGTATACTTGCGATGGGTGAACCACCCACGCGCCCCTTTAGAATAACCGTGGTAGAATAGCGTAATTTACTGTAGCATTTGTAGAACCGGTTTGGGCGCATCAATCCCACTCAAATGCTAGCAAAAGAATTCTACAACTTTAACAAGATAAAGGTGCCCAACTTTTAACTTAAGTTGTGAACATTATTCAAGACTAACCAAATAATTGTGTCTACCTCATACATATCCAGATGTACGAACAATTCTTCTTTTCTCATAGTTTTTAGACCTTATGATTATTTACTTTGACAATTATAATATTAAACTATAAATAGTATAAGATTTGTTAAACCAGAAATCACTTTATTAATATGAAAAATATTGTCAATTACAATATTACACTCTTGCTATTGAGCATAATCCTAACAATCTCCCACTTGCGCTATAGCAAATGTGTCATATCTCTCATGCCCATGTTCTCTTGATGCCCATCGAAACTCTTATGAGGTAGAGCCTTTGTGAAGGGATCTGCTAGATTTTCTGCTGACTCGATTTTGGTAATCGTCACGTCACCCATTTGAACAATCTCACTTAAAAGATGATACTTTCTTTCAATGTGTTTTCCTCTCTTGTGACTTCTTGGTTCTTTCGAATTAGCCACTGCTCTACTATTGTCACAGTAGATAGTGATCTGCTTATTCGCACTAGGAACCACTTCCAAGTCTATCAAGAATTGGCGGAGCCAAACAGCCTCTTTGGCAGCCTCGCATGCAGCAACATACTCAGCTTCCATGGTGGAATCAGAAATACAAGATTGCTTGATACTCCTCCATATGACTGCTCCTTCTCCAATAGTAAACACAGCCCCTGATGTGGATTTTCTGGAGTCAGAATCTGATTGGAAATCAGAATCTGTATACCCAACGGGAATTAAATCCTCTCCAAAGTATACAAGCATATTATATCTCGTTCTCTTGAGATACTTGAAAATATGCTTGACTGCCGTCCAGTGATCAGGACCAGGTTTCAATTGAAACCTGCTAACTATGCCAACAGCAAAACAAATATCTGGTCTAGTGCAGAGCATTGCATACATGAGACTTCCAACTGCCAAGGCATATGAAACTCTACTCATGAATTGCTCTTCATGCTCATTCTTAGGAACTTGTTCCTTAGAAAGTTTGATTCCATGTCTGAAAGGTAACATACCTTTCTTGGAATCCTGCATGGAAAACCTAGACAATATCTTGTCTATGTATGAAGCTTGGGATAATGCAATCGTTTTATTCTTTCTATCCCTTATTACTTGGATACCTAGAATAAAACTTACTTCTCCTAAGTCCTTCATATCAAATTGTTTTGCTAACCATTCTTTTACTGATGTCAATACACCTACATCGTTTCCAATGAGTAGTATATCATCAACATAAAGAATCAGGAAAACCAACTTGTCGCTCTTAATCCTTTTGTATACACAAGGTTCGTCAAGATTATGAATAAATCCAAAACCTTTGACAGCTTGATCGAACCTTATGTTCCAGGATCTGGATGCTTGCTTTAATCCATATATGGATTTCTGCAACTTGCATACCTTTTCCATTTGGCCCTTTTCAATGAATCCTTCTAGTTGCATTATGTAGATGCTTTCGTCAAGACTTCCATTAAGGAAAGCTGTCTTGACGTCCATTTGCCAAATCTCTAGATCTAAAGATGCTGCAATGGACAAGAGTATCCTAATGGATTTAAGCATGGCCACAGGAGAGAAGGTTTCCTCATAATCGGTACCTTCTTTCTGTGTATACCCTTTAGCTACCAATCTAGCTTTAAAGGTTTCCACCTTTCCATCCATACCTTTTTTCCTCTTGTATACCCACTTGCACCCAATGGGTTTGATCCCTTTAGGCAAGTCTACAAGGGACCAGACTTTGTTTTCAAACATGGATTCAATCTCATATTGCATTACCTTTTGCCAATGGCGACTATCAGCATGCTCCATTGCTTCCTTATACGTGTAGGGATCATCGTCGTCCGAGAGATTCTCCACTGATTCTCCCAGACCGATGTATCTTTCGGGTTGTGTTCTAACCCTCCCACTACGACGAGGAATGGTAGGTTGTTGATTTTGTGTTGGATCGGAACTTACAATTGGGTTAGGTTGTGTAACCTCTCGTGGAATTGTATCTCCTGACATCTCATTCAAGACAATTCTACTTCTAGGCACAAAATCATTCATATAGTCCTTTTCCAGAAATTTAGCATTTGTCGAAACAAATACTTTAAGATCTGAAGGACTATAGAAATAATATCCTTTAGTTTCTTTTGGATACCCTACAAATATACATGTTTCCGAACGGGACTCCATCTTTTCTGTCTTTCCTTTTAACACATGCGCAGGACAACCAAATATCCTTAAGTCTTGTAAACTAGGCTTGCGCCCAGTCCACAACTCATGCGGTGTTTTAGGAACAGACTTAGATGGTACATCGTTTAGAATGTATATAGCAGTTTGTAAAGCATATCCCCAAAAAGAAATAGGAAGTGTTGAATAACTCAACATAGACCTAACCATATCTAAAAGAGTTCTATTTCTCCTTTCTGCTACCCCATTCTGTTGAGGTGTACCTGGCGCAGAAAACTGAGAAACTATCCCATTATCAATAAGATATTGCTGAAACTCACCAGATAGATATTCTCAACCACGATCAGATCTCAAGATTTTTATGTGTTTCTCAAGCTGATTTTCTACTTCAGCTTTGAATGCTTTGAACATGTCAAAAGCATCCGACTTATGTCGCATGAGATACACATAGCCAAATCTCGAGTAATCATCTGTGAAGGTGATGAAGTACTCATATCCACCTCTAGCTTGAATGCTCATAAGACCACATACATCAGTGTGTATCAATCCTAAACATTCAGTAGCTCTTGCGCCTTTGGCCGAGAACGACCTTTTGGTCATTTTACCTTCCAAACAAGATTCACAAGTTGGTAGATCATCAACCTTTACGTCACTTAAAGGTCTGTCACTTACCAATCTTTTAATCCTATTAAGGTTAATATGACCTAGGCGTAAATGCCATAGGTAGGTTTGAAAGTTATTAAATACTCGAGGTGTGTTTATATAAAGCTAGAGGGGGGGTGAATAGATTTTAGCTATTATTACCCAATTTTCGCATACAAGTCAATATTACGAAAATGCCCCTACTAGTTAAATATACAAGCAAGTGTAATATAGTGCGGAATTAAAATAACACTTGATGTATACGTGGAAACCCAACCACTGGGAAAAACCACGGGCTGATTAGTGCGCCACACTCGGACCTCGAAATCCACTAATCGAAATGGAGTTTACAACCTATGTAGACCTCGTCTAACACTCCGGTCAATAACCCCCCACTTCTACCACTCGGGCCTTTAAAAGTGGCTCTAGTCCAATTGCTTGAGGCCTAAGCAACCTTAGCCTCAAGACTTAATTCTCTAAGAAGAGATTATGCAACCTATGTGAATATGTATTAATATTCAAATAACAAACAAGGCTAGGTAACCTTAGATGCTTATCTAGGATGATGAGATAATCAATTTAAATCAACCCTAGATATCAATTGCTAAATGACATGTCAAATAGCTTAGCTAATCAAGATTAAGCAAAAACCTAATTAGCTATCACAAAAACAACACTCAATTAATTCATCACAATTAATTCTCTATTCTTGTATTTATCATATGATCAACAACATACAAGTAAATAAAAAAAGAATATGCTTGATAGTAAAAATACTAAAATAAGATGAAACTAATCAAAATCTTACCAAGCATATTGTGATGATGCCAATCCAATCATAGATGCTTTCTATGTAGACATAGAGGATGCAATATGAAATTTGATGCAAAAAGGATTTGATTTGAGTGTTTAAAGGTGGGTTCTTGAATTGATTTTTTCTCAAAAATCTCTCTTGAAAGATTAGGGTTCTAATTGCTCAAGAAACTTATTCAGAGATTGAGAAAACAAGATATTTATAGACATCAAGAATTGGACATGTGAAAAGACACTTTTGCCCCTGAAACGCACCGTTCGGCGGTTTCAATCGGCGGCCAGGCCGCCGATGACGACCGCCGAATTGAGCTCGTGAAGAACAGAGCATTAACGGCGGTTTCATTCGGCGGTTTCGCGACCGCCGATCCAACCGCCGAATCAAACCCGAGGGATTAAAATCGATCAGGTATGAACGGCGGTCGTGACCGCCGATCTTGACCGCATAATTGCTTCAGACCAATCTGGACTGAAACGGCGGTTTCATTCGGCGGCCAGGCCGCCGATCATAACCGCCGATCACCAACAATGGTGAAAACCAAGGAGAAGCCAAGGGCATTCTCCATAGGCGGTCTTCGCGCGAAACCAAGCACTCATTAGTGCAAGCGCGGACGTTTCCGAACAATGTCGGGAAACGAATTATAAGGCACATATACACACAACAAGATATATCAACCAAAGTGCTAGTGTGTAAAGTGACATGTGAAGAGATGCACATAAAAATAAGCAAGTATGCAATCATAGCAAGAATGCTAAGTGAGTGTGTGCTACTAGATCTCTTCAAAGAAAAACAAGCACAAGAGATTATACCTTTGGCGTGCTTGTATCTTGAGGTCATGGAAGGGCCTTTGATCTTCAACACTAAACACTTAGACTACCCTTACATTCAAAACCCCAACATGTGGTTTGACCACGAAATAAGCCAATCAACAAAACGGGAATCCTTACAAGGTTTCATCTATTGATAATTTTACTCTTTTATGATTAGGTTCCGTTAATTCTGTGTCTAACGAGTGAGAGATATTTCTATGCAAAAAGTATAGACAATTTTCCAATGTACCTTGGCAAATAATTTTGTCATTCTTACTAATAATAAAAACTTTATTAAAAGTAATCGAATATCCAAATTTTTTTAAACAAGAAACTGAAATTAAATTCCTCTTGAATTGAGGTACATAATAAATGTCTATCAAATCTAAATGCCTTCTAGAATCCAAATAGACTCTAATATCTCCCATTGCATTTGCAGACACTAACGTTCCGTTGCCTAAGCGCAAATTGATTTCATTCTTACTCAGCCTTCTCCTTTCTTGTAACCCCTGCAAGGAATAACAAACATGATTAGTGGCTCCAAAGTCTATGATCCAAGAATCTGTAGAATCTGCCAGAAAACATGTTTCAAGATAATTTACATTACTTTCTTCCTTCTTATTCTAAGACTTTGGGCAATTTCTTTTCCAACGTACCTTTTCACCACAAAGGAAGCATTTCCCTTTGATCTTGGATACTTTGTTGGTCTCCTTCTTGGTAGGCCCAAGTTACTTTTTCTTCTGTTGTTTCTTGACCTTCTGACAGGTCTTAACAGTAGCAACTTTACCAACCATATGAATCTCTTGACCTTTGCTTTTCACAAGGATCTTTTCAGCGCTTTGAACATCTTGCATCGGGCCTTGTAAGGTGTATTCCTTTTTGTTCAAAGTGTAGTCCAATTTGAACTGATCAAAGGAATCTGACAGTGAATTGACAACCATATCAATTTTTGTCTCACCATCTATCTCAGCGCCATGCAGTTCAGCAATGTTGAGATGTGCTATGACTTTCATCATGTGATCCTTCATAGCCTGTCCAGGTTTCATCCTAAGATTCATAAAAGCAGTCACTGCCTCTCTCTTAGTCGTCCTGGACTTCATAGCAAACATCTCCTCTAGAGACATCATTATATCAGCAGCAGACTCCATTCCTTCATGCTGCTGTTGCAACATGTCGGAGATAGTAGCCATAATGTAACATTTGGCCATATCATCTGAAGTCTTCCACTGCTCATACTCATCTCTTTGCATTATGCTAGATTCATTATTAGGAGCATGTGGTTTAGGAGTAGTTAGAACAAACTTATGTTTTTCACTTTGCAGCAACAACCCAATTTTCCTTTTCCATGTGACATAATTATCTCCAGTTAAAGTGTTATCTTTCAGGATGTTCATAAGTGATGGGGTCATGATTTCTGAATAAAACAAAACATATATAAGTAAATAATCATGATAAAGCACTTTTAAATATTTATCTTGAATTAAATAAATAACTCAATCATAAAAATTCAACGGTGATCCAACACCCATAAATGTTACGCCTCCTTTGGGAGTTCGCACCATTTACTAGTTAGACTAGGTCCCACCTAATTGTTAACATAACAACCAGAGTTTTCAATTTTAGCCTTGCAATTTTACTGACAAGAACTCTTGGGAGGATATCAATAAAATTACATTGAGTGTGTTACCAAG
Source organism: Acer yangbiense (assembly GCA_008009225.1). Taxonomy (NCBI): domain Eukaryota; kingdom Viridiplantae; phylum Streptophyta; class Magnoliopsida; order Sapindales; family Sapindaceae; genus Acer; species Acer yangbiense. Next base: position 1,314,459 of record CM017772.1, read on the forward strand.
ATATCGACCCTCAATTTTCTCTCACGAAAATCCCTCATTGGGGAGTAGATCTCGTTTGAGTCAATTATCTAGTTTATCCTTGTAAGGAAGTTGTTAACCCAAAATTGTCACCGGGGTGCAATTCAGAATTAACGAAATGTGAGGGGCCCGGATCTAATTGGATCTGGGCTAGCGGGATACTCTATACCCCGGTACCCCACGAGTTCTTTGAAATCTGTTAGGCGTGATAGGGGGTTTGTAGGTGACGGATCCGGATCGGGGATCCGATAAGGGCCAGCGAGATACTTAATAGTTTGGTATCCCGCTGGGTGTCACGAACTCGATATTATGGTGGATGTGAATAGTAAGATGGATGATCTCTCATAAGATGGATGCATAAAACAAAAGCTGTTTATATATGTATATGGATCTCGATCACAGTGGGATCTTACAACTTGGTATTTGAACTAACAATATTGCAGTAGGAAAAAGTAAAGCATATGTGGAACCAATGGCGATGGAGCTCTTCGTGCCTGTCGATAAGTAGTAAAAGTGTGGCCGTTGGCTTCCTCCTTTCCATCATTATATCATTAATATATATAGGCCTCTTTTCTTGCAGTGCACTCCTAGAACTTCGGTCTAGGGTTTTAGTGGTGCACCCCTTTTTTGGAGTCCGACGCATTCGTCGGGATATCAATCCCGAAAGGTTAGGTGATTGCTTCTTTCTTGGTACCGACCAAGTTGACCCTATTCGAAATAGAACTCTGTATGATGGAAATAAATGTCGCGTTGTATCTTGTGCTTATATCTTGAATGGTGGAGTTTAGTGTTTGCCTTTACGCGAGGTTACTCTTCGGGATGTCCACCTCTCGCTTCTGCGGGGTCAGTTTACTAGGACCCCGGTATATATCTTGCCATGTGCGTGTCACAGGTTTCGCTGATCAGGGGTAACCCGGGTACCCTGCGTCTCTCGTGCTTTTTTTAAAATGTTGGTCGCGGATGTCAAGGTTTCAAGTAGCGGGGTGCCTGGATACTCGGGTATCGGGGTACTCGGGGCAGCTGGGTACTAGGACCTCACGATGGCCGTATCTTCCAAGCCCCCATTCATCTTCTGGCTTTCGTGGAGATTCCAGACTTGGCTGGGTAGGTAGTGGTCCTTTACTCTAGCCTGTCTACTCATAGGCGGGATGCCCGGACATCTTTCCCTTTCGCTATTTTATACCCCGGATTCCCTCTCAAAACCAGTGGAAAATTCTTCTTTGGTCCCCGCCATTTTTGGCGGTTAACAGAAGTCCCCCCTGACTTGAACACCGGTATCTTGCTGGGATTGGAGTCAGGATTTCCTTGTTTGTTCGAAGGATTTTCCATCTTGTCTGCTCGTCTCATCTTGTCTGGCTGGTTTCTCAATGAAGAGGGAAGTTTTCTTTCAAAACGGCAGTATTTAGTAACAATCCACGTGTCTGTTAACGACTACTTTATAAATTCAAACTGGCCGTTTCCGGCGCGGGTTTTTCAGAGTTTTTCTCGAGCATGTCTTTAGCTATTAATTCTTGTTTCCTTCTATGTTTCGTTAACCGCCCTTCTTCTGCCTATAAATGAATCTCTTTCCCCTTCTTTCCTTTTGCTGTGCTCCGTTTGCCTTTCAAAAATCAAGAACTGAAATCAAGAACAAATTTTTTTTTCCCTTTTGTTTGAATCTTTTTCTTTTTGACAATGACGCCTTCCTCAAAACTTCCTGCCACCGTTCATGGTGTTCCTTCGCTTTCTTTGCCTACCTCCTCAGGTTCTCGTTCTGCCTCCTCATATCTTCCTGGTAGCCAGAAGGTGGACTCGGCCGCGAGCTTTAAGTCGATCAAGAAAAAAAAAACGTAATCGAGGTGATGGTGACGTTACCGGAGATGGTATCTCGTCCCAGCGCCGTCGCTCTACGAGGAATCCCCGAATCGGGCTAGGTTTTCACAATGAGCCTGAGAATCCAGTCCAGATAGTGGAAGAAAATGAGGCCGCTAGTGTTGATGACGAAAAAAGGAGGGAGGAGGAGGAGGGAGGCGGTATTCTTCCTACGGATTCTTTGGGAGTTCCTGTTGGGTCCCTCTTTCCTTTCGGCGAAGGCCGTATGATCCCAGATTCGGCCTGCACAACCGATACCTTAGCCCGGCTCAAGAGGGTTTACAGGATCCCGAATGCTATCCGCCTTTCCCTTCCTCATCAGGGGTATGATGTATACACTCCCCCTACAGGTTGCCTGCTAATTCACGTGGCCGCCTTCGAGTGCGGCGTTCGGCTCCCTCTTCACCCCTCCATCCGTAGATTGCTTGTTGCTTTAGGACTGGCCCCGCTACAGATTTCACCTGAATTCTGGAAAAACCTGACCAGGTTCCTGGTGCTCTGGAGGGAGCAGTGTAAAAAGACGGTGTCGAGAATGAACCTAGCTTTGACGACTTTCGCTATATTTTCCAAATAACGAGCATGGTCCCTCGGGGTCAATTCTACCTGAGGCCCAAGAATAAGCTACAATTTGTTGTTCCTGGGGCAAATGTGAAATTCAACCCACTTTGGAAAGACGAGTGGGTCGTGGTCGAAGGCAATTTGGGGCCAGTCAGTGTGTCTGGATGGGGTTAAGCACTTGTTTCCTATTCGCTTTTCTCCACAAGATAAATGGAACACGGGTGAGCTCTCTGCAGAATCCGGCCAGATCCTTATGAAGATTCAAGATAGGAACTACGTCAACCCGCAGTATCCCACATGTGATCCTTTTAAAGGTGCCCGGCTGGAACGGTATCTGCGGATATTTCTTGCGCAACTAGGTATGCCTTGCCCAGATTCCTCTCCTGTTAGGTCTCCTACTCCTTCTTCTGTCGGTGTCGGAGTTGCCTCTTAGCCACTTGCACCGACTCCACCGACTCCACCTCCTGCCTTTGTGGGGTCGGCTCTGTCTTCGCCTATTTCTCTTTCAGCAAAAATCGCAGCGCCCCCCTCTTTAAGTGAGATGTTAGCAAAGGCTGCCAAGACCAGAGCTTCACCGCTCCCTATTTTGAAGAAAACTTCCAAACTGGCTGTTGTACCGCCTGAAGTAATGGTGGCTCCTCCTCCCTATTTCTTTACTGCCATCATCCAGCTTCTCGCTAGAACGGAGGACAGGAAGGGAGACGCTTCTCAAGTTATTTCCTCCACGGATCTTCCTTCTGGATCGGGGTTACGGGACTATGATCATGAGGAAGTCATTGCTAAGTTTATCGCTGCTTGTTCCAGTAGGGGCTTGCAGTCCATGTCCTCTCTTCTAACTAACATCCTAGCGTCAAAGGGGGTGTCAGTTATTGTCGAGGTATGCATTGGGTCTTTTCATTTTGTTGCATGCAGACTTTCCTTTCCGATTTCATACCTTCTTTATTTTCTTTTCACAGAGCTTCAAGTTTGCCCTGGCCATGGAGCAGCAAGCAACTGCCCTGAAAGAGGCCAATCTGGCCCTTCAGGCCAAGCTGGAGGAAGCTAGGAACTATTTGGCCTGTGCTGAAAAGAGCGTTTCTTCCTTAGTTCAGGAGACCTTTGAATCTGATGCTGGTAAGAAGGCAGCCTTGGTGGAACTGAAACGGGTGACTCATGCTTATGACACGGAGGTTGATAGATCAAGCCGCCGCCGTAATGACAGGGAGACCATTAAAGCGGAGATGACCGTCCTTTTAGATGACCACAGGGCCCTGCGGGCTTCTATGAGTGCCTTGGAATCCAGGGTGGATTCTTCCTTCGGGGATGGGTACTTCACTGCTGCATACGAGGTCGCTAAGGCATTTCCTCCTCCTTTTGACTTGCAAACCACTCTTAACTGGGATCGTTATTTGATTATGAACCGAGCTGCCCAATTTGAAAAACAGGATCAAGGAGGTCCTACTCATGTAGCCATTGCTTCCGAATTTATGGAGAAGGGTACCCGGAGTCCCCGGGCTTCCCCAACCGACTTGGCATGAGGTTCCATGCCTTCGATTGACGGGATGGGTCCTCCTCCTGGAATAGTTGTAGTCGATACCGGGGAAGTTCATGACACTACTGGTGATGAGGGGGCTGACGAGCAAGAAAAAACGGAGGAGGAAACCTGACTTTCTTGTTATTTCCTAGTTGTTTTGTCAGTTTTCTTTTATCTTCCTTTTTTGTAGCTCGGATACAGGGATTGGGCACCCTGTTTGATTAATTGAAGCTCCCTTCAATTTTTTTTTTTTTTTTTTTTTTTTGGATATCTTGCTGTGTGACCGATGATACGAACTCATACCTATACTTGGCAGCATCATTCCCGGATGGCGGTCCCTTCGTTCATTATGCTTCTTCGACGAGTGACTCCGTATAAGTAGGGAGCTTGTCTTGGTCGAAGATTATTAATCTGGGTGACTTCTAAAAATCCATCGGGATGGGTAGCCTGGATCGGGCTATATTGATGAAAATCTTGGTTGGCCACTGATGTCGCCTTGATACAAGGTTTTTTCCTCGATAAAATATGGCGATGTAATGGAGTGCGGCGTCATGTATCCCGATGGATTGTCTTGATTTCTTGGGCTACCTACTCTGGTAGACGACTAAGGATTACCTTGGCGCTTGATTTATCCTAGAGGAGGGAATTCCTCGCCTGAGGCTTTAAGGGGTCTATACAGGCCCACCTGGTCTTGGCGAGATAGAGAACTGGCGGGCGACTACGCCCTTTATGCTTTTCAAGCACCAGCTCCTTCCTGGAGGGGGGTATTCCCCGACCAAGGCAGCAGGAATGCCATGTGGCTTTTTCCTGGTCTTGAAGCGCCAGCTCCTTCCTAGAGGGGGGTATTCCCCGACCGGGGCAGCAGGAAAAGCCATATGGCTTTTCCTGGTCTTGGGGCAAACGTGATGGCGAAGACTTCCTTAGGCGTACTTAGGAAAGAAACGTGTGAGAAGCAACTGACTTTATTGATTTTCTGAAAGCGAATACCAAGCAAAAAGGAAATCGGGGTACACGTATCAGGTATGTACCTTCCGAGATACACTCTTTGTTAAAAATTCTAAGGGTAAAATCTCTTGAGATGATCAGCATTCCAAGTGTGATCAACCGGGTAACCATCCATATCATCTAACTTGTATGCTCTCCTGCGTACTACCACCTTTATTATATATGGCCCTTCCCAATTGGGAGCTAGTACCCCATCTGACCGTTTTCCGAGTATTCTGGGTTACTTTCCTGAGGACCAAGTCCCCTTCTTTGAAACTCCGAGTTTTCACCCTCCTGTTAAAACATCGGGCTATCTTGTGCTGGTAGGCGGCTACACGCTCAACTACTCTATCTTGTTTCTCTTCAAGGAGGTCTAAACTGGCTCTTAATTTCATTTCATTCTCTTCCAGCTCGAAATGCTGGACCCTGAAAGACGTTAACCTATGTTCGATGGGCGAGACGGCCTTTGTTCCAAAAGCCAGAGAGTAAGGGGTTTCCCCCGTAGCGGTCTTTTTAGTAGTCCGGTAGGCCCAAAGGACATTTGGAAGTTCATCAACCCATCCCCTCTTCTTCTGTTGGAGTTTCTTTTTGAGAAGTTTCTTGATAGTTTTGTGAGTGGCCTCGACCAATCCATTGGTCTGAGGGTGAGCCACTGAGGCCAGGCGTAGGTCGATACCCCTTTCTTCGCAGAAAAATCTGAAGTTTGCATTATCAAACTGCTTACCAAGGTCGGCAATTATGGCCATCGGGGTACCAAACCTACAAACAATATATTCCTTGACGAAGCTTGTGGTATTGGCTTCAGTTATATGGACCAAGGATTTTGCTTCCACCCACCAGGTGAAGTAATCTATGGCTACTATAGCGTGCTTGGCCTGGCCAGGTGCGGTAGGAAGTGGCCCGATCAGATCCAGACCGCAGATAGCGAATGGATATGGCGTGCTGATTGAAGTAAGTTTTTCTGGTGGTAGATGATGTAGATCCGCGGTTTTCTGGCATGGCTCGCAAGATTGCACAAACGTTTTGGCGTCCTGATGGATAGTAGGCCAGTAATATCCCATCCTGAGAACTTGATATGCCAACCTTTCTCCTGAAACGTGATTTCCGCAGTCCCTTGAATGTATCTCATCCAATACCCATTTGGCATCGTTCGGATGCAAACATCGTAACAGGGAAGTGATTTTCCTCTGCGATAGAGGTGTCCCTTTATCAGGTAGTACCGAATCGAAATCCTCTTGAGTTTGCGCGCCTGGTCAGGGTTCTCTGGGAGCGTGCCGTCCTGCAGGTAGTCGGCTATAGGATCCATCCAACAGGGTAGACGAGTGACCGGGCTTACTTCTGACCCCGGGGCTGTGCTAAGCCGTGGTATTAGTTGGAGTGGTATCCCTTTAGGCAACGCCCTTCCTCCTGTTGCCGTTATTTTAGCCAGGACATCTGCCCGGTGGTTCTTCTCTCGCGGGATCTGCTCCATCCGTATGCCTTTAAACTTCGTAGCTGCTTCTTGGACTTTTTGGAGATATGCTATCATGTTGTCACCTCTTGCTTGATATGTGCCGGATACCTGGTTGACTACTAACTGGGAATCGCTTCTTACCACGTGGTACTCCACTCATTGTTCTGTAGCTACCTTCATTCCTGCCAATAGGGCTTTATATTCTGCCTCATTATTGGTGACTTTAAACTCGAATCTGAAATAGTGATTGCATTCGATCCCTTCGGGATCGATCAAGACGATCCCGGCCCCGCAGCCGGCTTGATTTGAGGAACCGTCCTTGTACAGAGTCCAGATCTTACTATCCGCTGGCCGTTCCGGAGGTTCTAGATTTGTGTTCGGAACTACAGGAGCATCCGGGTGAGGAACCATGCTAAATTCTGCTATAAAGTCAGCTAGAGCTTGCGCCTTGATTGTCGTCCTAGCCTTGTATCTTATATCGTACTGGGTGAGCTCTAAGGCCCAAAGGACTAACCGGCCTGATACATCCGGCCTTTGAAGGAACTGCCTCAAGGGTTGATCTGTTACCACTGCGACGGTGTGAGCTTGAAAATAAGGCCGAAGTTTTCTGGCTGCGGTTACCAATGCAAAGGCTAACTTCTCTAGGATGGTGTAGTTCTTTTCAAATTTTGACAAAGCCCGACTTACATAGTAGATCGGTCTTTGAATTCTATCACCGCATTCTTTCACCAAAGCTCCACTTGTTACGGTCTCTGATACCGCTAGATAAAGTTGTAGTTCCTCTCCCGGGACGGGCTTCACCAGTAGAGGTGGACTGGCTAGATATTCTTTCAAGGCCCGGAATGCTTGCTCACTCTCTTGATTCCAATTCATGTTCTTCCCCTGCTTGATGACTTTAAAGAAAGGCAGGTACTTATCTTTGGACCTTGATATGAAGCGGTTCAACGCCGCTATCCGTCCAGTCAGCCATTGAGCTTGTTGGAGAGTATTTGGAGACCCTAGCTCTATGATGGCCTTGATCTTCTCGGGGTTGGCTTCTAGTCCTCTCTCATGCACCATGAAGCTAAGGAACTTCCCCGCTGCTACACCAAAGGCACATTTGGCTGGATTTAGCCTTATTTGATTTTCCCTGATCACTTGGAAAGTTTGACGCAAGTCTTTAGGATGTTGATGGGTTTCTTGAGATTTGGTTATCATATCGTCTATGTATACTTCCATAGATTTTCCTATTAACGGCTTAAATAACTTGTTTACCAAGCGTTGATATGTGGCTCCTGCATTCTTGAGGCCAAAAGGCATGACTTTGTAATAGTAAAGACCTTGTCCAGTGATGAAGCTGGTCTTATCTTGATAAACGGGATGCATCATGATCTGGTTGTATCCCGAGAAAGCATCCATGAAACTTAAAAGTTTGTTTCCCGCAGTAGAATCGATCAGTTGGTCAATTTTAGGAAGGGGAAAGCTATCCTTAGGGCACGCCCTGTTTAGGTCAGTATAATCCACGCACATGCGCCACTTCCCATTGGCTTTGGTTACCATGACCACATTAGCAACCCATTTGGGGTAGCGGGATTCTCTGATGAACTTGGCTTTCGAAAGCTTGTCTACCTCTTCTTGTACCTCAGTGTTCTGTTCCGTGTTGAAATGTCTCCGCTTATGTTTGACTGGCTTGACTGTAGCGTCCACTGCCAGTCGGTGAACCACTAGGTTGAGAGGGATGCCCGGCATTTCGTCATGGTTCCAAGCAAAAATGTCGTTGTACTCTTTAAGAAGTTCCACCAAGTTTCTCCTGACCTCGCTGTCCAGTGCACCTCCTATTTTTACTATCTTAGTTAGGTCATCCTTTCTAATCTGGATTTCTTCTATCTTCTTCGTGGGGTGTCCTCCGGTCCATCCTCTTTCTTCCTCTTCGATTTCCTCTAGGATTAAGCCGGGTATCTCCCTTTCTTCTAGGATACGATGGTCTGGCTCTGGTGCCTTGTAACTCAGTTCCTGGGCGGCATGGGTGTATTGCTCGGTTGTGATAGTGGGGTTAGCGGATGCTGTAAGACAGGTGCGGGCCGTTTACTGATCCCCCTTAACCTCCCCTACATCGGTTCCAACAGGAAATTTCAAGATGTTATGGTAGACAGACAGGGCTCCTCTGATTCCTGACAAGAAAGGTCTTCCAAGGATCGCGTTGTAGGCGGACAGAGTGTCTACCACGATGAACTCCGTCATGATATTCTGCTGAAGGGGGGCCTCCCCGACAATTAACGGTAAGGTGTGTGCTCCTAAGGGCATCATGGAGTCTCTTGCAAAGCCATATAAGGGTGTCCTGCAACTGTGGTAGCATGGGTTTTTAAGGTTAAGCTTCTCCAAGGCTCCTTTGAACAGAATATCAACGCTGCTTCCAGTGTCTATTAGGATGCGGTGAACCCGGCAGTTGGCAATCTGGGCTGTGATCACCATTGGATAGTCATGAGGTTGTATGGTGTTATCAGTATTGTCTTCAGTGAACACAATCTGAGCAGAATAAGGGCCTTCACGTGATCTGTCGGACATCTGGGGCTCATCCTGGCCAGCGGCGTGCTTTGGGATTTTCCTAGCATGGTTCTTTCTTGAATTGTTGGAAGTCCCGGCGAGGGTTGGTCCTCCGCTAATGGTGTGACTAGCCTGAACCTGCTGCATCACGCTCTTTGCCTTGCTTTCCCTTTTGGATCTGATACTGACCTCTGCTTCGCGCAGCATACTCCTTCTGAAACAAATTATAGCACGGTGTGTATAAAACTATCTAGAGGAAGAGGAGGGGGGGGGGGGGGGGGGGGGGGGGGGGGTGAATAGATTTTAAGCTTATTACCCAATTTTTCATAATTAGTCAAAATTACGAAATTACCCCTAAATAGATAAAGCAATAAAGCAATAAATCAAGTATAAAATGCGGAAATTAAATAACACTTGATTTTTACGTGGAAACCCTCACGGGAAAAACCACGGGCTAGTAAGTATGCCACACTCGAACCTCGAATCCACTAAATGTGTAAAACGATTACAACCTAATCCCGGAAGTAATCACACACCTACCTAATCCCAGTATGAGTGAACCTAGTCCGATTGCTTGCGAATTAAGCAACCTAATCCCGGTGACAACACAAGACTTAATTCTCTAAAAAGATATTAACACCCTAAGTGAATATATGAATATTCAAATGCAACATAGAGCAAGGGAAACCCTATATGCTTATCTAAGATGATGAATTTGCAATTAAAAACAATCCTAGATATTAAAGCTAAATGACATGTCAATTAGCTTAGATAATCATAGATTATAGAAACCTAGATATCTATCATAAAACAACACTCAATCAAATCAACACAACAATCTCTATCTTGAATATTAGAATTTAATCTAAGAAAAATTAAGTAATAAAAAGAGATGCTATAATAAATTAAACACTAATTGAAAAGAATACGGTGTGTTCTAAATATAATCTAGAGGGGGGGTGAATAGATTTTAACTATTATTACCCAATTTTCGCATGCAAGTCAATTTTGAAAGGAATAATTTATAGCACGGTGTGTTCTATATATAAAGCTAGAGGGGGGGTGAATAGATTTTAACCCTTATTACCCAATTTTCACGTTTAGTCAATATTACGAAAATACCCCCAATAGACAATACAATATATCAAGTGTAATATGGTGCGGAAATAATAAATGACACTTGATTTTTACGTGGAAACCCTCAACAGGGAAAAACCACGGGCTGGTAAGTGCGCCACACTCGAACCTCGAAATCCACTATATGAAAAGACGGTTACACCCTCAAGTGATTCTCGGACCCTCACCCTAGATAACCTCAGGCTATGGACACTACCACTCGCCACTCTTGGTTCAATCCCTAGTGATATCCCCTGATACACTACTCTTGGCGTGAGCACCCTCTAATCTACCACGCGGGCCTTTTATAGCGGCTCTAGTCCAATTTGCTTGATCCTCGTAGTCACTACTTGTAATGATGTTTACAGCCTAATCCCAGTCTGTAACCCACCACTACTACCCGCAGGCCTGTAATAGCAACCCTAGACCAAGACTTCAATCTCTCAAAAGAGATGCACAACCCTATATGAATACGTATGAATATTCAATTAATGCAATAAGAGCTAGGGTACTCTAAATGCTTACCTAGGATTACAAGATGACAATATAATCAATCATAGATATCACATGTAGCTATATGTCATGGCATATGTAAGGATTCCCGTTTTGTTGATTGGCTTATTTCGTGGTCAAACCACATGTTGGGGTTTTGAATGTAAGGGTAGTCTAAGTGATTAGTGTTGAAGATCAAAGGCCCTTCCATGACCTCAAGATACAAGCACGCCAAAGGTATAATCTCTTGTGCTTGTTTTTCTTTGAAGAGATTTAGTAGCACACACACACTTAGCATTCTTGCTATGATTGCATACTTGCTTATTTTTATGTGCATCTCTTCACATGTCACTTTACACACAAGCACTTTGGTTGATATATCTTGTTGTGTGTATATGTGCCTTATAATTCGTTTCCCGACATTGTTCGGAAACGTCCGCGCTTGCACTAATTAGTGCTTGGTTTCGCGCGAAGACCGCCTATGGAGAATGCCCTTGGCTTCTCCTTGGTTTTCACCATTGTTGGTGATCGGCGGTTATTATCGGCGGCCTGGCCGCCGAATGAAACCGCCGTTTCAGTCCAGATTGGTCTGAAGCAATTATACGGTCCAGATCGGCGGTCACGACCGCCGTTCGAAACCGCCGTTCATACCTGATCGATTTTAATCTCTCGGGTTTGATTCGGCGGTTGGATCGGCGGTCACGAAACCGCCGAATGAAACCGCCGATCAGTTCGTTTCAAGGGCAAAATTGTATTTTCACCTGCCCTGTTTTTGGTCTCTATAAATACATCCTTATCTCTGGTTCAGAACACAAGTCTTTGATTATAAGAACCCTAGAGAGATATTTAGAGAGACTTGAGAGAGAAAGCTTAAAGATCATATCTTTATCTCTCTAAACCCATTCCCACATGCATAAATCTTCATCTAAGCATCATCTAGGATCATCTAGCATATGCTAATGCATGGGACTTCTTCAACACACATGGTATGATTTGTTGAACACTTTTATCTTACATAATTAGTGTTTCTACTTATCAATTTTATCTCATATTTTACTTATATGTGTTTAGATTAATTTCTACATATAAGATTGAGATTATGTGTTGATTGGGTTATTATTTATTAGCTAGGCTTTAATGTTCATATGCCATCTAGCTAATTGATCTCATTTATTGATTGAGATTATTTTTCATAGCTTATTTGATTAGGTCATTATTGCCTAAAAGCTATGCCATGAACATTCTTGTGTGATGTATTGATAACTAGGTTGATAGATTGTTTTTTTAATCAACTAGTTAATCCTTTGAATGTTTGTGGGTTTGATATGATAGCTTTGTATCTAGGATTGGTTATCCTTTACTTAGCTAAAGTTATATGCCATGTCATATAGCTATATGTGATATCTAGGATTGATTATATTGTCATCTTATAATCCTAGGTAAGCATTTAGAGTACCCTAGCTCTTATTGCATTAATTGAATATTCATACATATTCACATAGGGTTGTGCATCTCTTTTGAGAGATTGAAGTCTTGGGGCCAAGTGTGCTTAGGCCTCAAGCAAATTGGAATAGGGTTGCTAATAAAGGCCCGCTGGGTAGAAGTGAGGGGTTACAGACCGGAGTGTTAGACGAGGTCTACATAGGTTGTAAACTTCATTTCAATTAGTGATTTCGAGTTCCGAGTGTGGCGCACTAAACAGCCCGTGGTTTTTCCCAGTGGTTGGGTTTTCCACGTATACATCAAGTGTTATTTAAATTCCGCACTATATTACACTTGTATGTATTTTTGACTAGTAGGGGCATTTTCGTAAAATTGACTTGCATGCGAAAATTGGGTAATAATAGTTAAAATCTATTCACCCCCCCTCTAGCTTTATATTGATAAACACACCTCGAGTATTTAATTACTTTCAGCATATAACTTTAGCTAAGTAAAGGATAACCAATCCTAGATACAAAGCTATCATATAAAACCCACAAACATTCAAAGGATTAACTAGTTGATTAAAAAACAATCTATCAACCTAGTTATCAATACATCACACAAGAATGTTCATGGCATAGCTTTTAGGCAATAATGACCTAATCAAATAAGCTATGAAAAATAATCTCAATCAACAAATGAGATCAATTAGCTAGATGGCATATGAACATTAAAGCCTAGCTATCAAATAATAACCCAATCAACACATAATCTCAATCTTATATGTAGAAATTAATCTAAACACATATAAGTAAAATATGAGATAAAATTGATAAGTAGAAACACTAATTATATAAGATAAAAGTGTTCAACAAATCATACCATGTGTGTTGAAGAAGTCCCATGCATTAGCATATGCTAGATGATCCTAGATGATGCTTAGATGAAGATTTATGCATGTGGGAATGGGTTTAGAGAGATAAAGATATGATCTTTAAGCTTTCTCTCTCAAGTCTCACTAAATATCTCTCTAGGGTTCTTATGATCAAAGACTTGTGTTCTGAACCAGAGATAAGGATGTATTTATAGAGACCAAAAACAGGGCAGGTGAAAATACAATTTTGCCCCTGAAATAGCACGATCGACGGTTTCATTCGGCGGCCAGGCCGCCGAAGAACAGGGGAACTTCGGCGACTTCGTTCGGCGGTTTCGAAACCGCCGATCAGAACCGCCGTCTGGACCCGAGAGGAATTTCAATCAGGTCTGGTTCGGCGGTTTCGAACGGCGGCCAGGCCGCCGAACGGAACCGCCGTTTCACCAAAAATGGTGAAACCAAGGAGAAGCCAAAGGCAACTCCACCGGCGATCATCGTGCAAAACAAAGTACACCAACGTGCACGCGCGGACATTTCCGAACAACATTCGGGAAACGAATTTCTCCACACTAAAAGCTAACATACATGAAATGCAAGTGTGGGAATTGAATGCATCCTAATGCCTATCATGTCATGGCATTATCATATAACAAGATGCAATCAATTCAACATGCAAGAAGAGATATTGAATAATTCAATAAGGCACAATGCACACGAAATATAAACACAACATTCAAGATAAGAGTTATGCATGTTGTGTGTGTGTGCAACTATATCTCTTCAAGCCAAAGTAAGCACAAGATATACCTTTGGTGCTTGTCCTCTTGAGGTCTTGGAAAGGGTCTTTGATCTTCAACTACCTAGACTACCCTTACAACCAAACCCCAACATGTGGTTTGACCACGAAATAAGCCAATCAATTAGTGGGAATCCTTACAATCTCCCCCTTTGGCTATTTCGTGACAAAACCACCACTCACATTGATTCCTCACAACATAATAGAAACTACGGGTCTACTATGATTTTCTACTTTACAAAGAGATAAGATATATAGTCTTGAAGTCTTCAATCTCAAGTAGAACAATCAATCCCTGAAAGCACAATTTCTATATTTTCCAATACAAGAAAAGGTGAGATGAATCAAGTGAGATAAATCAAGCATTTGCATTTAAGAAATTAAGTACAACATCATGCAATGTATGTAATGTGCAAATGCTCCCCCTCAAAGGGTTACTCCCCCTCATTTAGTATTCTCCCCAACATGCACAATTGCTACTACAATTTGCAACTCCCCTTACCACAACCTACTCCCCCTTTTTGTCATGATATAGACAAAGGAGTAGTCCCCAACTGGGTCACTCAAGGCAAAGAGAGATAGTAGCATTCTAGTATTTGCATAATCAATATAAGTCACTTTATGCAATCTCAATTAATCGGAGAGAAACAAGGAGATTTATTTAAAGAAAATGTGTGAATCAAAAAATTGCTTTGCATACAAGACATGTAACATTTAAGTCCAAAATACCATGGTATTTGGCAAAGCAAATGACAAAGGTTTTCAATATGAATTCAAACCAATTTCACCAATGTCATGAGAGAAGCAAGGATATAGGTTTTTATTGATTTCAATTTAAGAACAACTATATCCAACTTTATAAGCCAAACATATCATGAGCGACTTTGCACCCTACTTGATTTTTCCGGATAAGATATCCGTATGATAGTAGACATGTTCAACCAATAAAGAAAGAGAGACATTTGGATTGTAAAATCCTTGAATGGATACAAGATCCTTTTTCATTTGAGTCTCATAAGCTTTTTCACACAATTTTTTGCAGTTAAGAAATGCAATCATCAAAACATGCTTTTCAAGATTAGCATTTAGCATGTCATTTTAGCAATCATCATGTCATGGAGATCATTATAGGTCATTCAAATTTTATCCTATGTATATATCTCCTAGTCCAAAAATGCATGTTTGAACATAAATATGACATGGATTGCAATACAAGCATTGATCACACTTATTGAATAGAAAATATATATACATAGTGTAACCAAGCTAACTCAAGCAACAAAAAGAGAAGCATAAGATATTTCAAATTTTTTGCAAGTGACAAGATGCAAAATAGCTCTCTTTGCTTAAGTTCCCCATATGGGGTCAAATTTCCATACCACTTCAAGGAAGGGCATGAGGTCCTATGGACCTACTAAGTCCTTTGGACTTAGTTGAACCTATTTGAGACTTGTTAGTCTCGTAGCAAGCGGGTTCGTCTTTTCTAATCCACTTAGGTGTCTCAATAACATACCTAGTGGTCATAGGTTCTAGAGTTCTAGATGGCAAAGGATCATGCAAATGATTTTCTTCCTTTTTAAGGACATGCATCTTAGCTCTAGCCTTTTTCTTTTCAATCATGCATATAAGATTACATATTTAAATGTAATGCAAGCAACTTGGTCTAACATGACCAACAATACCACACGAATGACAAGAGGAGATAAGGTTAGGAATTATACCATTCCCTTGAGCATGCAAAAGTGATTTCCCTCGTCGTTGTGGTTGTCTTGGTAGTTGGATAGGATCTCTCCTCCTTTGATGATGACCAAGACAATGTTGCTTGCTCGGTTGAGCTTGCATGATTGAACACTTCCCTATTAGGATCGTAGGTTGAGGGAAGTTAGCCTTCTTGGTTGGTTAGACCAAGATTGAGGAAGGCTTGGGCTTGAAGCTCTTTGGTGATGTGAGCAACGCCCTTTGATCTTCGTCTCCTCTCTCACCTTAGATGGACATCTCCTCATCGGAGTTATTTTCTTCTCTCTCAAATTCACTCATAGTGTTTGTGTTGAATGAATGCAAATGAGAAGAATGCAAGATGTATGTAAAAAACAATAATCATACAAAATGCACAACACACCAAAAATGAGCTTGGATCACCTAAGTATATCTAGGAACCCGCTCTGATACCAATTGAAAGGAATAATTTATAGCACGGTGTGTTCTATATATAAAGCTAGAGGGGGGGTGAATAGATTTTAACCCTTATTACCCAATTTTCGCGTTTAGTCAATATTATGAAAATACCCCCAATAGACAATACAATATATCAAGTGTAATATGGTGTGGAAATAATAAATGACACTTGATTTTTACGTGGAAACCCTCAACAGGGAAAAACCACGGGCTGGTAAGTGCGCCACACTCGAACCTCGAAATTCACTATATGAAAAGACGGTTACACCCTCAAGTGATTCTCGGACCCTCACCCTAGATAACCTCAGGCTATGGACACTACCACTCGCCACTCTTGGTTCAATCCCTAGTGATATCCCCTGATACACTACTCTTGGCGTGAGCACCCTCTAATCTACCACGCGGGCCTTTTATAGCGGCTCTAGTCCAATTTGCTTGATCCTCGTAGTCACTACTTGTAATGATGTTTACAGCCTAATCTCGGTCTGTAACCCACCACTACTACCCGCAGGCCTGTAATAGCAACCCTAGACTAAGACTTCAATCTCTCAAAAGAGATGCACAACCCTATGTGAATATGTATGAATATTCAATTAATGCAATAAGAGCTAGGGTACTCTAAATGCTTACCTAGGATTATAAGATGACAATATAATCAATCCTAGATATCACATGTAGCTATATGTCATGGCATATAACTTTAGCTAAGTAAAGGATAACCAATCCTAGATACAAAGCTATCATATAAAACCCACAAACATTCAAAGGATTAACTAGTTGATTAAAAAATAATCTATCAACCTAGTTATCAATACATCACACAAGAATGTTCATGGCATAGCTTTTAGGCAATAATGACCTAATCAAATAAGCTATGAAAAATAATCTCAATCAATAAATGAGATCAATTAGCTAGATGGCATATGAACATTAAAGCCTAGCTATCAAATAATAACCCAATCAACACATAATCTCAATCTTATATGTAGAAATTAATCTAAACACATATAAGTAAAATATGAGATAAAATTGATAAGTAGAAACACTAATTATATAAGATAAAAGTGTTCAACAAATCATACCATGTGTGTTGAAGAAGTCCCATGCATTAGCATATGCTAGATGATCCTAGATGATGCTTAGATGAAGATTTATGCATGTGGGAATGGGTTTAGAGAGATAAAGATATGATCTTTAAGCTTTCTCTCTCAAGTCTCACTAAATATCTCTCTAGGGTTCTTATGATCAAAGACTTGTGTTCTGAACCAGAGATAAGGATGTATTTATAGAGACCAAAAACAGGGCAGGTGAAAATACAATTTTGCCCCTCAAATCGCACGATCGGCGGTTTCATTCGGCGACCAGGCCGCCGAATTGAACAGCCGAATTGCTCCCGAGAATAACAGGGGAACTTTGGCAACTTCGTTCGGCGGTTTCGAAACCGCCGATCAGAACCGCCGTTTGGACCCGAGAGGAATTTCAATTAGGTCTGGTTCGGCGGTTTCGAACGGCGGCCAGGCCGCCGAAAGGAACCGCCGTTTCACCAAAAATGGTGAAACCAAGGAGAAGCCAAAGGCAACTCCACCGGTGATCATCGCGCAAAACAAAGTACACCAACGTGCACGCGCGGATGTTTCCGAACAACATTCGGGAAACGAATTTCTCCACACTAAAAGCTAACATACATGAAATGCAAGTGTGGGAATTGAATGCATCCTAATACCTATCATGTCATGGCATTATCATATAACAAGATGCAATCAATTTCAACATGCAAGAAGAGATATTGAATAATTCAATAAGGCACAATGCACACAAAATATAAACACAACATTCAAGATAAGAGTTATGCATGTTGTGTGTGTGTGCAACTATATCTCTTCAAGCCAAAGTAAGCACAAGATATACCTTTGGTGCTTGTCCTCTTGAGGTCTTGGAAAGGGTCTTTGATCTTCAACCACCTAGACTACCCTTACAACCAAACCCCAACATGTGGTTTGACCACGAAATAAGCCAATCAATTAGTGGGAATCCTTACAAATTTTATGAAAATGCCCCTACTAGTCAAAAATACAAGTAAGTGTAATATAGTGCGGAATTTAAATAACACTTGATGTATACGTGGAAACCCAACCACTGGGAAAAACCACGGGCTGTTTAGTGCGCCACACTCGGACCTCGAAATCCACTAATCGAAATGGAGTTTACAACCTATGTAGACCTCGTCTAACACTCCGGTCAATAACCCCCCACTTCTACCACACGGGCCTTTAAAAGTGGCTCTAGTCCTAATTGCTTGAGGCCTAAGCAATCTTAGCCTCAAGACTTAATTCTCTATGAAGAGATTATGCAACCTATGTTAATATGTATAAATATTCAAATAACAACCAAGGCTAGGTAACCTTAGATGCTTATCTAGCATGATGATATAATCAATATAAATCAATCCTAGATATCAATTGCTAAATGACATGTCAAAAAGCTTAGCTAATCAAGATTAGTCAAAAACCTAATTAGCTATCACAAACAACACTCAATCAATTCATCACAATTAATTCTCTATTCTTGTATTTATCATATGATCAAAAACATACAAGTAATTAAAAGAGAATATGCTTGATAGTAAAATACTAAAATAAGATGAAATTAATCAAAATCTTACCAAGCATGTTGTGATGATGCAAACCTAATCATAGATGAATGCAAGATGAACTTTGATGCAAAAAGGATTTGATTTGAGTGTTTAAAGGTGAGTTCTTGATTTGATTTTTTTTCAAAAATCTCTCTTTGAAGTTTAGGGTTCTAATAACTCAAGGAACTTGATCAGAGAATGAGAAAATAAGATATTTATAGACATCAAGAATTGGGCATGTGAAAAGATAAGTTTGCCCTTGAAACGCACCGTTCGGTGGTTTCAATCAGCGGCCAGGCCGCCGATCACGACCGCCGAATTGAGCCCTTGAAGAATAGAGCATCAACGGCGGTTTCATTCGGCGGTTTCGTGACCGCCGATCCAACCGCCGAATTAGACCGAGAGATTAAAATCGATCAGGTATGAACGGTGGTTGTGACCGCATAATTGCTTCAGACCAATCTGGACTGAAACAGCGGTTTCATTCGGCGGCCAGGCCACCGATCTTAACCGCCGATCACCAACAATGGTGAAAACCAAGGAGAAGCCAAGGGCATTCTCCGTGGGCGGTCTTCGCGCAAAACCAAGCACACATACGTGTGAGCGCGGACGTTTCTGAATACTATCAGGAAATGAATTACTAAGCACATATACACACAACAAGATATAAAACAAAGTACTAATGTGTAAAGTGACATGTGAAGAGAATGCACACATGAACAAGTATGCTAAGTGAGTGTGTGCTAACTAAATCTCTTCAAAGAAAAATCAAGCACAAGAAATTATACCTTTGGCGTGCTTGTCCCTTGAGGTCTTGAAAGGGCCTTCAAGCATGAAGTTCAAACACCTAAACTACCCTTACATTATCAACCCCAACATGTGGTTTGTCCTCGAAATAAGCCAATCAATATATGGGAATCCTTACACTAATTATGTATGATAATAGTGAAAAACTTACCAAAGCAAGTGTGATGATGAAAGACCCATGCAAGCAAGCATCCTAGATATGCTAGAGAATGCTAGATGAACTTTGATGCAAATGGATTTTGGTTTGAGTGTTTGATGTGCAAACTTGATTGCTTTTTCTCTTAAAAATCTCTCTTTTTAAAGTAGGGTTCTTAATGATTAAAGAGTCACATTCAGAACAAGAGAAAGTGATGTATTTATAGGCATGAAAAACAGAGCATGTGAAAAGACAAGTTTGCCCCTGAAACGTATCGATCAGCGGTTTCAATCGGCGGCCAGGCCACCGATCATAACCACCGAATTGGCCCGAGAGGAACAGGGGACCAACAACTGTTTCATTCGGTGGTTTCGTGACCGCCGATCTAACTGCAGAATCAAACCTGAGATTAAAAAATCAATCAGGTATGAAACGCCGATTCAACCGCCGAATTAGGCCGAGAGATAAAATCAATCAGGTCTTGAATGGCGGTTTTGAACGGCGGTCATGACCGCCGATCGTAACCACAGAATTGCTCCATACACTACTGGAAGTAAACAGTGGTTTCATTCGATGGCCAGGCCGCCGATCATAACCCCGATCACCAACAAAGGTGAAAACCAAGTAGAAGCCAAGGGCATTCTCCGTAGGCGGTCCTCGCGCTAAACCAAGCACATTCTAGTGCATGCGCGGACATTTCTGAAAACTATCGGGAAACGAATTACAAGACAACAAGACACAATTGCACACAACAAAATATAACAAATAAGTGCAAGTGTGAAATGTGACAAGTGAAGAGAATGCACACATATGCAATGTATGTTAAGTGTGTGTGTGCAACTAATCTCTTTAAAGAAAAGTAAGCACATAGAAATTTACCTTCGATGCTTATCAAGACGAGGTCTTCAAAGGGCTTGAGCAATAACACCGATACCTAGGCTACCCTTACAAAGAACCCCCAACATGTGGTTTGTCCACGAAATGAGCCAATCAACAAATGGGAACCTTACACCTTCTTTCCGGTTTTGTTTTTATCGCTGACTGGATCCTTCTAGACGGGATGGTCATAGCCTGTTTCACCGGTCGATGTCTGAGATCTTCGGGACAATTTTGTATTGGTAATCGCGGCCCGAGTCTATAAAAAATTGATACCCGAGTACTTGGTCCCGCCCTCTCTGCAAATCTGGGTGATTCAAAAGGTATTCCTTGGGCAATCATCCGAAAGCGGACGCTTTTCGCATAGGCAGTAGCTTGTTGTTCTGTGGCCTCTCTAGTTGCTTTAGGGACCGCTGGGTCCTGCGGTGCTGGTCCGGGACTCGGTGGCAAGACTGGTATCGGGATCTAGCTTTTGGTTCCCTTCCTTTTCCCCTGATTCCTCTGGGTGGAAGCGAGGGAATGAGGGCCCGAGTTTGCAGGCTGTCCTTGGGAGGATCGGAGCCTCATCTTCTATCTTCTTCTAAGTTGAACTTGAAAGCTTGTTAAAGGGTGGGAAGTTGTTTCCCATAGACGGCGCCAAAGTGTTAACCCAAAATTGTCACCGGGGTGTAATTCAGAATTAACGGAATGTGAGAGGCCCGGATCTAATTGGATCTGGGCTAGCGGGATACTCTATACCCCGGTACCCCGTGAGTTCTTTGAAATCTGTTAGGCGTGATAGGGGGTTTATAGGTGACGGATCCGGATCCGGATCTGATAAGGGCCAGCGAGATACTTAATAGTTTGGTATCCCGCTGGGTGTCACGAACTTGATATTATGGTGGACGTGAATAGTAAGATGGATGATCTCTCATAAGATGGATGCATAAAACAAAAGCTGTTTATATATATATATGGATCTCGATCACAGTGGGATCTTACAACTTGGTATTTGAACTAACAATATTGCAGTAGGAAAAAATAAAGCATATGGGGAACCAATGGCGATGGAGCTCTTCGTGCCTATCGATAAGTAGTAAAAGTGTGGCCGTCGGCTTCCTCCTTTCCATCATTATATCATCAATATATATAGGCCTCCTTTCTTGCAGTGCACTCCTAGAACTTCGGTCTAGGGTTTTAGTGGTGCACAGGCCCTTTTTTGGAGTCCGACGCATTCGTCGGGATATCGATCCCAAAAGGTTAGGTGATTGCTTCTTTCTCGGTACCGACCAAGTTGACCCTATTCGAAATTGGACTCTTTATGGTGGAAATAAATGTCGCGTTGTATCTTGTTCTTCTATCTTGAACGGTGGCGTTTAGTGTTTGCCTTTACACGAGGTTACTCTTCGGGATGTCCGCCTCTCGCTTCTGCGGGGTCGGTTTACTGGGACCCCGGTATATATCTTGCCATGTGCGTGTCACAGGTTTCGCTGATCGGGGGTAACCCGGGTACCCTGCGTCTCTCGTGCTTCTTTTAAAACGCTGGTCGCGGATGTCGGGGTTTCAAGTAGTGGGGTGCCTAGATACTTGGGTATCGGGGTACTCGGGGCAGCTGGGTACTAGGACCTCATGATGGCCGTATCTTCCAAGCCCCCATTCATCTTTTGGCTTTCGCGGAGATTCCAGACTTGGCCGGGTAGGTAGTGGTCCTTTACTCTAGCCTGTCTGCTCGTAGGCGGGATGCCCGGACATATTTCCCTTTCCCTTTCGCTATTTTATACCCTGGATTCCCTCTCAAAACCAGTGGAAAATTCTTCTTTGGTCCCCGCCATTTTTTACGGTTAACAAAAGTATATTGCTAAATTCCATTCATGGACGCCCCTTGGGGGGATTACCAATAAATAATAAAGCTCAACTAACCTTGGAGGCCATAGGTGTTACAAAACACCTTCTCCCACTCAATTATTTAAGGCGTGTGATTAAATCCCATAGAATGATTTACCAAGTTATCTAGATGCCAATTTAGATACCTAAATCATTCAATGCATGTTCATACCAAAAGAGATATATGAGTGGCACTCCTATTCTATATGACATGTTATCATACAATAACAAATATTGTAATATTTATGCAAAAAATAAATAGCCACAATTTTGGTCCATCCTAGAAAAGCAAGTAAATTACAATTTGTTAGGAATACAAGATCTTCAAGTGGCCATCGATCATCCGCACATCCCTCGGCTTCATCCCATGGGCGTGCACACCCCACAACCCCACAAAGAGGCTGCCGTGCGCAGCCCATGAGACCACATAGGGCTACCGTGCGCAGCTCACCATGATATGGGCTTGCCATGCGTAGATCAATCCACTCCTAGGGTGCGTACGGTGCTCGTTCTAGGTTCCGGTTGCTTCCTTTTTCTTCAAGTCTTCGAATCTTCAATGTTTGAACATATTACAGCAGTATTTAAACTAATAAAAAACTGCAGTAACTTTTAATACCTAAAAAACTGCACTTTTTAATTACAATAAAAATAAAAGAAAACCTAGCAACTACCAAGAAGGAATTATGGCGATGATAGACCACCCTTCTTGTTACAATTCTGAAAGTTCTCAAATACTCGGGGTGTGTTTATCAATATAAAGCTAGAGGGGGGGTGAATAGATTTTATCTAATTGTTACCCAATTTTCGCATGCAAGTCAATTTTACGAAAATACCCCTAGCAAGTCAACAAAACATACAAGTGTAATAAGATGCGGAAATAGTAAATGACACTTGATGTATACGTGGAAAACCCAACCACTGGGAAAAACCACGGGCTGTTAAGTGCGCCACACTCGGACCTCGAAATCCACTATATGAAAAGACGGTTACACCCTCAAGTGATTCTCGGACTCTCACCCTAGATAACCTCAGGCTATGGACACTACCAATCGCCACTCTTGGTTCAATCCCTAGTGATATCCCCTGATACACTACTCTTGGCGTGAGCACCCTCTAATCTACCACGCGGGCCTTTTACAGCGGCTCTAGTCCAATTTGCTTGCGTTCTAAGCAACCTAATCCTGGATGCTACACACAAGACTTACTTTCTCTTTGAAGAGAATACAACCCTATGTGAATATGTATGAATATTCAATAAATGCAATAAGAGCTAGGGTACTCTAAATGCTTATCTAGGATGATGATATATTCAATTTAAATCAACCCTAGATATCAATTGCTAAATGACATGTCAAATAGCATAGATGATCATAGATTATAAAAACCTAGATATCTATCAAAAACAACACTCAATTAATTCATCACAAATAATCTCTTTTCTTGTATTTAACATATGATCTAAAACATACAAGTAATTTAAAAGAGATGGCTTGGTATTTAAAATACTACAATAAGATGAAATTAATCAAAATCTTACCAAGCAAGTTGTGATGATGCAAACCCATACATGGATGCACTCTATATAGACATAGGAGATGCAATATGAAATTTGATGCAAAAGGGGTTTGATTTGAGTGGTTAAAGATGAGTTCTTGATTTGATTTTCTCTCAAAATCTATCTTTGAAGATTAGGGTTCTTAAGAGTCAAAGAACTGATTCAGATAATGAGAAAGTGTGATATTTATAGACACCAAGAATTGGGCATGTGAAAAGACACTTTTGCCCCTGAAACGCACCGTTCGGCGGTTTCAATCGGCGGCCAGGCCGCCGATGACGACCGCCGAATTGAGCTCGTGAAGAACAGAGCATTAACGGCGGTTTCATTCGGCGGTTTCGTGACCGCCGATCCAACCGCCGAATCAAACCCGAGAGATTAAAATCGATCAGGTATGAACGGCGGTTTCGAACGACGGTCGTGACCGCCGATCTTGACCGCATAATTGCTTCAGACCAATCTGGACTGAAACGGCGGTTTCATTCGGCGGCCAGGCCGCCGATCATAACCGCCGATCACCAACAATGGTGAAAACCAAGGAGAAGCCAAGGGCATTCTCCATAGGCGGTCTTCGCGCGAAACCAAGCACTCATTAGTGCAAGCACGGCCTTTGATCTTCAACACTAATCACTTAGACTACCCTTACATTCAAAACCCCAACATGTGGTTTGACCACGAAATAAGCCAATCAACAAAACGGGAATCCTTACAATTTATGTTGTGGTAAGGGGAGTTGCAAATTGTAGTAGCAATTGTGCATGTTGGGGAGAATACTAATTGAGGGGGAGTAACCCTTTGAGGGGGAGCATTTGCACATTCATACATTGCATGATGTTGTACTTAAATTTCTAAATGCAAATGCTTGTTTAGATCCTCACTTGATTCATCTCACTTTTACTTGTTTTGGAAAGTTTAGAAACCTTGTTTCAGGGAATGATTGTTCTACAAGAGATTGAAGACTTCAAGTTTTATTTTTATATATCTCTTTGTATTGTAGAAAATCTTCATTGACCCATAGGTTTATTTTTGTTGTGAGGAATCAATGTGAGTGGTGGTTTTGTCACGAAATAGCCAAAGGGGGAGATTGTAAGGATTCCCGTTTTGTTGATTGGCTTATTTCGTGGTCAAACCACATGTTGGGGTTTTGAATGTAAGGGTAGTCTAAGTGATTAGTGTTGAAGATCAAAGGCCCTTCCATGACCTCAAGATACAAGCACGCCAAAGGTATAATCTCTTGTGCTTGTTTTTCTTTGAAGAGATTTAGTAGCACACACACACTTAGCATTCTTGCTATGATTGCATACTTGCTTATTTTTATGTGCATCTCTTCACATGTCACTTTACACACTAGCACATTGGTTGATATACATTGAAAATCTAGGACCAAAATCAAGCAACAACAATCCACATAAAAACATATAAAACCATACATCCACATGTAATTATATATGCGAATACCTAGAGTGCCATCTCTTTCTAAACATGTATAATCACAATAAAAAGAAATAGATTCACGTATATATACGTTAATTAATTAAAAGGGTTCAACCTAGGCTCTGATACCAATTGTAGGGAAAAATCGCAGTACACGCAGCGGAAGCGAGACTAAAAAGAGATTTAGTATGTTTTAAATTTTTTACTTTGATGAACCTTAACCCTTTAAATTAATTAAACATACATATAAAGTAACAAAAAGTAGAATACCTTTTGTCGCGTGATCCGATTGACTTACGTCGATGGTAATCCGCAAGATCTTCAATCCTAGCACGAACGTGAATCACCTAGGAGCGTGGTCTCCATTTTCTTTGAATTGCGTACCTGAGAATGGATAAACAAACTTTCTTTTTCCTTTTGTTAGTCACAAAACGACCAAAAGACTACAAAGATTATTCCGGTCACTTTTGAGTTCTCAATCTAATGATCGAAACTCGCGTGAACCTAATTCGATGTTGTACACACAAGCCTATTGATGAACAAGCAATTAGTGTACTATCAAAAGAATAATCTCTTCTCTCTTTTTTTGTCTTGGCAGAATAATCAAACACTTTTCTATGAGTATGAGAAGAAGAAGAAATTGATCTAGTAAACTCTAGGGGTTGGCCGAACCCTATATGATTGCTTATATAGGGTGGCCGAAATTCACTTCTCTTTTCCTTTAGGGTTGCCGAAATCTACTAGTGATTCTATTAGGGTTGGCCGAAAATCCTCTACAAAAAAGGATTTGTGCTTTACCCTAATTCCCATCAACTTTAGACTCCTAACCCTAATTCAACTCATAAGTGTTTTTATTCTTTTAATTGACTTAATAAAAGACTTTCCTATTTGATTAAATAAATAAAACTTATTATTTATTTTCTTACCAAATAAGTCTTTTACCTTTAGTATAACTCTAGAAAATATATTTCCTGATCAGAAAAAGATTTTGTTTCTTAATTAAATAATTAATTAATAAATTAATTAATTCTCATTTAATCAAACAATAAAATAAAATAATATTTTTGACTAAAAATTTAGCCTTGCTGCCCCACATTATATATATGGGCCAAATATTATTTTCTTATTTTATTTAATCCATTGGACTTTAAATAAAAAGCCCACATGTGAACCAGACCCATTCTTACTAAAAGAAATAAGCCCACATGTCTTTCATTAATATATTAATATAATTGATCAGCCCATTAAACAAATAATATGCAAATTATATTCTTAATATATTAAATGCAATTCTAGATGGACCCATAAATTGGTCCGGTAGAATATATCAAGTGATCCATGCAAGTCCGTGTGGATTGGGGATCTTGGCGGGCTATCTAAATTTAAGCTTCAATAGACATAACCTAATCACAATCAACAAATGATTCACTTAGGTCCGATCCATTAATTTTAACTCATTCCACTAAAGAGCTAAAATTGAACTCTTAAATAAAGATAGAATAAGAAGATGTTCCTCATTCATACCCTAGACATTCATGTTGGAGATAGTGTATCCTCATGATTAATATCAGTAATCGCCAAGAGTTCATAGACAGCCTATAACTCTCCAAGTTACCATATTTACTCATATGACCACGTTTTGAACTTGGATATTTTGACTTGTCCAGAAGCCATGTTTTCAATAGTCACTATCGAAAACTCAACGTTGAGATTTAATATCCAATTACCTCAAAACATCCATATGATGATATTATACTCTCATTTAATAAATGGAGCCACGATGTCCATATCTATAAATGAAGTCCTCTATCGATTAACAAATGAATATCACCAAACTATCGAGGATAGACTATGCTATATAATCGTACTCATTGATAACTCAAATGATATCACTTGCAACCATAAGTCCATCATTTATCTCAGGATTAAGATAGACTCTCTGATTGTCCTGATAATGAAAAGACTATTATCTATTGACGGTTCTAGATAAAGCTTTTCATTGTGATCCAGTTCAATGCACCCAGTGCACTAGATTCTTTTACTCGAAGACACTCCGATGATTTTAGACTCATCATATCTCATTTGATCCCACTCAAATGCTAGCAAAAGAATTCTACAACTTTAACAAGATAAATGTGCCCAACCTTTAACTTAAGTTGTGAACATTATTCAAGACTAACTAAAGAATTGTGTCTATCTCATACATATCCAGATGTACGAACAATTCTTCTTTTCTCATAGTCTTTAGACCTTATGATTATTTACTTTGACAATTATAATATTAAACTATAAATGCTATAAGATTTGTTAAACCAGAAATCACTTTATTAATATGAAAAAGATTGTCAATTACAATATTATACTCTTGCTATTAAGCATAATCCTAACATTGATGACCTAGCAAGCCTCTGGACCAGTATAATGTAGAAGGCTTCTCATTTTTGTACCGAGCCTTTCAACGCCTAAGTGAACCACCTAGGTTCCGATTCATCTGAGTAGGGTCCAGAGCCTCATTTCAGTTGCAGGGGACTTCTAGGATCTCAAGCACGCCCCTAGACCCGCACCATCAGAGGAGGACTATTAGTTCCTTCTTTCTTTTACTGGGCAACTCAACGCCCCAGTGAATAACCGAGGTCCCAGATCGTTCCAGAAGGATCACATGCCCATTGTGATTGTTGAAGACTCTCATCTACCCCGAGCAAGCCCTTTAACTAGCTATAATACTTGGGGGCTAAAAACTCACCATTTTCTCTCTCAATCCCCAAAGAAGGGACGATGACCCCTACATTCAGAGATTTGACTGGATTACCGATCTATGATAAAAGCGCCAGAAGACCGAGATTTCTTATGTAGAAATACCTGATGCCCTGGATCGGGATAACCCCTCCAGGAGAATCGCCATAACGAGCCAGAAGGGTTATACAACACTCCTGATGCCCTGGACCGGGTTAACCCCTCCAGGAGGACCGCCATAACGAGCCAGGAGGGTTATACAACACTCCTGATACCTTGGATCGGGTTAACCCCTCCAGGAGGATCGCCATAACTAGCCAGGAGGGTCATATAACACTCCTGATGCCCTGGACCGGGTTAACCCCTCCGGGAGGACCGCCATAATGAGCCAAGAGGGTTATACAACACTCCTGATGCCCTGGACCAGGTTAACCCCTCCAGGAGGATCGCCATAACGAGCCAGGAGGGTTATATAACACTTCTGATGCCCTGGACCTGGTTAACCCCTCCAGGAGGATCTCCATTACTGAATTAAGACCAGGAAGGTTACATAGCACTCATGATGCCCTGGACTGGGTCAACCCTTCTAGAAGGATCTCCATAACTGATCGTCTTAAGACCAGGAAAAGCCATATGGCATTCCTGCTGCCTTGGTCGGGGAATACCCTCCTCCGGGAAGGATCTGGTGCACAAGTGCTTAAATGGTATAGTTGCCAGCCAGACTAAGGATGCAGAGTCATCCTCCAAACCATGAGAGCCTATACGGCAATCTTGAAGCCTCGGTCGGGGAATACCCCCCTCTAGGACATATCGCCTAAGGACCAAGATCCCCCAGTAGGATGCCTAGTGCCGAAGATTCGCCAAACGGAAGACAAAGAGAGCCTATACTGCACTCCTGAAGCCTCGGACAAAGAATACCCCTCTCCAGGATAGATCGCCTAAGGATCAGGATCGCTTATCAGGATACATGATGCCACATATTCAAAATATGATGAACTAATGCTTAAGTGGCCTTAGTTACCCACTAGGACTTTCTCGCCTAAGCATCAAGACTCTTGATGTTGGAATATCTAGTACCCTGGTTTGCCTAAGCCAAATGTGATAGGAACGATTTTCGTTTCAAGTGAAGATTACTAGTAAGAAAGAAGGAGAAAAATTATTCAAGCTGAAACAAATTATAGCACGGTGTGTATAAAACTATCTAGAGGGGGGGTGAATAGATTTTAAGCTTTTTACCCAATTTTTCGTGTTAGTCCAAATTACGAAATTACTCCTAAATAGATAAAGCAATAAATCAAGTATAAAATGCGGAAATTAAATAAGACTTGATTTTTACGTGGAAGCCTTCACGGGAAAAACCACGGGCTAGTAAGTAAGCCACACTCGAACCTCGAATCCACTAAATGTGTAAAACGATTACAACCTAATCCCGGAAGTAATCACACACCTACCTAATCCCGGTATGAGTGAACCTAGTCCAATTTGCTTGCGATCTAAGCAACCTAATCCCGGATGCTACACACAAGACTTACTTTCTCTATGAAGAGAATAACAACCCTAAGTGAATATATGAATATCCAAAATGCAACATAGAGCAAAGGAAACCCTATATGCTTATCTAAGATGATTAATATGCAATTAGAGCAATCCTAGATATCAAAACTAAATGACATGTCAAATCAAATAGTTTAGCTAATCAAGATTAAGCACAAAACCTAATTAGCTATCACAATACAACTTCTCAAACATACATCATACTAATCTCAAACTTGTATTCAAAGTATATAAAATAACATACAAGTAATTAAATGAGATTGCTTGTTAAGAGAAACACAAAATATGTAAGATATTAGTGAAAAGCTTACCAAGCAAAGTATGATGAAGAATCTATGCAAGATGTCATCTAGATGATCAAGGATGATGCTAGATGATGATTGATGATCATGAAAAAGTGTTTGAGTAAACTAAAAATGAGTTCTTTGGAATTTTTCTTCTCTTTGAAAAATATCCTAAGTATAGAATCTGAATATGAACTCATGTGATTGACCTAAAGTCAAAGTGGCAAATATATAGGAGGCCAAAACAAAGTGTGGTCGTTTTGATAAGTTTGCCTCATATTTGCCTTGGGCGCTATACGTAGAGCGCCTCTTGTACAGCGCTTGTACAGCGCCCCTACTCTGTTCTCACGGGAAAACAGAGTGGCGCTGTACGTAGAGCGCTTTGTACAGCGCTTTGTACAACGCCTTGTATAGCACCTGTACAGCGACCCAACAGCGACCCAATTAAATCGATCAAGTCTGAACAGCGCTCAATGGGCGCTGTTCGTACAGCGCTTCTGTAGAGCGCTTTCAGGAGCGCCCAATGCAAAAATGCAATCCTAAGTCTAAGCATGACAATGCAATTGGATATGCAAGATGCAATCAAACTAACATGCAAGAAGAGATGTTAATGAACATTAATGCACAAAAATAAGACACACAACATACAAGTATTAAACATATGCATGAGTTGTGAGTGTGTGCAACTATCTCTTCAAGACAAGTAAGCACAAATAAATATACCTTCGGTGCTTATCAACACGAGGTCTTCAAAGGGCTTCGAACAATAAACCCGATACCTAGGCTACCCTTACAAAGAACCCCAATATGTGGTTTGTCCACGAAATGAGCCAATCAACAAATGAGAACCTTACAATCTCCCCCTTTGGCTATTTCGTGACAAAACCACCACTCACATTGATTCCTCACATTAAACTAGAAACAACGGGATAATATAGATTTTCTACAATACAGGGAGATAAGAAAATAAACTTCAAGTCTTCAATCTCTTGTAGAATAATCAAGCCCTGAAAAGAAAGTTTCTAACATTTCCAATACAAGCAAAAAGTGAGATGAATCAAGTGAGAACAAAAACAAGCATTTGCATTTTAAAAGTTTAGGCACAACATTATGAAATGTATGTGTATGCAATGCTCCCCCTCAACGGGTTACTCCACCTCAATGAATGTTCTCCCCAATATGCAAAATTGCCTCTATTTTGCAACTCCCCTTACCATATCCTACTCCCCCTTTTTGTCATGATATAGGCAAAGGAGTAGTCCCCAACCGGGTCACTCATAGCAACGAGAGATAGAGGCATGCAAGATATTTGCATATATATATAAGTCACTTTATGCACCTCAATTAATTGAAGAGAAACAAGGAGATTTATTTGAAAGAAAATGTGTGAATCAAACATGCTTTGCATACAAGACATGTAGCATTCAAGTCCAAAATACAATGGTATTTGGCAAAGCAAATGACAAAGGTTTCTAATAAGAATTCAAACCAATTTCACCAATGTCATGAGTAAAGCAAGGATATAGAATATATTGATTTCAATTTAAGAACAACTATATCCAACTTTATAAGCGAAACATGGCATGAGCGACTTTGCACCCTTTTTGATTTTTCCGGATAAGATATCCGTATGATAGTAGCCATGTTCAACCAATAAAGAAAGAGAGACAGTTGGAATGTAAATTCCTTTGAACAGATATAAGATCCTTTATTCATTTTGAGTCTCATAAGCTTTCACACAAGGTTTTGCATTTTAAGAATATGCAATCATCAATTCATGCTTTTCATGTGAGCATGTTATATGAATTTCATGCTTTTTCATTTGACATTAGCATGTTATTTAAGAATCATCATGTCATGGAGATAATCATAGGTCATTCAAATCATACTTCCTACATACATCTCATAGTCCAAAAATGCATGTTTGAACATAAATATGACATGGATTGTAAACAAGCAAGGTTCACACTTATTGAGTTGAAAACATATATACATATGTGCAACCAAGCTTACTCAAACAATTAAAATAAGAGGCATAAGTTATTTCAAATTTTTTGCAAGTGACAAGAATGCAAAATAGCTCTCTTTGCTTGAGTTCCCCATATGGGGTCAATCATAGAACATCACTCCACAAGACATATCCCAATAGATCTACTAAGAGTTTTTAATCGAGTAGCATCTAAGGGTTTAGTAAATAAGTCCGCAAGTTGATCATTAGTACCTACATGTTCAAGTACTATGCATTTATTTTCAACAAGCTCTCTAATGAAGTGATGGCGGATGTCAATATGCTTAGTTCTAGAATGTTGTACCAGATTCTTGGAAATATTAATAGCACTCATGTTATCACAAAAGAGAGTGAGAGTACCTTGGTTGAATCCGTAGTCTACTAGCATTTGCTTCATCCATAGGAGTTGTGTGCATCCACTCCCCGCGGCTATGTACTCGGCCTCGGCCGTAGACAAGGAAATCGAGTTTTGCTTCTTGCAAAACCAAGACACCAAGTTGTTGCCTAGGAAGAAGCAACCGCCCGATGTGCTTTTCCTATCATCACAATTTCCTGCCCAATCCGCATCACTAAAGCCTACAAGACTAGCATTAGTGTCAAAAGAGTACCAAATCCCATAGTTGGAAGTCCCATTCACATAGCGAATGATTCTCTTTACGGAAGAGAGATGGGACTCCTTGGGATCCGCTTGGTACCTAGCACACACAACCACACCCACACCCACACTAAAGGAGATATCGGGCCTACTTGCGGTCAAATAAAGCAAGCTACCTATCATGCCCCTGTAGGGAAAAATACCGTAGTACACGCAGCGGAAGCGAGACTAAAAAATAGATTTAGTGACTTTTAAAATTTTTCCTTTATGAACCTTAAACCCTTTAATTAATTAAACATGCATATACAATAACCAAAAAGT
This sequence comes from Acer yangbiense, assembly GCA_008009225.1. Classification (NCBI taxonomy): domain Eukaryota; kingdom Viridiplantae; phylum Streptophyta; class Magnoliopsida; order Sapindales; family Sapindaceae; genus Acer; species Acer yangbiense. The sequence goes on from CM017772.1 coordinate 1,347,035, forward strand.
AGAATACCTTTTGTCGCGTGATCCGATTGACTTACGTCGATGGTAATCCGCAAGATCTTCAATCCTAGCACGAACGTGGATCACCTAGGAGCGTGGTCTCCCTTTTTCTTTGAATTGCAAACCTGTGAATGGACAAAACAAACTTTCTTTTCTTTGTTAGTCACAAAAACAATCAAAAGAATGACTGAGATTATTCCGGTCACTTTTGAGTTCTCAATCTAATGATCGAAACTCGCGTGAACCTAGATCGATATCGTATACACAAGCTTATTGATGATTAAGCAAATAGTATACTATCAAAGAATAATCTAACACTCTTTTATGTTTTAGAAGAAATAAATTAATCTCTCTATGAATTGAGAAGAAGAAGAAAATAGAATCTCAAGCACCAAGCATTAGGTTGGCCGAATTCTATAAGTACATATATATAGGTGGCCAATTTTTCTTTCCTTCTTTCTATTAGGGTTGCCGAAATCCTTACCTAAAAACAACTAGGGTTGCCGCAAATCATATGCCAAAATAGGCTTGTGTTGCACCCTAATTTCCATCTAGTTTAAGACTTCAAACCCTAATCCAACTCATAGATATTTTATTCCTTTTTTATTTGACTAAATAAAAAGACTTCTTATTTGATTAAATAAATAAAATTAATTATTTATTTTCTTATCAAACAAGTCTTTTAATTTTAGTAAACTACTACAATAGTATTACTCTAGGAAATATATTTCCTATTCAGAAAAGATTTGTTTCTTAATTAAACAATTAATTAATAAATTAATTAATTCTTATTTAATTAAAACAATGAAACAAAATAATATATTAGGTTATAAAACCTACTTGCCGCCCCACTTAAACAAATGGGCTATATATTATTTCCTTTATTTCATTTAATCCATTGGACTTTAAATAAAAAGCCCACATGTGAACCAGACCCATTCTTACTAAAAGAAACAAGCCCACATGTCATTCATTAATATATTAATATAATTGAGCAGCCCATTACATAAATAATGTGCAAATTATATTCTTAATATATTAAATGCAATTCTTGATGGACCCTTAAATTGGTCCGGTAGAATATATCAAGTGATCCATGCAAGTCCGTGTGGATTGGGGATCTTGGCGGGCCATCTAAATTTAAGCTTCAATAGACATAACCTAATCACAATCAACAAATGATTCACTTAGGTCCGATCCATTAATTTTAACTCATTCCACTAAAGAGCTAAAACTGAACTCTTAAATAAAGATAGAAAAGGAAGATGCTCCTCATTCATACCCTAGACAATCATATAGGAGATAGTGTATCCTCGTGATTAATATCAATATCGCCAAGAGTTCATAGACCGCATTTAACTCTCCAAGTTACCATATTTACTCATATGACCACGTTTTGAACTTGGATATTTTGACTTGTCCAGAAGCCATGTTTTCAATAGACACTATCGAAAACTCAACGTTGAGATTTAATATCCAATTACCTCAAAACATCCATATGATGATATTATACTCTCATTTAATAAATGGAGCCACGATGTCCATATCTATAAATGAAGTCCTCTATCGATTAACAAATGAATATCACCAAACTATCGAGGATAGACTATGCGATATAATCGTACTCATTGATAACTCAAATGATATCACTTGCAACCATAAGTCCATCATTTATCTCAGGATTAAGATAGACTCTCCGATTGTCCTGATAATGAAAAGACTATTATCTATTGACGGTTATAGATAAAGTATTTCATTGTGATCCAGTTCAATGCACCCAGTACACTAGATCCTTTGCTCGAAGACACTCCGATGATTTTAGACTCATCATATCTCATTTGATCCCACTCAAATGCTAGCAAAAGAATTCTACAACTTTAACAAGATAAAGGTGCCCAACCTTTAACTTAAGTTGTGAACATTATTCAAGACTAACTAAAGAATTGTGTCTACCACATACATATCCAGATATACGAACAATTCTTCTTTTCTCATAGTCTTTAGACCTTATGATTATTTACTTTGACAATTATAATATTAAACTATAAATGTTATACGATTTGTTAAACCAGAAATCACTTTATTAATATGAAAAAGATTGTTAATTACAACATTACACTCTTGCTATTGAGCATAATCCTAACAGCCCCGATATAGAGTTTGTTCCACACTTTTACCACTAGCATCCTTGCTTAGCTTCAAAGTGGTACTCATGGGTATATCACAATGTTTGGCATTCTCTAAACCAAACTTCTTCACTAGGTTTTTTGGCATATTTGGCTTGGGTTATGAAAATCCCATCATCTAATTGCCGAATTTGCAAACCTAGGAAGTAACTAAGCTCACCAACAAGACTCATCTTAAATTCATGAGACATGACATCAACAAATTGTTGGACCTTGGTGTTGTTGGTGGAGCCAAATACAATGTCATCAACATAGATTTGAGCTATAAATAAATCATCTTTGTTTCTCTTGATGAACAAGGTCTTGTCAACACTACCTCTTGTGTAGTCATTGTCAACAAGAAATTGAGTGAGGCGCTCATACCAAGCCCTCGGTGCTTGTTTCAACCCATATAGTGCCTTCTTGAGGCAATAGACATGGTTGGGGTGGTGTGCATCCACAAACCCCTTGGGTTGTTCAACAAACACTTCCTCTTGCAAGAAGCCATTGAGGAAGGCACTTTTGACATCCATTTGGTGCAATTTGAACTTGTGCACACAAGAAATGGACAAGAGAAGCCTAATGGACTCTAAACGGGCAACGGGAGCAAATGTCTCCTCAAAGTCGATACCCTCAATTTGAGAGTACCCTTGTGCTACAAGTCTAGCCTTGTTCTGCACTATGTTGCCATCCTCATCGGATTTGTTCCTAAATATCCATTTAGTGCCTATGACATTAGTGGTCTGAGGCCTAGGAACTAGAGTCCAAACCTCATTCCTTTCGAATTGGTTTAGCTCTTCTTGCATGGCAAGAACCCAAAATTCATCATTTAAGGCTTCTTCAACCTTTTTAGGTTCAATTTGAGAGGTGTAGCATGTGTAGCTAATAAGATTAGCAAGTTGACGTCTAGTCCTAACACCCTCATTTACATCTCCAATAACATCCTCTTTGTTATGGAGTCTTCTAACCCATGGAGCGGGTTCATTAGAGTCCAAGAGAGGGACTCTAGTAGTGGGTTGTGTGACTTCATCATATTCATTAGATGTCCCAACATTGGGAGTCACCACAACCCTCTCCAAAGGAGAGTCATCATTTAAAATTTCCTCCTCCTCATGGTCATTAGACTTGAGCCTTGTATCATCAATGACAACATTCGATGATTCCATGACGGTTCGAGTCTTCAAGTTGAAAACTCTATAGGCTCTACTATTCAAGGCATAGCCAATAAAGATACCCTCATCACTCTTAGCATCAAACTTGCCAAGTTGATCACGGTCATTTAAAATGTAGCATTTGCTTCCAAAAGTGTGGAAGTAGCTAACATTTGGCCTCTTGCCTTTCCATAACTCATAGGAGGTATTTCTAGCACCGGGCCTTAGGAAAACACGATTCCCTATATAGCAAGCCGTATTGACGGCTTCGGCCCATAGGTTCCTAGGGACATTGTTGCTAAGCAACATCACACGTGCCATCTCTTGAAGGACCCTATTCTTCCTCTCAACAACTCCATTTTGTTGAGGTGTCCTAGGAGCCGAGAACTCATGGGAGATGCCTAAGCTATTGCAATAGCTTTCAAATGAGGCATTCTCAAATTCCCTCCCATGGTCACTTCTTGTAAGGATTCCCATTTATTGATTGGCTTATTTCGTGGTCAAACCACATGTTGGGGTTTGGTTGTAAGGGTAGTCTAGGTGTTTGTTGAAGATCAAGACCCTTTCTAAGACCTCAAGAGGACAAGCACCAAAGGTATATATCTAGTGCTTACATTGGCTTGAAGAGATATAGTTGCACACACACACACAACATGCATAACTCTTATTCTTGTGTGGTGTGTTTATATTTTGTGTGCATTGTGCTTTATTGATTTATTCAATATCTCTTCTTGCATGTTGAATTGATTGCATCTTGTTATATGATAATACCATGACATGTTAGGCATTAGGATGCATTCAATACCCACACTTGCACTTCATGTATGTTAGCTTGTAGTGTGGAGTAATTCGTTTCCCTAAGGATGTTCGGAAACGTCCGCGCGTGCACGGTAATGTGCTTTGTGTTGCGCGATGATCGCCGGTGGAGATGCCTTTGGCTTCTCCTTGGTTTCACCATTTTTGGTGAATCGGCGGTTACTTTCGGCGGCCTGGCCACCGTTAGAAACCGCCGAATCAGACCTGATTGAAATATATCTCTCGGGTCCAAAACGGCGGTTGGGATCGGCGGTTTTGAAACCGCCGAATGAAGTCGCCGAAGTTCCCCTGTTCCACTCGGGAGCCATTCGGCGGTTCATTTCGGCGCCCTGGCCGCCGAATGAAACCGCCGATCGGTGCGTTTCAAGGGCAAAATTGTATTTTCACCTGCCCTGTTTTTGGTCTCTATAAATACATCCTTATCTCTGGTTCAGAACACAAGTCTTTGATTATAAGAACCCTAGAGAGATATTTAGAGAGACTTGAGAGAGAAAGCTTAAAGATCATATCTTTATCTCTCTAAACCCATTCCCACATGCATAAATCTTCATCTAAGCATCATCTAGGATCATCTAGCATATGCTAATGCATGGGACTTCTTCAACACACATGGTATGATTTGTTGAACACTTTTATCTTACATAATTAGTGTTTCTACTTATCAATTTTATCTCATATTTTACTTATATGTGTTTAGATTAATTTCTACATATAAGATTGAGATTATGTGTTGATTGGGTTTTTATTTGTTAGCTAGGTTTTAATGTTCATATGCCATCTAGCTAATTGATCTCATTTATTGATTGAGATTAGTTTTCATAGCTTATTTGATTAGGTCATTATTGCCTAAAAGCTATGCCATGAACATTCTTGTGTGATGTATTGATAACTAGGTTGATAGATTGTTTTTTAATCAACTAGTTAATCCTTTGAATGTTTGTGGGTTTTATATGATAGCTTTGTATCTAGGATTGGTTATCCTTTACTTAGCTAAAGTTATATGCCATGTCATATAGCTATATGTGATATCTAGGATTGATTATATTGTCATCTTATAATCCTAGGTAAGCATTTAGAGTACCCTAGCTCTTATTGCATTAATTGAATATTCATACATATTCACATAGGGTTGTGCATCTCTTTTGAGAGATTGAAGTCTTGGGGCTAAGTGTGCTTAGGCCTCAAGCAAATTGGACTAGAGCCGCTATAAAAGGCCCGCGTGGTAGATTAGAGGGTGCTCACGCCAAGAGTAGTGTATCAGGGGATATCACTAGGGATTGAACCAAGAGTGGCGATTGGTAGTGTCCATAGCCTGAGGTTATCTAGGGTGAGAGTCCGAGAATCACTTGAGGGTGTAACCGTCTTTTCATATAGTGGATTTCGAGGTCCGAGTGTGGCGCACTTAACAGCCCGTGGTGTTTCCCAGTGGTTGGGTTTTCCACGTATACATCAAGTGTCATTTACTATTTCCGCATCTTATTACACTTGTATGTTTTGTTGACTTGCTAGGGGTATTTTCGTAAAATTGACTTGCATGCGAAAATTGGGTAACAACTAGATAAAATCTATTCACCCCCCCTCTAGCTTTATATTGATAAACACACCTCGAGTATTTTATGAACTTTCACTTCTAATCCGTTTAATTCTTTTAATGTTAGAATTCATTTCATTTTGTATTTTAGTACAAAGCATTTTAAACTTGTCAAAAGTTTCGGATTTTTCTCTAAGAAAATATGTCCATATAAATCTAGAGAAATCATCAACACAAACAAAAATGTATCTCTTTCTACCTAAACTCTCGGTTTGCATAGGACCCATGAGATCCATGTGGAGAAGCTCTAGGGGCTCCTTGGTGGAGAGATACTTGCCCTTTTTGTGCATGCTTTTAGTTTGTTTTCCTTGTTGGCAAGGTCCACAAATACCATTGGCTTTCTTCCCAAGCTTAGGGAGGCCACGCACACACTCGAACTTTCCAAGGGTTCTTAAATCCCTAAAGTTCATGTGGCCAAGTCTTTCATGCCACAACTCTATTTGCTCATCCATGGACACATTGTTTGAGACTATTCTAGCTTCAAGACAATAGCAATTGTCGCTAGATCTCATACCTTTCAATAAGGTTTGTCCATCGGGGCTTTAGGATCGAGCAATCATCTTTACAAAACAAGACGGAATATCCTTCATCACTTAGATGTGAAATGCTTATTAAATTGGCTTTCAAGCCATCAACAAATAAAGCATCGGATAAGGAGGGTAATCCGGGAACGGAAATGGTTCCTTTCCCTACAACCTTCTTTTTGAATCCATCACCAAAAGTGACATATCCTCCTTCCTCCATAACAAGAGTCTCGAAGAAACTCTTGTTTCCCGTCATGTGCCTAGAGCACCCACTATCTAAATACCAAAAATTAGAAGAATTTGCCTTCAAGGCTATTTGAGCAACATGGCAAACATTTTCATTCTTTCTAATCCACCTAGAAACAATCTTAGCTTTCTTAGTGGTCTTTGGTACATGGGCTCTAGATGTCCTAGGATCATGTATAATAATATTATCATTCCTAGGAACATGCATCATGGCTCTTTTCTTTTTCTTCTCTATCATGCTTCTAGTTTTGTACATTTTTATATATCGAAAGCAATGTGGTCTAATATGACCATCAAATCCACAAAAGTGACATATAGGAGTAAAATAAGGAATCATATCTTGTCCTTGTCTTTGTGGATGAAAGGGTTCAATCCTTCTTCGTTATTGAACCGGTCTAGCTTGCTTCCTAGCTTGAGGTTACATGATAGGTCTCTTTCCTTTGTGAGCCAATTGTGGAGGAATGTTGGCTTGAGGGACCCTAAGGGGTTGAACTTGAGTTTGCCTTCTTGGCCACATCTTCACTTGTGCATTTGAACATTGTCCTACTTCTAACTTCTTCCTAGGAATTTGCACATATGAAGTTTCTTCGTTCTTCAAACCCTTGACAAACACGGTCTTATTAGAGGTTGAGATCTTCTTGTCATCTTCATACCCAAGACCCCTTTTGTCACATGGACTCTTTCCAACACCAAGCATATGGTCAAGCTTCTTGGTGCTAGAATCCATCCTAGTCATAGAATCTCTAACTTCTTCAAGCTCCCTCTTTAGACTTTCTTCATTCCTCCTAGATAAGACTAACTCCTCTTTTAGCTTATCTTCCATCTTCTTGAATTTTTCCACTTGTTCACCTAAGTGGTCATTGTGAGATGCAAGCTCAAGATTTTCTTCTCTCAACATCTTGATCTTTCTTGTGCTCTTGATTGCTAAATCATTAAACTCGGCATGATATTTAGCAAGCACCTTTTTCTCCACAAATCCATTTATGGAGTTAGAAGAGGAATCACTTTCTTCTTCACTTGAGTCCTTTTCCTCTTGACTCATTTCCTCTCTCTCACTAGCACTTTTGCTTTTATGGGAGAAGGCAAAAGCTAGGAGATTAGCCATGAGCTCTTTATCATCCGAAGACTCATCTCCCTCATAGGAGTCATCACTACTTCCACTCCAAGTGGCAGCCATCACTTTTCCCTTTTTCCTCTCATTGTGATTTGCACATTCGGGGGCAAAGTGACCTATGCCACCACACTCGAAACATCGGACCCCTTTCCTTTCGGTCCTTTCTTGCCTAGGTTCAAACTTCTTGAAAGAGCCCTTTTTCTTCAAATCTTGACCTTTTGATCCAAAGCCCTTTCTTCTAAACTTCATAACCTTGTTGAACTTTTTTACAAACAAGGCAAGGTTTTCATCCGAGTCAACCTTCTTTGCCTCCTTTTCATCCTTGGAGGTTTTTAAAGCAATTCCTTTTTGCTTTTTAGTGGGTGTGGAGATAGGCCCTTTCCTAGACTCATAAGCTAGAAGTCTCCCAATCACCTCACTCGGCTTCATATCCTTATATCCACTATTTTCTTCTAAAGCTGTCACCTTCGATTCAAACCTATCGGGTAGAGATCTCATAATCTTTTGCTTGATTCTCCTATCCGAATATGGATCACCAAGTTGATGGCTTTGGTTGACTATATCCATCAACTTGATCTCGAAGTCGTTGAAGCACTCATTCTCCTCCATCTTAAGCATCTCGAATTGAGTTTAGAGGACTTGAAGCTTAGAGTCCTTCACCACTTCGGTTCCCTCATGTGCAATCTCTAGGATGTCTCAAGCCTCCTTAGCTATCCTAGTATTTTGAATCAATTTATATTGATTTTCATCCATAGCACACAAGATGGCATGCATCGCCTTCCTATTCCACTTTGAAGCCTCAAACTCTTGCGCGTTCCATTGCGCCTTAGGCTTCAATACTTCTTCTCCTCCACCATCGGGAGTCATCTTGGGTAGATCATATCCGTCTTCCACCGCCATCCAAGCACAGTCATGAATTTGGCATATGTAGGATTCCATCTTCCCTTTCCACTGGGAATAGTTCAATCCGGTAAGAAGTGGAGGCCTTGTGCTTGAGGCACCTTCGTTGCCACCACCATTTCCACTGTTTCCACTCATAGTGTTTATGAATGAATGAAATGAATGCAAATGTACGAATGATCAAAAATCACACAAAATGCAAAACACACCAAAATAAGCAAGGATCACCTATGTATGTCTAGGAACCCGCTCTGATACCAATTGAAACAAATTATAGCACGGTGTGTATAAAACTATCTAGAGGGGGGGTGAATAGATTTTAAGCTTTTTACCCAATTTTTCGTGTTAGTCCAAATTACGAAATTACCCCTAAATAGATAAAGCAATAAATCAAGTATAAAATGCGGAAATTAAATAAGACTTGATTTTTACGTGGAAACCCTCACGGGAAAAACCACGGGCTAGTAAGTAAGCCACACTCGAACCTCGAATCCACTAAATGTGTAAAACGATTACAACCTAATCCCGGAAGTAATCACACACCTACCTAATCCCGGTATGAGTGAACCTAGTCCAATTTGCTTGCGATCTAAGCAACCTAATCCCAGATGCTACACACAAGACTTACTTTCTCTATGAAGAGAATAACAACCCTAAGTGAATATATGAATATCCAAAATGCAACATAGAGCAAGGGAAACCCTATATGCTTATCTAAGATGATTAATATGCAATTAGAGCAATCCTAGATATCAAAACTAAATGACATGTCAAATCAAATAGTTTAGCTAATCAAGATTAAGCACAAAACCTAATTAGCTATCACAATACAACTTCTCAAACATACATCATACTAATCTCAAACTTGTATTCAAAGTATATAAAATAACATACAAGTAATTAAATGAGATTGCTTGTTAAGAGAAACACAAAATATGTAAGATATTAGTGAAAAGCTTACCAAGCAAAGTATGATGAAGAATCCATGGAAGATGTCATCTAGATGATCAAGAATGATGCTAGATGATGATTGATGATCATGAAAAAGTGTTTGAGTAAACTAAAAATGAGTTCTTTGGAATTTTTCTTCTCTTTGAAAAATATCCTAAGTATAGAATCTGAATATGAACTCATGTGATTGACCTAAAGTCAAAGTGGCATATATATAGGAGGCCAAAACAAAGTGTGGTCGTTTTGATAAGTTTACCTCATATTTACCTTGGGCGCTGTACGTAGAGCGCCTCTTGTACAGCGCTTGTACAGCGCCCCTACTCTGTTCTCAAGGGAAAACAGAGTGGCGCTGTACGTAGAGCGCTTTGTACAGCGCTTTGTACAGCGCCTGTACATCGACCCAACAGCGATCGAATTAAATCGATCAGGTCTGAACAGCGCTCAATGGGCGCTGTTCGTACAGCGCTTCTGTAGAGCGCTTTCGAGAGCGCCCAATGCAAAAATGCAATCCTAAGTCTAAGCATGACAATGCAATTGGATATGCAAGATGCAATCAAACTAACATGCAAGAAGAGATGTTAATGAACATTAATGCACAAAAATAAGACACACAACATACAAGTATTAAACATATGCATGAGTTGTGAGTGTGTGTAACTTTCTCTTCAAGACAAGTAAGCACAAAGAAATATACCTTCGGTGCTTATCAACACGAGGTCTTCAAAGGGCTTCGAACAATAAACCCGATACCTAGGCTACCCTTACAAAGAACCCCAATATGTGGTTTGTCCACGAAATGAGCCAATCAACAAATGGGAACCTTACACAAGCATTTCGGATCCTAACTCCAACTCCAACTCCAACCCCAACTAGGTACCGGTGTTCAAGTCAGGGGGGCTTCTGTTAACCACCTTTTTTGGCAAGGGTCCAAAGAAGAATTTTCCATCCATGTCAAAGTCATTTGATTGATGAAAGAATGAACCCAGGATCCTGAGGATCCTGCTACCACACTATCTCGGTACCCCACTACCGCATGATCCATGATACACAGTATCTTGATGCCCTGCCACATTGGTATCCTGGTACCCAGTACCCCGCACCCCGTACTTGGTACCCGATACCCCGCACCTAGTACTAAGTACCCCGCACCTGGTACCTGGTACCTGGTATCCCGCACCTGGTACTCAGTACCCCGCACCTGGTACCCGGTATCTCACACCTAGTACCAGGTGCCTACTCGGTGCCCCGCACTCGATACCCCGTATCATGTTTCCTGCCCAGACCGATCCTCTAAGCACCTCCCAACCACCTAACATAGAAGGCATCATCAAGGGAGGTCTTAATACACCATCTGTCAGATTACCAAGGAAGACCAGAACCATATTACAAGAAGGACAGTATGCGCCAGCATTCGAATACAAGGAAGGTTGACCTCTCCGGCCATTCACCACGCCATTGATGGAGATAGTCAACCCTATTAATGGAGATAATCAATCATATTAATGAAGATAGTCAACTCTTTAATGGCCATTCACAACGCCATTAATGAGAGATTAGTCAACTCTTTAAAGGCCATTCACAACGCCATTAATGAGAGAATATTCAACTCAATCAATACCAAATCAGTGTTCCTATAATTGTGGATTGATTGACTAAATTGATGGAGTGGGCAACAAGAAATAAAACCTATATATATGACATGATATTCGACAAAAAATGAGGGCCTCTTCTCCTTCCAAACAAGACCGACGGCTTCTTCCCCAACCGGGATCATCTTCTGTTTCTTCTTCTTTTCTACTGATTAGTGAAAAGGGCCTAGCCCGCCTATTATTGTAAGCTCTCTGAAGCACTTATGTTGTGTTATTCTCCTACTTATGTAAGCTCTCTGGAGCACGCTTTATTCATAAATATATAAAAGATCTCTCTCCACCGGATACTACCTAGGGGTTTTTCAGCATATGATCCTACGTGATGCTTTTTCCCCCTAGGCTAGTCCACCTTCTACTATATATCAGAATCCTTCTTATCTTGCTACTATTGTACTACATGCTTAGTCGATCTATAGGAACCAGCGGGGTATCGTGCTACTAGGTATCCCGCTAGCCCAGATCAATCCCGATCTGGGTCCGTTACATACAAGCAATTATCATGCCTAGCGGATTCCAAAAAAACTAGTGGGGTATCGGGGTACAGAGCATCCCGCTAGCTCAGATCTAACTAGATCCGGGTCCTTCATATACTGTTAATTTGAAATTGCACCCCGGTGACAATTTTGGGTTAACAATATTAATTAAAAAAAATTAAACAATAAAAACTCAAGGAAGCATGTTGGGAGTCTCCTCCTATGCTTTTCATTTTCATTTTAATTATTTTATAATTTATTAGTTTATAGTACTTATTCAAAAACTAAAAGAAAGAATATTTTTAGCAATACGAAGTGTTCATAAAATCTAGGGATAATCCTCTTTTAGTCCATCTAGTTTAACCTAATTATATTTTAGTCCACTAGCTTGTAAAATTATCATTTATAGTCCTTCAGTGACAGTTTCCGTTTAAAGTACCATTTCTGACATGGTCAGAGGGTAAAATGACCCTACTGCCCTTAATAGTGCTGATACCCTTTTAAAAGACCAATATACCCTTAAATTTGTCTTATATGGGCATTAAAAAGAGAAGAAAATTACTAATATGCCCTTATTTTCAAAGAGACCATAATAGCCTTCAAAAGAGACCATTTTACCAACGGCTCTTTCTCCCTTTCCTTATATAAGAAACCCATTTACTTCCACCATACACAAACCATTTCTTCAATCCATACACTAACACATACACAATCTTGCACACCCATTTCTTCAATCCATACACAAACCACTATCACAAACACAATCCTTCATCAATCCAATCATAAACCACTATCACATACACACAATCCTTCATCAATCCATACATACATTTAGCCAATTTCTATATCAATCAACCATCATGGATGGTACATCAAGCTCAACAACCAACATCAATGGAAGGATAATAAAATTCAAAAATTTAAAATGCTCATGTGTGGTTAAAGCAGCTGTGAAGATATCAGAATCCCAAAACAACCCAAAGAAATTGTATTTCTTCCGTGAGAGAGGGAAATGCAAATTCTATAAATTTTGGGAATCTGATAATGAAGAATTCAACCTAGGAGAATACAGTCGGAAAGATGGTAGAGAAAACTATATGCTTCAAGAAGATATGGCAGGTTTAAATGCAAGGATACAAAGGCTGGAAATGTTGTCGGAAAGGGTGCAGCACCTAGAAAGCTTCCATGCAAGAATGCATAATTTGGAAACAAACATTCATGGGAGAATGCATCACCTAGAGTCTATGTAAGGAGGGTGAAAGCTGATATTGGTAGTTAACCTGGTTTTAAGGAGGGTCAAAGCTGATGTTGGTAGTTAACTTTGTTTTGTTTGGTGTAATCATGGCAATACTACTACTTAGTAATAAATAGTTATACTACTTAGTTATAATTTATAAATAGTTACAAGCATGCATTGCATGTGTTTGGTGTAATCATGGCAATGATACTACTTAGTAATAAATAGTTATACTATTTAGTGATTGAACCAAAATATATATGATTTTGGCCCCCATTTCCTTATCTTTTTGCTTGTTTCTCAAGCATTTTCCCGTGATCTAACTTTGTTAAACAAGTTGTTAGCAGGAAAATGTTAGAGGGATCAAATTCCAATTAACACGGTATGTGAGTATTATCAACGATAAAGGAATAACACTGCTTTATTTATGAATCAAATGAAATATATGATACAATGGTGATAACACACACTTTTGATACAATGAGGGTCTTTGTGAGGTTTAGGTTGGAGATTTCTGACACAGTTCGCGATGGCGATCTCGTGCTAGTTGATAAGTAGAAAACTATAGGGTTACGGATTCCAGAATTGGATCCCCTCTCTTTCGAGAGTCTTGTAATATTTATAGGTCATGTTTCTTGCTCATTAATCTGGCAATCAATCAATCAATTAAGCAATCAACGGGATGTTGATAGTGGCTTCGTTTTAGGCACAGGAATGGTTCCCACAATCAAGTGATTCTGTTTCCTTCCATGGCGATCTTGACAGAGTTGACTAATCCCATTCAAAATGGCGGGAGAAGTCAACTTTCCTTGTATTTTAAAAAGTTGGCATATACCGTCCTTCTTGTAGCATAAATCTGGTTCCTTGGTGTATCAGTTCTTTCTTCCTTAGTAATCTTCTTTTTACTTCGACCCCCACTGTCTGGTAGCCTAGTTCTAGGAGGGATTGGGGTATCCGGGTATCCCACATCCTACTGGACCGAGGTATCAGTATCCTTTGAGTAGCAGGGTATCGGGTTACCGAGATACCGGGTCAACACAATGGCAGGGTACCAAGACCTTGACTTCTCTATCTCCTGATACTTGGGGATTTAGGTGTCCCTGATTTTGATCTGGATTGGCAGAAGGTATATCTGGACATACTGGTCTGGCATCTTCTTGGGGTAGTGGGATACTCCATATAGTGTTCTATATATTAATCTTAAGGGGGGGGGGGGGGGGGGGGGGGGGGGGGGGGGGGGGGGGGGGGGGGGGGGGGGGGGGGGGGGGGGGGGGGGGGGGGGGGGGGGGGGGGGGGGGGGGAGGGGGTGGGGGGGGGGGGGGGGGGGGGTGGGGGTGGGGGGGGGGGGGGGGGGGGGTGAATAGATTTTAACTAATATTACCCAATTTTCGCGTATAGTCAAGATTATGAAAATACCCCTAATAGTCAATATTATATAGCAAGTGTAATATAGTGCGGAAATTAAATAACACTTGATATATACGTGGAAACCCAACCACTGGGAAAAACCACGGGCTGTTTAGTGCGCCACACTCGAACCTTGAAATCCACTAATTGAAATGGAGTTTACAACCTATGTAGACCTCGTCCAACACTTCGGTCAATAACCCCCTACTTCTACCACGTGGGCCTTTAAAAGTGGCTCTAGTCCAATTTGCTTATGGCCTAAGCACTCTTAGCCACAAGTCTTAATTCTCAATGAAGAGATTATGCAACCTATGTGAATATATGATGATATTCAAATAACAAACAAGGCTAGGGAACCTTAGATGCTTATCTAGGATGATGATATAATCAATTAAATCAACCCTAAATATCAAGAGCTTAATGACATGTCAAATAGCTTAGCTAATCAAGATTAAGCAAAAACCTAATTAGCTATCACAATACAACACTCAATCAATTCATCACAATCAATTCTCTATTCTTGTATTTAGCATATGATCTAAAACATACAAGTAATTTAAAGAGATGGCATGATAGTAAAAATACTAAAATAAGATGAAGTTAATTAAAATCTTACCAAGCAAGTTGTGATGATGCAAAACCATGCATGGATGAATGCAAGATGATCTTTGATGCACAAAGGAATGTATTTGAGTGTTTAAAGAAGAGTTCTTTGATGATTTTTCACTCGAAAAATATTCTAAGGAAAATATATGATATTTTGAACTCAGCAATTCGACCTAAAAACATAGAAGGATATATATAGGCATCTCTAGTAGAATGAGGTCGTTTTGAAAAATCGCATCAGTTTGTGCGTTGTGCGCTGGACGACCAGCACATAGACCAAATTTGCATGGTGCGTTGGTCGACCAGCGCGGGTCAGAGGCGCATCACCAGCGGTAAAACACTGGGCACGTTGCGCTGGTGTGCATGCGCTGGACGACCAGCGCATGACCAGCGACAGACCACTAGGCAATCTGCGCTGGTCTGGCGCATGACGATGAGCGCAATGTGCTGGTGCTGCGCAGGAAGGTGGATCAGCGCATTGCACACTCCCTATAGACCCGTAACCAAATATGCAAGGGTAAAAAGGGTAATGAAAATGCATCCTAATGTCTAACAAGATATGTCATTATAATTACACGATGCAATCAATACTTATGCAAGAAGAGATGTTATATGATCATGAATGCACACATATATAAACACATGTTATACACAAAGTATAGATATGCATGGAATGTGTGTGTGTGTGTGCAACTAAACTCTTCAAAGCAAATCAAGCACTTAGGGATATACCTCTGGAGTGCTTGTCACCTTGAGGACATGAGAGGGTCTTGAGCTTGATAAAGAATCAATTAAGCTACCCTTACATACAATCCCCAACACGTGGTTTGTCCATGAAATAAGTCAATCAACATTTGGCAATCCTTACATTTGGGATATTCCGTCTTGTTTTGTAAAGATGATTGCTCGATCCTATAGCCCGATGGACAAACCTTATTGAAAGGCACTACTACAAAAATGCTTAAAGACATCACTAGAAATCACTAAAAGAAATCGGTTTTTGGTAACCGATTTTAAAAAAGCTTTTAGAAATCAGTTTTTATAAAAACCGATGTCTTAAAAATTACAATTTCAAAAGACATCGGTTTTTAAGAAAACCGATATTAAAAAAAAAACGTTTAGACATCGGTTTTTATAAAAACCGATGTCTTAAATTTTACGTTGAAAAGACAACGGTTTTTATAAAAACCGATATTAAAAGCAAACGTTTAGACATCGGTTTTTATAAAAACCGATGTAGATTCAAAAGTAAAATTCTGCAATGCAAATCTGACCTATGTCCACATTCAAGGGCACATCTCTAAAAATACTCAATGTTATTTGCTCAACTTTTGACACAAGAAAGTAGACATGCAAACAAACACTTTTAAATCAGAAAATATTCCAAAAATCGTTTTGGAAAAGTGAGAAAATGAGCGATGAAAACAGCTCACTCGCGGATTCACGAATCGCTTCTGACCTTTGACTGAATAATTGATCATAACTTTCAAAATACCACCCGGAATTTTACGTTCTTTATACCGTTGGATTCGTATCGAAAATTGAAGAACCCAACATGGACAAAAAAATTTATTTCCTTGCCAAAGATACAGTTTTAAGGAAAGAGTTTTCACAAAAATCTCCAATCGCTTCAATTCTGACCTTTGACTGAAAAATTGATCATAACTTTCAAATACCAACCGGAATTTTACGTTCTTTATACCGTTGGATTCATATCGAAAATTGAAGAACCCAACATGGACAAAAAAATTTATTTCCTTGCCAAAAGATACAGTTTTAAGGAAAGAATGTTTACAAAAATATCTCCAATCGCTTCAATTCTGACCTTTGACTGAAAAATTGATCATAACTTTCAAAATACCAACCGGAATTTTACGTTCTTTATACCGTTGGATTCGTATCAAAAAATTGAAGAATCTACCATGGAAAAAAAAATTATTTCCTTGCCAAAAGATACATTTTTAAGGAAAAGGTTTACACAAAATATCTCCAATCGCTTGACCTTTGAGTACTCATGAATAATTGATCATAACTTTCAAAATACCGCCCGGAATTTTACGTTCTTTATACCGTTGGATTCGTATCGAAGAGTTGAAGAACTGAAAATGGACAAAAAAATTTATTTCCTTGCCAAAAGATACAGTTTTAAGGAAGAGTTTACACAAAATATCTCCAATCGCTTCAATTCTGACCTTGACTGAAAAATTGATCATAACTTTCAAAATACCACCCGGAATTTTACGTTCTTTATACCGTTGGATTCGTATCGAAAAATGAAGAATCTACCATGGAAAAAAAATTATTTCCTTGCCAAAAGATACAGTTTTAAGGAAAAAGTTTACACAAAAGTATCTCCAATCGCTTGACCTTTGAGTACTCATGAATAATTGATCATAACTTTCAAAATACAGCCCGGAATTTAACGTTCTTTAAACCGTTGGATTCGTATCAAAAAATTGAAGAATCCAACATGGACAAAAAAAATTATTTCCTTGCCAAAAGATACAGTTTTAAGGAAAGAGTTTGCACAAAAATATCTCCAATTCTGACCTTTGACTAAAAAATTGATCATAACTTTCAAAATACCACCCGGAATTTTATGTTCTTTATACCGTTGGATTCGTATCGAAAAATCGAAGAATCCATCATGGAAAAAAAAAATTATTTCTTAAGGAAAAATTTTACACAAAAATATCTCCAATCGATCGACCTTTGAGTACTCATGAATAATTGATCATAACTTTCAAAATACCACCCGGAATTTTACGTTCTTTATACCGTTGGATTCGTATCAAAAAATCAAAGAATCTACCATGGACAAAAAAAATTATTTTGTTGCCAAAAGATACAGTTTTAAGAAAAACGTTTGCACAAAAATATCTTCAATTGCTTCTGACCTTTGACTGAATAATTGATCATAACTTTCAAAATACCGCCCATAATTTTACGTTCTTTATACCGTTGGATTCGTATCGAAAAATAAAAAAATCTAGCATGGATGAAAAAAATTATTTTGTTGCCTAAAGATACAGTTTTAGGGAAAAAGTTTGCATAAAAATATCTCTAGCAGAACACAAAACCACACAATAAAAAATGAAATGAAAAATAAACCCACCAATAAAATTTATTTAATATATGTATGTTTGTAGTAGAAATTAGAATTTTGATTAGTTGAGTAAATTTAAATTTATCAAACAAGTTTTTTTTTTTTTTCTAACAATTCATATAGGTTATATATATATATTGTGCAGTTGTTAACACATTCAATCTTGTAGTCAGGCGGTAAAGGCTTACCACTTTGACTTTGAGGTTGCGAGTTCGATTCCTCATAATGACAATTAATTAATTGTCATTATTATCATAGGTGGGGTGTGCCGGTCGGTGAGGCGGGCCGGTGGTGGTGGCTGGTCGGTGGCCGGCGACGGTGGGATTTTTTTTTGTAATTCATCAATTTTACATCAGGTTTTTTAAATCGGTTTTAACTAAAACCGATGTCTTTTCTACTAGGTTTTTAAATCGGTTTTAAGTAAAACCGATTTCTTTTCTCTTGTTTTACATCGGTTAAAAACCGATGTCTTTTGCGTTTTTTTTTTCTAAATCACTCAAAAAGAGATCGGTTTTAAAAATTTCAAAAACCGATTTCTTCCATATAAAAAAACCGATTTCTTTTGCATTTTTTGTAGTAGTGAGGTATGAGATCTAGCGACAATTGCTATTGTCTTGAAGCTAGAATTGTCTCAAACAATGTGTCCATGGATAAGCAAATAGAGTTGTGGCTTGAAAGACTTTGCCACATGAACTTTAGGGATTTAAGAACCCTTGGAAAGTTCGATTGTGTGCGTGGCCTCCCTAAGCTTGGGAAGAAAGCCAATGGAATTTGTGGACCTTGTCAACAAGGAAAACAAACCAAGAGCATGCACAAAAAGGGCAAGTATCTCTCCACCAAGGAGCCCCTAGAGCTTCTCCACATGGATCTCATGGGTCCTATGCAAACCGAGAGTTTAGGTGGAAAGAGATACATTTTTGTTTGTGTTGATGATTTCTCTAGATTTACATGGACATATTTTCTTAGAGAAAAATCCGAAACTTTTGATAAGTTTAAAATGCTTTGTACTAAAATACAAAATGAAATGAATTCTAACATTAAAAGCATTAAATGGATTAGAAGTGACCATGGGAGGGAATTTGAGAATGCCTCTTTTGAAAGCTATTGCAATAGCTTAGGCATCTCCCATGAGTTCTCGGCTCCTAGGACACCTCAACAAAGTGGAGTTGCTGAGAGGTGTAAGGATTCCCTTTTGTTGATTGGCTTATTTCGTGGTCAAACCACATGTTGGGGTTTGGTTGTAAGGGTAGTCTAGGTCATTAAGGTTGAAGATCAAAGACCCTTTCCAAGACCTCAAGAGGTCAAGCACCAAAGGTATATCTTGTGCTTATTTTGGCTTGAAGAGATATAGTTGCACACACACACAACATGCATAACTCTTATTCTTGAATGTTATGTTTATATTTTGTGTGCATTGTGCTTTATTGATTTATTCAATATCTCTTCTTGCATGTTGAATTGATTGCATCTTGTTATATGATAATGCCATGACATGATAGGCATTAGGATGCATTCAATACCCACACTTGCACTTCATGTATGTTAGTTCTTAGTGTGGAGTAATTCGTTTCCCGAAGGTTGTTCGGAAACGTCCGCGTGTGCACATTGATGTGCTTTGTTTTGCGCGATGATCGCCGGTGGAGTTGCCTTTGGCTTCTCCTTGGTTTCACCATTTTTGGTGAAACGGCGGTTGAGTTCGGCGGCCTGGCCGCCGAATGAGACCTGATTGAAATATATCTCTCGGGTCCAAAACGGCGGTTGGGATCGACGGTTTCGAAACCGCCGAACGAAGTCGCCGAAGTTCCCCTGTTCCACTCGGGAGCCATTCGGCGGTTCAATTCGGCGGCCTGGCCACCGAATGAAACCGCCGATCGTGCGATTTCAGGGGCAAATTTGTCTTTTCACTTGCCCTGTTCTTGATGTCTATAAATATCACACTTTCTCATTATCTGATGATGTTCTTTGACTCTTAAGAACCCTAATCTTCAAAGATAGATTTTGAGAGAAAATCAAATCAAGAACCCACCTTTAATCACTCAAATCAAACCCCTTTTGCATCAAATTTCATATTGCATCTCCTATGTCTATATAGAGTGCATCCATGTATGGGTTTGCATCATCACAACTTGCTTGGTAAGATTTTGATTAATTTCATCTTATTGTAGTATTTTAAATACCAAGCCATCTCTTTTAAATTACTTGTATGTTTTAGATCATATGCTAAATACAAGAAAAGAGATTATTTGTGATGAATTGATTGAGTGTTGTTTTTGATAGATATCTAGGTTTTTATAATCTATGATTATCTATGCTATTTGACATGTCATTTAGCAATTGATATCTAGGGTTGATTTAAATTGAATATATCATCATCCTAGATAAGCATTTAGAGTACCCTAGCTCTTATTGCAATAATTGAATATTCATACATATTCACATAGGGTTGTGCATCTCTTTTGAGAGATTGAAGTCTTGGTCTAGGGTTGCTATTACAGGCCCGCTGGGTAGTGGTGGTGGGTTACAGACCGGGATTGGCTGTAAACATCATTACAAGTAGTGACTTCGAGGATCAAGCAAATTGGAATAGGGTTGCTAATAAAGGCCTGCTGGGTAGAAGTGAGGGGTTACAGACCGGAGTGTTAGACGAGGTCTACATAGGTTGTAAACTTCATTTCAATTAGTGATTTCGAGTTCCGAGTGTGGCGCACTATACAGCCGGTGGTTTTTCCCAGTGGTTGGGTTTTCCACGTATACATCAAGTGTCTTTTATTATTTCCGCACTATATTACACTTGTATGTATTGTTGACTTGCTAGGGGTATTTTCGTAAAATTGACTTGCATGCGAAAATTGGGTAATAATTAGATAAAATCTATTCATCCCCCCCCCCCCCCCCCCCCCCCCCCCCCCCCCCTCTAGCTTTATATTGAAAAACACACCATGAGAACTTTCAAGAGGAATAATAGGGTCCTTCAAGAGATGGCCCGAGTGATATTGCTTAGAAACAATGTCCCTAGGAACCTATGGGCAGAAGCCGTCAATACGGCTTGCTATATAAGGAATCGTGTTTTCTTAAGGCTCGGATCTAGAAACACCTCCTATGAGTTATGGAAGGGTTGGAAGCCAAATGTTAGCTACTTCCACACATTTGGAAGCAAATGCTACATTTTAAATGACCGTGATCAACTTGGCAAATTCGATGCTAAGAGTGATGAGGGTATCTTTATTGGCTATGCCTTGAATAGTAGAACCTATAGAGTTTTCAACTTAAAGACTCGAACCGTCATGGAATCATGTAATGTTGTCATTGATGATACTAGGCTCAAGTCGAATGACCATGAGGAGGAGGAAGTTTTAGAGAATGACTCTCCTTTGGAGAGGGTTGTGGTGACTCCCAATGTTGGGACATCCAATGACAATAATGAAATCACACAACCTATTACTAGAGTCCCTCTCTTGGACTCTAATGAACCCGCTCCATGGGTTAGAAGACTCCATAACAAAGAAGATGTTATTGGAGATGTGAATGAGGGTGTTAGGACAAGGCGTCAAATAGCTAATCTCATTAGCTTTACATGCTACACCTCTCAAATTGAACCCAAAAAGGTTGATGAAGCCTTGAATGATGAGTTTTGGGTTCTTGCCATGCAAGAAGAGCTAAACCAATTCGAAAGGAATGAGGTTTGGACTCTAGTTCCTAGGCCTAAAAGCACTAATGTGATAGGCACCAAGTGGATTTATAGGAACAAATCTGATGAGGATGGCAACATAGTGCGGAACAAGGCTAGACTTGTAGCACAAGGGTACTCTCAAATTGAGGGTATCGACTTTGAGGAGACGTTTGCTCCCGTTGCCCGTTTAGAGTCCATTAGGCTTCTCTTGTCCATTTCTTGTGTGCAGAAGTTCAAATTGCACCAAATGGATGTCAAGAGTGCCTTCCTCAATGGCTTCTTGCAAGAGGAAGTGTTTGTTGAACAACCCAAGGGGTTTGTGGATGCATACCACCCCAACCATGTCTATCGCCTCAAGAAGGCACTATATGGGTTGAAACAAGCACCGAGGGCTTGGTATGAACGCCTCACTCAATTTCTTGTTGACAATAACTACACAAGAGGTAGTGTTGACAAGACACTATTCATTAAGAAAGATAATGATGAGCTTTTCATAGCTCAAATATATGTTGATAATATAGTGTTTGGCTCTACCAACAACACCAAGGTCCAACAATTTGTTGATGTCATGTCTCATGAATTTGAGATGAGTCTTGTTGGTGAGCTTAGTTACTTCCTAGGTTTGCAAATTAGGCAATTAAATGATGGGATTTTCATAACCCAAGCCAAATATGCCAAAAACCTAGTGAAGAAGTTTGGTCTTGAAAATGTCAAACATTGTGATACACCCATGAGTACCACTTTGTAGCTTAGCAAGGATGCTAGTGGTAAAAGTGTTGAACAAACTCTATATCGGGGCATGATAGGTAGCTTGCTTTGTTTGACCGCAAGTAGGCCCGATATATCTTTTAGTGTGGGTGTGGGTGTGGGTGTGTGTGCTAGGTACCAAGCGGATCCCAAGGAGTCCTATCTCTCTTCCGTAAAGAGGATCATTCACTATGTGAATGGGACTTCCAACTATGGGATTTGGTACTCGTTTGACACTAATGCTAGTCTTGTAGGCTTTAGTGATGCAGATTGGGCAGGAAATTGTGATGATAGGAAGAGCACATCGGGCGGTTGCTTCTTCCTAGGCAACAACTTGGTGTCTTGGTTTTGCAAGAAGCAAAACTCGATTTCCTTGTCCACAGCCGAGACCGAGTACATAGCCGCGGGGAGTGGATGCACACAACTCCTATGGATGAAGCAAATGCTAGTAGACTACGGATTCAACCAAGGTACTCTCACTCTCTTTTGTGATAACATGAGTGCCATTAATATTTCCAAAAATCCGGTGCAACATTCTAGAAATAAGCATATTGACATCCGCCATCACTTCATTAGAGAGCTTGTTGAAAATAAATGCATAGTGCTTGAACATGTAGGTACTAATGATCAACTTGCGGACCTATTTACTAAACCCTTAGATGCTACTCGATTTAAAACACTAAGTAGATCTATTGGGATATGTCTTGTGGAGTGATGAGTTTTGTATTTGACCCCATATGGGGAACTCAAGCAAAGAGAGCTATTTTGCATTCTTGTCACTTGCAAAAAATTTGAAATATCTTATGCCTCTTCTTTTAATTGTTTGAGTAAGCTTGGTTGCACATATGTATATATGTCTTTTCAATTCTATAAGTGTGAACCTTGCTTGTTTACAATCCATGTCATATTTATGTTCAAACATGCATTTTTGGACTAGGAGATGTATATAGGAAGTATGATTTGAATGACCTATGGTTATCTCCATGACATGATGGTTCTTTAATAACATGCTAATGCCAAATGAAAAAGCATGAAATTCATATAACATGCTCACATGAAAAGCATGAATTGATGATTGCATATTCTTAAAATGCAAAACTTGTGTGAAAATTTATGAGACTCAAAATGAATAAAGGATCTTGTATCCGTTCAAAGGAATTTATATTCGAAAGGTCTCTCTTTCTTTATTGGTTGACCATGGCTACTATCATACGGATATCTTATCCGGAAAAATCAAATAGGGTGCAAAGTTGCTCATGCCATGTTTCGCTTATAAAGTTGGATATAGTTGCTCTTAAATTGAAATCAATATATTTTATATCCTTGCTTTACTCATGACATTGGTGAAATTGGTTTGAATTCTTATTAGAAACCTTTGTCATTTGCTTTGCCAAATGATCGCGCTCCAAATGTTTACATTTAGCGCTCCCTTACTTGGCTTTTGTAACCGTTTTCCGAGCCTTTTTGGTATTTAATATTGTAAATAAGTGTTTTTCAGGTATTTCAGCTCACCAGGGGTATTTTGGAGAAAACTGGAGAAAAGTAGCGAAATCGGGGCAAAAGAGGGCAAATATGTAATTATGGAGAATCAGGGGTCAAAGTGCAATGCTGGAGCAATTATTGCACATTCGGTGATTAGTCAAGAGTTGAGGGGATAATTCTGTAATTCGCCAGCCAATCCACAGAAGGCTGCCACGTCACCTACTTGGACGACGTCGTTTTGGGCTGCCTTCACCACGCGTCAGCGTGACGTCATCGATGACGTCATCGTCATCAACCTCTGACCTGGTCGTGCAGACCCGCGAACCCGACCCGACAACCCGTTGACCCGACTTCGACCCGACAGTTGACCGAACGATTCCGGCCAGTTTCCGACTCCGTTTCCGGCGGCCATCGGCCCAGAATTGTTTCCGGAGCTCCTCCGGTCAATTTTCCACCAGTCTCGACCTCCCATGCATGCATTTTTTACCTCCATCAACTCCTCCAAGTCTTCAAACCACCATGGCCAACCAAGCTTGGAAGCTTGCTTTCAGCGGCTTCTTTCTCGCCCCAAACATGTCCAAACCCGCGGAATGACGGCGATTTCATGTGGCGGGAACAAACCCGCAGTCCCGAAGGTTAGAAGTCGCCGAAAACCTTCCGTTTTCGCGGCGACTTCACGACGGCGAGAACAAGCTCGCCTTCCAGAAGGCACAAGCTCGCCGGAACTCATGGAAGGAAGGCAGCTCGTCCACTTGCTTCTCCTCTCACCCAAGCTTGTCCCATACACATTACAACCTTAGATATTATTAGATATTTTACATTTAACATATAATATACAAAATATCTAATATATGTCTTAGTTAGTAAGTAATATACACCATATACTACACTACACACTTAGTATTAATTAGAATAGAATACTTTAGTTTTAGTTAGACTTTAGTTGTAGTTTTAAGAGAGAGAATAACTCTCTCAACTTTAGTTAGTGTTCTTATCATTTTCCATCATTTTCTAAGTAGCCAAACACCAATTTGAGCTACTTAGACTTGATCTTTTCAAGTTGCTCTAGAAGGAAATTGTTCTTGGATTGCAAAGGGGAGTCTTCTTGGCCAAGAAACCAATCCAAATGGGTTTGTTTTGCTCTTCTTTTGTATTCTCTAGTTCATTTATTTCTATGTGTAACTAATCCTTTTGTTAAGGGATTGATGTAACTCTTGTAATTAAACCAATGATTTAATCAATCCATTTGTTATTCACTATCTAAGGCTTTGTATGTGTGTATTATGAACTTTAATGATATGTTGATGATATGTCTTGCATAAACATATAATTGTACACACTTGGTAGTTGATTTCATACATAAATGTGTCACACTTTGTGTATGAAGGTTTCAATATCCATTTCATAGAGATTTCACTAAGTAATTCATGAATTGAGTTAATTAGAAAATCTCTATATCACTATTCCTAAATCCTCTCTTAAATCACTAATCTATGATATTAGATTATGTGTTAGATGATGGATTTTGTGCTTAATATTATTGATAATGAATTACATGCCTTAGAATGTTGTGAATGTGCTTAATTAATAATTGGTTAATGAAATGGTAGTTACTTGAGTGAATCAATCCCCTAACATCTCTTAGTCTAGCTTAGTCATCTTTTAATCAAGCTTTAATCTTAGTTAATTGCAATCTTAGTATAATTGATCTTGATAGCATTAATTAGTTGAACTTGTTAGCAATTAGACATTCAATAAGCAATGATAGCCTAGAACCTACTTGTTAGCTCATTCAATTCCCCGTGGGAACGATCACCCTTACTCGTGTACACTTTACTACTCGTACGACTCGTGCACTTGCGAAGGGTAAATCTACCTCGCGCCCCTTTAATTGCCGTTGTAGTTAAGTAGCTAGAATCCTTGACCTAGGATCCAATTAGTTTTAGTTAACATCATTTAGTGTAATTAATTAGAACCGGTTTGGGCGTGTCACCAAATACCATTGTTTTTGGACTTGAATGCTACATGTCTTGTATGCAAAGCATGTTTGATTCACACATTGTCTTTCAAATAAATCTCCTTGTTTCTCTCCAATTAATTGAGATGCATAAAGTGACTTATATTAATTATGCAAATCTTGCATGCTATTATCTCTCGTTGCTATGAGTGACCCGGTTGAGGACTACTCCTTTGCCTATATCATGTCAAAAAGGGGGAGTAGTATATGGTAAGGGGAGTTGCAAAATATAGAAGCAATTGTGCATATTGGGGAGAACATTCATTGAGGGGGAGTAACCCGTTGAGGGGGAGCATTGCATACACATACATTTCATCATGTTGTGCCTAAACTTTTAAAATGCAAATGCTTGTTTTTGTTCTCACTTGTATTGGAAAATATAGAAATCTTATTTTCAGGGCTTGATTATTCTACAAGAGATTGAAGACTTGAAGTTTTATTTTCTTATCTCTTTGTGTTGTAGAAAATCATAGTTGTCCCGTAGTTTCTATTTTTTTTTGTGAGGAATTAATGTGAGTGGTGGTTTTGTCACGAAATAGCCAAAGGGGCAGATTGTAAGGTTCCCATTTGTTGATTGGCTCATTTCGTGGACAAACCACATGTTGGGGTTCTTTATAAGGGTAGCCTAAGTATCAGTTTTATTGTTCGAAGCCCTTTGAAGACCTCGTGTTGATAAGCACCAAAGGTAAATTTCTATGTGCTTACTTGTCTTGAAGAGATAGTTGCACACACTCACAACTCATGCATATGTTTAATCCTTGTATGTTGTGTTTATTTGTGTTGTGCATTAATGATAATTTTCATCTCTTCTTGCATGTTAGTTTGATTGCTTATTGCATTGCCCATTGTCTTGTCTTGCATCATAATCCCGGATTTGGTCTACACATCCGATACTTTAGCCCGGCTCAAGAGGGTTTACAGGATCCCGGATGCTATCCGTCTTTCCCTTCCTCATCGGGGGTATGATGTGTACACTCCCCCTACAGGTTGCCTGCTAATTCACGTGGCCACCTTTGAGTGTGGCGTTCGGCTTCCTCTTCACCCCTCTATTAGCAGGCTGCTTGTCGCTTTAGGACTGGCCCCACTACAGATTTCACCCGAATTCTGGAAGAACCTGACCGGGTTCCTGGTGCTCTGGAGGGAGTAGTGTGAAAAAGACGGTGTCGAGAAGAAACCTAGCTTTGACGACTTTCGCTACATTTTTCAAACAACGAGTATGGTCCCTTGGGGTCAATTCTACCTGAGGCCCAAGAATAAGCTGCAATTCATTGTTCCTGGGGCGAATGTGAAATTCATCCCGCCCTGGAAGGACGAATGGGTCATAGTTGAAGGCGATTGGGGCCAGTCGGTGTATCTGGATGAGGTTAAACACTCGGTTCCTATTCGCTTTTCTCCACAAGATAAGTGGAACACGGGTGAGCTTTCTGCAGAATCCAGTCAGATCCTTATGAAGATTCTGGATAGGAACTATGCTAACCTGCAGTATCCCACCTGTGATTCCTTTGAAGGCGCCTGGCTGGAGCGGTATCTGTGGATATCTCTTGCGCAACTAGGTATGCCTTGCCCTTCACCTTTCCTCTCTTTTTTCTCTCTTTCTTCTTACTAATGGTTCTTCTGACAGTTTTGGCTACTCCCTTCCTCTTTCTTTTCTATCAGGATCGATACGTCCGGATTCCTCTCCTGCCAGTTCCCCTACCCCTTTTTCTGCTGGAGTTGGAGTCGTCTCCATATCTCAGCCACTTACGTCGACTCCTCCTCCTGTAATTATAGGGTCGGCTCCATATTCTCCTACTCCCTTTCCGGCAAAAATCACATCGCGCCCATCTTTAGGTGAGATGTTAGCGCGGGCTGCCAAGACTAAAGTTTCTCCACTCCCCACTTCGAAAAGAACTTCCAATGTGGCCGTCGTTCCGCCTACAATAAAGGTCACTCCTTCTCCTTCCTTCACCGTTTTCTCCCAGCTTCCTACTAGAACGGGGAAAAAGAAGGCAGACGGTGCTCGGGCTATCTCTTTTACCGATCCTTCTTCTAGGTCGGGGTCTCGCAACTATGATCAAGGGGAGGTCATTTCTAAGTTCATTACTGCTTGCTCCAATGGAGGTTTACAGTCCATGTCCTCTCTCCCGACTGATATTTTAGCATCCAAGGGGGCGTCTCTTCTTGCTGAGGTATGCGTTTGGTTTTTCTAGCTTGTCGTATGTGAATTCTCCTTTCCTGTTTTATATCTTCTTTGTTGCTTTCTGCAGGGTTTCAAGTTCACCCTGGCCGTGGGGCAGCATGTGATTGTCCTGAAGGAGGCTAACCTGGCTCTTCAAGCCAAACTAGAGGAGGCTAGGAATGATCTGGCCAGGGCTGAGGAGAGCGTTTCTTCCTTAGTTCAGGAAACCTTTGATTCTGATGCGGGCAAAAAGGCTACCTTGATGGAACTGAAACGGGCGACTCATGCTTATGACATGGAGGTTGTCAGGTCAATCCGTCACCGGAATGACAGAGAGACTGTTAAGGCAGAGATGGCCACCCTTCTGGATGACCATAGGACCCTGCAGGCTTCCATGAGTGCTTTGGAGTCCAGGGTGGATTCCTCTTTTGGGGATGGGTATTTTACTACCTCATATGAAGTTGCCAAGACATTTCCTTCCCCCTTTGATTTGCAGACCACTCTTAACTGGGATCGCGACTTGATCATGGCTCGAGCTGCCCAGTTCGAAGATCAGGACCAGGGGGCCCCTCCTCAAGCAGCCACCGTTCCGGAATTTATTAAGAAGGGTACTCGGAGTCCCCAGGTTTCTCCGAATGACTTGGAACGAGATTTCGCTCCCCCGACTGATGGGATGGATCCTCCTGCTGGAATAGTTATGGCCGAAACCAGAGAAGTTCATGACGCTACTGATGACGATGGGGCTGACGAGGAAAGCGGGCAAGGAAAAAAGACGGAGGAGGGAAACTGATTTTCTTGTTATTTTCTAGTTGCATTGTTAGTTTTTTTTTGTAGCCCGTACATGAGGGAGTGGGCACCTCGATTGATTAATTAAAACTCCTTTCATTCTTTGGTTTTGCTTTATTTTCTAAACTGCGACTCCCTACTGTCTGACCGGTGATACGAACTCATACCTATACTTGGCAATATCGCTCTTGGATGGTGGTCCCTTCGTTTGTTGTGCTTTCCAGATGAGTAATTTTGTATAAGTAGAGAGCCTGTCTTTGGCCAAAGGTTCTTAATCTGGGTGACTTCAAACCGTCCATCGGGATGGGTAGTCCTACTTGGGGCTCTATTTGTAAAACTTGGTTGGCAACCAACGTTGCCCCAATATCAGGTCTTTCTTGCTATGACATGGTGGTGTAACGGAGCGTAGGGTCATGTATCCTGATGGATTGTCTTAATTCCTTGGGTTACCTGCTCTGGCTTATCTTGGTGCTTGATTTGTTCTGGAGGAGGGGATTCCCCGTCCGAGGCTTCAGGGGGTCCATGTAGACCCTCCTGGTCTTGATAAGATAGAATCTGGCAGGCGACTACGCCCTTTACGCTTTCAAGCACCAGATCCTTCCTTAAGGGGGTGGGTAGGGGTATTCCCCGACCAAGGCAGCAGGAATGCCATGTGGCTTTTCCTGGTCTTGAGGCGAAAGGGATGGTGAAGACTTCGTTAGGCGTACTTAGGGGAAAATCGTGGGAGAAACAACTGACTTTATTGAATTTCTCAAAGCGAATACAAAGCAAAAAGGAATCAGGGTACACGTATCAGAAGTGTACCCTCCGAGATACATTCTTCCTCATAGAATTCTAAGGGTAAAATCTCTTGGGATGATCGGCATTCCACGTGTGATCCACCGGGTAGCTGTAAGGATTCCCGTTGTTTTTAATTGGCTTATTTCGTGATCAAACCATATGTGGGGGTTCTTTGTAAGGGTAGCCTAAGTATCGGTCTTATTGTTCGAAGCCCTTTGAAGACCTCGTGTTGATAGGCACCGAAGGTAAATTTCTATGTGCTTACTTTTCTTTGAAGAGATTAGTTGCACACACACACTTAACATTCATTGCATATGTGTGCATTCTCTTCATTTGTCACATTTCACACTTGCACTTATTTATTATATTTTGTTGTGTGTAATTGTGTCATGTTGTTGTGTAATTCGTTTCCCGATAACTTTCGGAAACGTCCGCGCATGCACTAGAATGTGCTTGGTTTAGCACGAGGACCGCCTATGGAGAATGCCCTTGGCTTCTC
Organism: Acer yangbiense; assembly: GCA_008009225.1. Classification (NCBI taxonomy): domain Eukaryota; kingdom Viridiplantae; phylum Streptophyta; class Magnoliopsida; order Sapindales; family Sapindaceae; genus Acer; species Acer yangbiense. The sequence continues at coordinate 1,377,107 of CM017772.1, forward strand.
CTTGGTTTTCACCTATCTAGGTGATCGACGGTTATGATCGGCGGCCTGGCCGTCGAATGAAACCGCCGTTTCAGTCCAGATTGGTCTGAAGCATTTCAGCGGTTGAGATCGGCGGTCACGACCGCCGTTCGAAACCGCCGTTTCAAGACCTGATTGATTTATCTCTCAGTCTAATTCGGCGGTTGAATCGGCGGTCACGAAACCGCCGTTTATACCTGATTGATTTTAATCTCTCTGTTTTGATTCGGCGGTTGGAATCGGCGGTCACGAAACCGCCGAATGAACCGCCGTTTTTGCTTTGTTCTTCACGAGCTCAATTCGGCGGTCATAATCGGCGGCCTGGCCGCCGATTGAAACCGCCGATCGGCGCGTTTCTTTGAAACTTACTTAAACGACCACACTTTGATTTGGCCCCCTATATATATGCCACTTTGACTTTAGGTCAATTAAGAGAGTTGATATTCAGAATTCATACTTAGGATATTTTTCAAAGAGAAGAAAAATTCCAAGAACTCAATTCTTGATTCTCAAACACTTTTTCATGATCATCAATCATCATCTAGCATCATCTTAGATCATCTAGATGTCATCTAGCATGGAATCTTCATCATACTTTGCTTGGTAAGCTTTTCACTAATATCTTACATGTTTTGTGTTTCTCTTATCTAGCAATCTCAATTAATTACTTGTTTGTTATTTTGTATGCTTTGGATACAATATTGAGATGAGTATGATGTATGTTTGAGAAGTTATATTGTGCTTGCATATTAGGTTTTGTGCTTAATATTTGAAACAAATTTTAGCACGGTGTGTATAAAGCTATCTAGAGGGGGGGTGAATAGATTTTACGCTTTTTACCCAAATTTTCGTGTTAGTCAAAATTACGAAAATGCCCTCAAGATAATATAAACAAGCAAGTGTAATATGGTGCGGAAATTAAAACAACACTTGGTTTTTACGTGGAAACCCTCACGGGAAAAACCACGGGCTATGTAAGTAAGCCACACTCGAACCTCGAATCCACTAAATGTGCAAACGATTACAACCTAATCCCGGAAGTAATCACACACCTACCTAATCCCGGTATGAGTGAACCTAGTCCAATTTGCTTGCGTTCTAAGCAACCTAATCCCGGATGCTACACACAAGACTTACTTTCTCTATGAAGAGAATACAACCCTAAGTGAATATATGTGAATATCCAAAATGCAACATAGAGCAAGGGAAACCCTATATGCTTATCTAAGATGATTAATATGCAATCAAGAGCAATCCTAGATATCAAAACTAAATGACATGTCAATTAGTTTAGCTAATCAATATTAAGCACAAAACCTAATATGCAAGCACAATATAAAATCCCAAACATACATCATACTCATCTCAATATTGTATCTAAAGCATACAAAATAACAAACAAGTAATTAATTGAGATTGCTAGATAAGAGAAACACAAAACATGTAAGATATTAGTGAAAAGCTTACCAAGCAAAGTATGATGAAGATTCCATGCTAGATGACATCTAGATGATCTAAGATGATGCTAGATGATGATTGATGATCATGAAAAAGTGTTTGAGAATCAAGAATGGAGTTCTTGGAATTTTTCTTCTCTTTGAAAAATATCCTAAGTATGAATTCTGAATATGAACTCTCTTAATTGACCTAAAGTCAAAGTGGCATATATATAGGGGGCCAAAACAAAGTGAGGTCGTTTAAGTAAGTTTCAAAGAAACGCGCCAATCGGCGGTTTCAATCGGCGGCCAGGCCGCCGTTAATGACCGCCGAATTGAGCTCGTGAAGAATAGAGCATAAACGACGGTTCATACGGCGGTTCATTCGGCGGTTTCGTGACCGCCGATCCCAACCGCCGAAACAGAACAGAGAGATCAAAATCAACCAGGTATGAATGGCGGTTTCGAACGGCGGTTTCATGCCCAACGTTTCAACCGCCGAATTAGACTGAGAGATAAATCAATCAGGTCTTGAAACGGCGGTTTCAAACGGCGGTCGTGACCGCCGATCTTAACCGCAGAAATGCTTCAGACCAATCTGGACTGAAACGGCGGTTTCATTCGGCGGCCAGGCCGCCGATCATAACCGCCGATCACCTGGATAGGTGAAAACCAAGGAGAAGCCAAGGGCATTCTCCATGGGCGGTCCTCGCGCTAAACCAAGCACATTCTCGTGCATGCGCGGACGTTTCCGAAAGTTATCGGGAAACGAATTATACAACAACATGACACAATTACACACAACAAAATATAATAAATAAGTGCAAGTGTGAAATGTGACAAATGAAGAGAATGCACACATATGCAATGAATGTTAAGTGTGTGTGTGCAACTAATCTCTTCAAAGAAAAGTATGCACATAAAGATTTACCTTCGGTGCTTATCAACACGAGGTCTTCAAAGGGCTTCGAACAATAAGACCGATACTTAGGCTACCCTTACAAAGAACCCCCACATATGTGGTTTGATCACGAAATAAGCCAATTAAAAACAACGGGAATCCTTACAATCTCCCCCTTTGGCTATTTCGTGACAAAACCATCACTCACATTGATTCCTCACAAAAAAATAGAAACTACGGGACTATAATGATATTCTACATTACAAAGAGATAAGAGAATGCAACTTGAAGTCTTCAATCCTTTTGTAGAATAATCAATCCCTGAAAAGAGTTTCTAACATTTCTAATACAAGAAAAGTGTGAGATTAATCATGTGAGAACAATACCAAGCATTTGCATTTTTAGAATTTAGGCACAACATTACCAAATGTATGCAATGTATGATAAATGCAATGCTCCCCCTCAACGGGTTACTCCCCCTCAATGTATGTTCTCCCCAAAGTGTACAATAGCTTCTATATTTTGCACCTCCCCTTACCATATCCTACTCCCTTTTTTTGTCATGATATAGGCAAAGGAGTAGTCCCCAACCGGGTCACTCATAGCAACGAGAGATAGAAGCATGCAAGATTTGCATATACATATAAGTCACTTTATGCACTTCAATCAATTTGAGAGAAACAAGGAGATTTATTTTGAGAAAATGTGTGAATCCAACATGCTTTGCATACAAGACATATAGCATTCAAGTCCAAAATACAATGGTATTTGGCAAAGCAAATGACAAAGGTTTCTAATAAGAATTCAAACCAATTTCACCAATGTCATGGGAAAAGCAAGGATATAGAGATTATTGATTTCAATTTAAGAGCAACTATATCCAACTTTATAAGCGAAACATGGCATGAGCGACTTTGCACCCTATTTGATTTTTCCGGATAAAATTATCCGTATGATAGTAACCATGTTCAACTAATAAAGAAAGAGAGACATTTGGAATGTAAATTCCTTTGAATGGATACAAGATCCTTTATTCATTTTGAGTCTCATAAGTTTTCACACAAGTTTTGCATTTTAAGAATATGCAATCATCAATTCATGCTTTTCATGAGAGCAAGTTTTATGAATTTCAAGCTTTTTCATTTGACATTAGCATGTTATTAAAGAATCATCATGTCATGGAGATAACTATAGGTCATTCACATCATACTTCCTATGTAAATCTCCTAGTCCAAAAATGCATGTTTGAACATAAATATGACATGGATTGTAGACAAGCAAGGTTCACACTTATAGAATTTGAAAACATATATACATATGTACAACCAAGCTTACTCAAGCAATCAAAAGAAGAGGCATAAGATATTTCAAATTTTTTTGCAAGATACAAGAATGCAAAATAGCTCTCTTTGCTTGAGTTCCCCATATGGGGTCAAGTTTAGAACATCACTCCACAAGACATACCCCAATAGATCTACTAAGAGTTTTAAATCGAGTAGCATCTAAGGGTTTAGTAAATAGGTCCGCAAGTTGATCATTAATACCTACATGTTCAAGTACTATGCATTTATTTTCAACAAGCTCTCTAATGAAGTGATGGCGGATGTCAATATGCTTAGTTCTAAAATGTTGCACCGGATTCTTGGAAATATTAATGGCACTCATGTTATCACAAAAGAGAGTGAGAGTACCTTGGTTGAATCCGTAGTCCACTAGCATTTGCTTCATCCACATAAGTTGAGTGCATCCACTCCCCGCGGCTATGTACTCGGCTTCCGCCGTGGACAAGGAAATCGAGTTTTGCTTCTTGCAAAACCAAGACACCAAGTTGTTGCCTAGAAAGAAGCAACCGCCCGATGTGCTCTTCCTATCATCACAATTTCCTGCCCAATCCGCATCACTATATCCTACAAGACTAGGATTAGTGTCAAATGAGTACCAAATCCTATAGTTGGAAGTCCCATTCACAAAACGAATGACTCTCTTAACCGAAGAGAGATGGGACTCCTTGGGATCGGATTGGTACCTAGCACAAACTCCTACACTAAATGATATATCGGGCCTACTTGCGGTCAAATAGAGCAAGCTCCCTATCATGCCACGATATAAGGTTTGGTCCACACTTTTACCGCTAGCATCCTTGCTTAGCTTCAAAGTGGTGCTCATAGGAGTGTCACAATGTTTGGCTTTTTCAAGACCAAACTTCTTCACAAGGTTTTTGGCATATTTGGCTTGGGTTATGAAGATCCCATTATCAAGTTGCCTAATTTGCAAACCTAGGAAGTAATTAAGCTCACCAACAAGACTCATCTCAAATTCATGAGACATAACATCAACAAATTGTTGAACCTTGGTGTTGTTGGTGGAGCCAAACACTATGTCATCGACATATATTTGAGCTATGAAAAGCTCATCATTGTCTCTCTTGATGAATAGTGTCTTGTCAACACTACCTCTTGTGTAGTTATTGTCAACAAGAAATTGAGTGAGGCGCTCATATCAAGCCCTCGGTGCTTGTTTCAACCCATATAGTGCCTTCTTGAGGCGATAGACATGGTTGGGGTGGTGAGCATCCACAAACCCCTTGGGTTGTTCAACAAACACTTCCTCTTGCAAGAAGCCATTGAGGAAGGCACTCTTGACATCCATTTGGTGCAATTTGAACTTGTGCACACAAGAAATGGACAAGAGAAGCCTAATAGACTCTAAACGGGCAACGGGAGCAAATGTCTCCTCAAAGTCGATACCCTCAATTTGAGAGTACCCTTGTGCTACAAGTCTAGCCTTGTTCCGCACTATGTTGCCATCCTCATCGGATTTGTTCCTAAATATCCATTTAGTGCCTATGACATTAGTGGTCTTAGGCCTAGGAACTAGAGTCCAAACCTCATTCCTTTCGAATTGGTTTAGCTCTTCTTGCATGGCAAGAACCCAAAATTAATCATGTAAGGCTTCTTCAACCTTTTTGGGTTCAATTTGAGAGGTGTAGCAAGTATAGCTAATAAGATTAGCAAGTTGACGTCTAGTCCTAACACCCTCATTTACCTCTCCAATGATATCTTCTTTATCATGGAGTTTCCTAACCCATAGAGCGGGTTCTTTAGAGTCCAAGAGAGGAACTCTAGCAATAGGTTGTGTGTCATCATTGTTGACATTAGATGTCCCAACATTAGGAGGCACCACAACCTTCTCCAAAGGAGAACCATCACTAAAAATAACCTCCTCCTCATGATTATTAGACTTGAGCCTAGTATCATCAAATACGACATTGGATGATTCCATAACACTTAGAGTCTTTAAATTGAAAACTCTATAGGCTCTACTATTCAAGGCATAGCCAATAAAGATACCCTCATCACTCTTAGCATCGAATTTGCCAAGTTGATCACGGTCATTCAAAATGTAGCATTTGCTTCCAAAAGTGTGGAAGTAGCTAACATTTGGCCTCTTGCCTTTCCATAACTCATAGGAGGTATTTCTAGTACCGGGCCTTAGGAAAACACGATTCCCTATATAGCAAGCCGTATTGATGGCTTCGGCCCATAGGTTCCTAGGGACATTGTTGCTAAGCAACATCACACGGGCCATCTCTTGAAGGACCCTATTTTTCCTCTCAACAACTCCATTTTGTTGAGGTGTCCTAGGAGCCGAAAACTCATGGGAGATACCTAAACCATTACAAAAGGTTTCAAAGGTAGCATTCTCAAATTTCCTCCCATGGTCACTTCTAATCCGTTTTATGCTTTTAATATTAGAGTTCATTTCATTTTGAAGATTATTACAAAGCATTTTAAACTTATCAAAAGTTTCGGATTTTTCTCTAAGAAAATATGTCCATGTGAACCTAGAGAAATCATCAACACATACAAAAATGTATCTCTTTCCACCCAAACTTTCGGTTTGCATGGGACCCATGAGGTCCATGTGGAGAAGCTCAAGAGGCTCCTTGGTGGTGAGATACTTACCCTTTTTGTGCATGCTTTTAGTTTGCTTTCCTTGTTGGCAAGGTCCACAAACACCATTGGCTTTCTTCCCAAGCTTAGGGAGGCCACGCACACACTCGAACTTTCCAAGGGTCCGTAGATCCCTAAAGTTCATGTGGCCAAGTCTTTCATGCCACAACTCAATTTGCTCATCCATGGACACATTGTTTGAGACTATTCTAGCTTCAAGACAATAGCAATTGTCGCTAGATCTCATACCTTTCAATAAGGTTTGTCCATCGGGCTTTAGGATCGAGCAATCATCTTTACAAAACAAGACGGAATATCCTTCATCACTTAGATGTGAAATGCTTATTAAATTGGCTTTCAAGCCATCAACAAATAAAGCATCGGATAAGGAGGGTAATCCGGGAACGGAAATGGTTCCTTTCCCTACAACTTTCTTTTTGGATCCATCACCAAAAGGGACATATCCACCTTCCTCCATAACAAGAGTCTCGAAGAAACTCTTGTTTCCCGTCATGTGCCTAGAGCACCCACTATCTAAATACCAAAAATTAGAAGAATTTACCTTCAAGGCTATTTGAGCAACATGGCAAACAATTTCATTCTTTCTAATCCACCTAGAAACAATCTTAGCTTTCTTAGTGGTCTTTGGTATATGGGCTCTAGATGTCCTAGGATCATGCATAATAATATTATCATTCCTAGGAACATGCATCATGGCTCTTTTCTTTTTCTTCTCTATCATGCTTCTAGTTTTGCACATTTTTATATATCGAAAGCAATGTGGTCTAATATGACCATCAAATCCACAAAAATGACATATAGGAGTGAAATAAGGAATCATACCTTGTCCTTGTCTTTGTGGATGAAGGGGTTCAATCCTATTTCGTTGTTGAACCGGTCTTGGTTGCTTCCTAGCTTGAGGTTGTATGATAGGTCTCTTTCCTTTGTGAGCCATTTGAGGAGGAATGTTGGCTTGAGGGACCCTAGGGGGTTGAGCTTGAGGTTGCCTTCTTGGCCCCATCTTCACTTGTGCATTAGAGCATTGTCCTACTTCTAATTTCTTTCTAGGAGCTTGCACAAATGAAGTTTCTTCTCTCTTCAAGCTCTTGACAAACACGGTCTTGTTAGAGGTAGAGATCTTCTTGTCATCTTCATACCCCAAGACCCCTCTTGTCACATGGACTCTTTCCAACACCAAGCATATGGTCAAGCTTCTTGGTGCTAGAATCCATCCTAGTCATAGAATTTCTAACTTCTTCAAGCTCACTCTTTAGACTTTCTTCATTCCTCCTAGATAAAGCTAACTCCTCTCTTAGCTTATCTTCTATCTTCTTGAATTTTTCAACTTGTTCACCTAAGAGGTCATTATGAGATGAAAGCTCAAGATTTTCTTCTCTCAACATCTTGATCTTTCTTGTGCTCTTGATTGCTAAATCATTAAACTCGGCATGGCATTTAGCAAGCACCTTTTTCTCCACAAAACTACTTATGGAGTTAGACGAGGAATCACTTTCTTCTTCACTTGAGTCATTTTCCTCTTGACTCATTTCCTCTTTCTCACTACCACTTTTGCTCTTATGTGAGGAGGCAAAAGCTAGGAGGTTAGCCATGAGCTCTTCTTCACTTGAAGACTCATCTTCCTCATTGGAGTCATCACTACTCCCACTCCAAGTGGCGGCCATCACTTTGCTTTTCTTCTTTTCATTGTGATTAGCACATTCGGGGGCAAAGTGACCAATCCCACCACATTCAAAGCATCAGACCCCTTTCCTTTCGGTCCTCTCTTGTCTAGGCTCAAACTTCTTGAAGGAACTCTTTTTCTTCAAATCTTGTCCTCTTGACCCAAATCCCTTCTTCTTCTTGAACCCCATAACCTTGTTGAACCTTTTCACAAATAAGGCAAGGTCTTCATCCGATTCATGCTTTGCCTCCTTTGCATCCTTAGATGCTTTCAAAGCTATTCCTTTAGACTTCTTAGGAGGAGTAGTGGTGCTAGGAGCCTTCCTAGACTCATATGCAAGGAGACGCCCAATCACCTCACTTGGCTTCATATCCATGTAGCCACTATTTTCTTCTATGGCCGTCACCTTGGATTCAAACCTATCGGGGAGAGATCTCATAATTTTTTGCTTGACTCTCCTATCCGAATACGGGTCTCCGAGTTGATGGCTTTGATTTACAATGTCCATCAATTTGATTTCGAAGTCATTGAAGCATTCATCCTCTCCCATCCTTAGTAGCTCAAACTGAGTTTGGAGGACTTGAAGCTTGGACTCCTTCACCACCTCGGTTCCCTCATGTGCAACTAGAAGGATGTCCCATGCCACTTTGGCAATCTGAGTATTCTGAATAAGCTTGTACTGATTCTCATCCATAGCACACATAATGGCATGCATAGCCTTCCTATTCCACTTAGAAGCCTCAAACTCTTGCGCGTTCCATTGGGCCTTAGGCTTCAAAACATCTTGTCCTCCACCCTCGGGAGTCATCATAGGGAGATCATATCCGTCTTCCACCGCCATCCATGCACGGTCATGAATTTGGCATATGTAGGATTCCATCTTCCCTTTCCATTGGGAATAGTTCAATCCGGTAAGAAGTGGTGGCCTTGTGCTAGAAGCTCCTTCGTGGCCACCACCATTTCCACCGTTTCCACTCATAGTGTTTATGAATGAATGAAATGAATGCAAATGTATGAATGATCAAAAATCACACAAAATGCAAAACACACCAAAATAAGCAAGGATAACCTATGTATGTCTAGGAACCCGCTCTGATACCAATTGAAACAAATTATAGCACGGTGTGTATAAAGCTATCTAGAGGGGGGGTGAATAGATTTTACGCTTTTTACCCAAATTTTCGTGTTAGTCAAAATTACGAAAATGCCCTCAAGATAATATAAACAAGCAAGTGTAATATGGTGCGGAAATTAAAACAACACTTGGTTTTTACGTGGAAACCCTCACGGGAAAAACCACGGGCTATGTAAGTAAGCCACACTCGAACCTCGAATCCACTAAATGTGCAAACGATTACAACCTAATCCCGGAAGTAATCACACACCTACCTAATCCCGGTATGAGTGAACCTAGTCCAATTTGCTTGCGTTCTAAGCAACCTAATCCCGGATGCTACACACAAGACTTACTTTCTCTATGAAGAGAATACAACCCTAAGTGAATATATGTGAATATCCAAAATGCAACATAGAGCAAGGGAAACCCTATATGCTTATCTAAGATGATTAATATGCAATCAAGAGCAATCCTAGATATCAAAACTAAATGACATGTCAATTAGTTTAGCTAATCAATATTAAGCACAAAACCTAATATGCAAGCACAATATAAAATCCCAAACATACATCATACTCATCTCAATATTGTATCTAAAGCATACAAAATAACAAACAAGTAATTAATTGAGATTGCTAGATAAGAGAAACACAAAACATGTAAGATATTAGTGAAAAGCTTACCAAGCAAAGTATGATGAAGATTCCATGCTAGATGACATCTAGATGATCTAAGATGATGCTAGATGATGATTGATGATCATGAAAAAGTGTTTGAGAATCAAGAATGGAGTTCTTGGAATTTTTCTTCTCTTTGAAAAATATCCTAAGTATGAATTCTGAATATGAACTCTCTTAATTGACCTAAAGTCAAAGTGGCATATATATAGGGGGCCAAAACAAAGTGAGGTCGTTTAAGTAAGTTTCAAAGAAACGCGCCAATCGGCGGTTTCAATCGGCGGCCAGGCCGCCGTTAATGACCGCCGAATTGAGCTCGTGAAGAATAGAGCATAAACGGCGGTTCATTCGGCGGTTTCGTGACCGCCGATCCCAACCGCCGAAACAGAACAGAGAGATCAAAATCAACCAGGTATGAATGGCGGTTTCGAACGGCGGTTTCATGCCCGCCGTTTCAACCGCCGAATTAGACTGAGAGATAAATCAATCAGGTCTTGAAACGGCGGTTTCAAACGGCGGTCGTGACCGCCGATCTTAACCGTAGAAATGCTTCAGACCAATCTGGACTGAAATGGCGGTTTCATTCGGCGGCCAGGCCACCGATCATAACCGCCGATCACCTGGATAGGTGAAAACCAAGGAGAAGCCAAGGGCATTCTCCATGGGCGGTCCTCGCGCTAAACCAAGCACATTCTCGTTGGTGAGCTTAGTTACTTCCTAGGTTTGCAAATTAGGCAATTAGATGATGGGATTTTCATAACCCAAGCCAAATATGCCAAAAACCTAGTGAAGAAGTTTGGTTTAGAGAATGCCAAACATTGTGATACACCCATGAGTACCACTTTGAAGCTAAGCAAGGATGCTAGTGGTAAAAGTGTGGAACAAACTTTATATCGGGGCATGATAGGTAGATTGCTTTATTTAACCACAAGTAGGCCCGATATTTCTTTTAGTGTGGGTGTGTGTGCTAGGTACCAAGCGGATCCTAAGGAGTCCCATCTCTCTTCCGTAAAGAGAATCATTCGATATGTGAATGGGACATCCAACTATGGGATTTGGTACTCTTTTGACACTAATGCTAGTCTTGTAGGCTTTAGTGATGCGGATTGGGCAGGAAATTGTGATGATAGGAAAAGCACATCGGGCGGTTGCTTCTTCCTAGGCAACAACTTGGTGTCTTGGTTTTGCAAGAAGCAAAACTCGGTTTCCTTGTCCACGGCCGAGGCCGAGTACATAGCCGCAAGGAGTGGATGCACACAACTCCTATGGATGAAGCAAATGCTAGTAGACTACGGATTCAACCAAGGTACTCTCACTCTCTTTTGTGATAACATGAGTGCTATTAATATTTCCAAGAATCTGGTATAACATTCTAGAACTAAGCATATTGACATCCGCCATCACTTCATTAGAGAGCTTGTTGAAAATAAATGCATAGTACTTGAACATGTAGGTACTAATGATCAACTTGCGGACTTATTTACTAAACCCTTAGATGCTACTCGATTAAAAACTCTTAGTAGATCTATTGGGATATGTCTTATGGAGTGATGTTCTATGATTGACCCCATATGGGGAACTCAAGCAAAGAGAGCTAGTTTGCATTCTTGTCATTTGCAAAAAATTTGAAATATCTTATGCCTCTTCTTTTAATTGCTTGAGTAAGCTTGGTTGCACATATGTATATATGTTTTCATTTCAATAAGTGTGAACCTTGCTTGTTTACAATCCATGTCATATTTATGTTCAAACATGCATTTTTGGACTAGGAGATGTATATAGGAAGTATGATTTGAATGACCTATGATTATCTCCATGACATGATGATTCTTTAATAACATGCTAATGACAAATGAAAAAGCATGAAATTCATATAACATGCTCACATGAAAAGCATGAATTGATGATTGCATATTCTTAAAAATGCAAAACTTGTGTGAAAGCTTATGAGACTCAAAATGAATAAAGGATCGTGTATCCATTCAAAGGAATTTACATTCCAAATGTCTCTCTTTCTTTATTAGTTGAACATGGTTACTATCATACAGATATCTTGTCCGGAAAAATCAAAAAGGGTGCAAAGTTGCTCATGCCATGTTTCGCTTATAAAGTTGGATATAGTTGCTCTTAAATTGAAAACAATAATCTCTATATCCTTGCTTTTCCCATGACATTGGTGAAATTGGTTTGAATTCTTATTAGAAACCTTTGTCATTTGTTTTGCCAAATACCATTGTATTTTGGACTTGAATGCTATATGTCTTGTATGCAAAGCATGTTGGATTCACACATTTTCACAAAATAAATCTCCTTGTTTCTCTCAAATTAATTGAAGTGCATAAAGTGACGTATATGTATATGCAAATCTTGCATGCTTCTATCTCTCGTTGCTATGAGTGACCCGGTTGGGGACTACTCCTTTGCCTATATCATGACAAAAATGGGGAGTAGGACATGGTAAGGGGAGGTGCAAAATATACAACATACATTGAGGGGGAGTAACCCGTTGAGGGGGAGCATTGCATTTATCATACATTGCATACATTTGGTAATGTTGTGCCTAAAATTCTAAAAATGCAAATGCTTGGTATTGTTCTCACATGATTAATCTCACACTTTTCTTGTATTGGAAATGTTAGAAACTCTTTTTAGTGTTTGATTATTCTACAAGAGGTTTGAAGACTTCAAGTTGCATTCTTTGTATTGTAGAATATCATTGTAGTCCCGTAGTTTCTATTTTTTGTGAGGAATCAATGTGAGTGATGGTTTTGTCACGAAATAGCCAAAGGGGGAGATTGTAAGGATTCCCGTTGTTTTTAATTGGCTTATTTTGTGATCAAACCATATGTGGGGGTTCTTTGTAAGGGTAGCCTAAGTATCGGTCTTATTGTTCGAAGCCCTTTGAAGACCTCGTGTTGATAAGTACCGAAGGTAAATTTCTATGTGCTTACTTTTCTTTGAAGAGATTAGTTGCACACACACACTTAACATTCATTGCATATGTGTGCATTCTCTTCATTTGTCACATTTCACACTTGCACTTATTTATTATATTTTGTTGTGTGTAATTGTGTCATGTTGTTGTGTAATTCGTTTCCCGATAACTTTCGGAAATGTCCGCGCATGCACTAGAATGTGCTTGGTTTAGCGCGAGGATCGCCTATGGAGAATGCCATTGGCTTCTCCTTGGTTTTCACCTATCTAGGTGATCGGCAGTTATGATCGGCGGCCTGGCCGCCGAATGAAACCGCCGTTTCAGTCCAGATTGGTCTGAAGCATTTCTGCGGTTGAGATCGGCGGTCACGACCGCCGTTCGAAACCGCCGTTTCAAGACCTGATTGATTTATCTCTCAGTCTAATTCGGCGGTTGAATCGGCGGTCACGAAACCGCCGTTCATACCTGATTGATTTTAATCTCTCTGTTTTGATTCGGCGGTTGGAATCGGCGGTCACGAAACCGCCGAATGAACCGCCGTTTTTGCTCTGTTCTTCACGAGCTCAATTCGGCGGTCATAATCGGCGGCCTGGCCGCCGATTGAAACCGCCGATCGGCGCGTTTCTTTGAAACTTACTTAAACGACCACACTTTGATTTGGCCCCCTATATATATGCCACTTTGACTTTAGGTCAATTAAGAGAGTTGATATTCAGAATTCATACTTAGGATATTTTTCAAAGAGAAGAAAAATTCCAAGAACTCAATTCTTGATTCTCAAACACTTTTTCATGATCATCAATCATCATCTAGCATCATCTTAGATCATCTAGATGTCATCTAGCATGGAATCTTCATCATACTTTGCTTGGTAAGCTTTTCACTAATATCTTACATGTTTTGTGTCTCTCTTATCTAGCAATCTCAATTAATTACTTGTTTGTTATTTTGTATGCTTTGGATACAATATTGAGATGAGTATGATGTATGTTTGAGAAGTTATATTGTGCTTGCATATTAGGTTTTGTGCTTAATATTGATTAGCTAAACTAATTGACATGTCATTTAGTTTTGATATCTAGGATTGTTCTAATTGCATATTAATCATCTTAGATAAGCATATAGGGTTTCCCTTGCTCTATGTTGCATTTTGGATATTTTCATATATTCACTTAGGGTTGTATTCTCTTCTAGAGAAAGTAAGTCTTGTGTGTAGCAACCGGGATTAGGTTGCTTAGATCGCAAGCAAATAGGACTAGGTTCACTCATACCGGAATTAAGTAGGTGTGTGATTACTTCCGGGATTAGGTTGTAATCGTTTGCACATTTAGTGGATTCGAGGTTCGAGTGTGGCTTACTTACATAGCCCGTGGTTTTTCCCGTGAGGGTTTCCACGTAAAAACCAAGTGTTATTTTAATTTTCGCACCATATTACAATTGCTTGATTATATTATCTTGAGGGCTTTTTCGTAATTTTGACTAACACGAAAAATTGGGTAAAAAGCGTAAAATCTATTCACCCCCCCTCTAGATAGCTTTATACACACCGTGCTATAATTTGTTTCAGTAGCCATCCATATCTTCTAACTTGTATGCTCCACTGCGTACCACCACCTTTATCAAATATGGTCCTTCCCAGTTTGGGGCCAATACCCCATCTGACCTTTTTCGGGTATTCTGGGTTACTTTTCTGAGGACCAAGTCCTCTTCCTTAAAGTTTTGAGTCTTCACCCTTGTAAGGTTCCCATTTGTTGATTGGCTCATTTCGTGGACAAACCACAAGTTGGGGTTCTTTGTAAGGGTAGCCTAGGTATCGGTTTTATTGTTCGAAGCCCTTTGAAGACCTCGTGTTGATAAGCACCGAAGGTAAATTTCTATGTGCTTACTTGTCTTGAAGAGATAGTTGCACACACTCACAACTCATGCATATGTTTAATCTTTGTATGTTGTGTTTCTTATTGTTGTGCATTAATGCTTATTTTCATCTCTTCTTGCATGTTAGTTTGATTGCATCTTGCATATCCAATTGCCTTGTCATGTTTAGACTTAGGATTGCATTTTTGCATTGGGCGCTCCCAAAAGCGCTCTACAGAGGCGCTGTTCAGACCTGATCGATTTAATTCGGTCGCTGTTGGGTCGCTGTTGGGGCGTTGTACGAAGCGATCTACGTACAGCGCCACTTTGTTTTCCCGAGAGAACAGAGTTGGGGCGCTGTACAAGCGTTGTACAGAAGCGCTCTACGTATAGCGCCCAAGGCAAATTTCAAGCCAACTTATCAAAACGACCACACTTTGTTTTGGCCTCCTATATATATGCCACTTTGACTTTGGGTCAATTAAGAGAGTTCATATTCAGATTTCATACTTAGGATATTTTTCAAAGAGAAGAAAAACTCCAAGAACTCATTTTTGTTTACTCAAACACTTTTTCATGATCATCAATTATCATCTAGCATCATCCTTGATCATCTAGATGTCTCTTTGCATGGATTCTTCATCATACTTTGCTTGGTAAGCTTTTCACTAATATCTTACATATTTGGTGTTTTTCTTAACAAGCAATCTCAATTTATTACTTGTATGATTTTCATATATCTTTTGATACAAGATTGAGATTAGTGTGATGTATGTTTGAGAAGTTGTATTGTGATAGCTAATTAGGTTTTGTGCTTAATCTTGATTAGCTAAACTATTTGATTGAACATGTCATTTAGTTTTTAATATCTAGGATTGTTCTAATTGCATATTAATCATCTTAGATAAGCATATAGGGTTTCCCTTGCTCTATGTTGCATTTGAATATTCATATAATCACTTAGGGTTTTATTCTCTTCATAAAGAAAGTAAGTCTTGTGTGTAGCTTCCGGGATTAGGTTGCTTAGATCGCAAGCAAATCGGACTAGGTTCACTCATACTGGGATTAGGTAGGTGTGTGATTACTTCCGAGATTAGGTTGTAATCGTTTTGCACATTTAGTGGATTCGAGATTCGAGTGTGGCTTACTTACTAGCCCGTGGTTTTTCCCGTGAGGGTTTCCACGTAAAAATCAAGTGTTATTTAATTTCTGCATTTTATACTTGATTTATTGCTTTATCTATTTAGGGGTAATTTCGTAATTTTGACTAAACACGAAAAATTGGGTAATAAGCTTAAAATATATTCACCCCCCCTCTAGATAGTTTTATACACACCGTTCTATAATTTATTTCAATTGGTATCAGAGCGGGTTCCTAGACATACATAGGTGATCCTTGCTCATTTTGTTGTGTTTTGCATTTTGTGTGATTTTTGATCATTCATACATTTGCATTCATTTCATTCATTCATAAACACTATGAGTGGAAACGATGGAAATGGTGGTGGCAAAGAGGGTGCTTCTAGCACAAGGCCTCCACTTCTTACCGGATTGAACTATTCTCAATGGAAAGGGAAAATGGAATCCTACATATGCCAAATTCTTGACCGTGCATGGATGGTGGTGGAAGACGGATATGATCTACCCAAGATGACTCTCGATGGTGGAGGAGAAGAAGTATTGAAGCCTAAGGCGCAATGGAACGCGCAAGAGTTTGAGGCTTTAAAGTGGAATAGGAAGGCGATGCATGCCATCTTATGTGCTATGGACGAAAATCAATACAAATTGATTCAAATTACTAGGATAGCTAAGGAGGCTTGGGACATCCTAGAGATTGCACATGAGGGAACCGAAGTGGTGAAGGACTCTAAGCTTCAAGTCCTCCAAACTCAATTCGAGATGCTTAAGATGGAGGAGAATGAGTGCTTCAACGACTTTGAGATCAAGTTGATGGATATAGTCAACCAAAGTCATCAACTTGGTGATCCATATTCGGATAGGAGAATCAAGCAAAAGATTATGAGATCTCTTCCGGATAGGTTTGAATCAAAAGTAACGGCTTTAGAAGAAAATAGTGGATATAAGGATATGAAGCCGAGTGAGGTGATTAGGAGACTTCTAGCTTATGAGTCTAGGAAGGGTCCTATCTCCACACCTCCTAAAAAGCAAAAAGGAATTACTTTGAAAACCTCCAAGGATGAAAAGGAGGCAAAGAAGAATGACTCGGACGAAAACCTTGCATTATTTGTGAAGAGATTTAAGAGGGTCATGAAGTTCGGGAAAAAGGACTTTGGTTCCAAAGGTCAAAACTACAAGAAAAAGGGTTCCTACAACAAGTTTGAGCCTAGGAAAGAGAAGACCGAAAGGAAAGGGGTCCGATGCTTCGAGTGTGGTGGCATAGGTCACTTTGCCCCCGAATGTGCTAATCACAATGACAAGAAGAAAGGTAAAGTGATGGCTGCCACATGGAGTAGTAGTAGTAGTGATGACTCCATTGAGGGAGATGAGTCTTCAAGTGATGAAGAGCTCATGGCTAACCTCCTAGCTTTTGCCTCCTCCCATAAAAGCAAAAGTGCTAGTGAGAGAGAGGAAATGAGTCAAGAGGAAAATGACTCAAGTGGAGAAGAAAGTGATTCCTCTTCTAACTCCATAAGTAGTTTTGTGGAGAAAAAGGTGCTTGCTAAATGCCATGCCGAGTTTAATGATTTAGCAATCAAGAGCACAAGAAAGATCAAGATGTTGAGAGAATAAAATCTTGAGCTTTCATCTCAAAATGACCACTTAAGTGAACAAGTGGAAAAATTCAAGAAGATGGAAGATAAGCTAAGTGAGGAGTTAGTCTTATCTTGGAGGAATGAAGAAAGCCTAAAGTGGGAGCTTGAAGAAGTAAGAGAGTCTATGACTAGGATGGATTCTAGTACCAAGAAGCTTGACCATATGCTTGGTGTTGGAAAAAGTCCATGTGACAATAGGGGTTTTGGGTATGCAGATGGCAAGAAGATCTCAACCTCTAACAAGACCGTGTTTGTCAAGAGTTTGAGGAACGAAGAAACTTTATTTGTGCAAATTCCTAGGAAGAAGTTAGAAATAGGACAATGTTCAAATGCACAAGTGAAGATGGGGCCAAGAAGGCAACCTCAAGCTCAACCCCCTAGGGTCTCTCAAGCCAACATTCCTCCACAAGTGGCTCACAAAGGAAAGATACCAATCATGCAACCTCAAGCTAGGAAGCAATCTAGACCGGTTCAACAACGAAGATGCTTTGAACCCATTCATCCACAAAGACAAGGACAAGGTATGATTCCTTATTTTACTCCTATATGTCATTTTTGTGGATTTGAAGGTCATATTAGACCACATTGCTTTCGATATATTAAAATATGTAGAACACAAATCATGATTGAAAAGAGATAGAATAGAGCAAAGATGCATGCTCCTAGGAATGATAATATTGATGTGCATAAACCTAGGACATCTAGAACCCATGTACCAAAGACTACTAAGAAAGCTAAGATTGTTTCTAGGTGGATTAGAAAGAATGAAAATGTTTGCCATGTTGCTCAAATAGCCTTGAAGGCAAATTCTTCTAATTTTTGGTATCTAGATAGTGGGTGCTCTAGGCACATGACGGGAAACAAGAGTTTCTTCGAGACTCTTGTTATGGAGGAAGGATGATATGTCACTTTTGGTGATGGATCCAAAAAGAAAGTTGTAGGGAAAGGAACCATTTCCGTTCCCGTATTACCCTCCTTATCCGATGCTTTATTTGTTGATGGCTTGAAAGCCAATTTAATAAGCATTTCACATCTAAGTGATGAAGGATATTCCATCTTGTTTAGTAAAGATGATTGCTCAATCCTAAAGCCCGATGGACAAACCTTGTTGAAAGGTATGAGATCTAGTGACAATTGTTATTGTCTTGAAGCTATAATAGTCTCAAACAATGTGTCCATGGATGAGCAAATAGAGTTGTGGCATGAAAGACTTGGCCACATGAACTTTAGGGATTTGAGAACCCTTGGAAAGTTCAATTGTGTGCATGGCCTCCCTAAGCTTGGGAAGAAAGCCAATGGTATTTGTGGACCTTGCAAACAAGAAAAACAAACTAAAAGCATGCACAAAAAGGGCAAGTATCTCTCCACCAAGGAGCCCCTAGAGCTTCTCCACATGGATCTCATGGGTCCTATGCAAACCGAGAGTTTAGGTGGAAAGAGATACATTTTTGTTTGTGTTGATGATTTCTCTAGATTTACATGGACATATTTTCTTAGAGAAAAATCCAAAACTTTTGATAAGTTTAAAATGCTTTGTACTAAAATACAGAATGAAATGAATTCTAACATTAAAAGCATTAAACGGATTAGAAGTGACAATGGGAGGGAATTTGAGAATGCCTCATTTGAAAGCTATTGCAATAGCTTAGGCATCTCCCATGAGTTCTCGGCTCCTAGGACACCTCAACAAAATGGAGTTGTTGAGAGGAAGAATAGGGTCCTTCAAGAGATGGCCCGAGTGATGTTGCTTAGCAACAATGTCCCTAGGAACCTATGGGCAGAAGCCGTCAATACGGCTTGCTATATAAGGAATCGTGTTTTCCTAAGGCCCGGATCTAGAAACACCTCCTATGAGTTATAAAAGGGTAGGAAGTCAAATGTTAGCTACTTCCATACATTTGGAAGCAAATGCTACATTTTAAATGACCGTGATCAACTTGGCAAGTTTGATGCTAAGAGTGATTAGGGTATATTTATTGGATTTGCCTTGAATAGTAGAGCCTATAGAGTTTTCAACTTGAAGACTCGAACCGTCATGGAATCATCGAATGTTGTTATTGATGATACAAGGCTCAAGTCTAATGACCATGAGGAGGAGGAAGTTTTAGAGGATGACTCTCCTTTGGAGAGGGTTGTGGTGACTCCCAATGATGGGACCTCCAATGACAATAATGAGGTCACACAACCTCTTACTAGAGTCCCTCTCTTGGACTCTAATGAACCCGCTCCATGGGTTAGAAGACTCCATAACAAAGAGGATGTTATTGGAGATGTGAATGAGGGTGTTAGGACTAGGCGTCAAATAGCTAATCTAATTAGCTACACATGCTACACCTCTCAAATTGAACCCAAAAAGGTTGATAAAGCCTTAAATGATGAATTTTGGGTTCTTGCCATGCAAGAAGAGCTAAACCAATTCGAAAGGAATGAGGTTTGGACTCTAGTTCCTAGGCCTAAAAACACTCATGTGATAGGCACCAAGTGGATTTATAGGAACAAATCCGATGAGGATGGCAACATAGTGAGGAATAAGGCTAAATTTGTAGCACAAGGGTACTCTCAAATTGAGGGTATCGACTTTAAGGAGACTTTTGCTCCCGTTGCCCGTTTAGAGTCCATTAGGCTTCTCTTGTCCATTTCTTGTGTGCACAAGTTCAAATTGCACCAAATGGATGTCAAGAGTGCCTTCCTCAATGGCTTCTTGCAAGAGGAAGTGTTTGTTGAACAACCCAAGGGGTTTGTGGATGCACACCACCCCAACCATGTCTATCGCCTCAAGAAGGCTCTATATGGGTTGAAACAAGCACCGATGGCTTGGTATGAGCGCCTCACTCAATTTCTTGTTGACAATAACTACACAAGGGGTAGTGTTGACAAGACACTATTCATCAAGAAAAACAATGATGAGCTTTTCATAGCTCAAATATATGTTAATGATATAGTTTTTGGCTCCACCAACAACACCAAGGTCCAACAATTTGTTGATGTCATGTCTCATGAATTTGAGATGAGTCTTGTTGGTGAGCTTAGTTACTTCCTAGGTTTGCAAATTAGGCAATTAGATGATGGGATTTTCATAACCCAAGCCAAATATGTCAAAAACCTAGTGAAGAAGTTTGGTTTAGAGAATGCCAAACATTGTGATACACCCATGAGTACCACTTTGAAGCTAAGCAAGGATGCTAGTGGTAAAAGTGTGGAACAAACTCTATATCGGGGCATGATAGGTAGCTTGCTTTATTTGACCGCAAGTAGGCCCGATATATCTTTTAGTGTGGGTATGTATGCTAGGTACCAAGCGGATCCCAAGGAGTCCCATCTCTCTTCCGTAAAGAGAATCATTCGCTATATGAATGGGACATCCAACTATGGGATTTGGTACTCTTTTGACACTAATGCTAGTCTTGTAGGCTTTAATGATGCGGATTGGGCAGGAAATTGCGATGATAGGAAGAGTACATCGAGCGGTTGCTTCTTTCTAGGCAACAACTTGGTGTCTTGGTTTTGCAAGAAGCAAAACTGGATTTCCTTGTCCACGGCCGAGGCCGAATACATAGCCGCAGGGATTGGATGCACACAACTCCTATGGATGAAGCAAATGCTAGTAGACTACGGATTCAACCAAGGTACTCTCACTCTCTTTTGTGATAACATGAGTGCCATTAATATTTCCAAAAATCCGGTGCAACATTCTAGAAATAAGCATATTGACATCCGCCATCACTTCATTAGAAAGCTTGTTGAAAATAAATGCATAGTACTTGAACATGTAGGTACTAATGATCAACTTGCGGACCTATTTACTAAACCCTTAGATGCTACTAGATTTAAAACACTAAGTAGATCTATTGGGATATGTCTTGTGGAGTGATGTGATTTGTACTTGACCCCATATGGGGAACTCAAGCAAAGAGAGCTAGTTTGTATTCTTGTCACTTGCAAAAATTTGAAATATCTTATGCCTCTTCTTTTAATTGCTTGAGTAAGCTTGGTTGCACATATGCTTATATGTTTTCAATTCAATAAGTGTGAACCTTGCTTGTTTACAATCCATGTCATATTTATGTTCAAACATGCATTTTTGGACTAGGAGATGTATATAGGAAGTATGATTTGAATGACCTATGATTATCTCTATGACATGATGATTCTTTAATAATATGCTAATGTCAAATGAAAAAGCATGAAATTCATATAACATGCTCACATGAAAAGCATGAATTGATGATTGCATATTCTTAAAATGCAAAACTTGTGTGAAAGCTAATGAGACTCAAAATGAATAAAGGATCTTGTATCCGTTCAAATGAATTTATATTCCAAATGTCTCTCTTTCTTTATTAGTTGACCATGGCTACTATCATACGGATATATTATCCAAAAAAATCAAAAAGGGTGCAAAGTCGCTCATGCCATGTTTCGCTTATAAAGTTGGATATAGTTATTCTTAAATTGAAATCAATATATTCTATATCCTTGCTTTACTCATGACATTGGTGAAATTGGTTTGAATTCTTATTAGAAACCTTTGTCATTTGCTTTGCCAAATACCATTGTATTTTGGACTTGAATGCTACATGTCTTGTATGTAAAGCATGTTTGATTCACACATTTTCTACCAAATATATCTCCTTGTTTCTCACCAATTAATTGAGATGCATAAAGTGACTTATATTGATTATGCAAATATCTTGCATGCTACTATCTCTCGTTGCTATGAGTGACCCGGTTGGGGACTACTCATTTGCCTATATCATGACAAAAAGGGGGAGTAGGATATGGTAAGGGGAGTTGCAAATTCTAGTAGCAATTGTGCTTGTTGGGGAGAATATTCATTGAGGGGGAGTAACCCGTTGAGGGGAGCATTGCATACACATACATTTCATAATGTTGTGCCTAAACTTTTAAAATGCAAATGCTTGTTTTCATTCTCACTTGATTAATCTCACATTTCACTTGTATTGGAAAATATAGAAATCTTATTTTCAGGGCTTGATTATTCTACAAGATATTGAAGACTTGAAGTTTTATTTTCTTATCTATTTATGTTGTAGAAAATCATAGTTGTCCCGTAGTTTCTATTTCTTTGTGAGGAATCAATGTGAGTGGTGGTTTTGTCACGAAATAGCCAAAGGGGGAGATTGTAAGGTTCCCATTTGTTGATTGGCTCATTTCGTGGACAAACCACATGTTGGGGTTCTTTGTAAGGGTAGCCTAAGTATCGGTTTTATTGTTCGAAGCCCTTTGAAGACCTCGTGTTGATAAGCACCGAAGGTAAATTTCTATGTGCTTACTTGTCTTGAAGAGATAGTTGCACACACCCACAACTCATGCATATGTTTAATCTTTGTATGTTGTGTTTCTTATTTTTGTGCATTAATGCTTATTTTCATCTCTTCTTGCATGTTAGTTTGATTGCATCTTGCATATCCAATTGCCTTGTCATGTTTAGACTTAGGATTGCATTTTTGCATTGGGCGCTCCCAAAAGCACTCTACAGAGGCGCTGTACGAACAGCGCCCATTGAGCGCTGTTCAGACCTGATCGATTTAATTCGGTCGCTGTTGGGGCGCTGTACGAAGCGCTCTACGTACAGCGCCACTCTGTTTTCCCGAGAGAACAGAGTTGGGGCGCTGTACAGGCGTTGTACAGAAGCGCTCTATGTACAGCGCCCAAGGCAAATTTCAAGCCAACTTATCAAAACGACCACACTTTGTTTTGGCCTCCTATATATATGCCACTTTGACTTTAGGTCAATTAAGAGAGTTCATATTCAGATTTCATACTTAGGATATTTTTCAAAGAGAAGAAAAATTCCAAGAACTCATTTTTGTTTACTCAAACACTTTTTCATGATCATCAATCATCATCTAGCATCATCCTTGATCATCTAGATGTCTATTTGCATGGATTCTTCATCATACTTTGCTTGGTAAGCTTTTCACTAATATCTTACATATTTTGTGTTTTTCTTAACAAGCAATCTCAATTTATTACTTGTATGATTTTCATATATCTTTTGATACAAGATTGAGATTAGTGTGATGTATGTTTGAGAAGTTGTATTGTGATAGCTAATTAGGTTTTGTGCTTAATCTTGATTAGCTAAACTATTTGATTGAACATGCTATTTAGTTTTTAATATCTAGGATTGTTCTAATTGCATATTAATCATCTTAGATAAGCATATAGGGTTTCCCTTGCTCTATGTTGCATTTGAATATTCATATATTCACTTAGGGTTTTATTCTCTTCATAGAGAAAGTAAGTCTTGTGTGTAGCTTCCGGGATTAGGTTGCTTAGATCGCAAGCAAATCGGACTAGGTTCACTTATACCGGGATTAGGTAGGTGTGTGATTACTTCCGGGATTAGGTTGTAATCGTTTTGCACATTTAGTGGATTCGAGGTTCGAGTGTGGCTTACTTACTAGCCCGTGGTTTTTCCCGTGAGGGTTTCCACGTAAAAATCAAGTGTTATTTAATTTCCGTATTTTATACTTGATTTATTGCTTTATCTATTTAGGGGTAATTTCGTAATTTTGACTAAACACGAAAAATTGGGTAATAAGCTTAAAATCTATTCACCCCTCTCTAGATAGTTTTATACACACCATGCTATAATTTGTTTCAACCCTCTTATTAAAGCTTCGGGCTATCTTGTGCTGGTAGGCAGCTACCCGCCCAGCCGCTCTATCTTGTTTCTCTTCATGGAGGTCTAAACTGGCTCTTAACTTCATTTCGTTTTCTTCCAACTCAAAATGCTGGACCCTGAAAGATGTTAACCTATGTTCGATGGGCGAGACGGCCTCTGTTCCGAAAGCTAGAGAATAAGGGGTTT
This sequence comes from Acer yangbiense, assembly GCA_008009225.1. Classification (NCBI taxonomy): domain Eukaryota; kingdom Viridiplantae; phylum Streptophyta; class Magnoliopsida; order Sapindales; family Sapindaceae; genus Acer; species Acer yangbiense. The sequence continues at coordinate 1,401,291 of CM017772.1, forward strand.
CCCCAGTAACGGTCCTTTTAGTAGTCCGGTATGCCCAAAGGACGCTCGGAAGCTCGGAAGCTCATCAACCCATCCCTCATTCTTCTATTGGAGCTTCTTTTTGAGGAGCTTCTTGATAGTTTTGTTAGTGGCCTCGACCAATCCATTAGTCTGAGGGTGAGCCATTGAGGCCAGACGTAGATCGATACCCCTTTCTTCGTAGAAAAATCTGAAGTTGGCATTGTTGAACTGCTTACCAAGATCGGTGATTATGGCCATTGGGGTACCGAATCTACAGACGATATATTCCTTGACGAAGTTCGTGGTATTGGCTTCAGTTATTTGGACCAACGATTTTGCTTCTACCCACCAAGTGAAGTAGTCTATGGCTATTATAGCATACTTGGCCTGTCCGGGTGCAGTTAGAAGTGGCCCGATTAGATCCAGCCCCCAGATAGCGAATGGATAAGGCGTGCTGATTGAAGCGAGTTTTTCTGGGGATAGATGGTGTAGATCCGCAGTTTTCTGGCATGGCTCGCAAGATTGTGCAAATTTTTTGGCATCCTGATGGATAGTGGGCCAGTAGTATCCCATCCTGAGCACTTGATATGCCAACCTCTCTCCTGAAACATGATTGCCGTAGTCCCCTGAATGCACCTCGTCTAGTGCCCATTTGGCATCGTCCGGGTGCAAACATCGTAACAACGGGAGTGATTTTCCTTTGCGATGGAGGTGTCCCTCTATCAGACAGTACCGGGTTGCAATCCTCTTGAGTTTGCGTGCCTGGTCCGGGCTCTTAGGGAGCGTACCGTTTTGCAGGAAACCAGCAATGGGATCCATCCAATAAGGCAAACGAGTGACCGGGTTTACTTCTAGCCCCGGGGCTGTGCTAAGTCGTGGTATCAGCTGGAGTGGTATCCCTTTAGGTAATGCCCTTCCTCCTGTTGCCACTATCTTGGCTAGGACATCTGCCCGGTGATTTTTCTCTCGAGGGATCTGTTCCATCCTCAAACCCCTAAATTTCGCAGCTGCTTCTTGGACTTTCCGGAGGTACGTTATCATGTTGTCACCTCTTGCTTGATATGTGCCGGATACCTGGTTGATTACCAACTGGGAGTCACTTCTCACTACGAGGTACTCAACTCCTTGCTCTGTAGCAACCTTCAATCCTGCCAACAGGGCTTCATAGTTTGCCTCATTATTGGTGACTTTGAACTCAAACCTAAAACAGTGGCTGCATTCTATCCCTTCGGGATCGATCAGAACAATCCCGGCTCCGCAGCCGGCTTGATTTGAGGAACCGTCCGTATACAGGGTCCAAATCCTGCTATCCGCCGGCCATTCTGGAGGTTCCGGATCTGTGTTTGGAACTATAGGAGCATCCGGGTGAGGAACCATGTTGAATTCTGCGACAAAGTCGGCTAGAACTTGCGCCTTGATTGTTGTCCTAGCTATTTTATGTCATACTGGGTGAGCTCCAAGGCCCAAAGAACTAACCGGCCTGATACATCCGGCCTTCGAAGGAACTGTCTTAAGGGTTGGTCTGTTACCACTACAACGGTGTGGGCTTGAAAATAAGGTCGAAGTTTTCTGGCTGCCGTTACCAATGCAAAGGCTAACTTCTCCAAAATAGTGTAGTTCTTCTCAGACTTTGACAAAGCCCGACTTACATAGTAGATTGGTCTTTGGATTCCATCACTGTATTTGTAAGGTTCATGATTTGTATTGGCTTGATTCCATTGCAAAACACTCTATATTTGTATTAGTTGTTGCTTGGGATATTCTTTGAAGAAAGGAAGCTCAAAAAGTGAAGAGCAATGTCTAGTGCAAAAGTCGTCTTTAAGAGGTGAAAAGCGTCAAAGGTATATCTTGACTTCTATCCTCTTGCAAGGCGTTAGCGCACACACACACACAATTCATACATGTGTGTCCTACATCGTGGTTCAAACATTTGGTATAACACATTCACACATCTCATAGTATGCTCATGCATTGATCTTGTATAGACAAATATTGTGGAATTGCATGCTTTGTGACTATCTCTTTGATATGGCATGCTTGTGTGAATATGTGTTTATTTGTTTGTGTATTTTGTGTTTTGGACTTGAACATGTTCTTATTTGATACCTTATTGAGTTCCGGTCGTTTCGATTACTCATTCATAAGGTTTCGAGTCCAAACGATGTAGCTACGCTACTTTTCGTTCTCATTCGTTAAGTTGACTTCATCGTCGTTTTCCGAGATGATTTCTCAACCATTTTTCAAAGTTGTGTAGTCATCGTCGTCGTCGTGCGTGAGGGAGTCATGGTTGGTAATCTGAAAACGGATTAGAAATCGGAGTTCGGATGCCCAAGATACGGCTGAAGAACCGAGGGAGCGTGAGAGAGAGGTCCGTGGCCTTGAGGCCACTTGGCCCACGCCGTGAGGGAGGCCGTGGGCCCCACGGCCAGAGAAGCTCTCTGTCCCCGTGAGGCCCACGCACCCCCCACGGGGTGGTGACATGGCATGTGCTGATTTGCCCAATAAATCTCTCTCTCTCTTCTTTTTAAACTCCTCTCCTTCCCTCCACACTTGTTGAAGATCTTGAAGAACATTTCACGAATTCTGCAGATTTTCTTCAAATTTTAGTTTTAGTGTTTTGATCATATCTCTCTCATACGAACTCGAAATCAATCGATTCAAAAGCCAAAATTGTTGGTCTTGAGAATATCTACAAACCCCAAGCATTTCCAAAGGGATCTGACTTCGTCATTGTTCCCAGCAGCCTGTTCTTCATTACGAGTTCAAGGTTGTTTGTTCAACTTCTTCTTTTTCAATTTCATCCTTGATCATCTCTTGATTCTTACTATTTGATTGATGAAATTTGTTGAGAAGTATGTTAGATCATATGCTAGGGGTGTTTGATCATTGTCAATTAAGTTTTAGCTTTGTGATTTCTCTTGAACATATTTGTGCTAAACTTGATTCAACATGAAATTGATTCTAGAAAATGTATATATGATGTGCTTCATGTTATTTTCTAGGTTTTATTTCATGATCTAAGAACTAGGTTTTAGTGTGATATATTGAATATTCATACCTTGTTCTTATTGATTTGCATGTCTTGATTTCTAGATAATCTTGTGATTGTGTGTTGAAAGCATATTCTAGATTGTCATTGAACATGTACATTTTGCTTGATTGATCATCTAGCTTAATTTGATTGTGCTTGCATCATTTGCATCACTTTAGATCATAGCCTTGTATTAGGTTGAAGTCTCTAGCAAAGTGAGTGAAGCTTTGTGGATAGAGCAAGGAAGTCTTGATTAGAGTCGGGAGGACTCGGATAATCAAGCAAGGGAGTCTTGTCTAGGGTCGGGAGGATCCGGATAGGCAAGCAATAAATCTTCCTAGAGACGTGAGCGTCTTGGATAGGAAGTTGCTTTCTAGAGGTGTGGGATACATCTCGGATAGGAAGTAGGCTTTGTGATTCACTAGCCCGATGGTAGATTAGGAGTTGATAGCTTGAGCGGATATCATGAGTTGATAGCTTGAGTGTGTAAGTCCTTTTTCACATAGTGGATTGCTTCGCCGGTGGTTGTGGTATCAACCCTTGGATGTTTCCTCTTTGAGGTTTTACCACGTAAAAACACTTGTGTTCATTTTTGTTTTTACTTTTCTTTATCTTCCATATCTTACATTGATTGCATATCTTGTAAATTGATTAACTCTTGTATTAGTGAAATCAATTCATTTGCTAAATCTAATCAAGTGTGCATTTTCTTTGTTATATTCCGCATTAATTTTAAATTGGGAGAATTTGGAGCCTATACCTATTCACCCCCCCCCCCCCCCCCCCCCTCTAGGTATATTTCGCTACTACTTAAGGGAAATTTCAGTATTCCTTCACCAAAGCTCCACTTGATGCGGTCTCTGATACCGCTAAATAAAGTTGTAGTTCTTCCCCTAGGATGGGATTCACCAATAGAGGTGGACTGACTAGATACTCTTTCAAGGCCTGGAATGCTTGCTCACTTTCTTGATCCCACTTCATGTTTTTTCTCTGCTTGAGATTTTCAAGAAAGGCAAGCACTTATCTGTGGACCTCGATATGAAGCGGTTCAACGCTGCTACCCATCTAGTCAGCCCCTGAGCTTGTTGGAGAGTATTTGGAGATCCCAGCTCGATGATGGCTTTGATCTTTTTGGGATTGGCTTCGATTCCTCTCTCATGCACCATGAAGCCAAGGAACTTTCCCGCTGCTACCCCAAAGGCGCATTTAGCTGGATTTAACCTCATCTGATTTTCCTTGATTACTTGGAAAGTCTGGCGTAAGTCTTTGGGATGTTGATGGGTTACTTGAGATTTGGTGATCATGTCGTCTATATACACCTCCATAGACTTCCCTATCAATGGTCTGAATAACTGGTTCACCAAGCGTTGATATGTGGCTCCTGCATTCTTGAGGCCAAAAGGCATGACTTTGTAACAGTAAAGTCCTTGCCCAGTGATGAAGCTGGTCTTGTCCTGATCGGCGGGATGCATCATGATCTGGTTGAATCCCGAGAAAGTATCCATGAAACTTAAGAGTTTGTTCCGAGCAGTAGAATCGATTAGCTGGTCAATTTTAGGAAGGGGAAAGCTATCCTTCGGGCATGCCCTATTGAGGTCGGTATAATCCACACACATGCGCCACTTTCCATTGGCCTTGGTTACCATGACCACGTTGGCGAACCATTCGGGATAGTGGGATTCTCTGATGAATTTGGCTTTCAAAAGCTTGTCCACCTCTTCTTGTACCGCAGTGTTCCATTCCGTGTTGAAATGTCTTCATTTCTGTTTGACTGGCTTGACTTTAGCGTCCATTGCCAGTCGGTGAACCTCTAGGTTGAGAGGGATGCCCGGCATTTCGTCGTGGTTCCAAGCAAAAATGTCATTGTATTCTTCAAGAAGTTCCACCAATTTTCCCCTGACCTCGCTATCCAGTGCACCTCCTATTTTTACTAACTTAGTCGGATCACCCTTTCTAATCTGGATTTCTTCTAACTTCTCCATGGGGTGCCCTCCAGTCCATCCTCTTTCTTCTTCTTTGGTTTCTGAAACAAATTTACGGTGTGATCTAATATTAATCTAGAGGGGGGTGAATAGATTTTAAATGATTTTACCCAATTTTCGCATACAAGTCAATTTTACGAAAATACCCCTAACTAGTCACAATAATATAACAAGTGTAATAAGGTGCGGAATGTAAATAACACTTGATATTTACGTGGAAACCCTCACGGGAAAAACCACGAGCTGTTATGTGCGCTACACATAAACCTCGAATCCACTGATTGAAATGATTACAACCTAATCCCGATCAATAATCATCACAACTACCTAATCCCGGTATAGGTGGACCTAGTCCGATTGCTTGTGATTTAAGCTACCTAATCCCGATAGCAACACAAGACTTAATTCTCTAAGAAGAGATAATACAACCTAAGTGAATATGTAAAATATCCAAAATGCAATTTAGAGCTAGGTTACTCTATATGCTTATCTAGAATGATGATTTTGCAATAAACTCAATCTTAGATATTAAAAGCTAGATGACATGTCAAATAGCTTAGCTAAATATAGATTATGAAAATCTAGATAGCTATCAAAATACAACACTTAATCATGTCAACACAACAATCTCTATTTTGAATATTAGATTTTAATCTAAGAACAAGCAAATAATAAAAGAGATGCCTTGATAAATAAAACACTAATTATAAATTATAATAGTGAAGAACATACCAAGGGAAGTGTGTTGACCAAGACCCATGCAAGTAAACATCCTAACTATGCTAGAAAATGCTTAGATGATATTTTGATGCATATGAAAATGGGTTTTGAGAGTTAAAGACAAGTTCTTAGGAGTTTCTCTCTTGAAGATATTTGTCTCTCAAAAGTGTGTTGCTGTCTAAAAAAAAACATGAAGAAGAAAAAAAATATATATATATAAATGAATCAGGTTTTGCAAAAAAAACAAGAGGTGCACGTTTTTATGAAAAAAAAAATATATATATATATAGTTTTTCAAACAAAACCACCTGATATAACATATATATAGATATATATATTAACACACAAAACGCACAGCATTTGGATCATTAAAAGTGAAAAGCAAATGAAAATGATCCAGTGTGGTGAGCTCACATGAGAGACACACAAGAGGACAAAAGATTTGTCAAAGTCAAGCACATGCAATCACAACAAAAAAGAGCTCACAATAAAACAATATGCACACAATAAAAAGGCATTGAAAGAAATGAAAAGCAAATTGAATCAGGTACGTGCCGTGTGTAGGCCGTGGGTCAAACGCGGGCAGAGAAGGTAGATTGCCGTGGGGAGCCCGTGGGGAGCACGCCACCCTTGCTTGGTTTGGCTATCATGCCACACTAAGCCGGCTTCGGTCCCGAGCGTTCTTCAGTCCAGTTGACCTCGAACCTCGGAATTCAATTCCGTCTTCGGAAAATTAACCCGACTCAATCACAAATATGGAAAATTACATAACATCCAATTTAAGCTAGGAATTGAATTTCGTTTTCCGATAAAAACACGGAATGTCCCAAATGTCTCGGAAATCATCCAAAACATATAGACAAGTCTCCGAATCGCTCGGAACTCATCTATGGACAAATCCACACATAAAAAATATAACAAAGAAGTGCAAGTGTGGAATGTGACATGTGAAGAGAATGCACACAAATGCTAGTATGCTAAATGTGTGTGTGCAACTAATCTCTTCAAAGAAAAATAAGAACTAGAGATTATACCTTTGGCGTGCTTGTCCCTTAAGGTCTTGAAAGGGCCTTTGAGCTTGATCCTCAATCACCTAAACTACCCTTACAAAGAACCCCTAACATGTGGTTTGTCCACGAAATGAGCCAATCAACAAATGGGAACCTTACAATCTCCCCCTTTGGCTATTTCGTGACAAAACCACCACTCACATTGATTCCTGAAACAAATTATAGCACGGTGTGTATAAAACTATCTAGAGGGGGGGGGGGTGAATAGATTTTAAGCTTATTACCCAATTTTTCATGATTAGTCAAAATTATGAAATTACCCATAAATAGATAAAGCAATAAATCAAGTATAAAATGCGGAAATTAAATAACACTTGATTTTTACGTGGAAACCCTCACGGGAAAAACCATGGGCTAGTAAGTAAGCCACACTCGAACCTCGAATCCACTAAATGTGTAAAACGATTACAACCTAATCCCGGAAGTAATCACACACCTACCTAATCCCGGTATAAGTGAACCTAGTCCGATTGCTTGCGAATTAAGCAACCTAATCCCGGTCACAACACAAGACTTAATTCTCTAAAAAGAGATTAACACCCTAAGTGAATATATGAATATTCAAATGCAACATAGAGCAAGGGAAACCCTATATGCTTATCTAAGAAGATGAATTTGCAATTAAAAACAATCCTAGATATTAAAGCTAAATGACATGTCAATTAGCTTAGATAATCATAGATTAGAGAAACCTAGATATCTATCATAAAAACAACACTCAATCAAATCAACACAACAATCTCTATCTTGAATATTAGAATATAATCTAAGAACAATCAAGTAATAAAAGAGATACCATAATAAATTAAACACTAATTATGTATGATAATAGTGAAAAACTTACCAAAGCAAGTGTGATGATGAAAGACCCATGCAAGCAAGCATCCTAGATATGCTAGAGAATGCTAGATGAACTTTGATGCAAATGGATTTTGGTTTGAGTGTTTGATGAGCAAACTTGATTGCTTTCTCTCTTAAAAATCTCTCTTTTTAAAGTAGGGATCTTGATGATTAAAGTGTCACATTCAGAACAAGAGAAAGTGATGTATTTATAGGCATGAAAAATAGAGCATGTGAAAAGACAAGTTTGCCCCTGAAACGCACCGATCAGCGGTTTCAATCAGCGGCCAGGCCACCGATCATAACCGCCGAATTGGCCCGAGAGGAACAGGGGACCAACGGCGGTTTCATTCGGCGTTTTCGTGACCGCCGATGTAACCGCCGAATCAAACCTGAGATTAAAAAATCAATCAGGTATGAAACGGCTGTTTCATTCGGCAGTTTCGTGACCGCCGATTCAACCGCCGAATTAGGCTGAGAGATAAAATCAATCAGGTCTTGAACGGCGGTTTCGAACGGAACACCAACAAAGGTGAAAACCAAAGAGAAGCTAAGGGCATTCTCCGTAGGCGGTCCTCGCGCTAAACCAAGCACATCCTAGTGCATACGCGGACGTTTCTGAAAACTATCGGGAAACGAATTACAAGACAACAAGACACAATTACACACAACAAAATATAACAAAAAAGTGCAAGTGTGAAATGTGACAAGTGAAGAGAATGCACACATATGCAATGAATGTTAAGTGTGTGTGTGCAACTAATCTCTTTAAAGAAAAGTAAGCACATAGAAATTTACCTTCGGTGCTTATCAAGACGAGGTCTTCAAAGGGCTTGAGCAATAACACCGATACCTAGGCAACCCTTACAAAGAACCCCCAACATGTGGTTTGTCCACGAAATGAGCCAATCAACAAATGGGAACCTTACAATTCCTCACAAAAACTAGAAACTACGGCACTACAATGATATTCTACATTACAAAGAGATAAGAAAATGCAACTTGAAGTCTTCAACCTCTTGTAGAATAGTCAATCCTTGAAAATAAAGTATCTAACATTTCCAATACAAGTAAAAAGTGAGATTAATCAAGTGAGAACAAAAACAAGCATTTGCATTTGTAAAAGATTAGGCACAACATTATGCAATGTATGTGTATGCAATGCTCCCCCTTAACGGGTTACTCCCCCTCAATGAATATTCTCCCCAACAAGCACAATTGCTACTAGAATTTGCAACTCCCCTTACCATATCCTACTCCCCCTTTTTGTCATGATATAGGCAAAGGAGTAGTCCCCAACCGGGTCACTCATAGCAACGAGAGATAGTAACATGCAAGATATTTGCATAATCAATATAAGTCACTTTATGCATCTCAATTAATTGGTGAGAAACAAGGAGATTTATTTGTTAGAAAATGTGTGAATCAAACATGCTTTGCATACAAGACATATAGCATTCAAGTCCAAAATACAATGGTATTTGGCAAAGCAAATGAGAAAGGTTTCTAATAGGAATTCAAACCAATTTCACCAATGTCATGAGTAAAGCAAGGATATAGAATATATTGATTTCAATTTAAGAACAACTATATCCAACTTTATAAGCAAAACATGGCATGAGCGATTTTGCACCCTTTTTTATTTTTTCGGATAAGATATCCGTATGATAGTAGCCATGTTCAACTAATAAAGAAATAGAGACATTTGGAATATAAATTCCTTTGAATGGATACAAGATCCTTTATTCATTTTGAGTCTCATAAGCTTAAGTTCCCCATATGGGGTCATCATTATCCTTCATCATTGAAGGTCATGAGGTCCTATGGACCTACTAAGTCCATTGGACTTAGTTGAACCTATTAGAGACAAGTTTGTCTCATAGCAAGCGGGTTCATCTTTTCTTATCCACTTAGGTGAAACAATTTTCTTCCTAGTGGTCAAAAGTTATAGAGATCTAGATGTCATAGGATCATGTAAATGAATTTCTTCCTTCCTATGAGCATGCATACTAGCTCTAGCTTTCATCTTCTCAATCATGCTTTTAACTCTACACATTTTAATGTAACGAAAGCACTTTGGTCTAATATGACCATCAACACCACAAAAATGACATGTAGGGACAAAGTTAGGAATCATACCATGTCCTTGTGCATGCATAGGAGCCTTCCCATGTCTTTGTGGTTGTCTTGGTTGTTGGATAGGATCTCTCCTTCTTTGTTGTTGACCAAGACTTGATTGCTTTCTTGGTTGAGTTTGCATGATTGGTCTCTTCCCTTGGTGGAGTTGAGTTTGAGGGAAGTTAGCATGAGAAACTCTTGTAGGTTGAGCTTGAGGTTGTCTTCTTGGAGCTACCTTCACTTAAGCACTATGAGAGCATTGTCCTAGATCAATCTTCTTCCTAGGAGTTTGCATCGGTGAAGCTTCTTTGTAGCTCAAGCTCTTGACAAACACGGTCTTGTTAGGAGTGGAGGACTCCTTACAATCTTCAAACCCAAGACCTCTCTTGTCACAAGGACTCTTTCCAACACTTAACATGTGGTCAAGTTTTTCGGTGCTAGAAACTATCCTAGTCCTTGATCCTTTAGTCTCTTCAAGCTCTCTTTTTAAGTCTTCTTCATTCCTCTTAGATAAGTCTAACTCCTTTCTTAGCTTATCTTCAATATTCTTGGATCTATCCACTTGTTCACTTAAGTGGTCAACATGAGCCAAAAGGTCTAGATTCTCTTCTCTCAATCTTCGTATCTTTTCCTCGGTCTTTATTGCTAAGCTTTTAAACTCATTGAGGTATTCATCTAGAACCTTTTTCTCCACATATCCATGTGTGGAGTTAGATGAAGAGTCATCTTCATTAGAGTCACTTTCTTCTTGACTCTCATTCTCTTCTTCATTGTAGGAGATCGGAAAGGCAAAATAGTTGTTCTCACAATCATTCAAGTTTGAGGGACTTCCTTCAACAACTTTCACTTTGTTGTCCCGCTTGTGAGAGCAACCTAATGCCAAAAATTTTGCCACAACCTCTTCATCACTATCACTTGAAGTGGCGGCCTCCTCTCTTTCATCTTCCAAGTTAGCACATTCCTTGGAGATATGCCCAAATCCTCCACATTCGTAGCATTGAATCTTCTCTTTTGAAGACATCTCATGATATGGCTTGACATTCTTGATAGTGGTCTTCTTCTTCTTGAAGTCATTCCCCTTTGAGCCATAACCACTCTTTTGTAGATTCAAGAACTTCTTGAATCCCTTGGCAATGAGTGCCATGTCTTCATATGAGTCATCCTCCTCATCTTCCATCTTGGATGTCTTCAAGGCAATATCCTTTTTCTTCTTAGGAGGTGATGTGGTAGCCTTTCTTGATTCATAGGCTAGAAGTCTTCCAATGACTTCGCTCGGCTTCATATCTTTGTAGGTGTCATTTTCTTCTAAAGCCGTCACTTTGGGTTCGAACCTCTCGGGAAGTGATCGCATGATCTTTTTCTTGATTCTTCTATCCGAGTAAGGATCACCAAGTTGGTGACTTTGGTTCACAATGTCCATTAGTCTCACTTGGAAGTCACTGAAATGCTCGTGCTTTTCCATCCTAATGGTCTCAAACCGAGTTTGAAGGACTTGAAGCTTTGAGTCCTTGACAACCTCGGTGCCTTCATGTGCAACTTCTAGGATGTCCCATGCCTATTTAGCAATCCTAGTAATTTGAATCAGTTTGTACTGATTTTCACTCACTGCACATCGGATGGCATGAATAGCCTTGTTGTTCCACATGGAGTCAATAAATTCTTGAGGACTCCACTGTGCCTTAGGCTTGAGAACTTCTTCTTCTCCATCCGTAGGAGTCAACATAGGTGGAGCATATCCATCTTCAACCGCCATCCACGCCCTATCATGGATTTGGCATATGTATGCTTCCATCTTCCCCTTCCATGAGGAGTAATTATCGCCCGTGAGCAACGGTGGCCTCATGCTCGACGCTCCCTCTTTGCTCATCCCGAAACCACTCATAGTGTTTGGATGAATGCAAAATGTATGAATAAATCAAAAAATCACACAAGATGCAAAACACACCAAAAAAAAGCAAGGATCACCTATGTATGTCTAGGAACCCGCTCTGATACCAATTGAAACAAATTTACGGTGTGATCTAATATTAATCTAGAGGGGGGGTGAATAGATTTTAAATGATTTTACACAATTTTCGCATACAAGTCAATTTTACAAAAATACCCCTAACTAGTCACAATAATATAACAAGTGTAATAAGGTGCGGAATGTGAATAACACTTGATATTTACGTGGAAACCCTCACGGGAAAAACCACGGGCTGTTATGTGCGCCACACACGAACCTCGAATCCACTAATTGAAATGATTACAACCTAATTCCGGTTTAATGATCTAATCCCGATCAATAATCATCACAACTACCTAATCCCGGTATAGGTGGACCTAGTCCAATTGCTTGTGATTTAAGCTACCTAATCCCGATAGCAACACAAGACTTAATTCTCTAAGAAGAGATAATACAACCTAAGTGAATATGTAAAATATCCAAAATGCAATTTAGAGCTAGGTTACTCTATATGCTTATCTAGAATGATGATTTTGCAATAAACTCAATCTTAGATATTAAAAGCTAGATGACATGTCAAATAGCTTAGCTAAACATAGATTATGAAAATCTAGATAGCTATCAAAATACAACACTTAATCATGTCAACACAACAATCTCTATTTTGAATATTAGATTTTAATCTAAGAACAAGCAAATAATAAACGAGATGCCTTGATAAATAAAACACTAATTATAAATGATAATAGTGAAGAACATACCAAGGGAAGTGTGTTGACCAAGACCCATGCAAGTAAACATCCTAACTATGCTAGAAAATGCTTAGATGATATTTTGATACATATGAAAATGGGTTTTGAGAGTTAAAGACAAGTTCTTGGGAGTTTCTCTCTTGAAGATATTTGTCTCTCAAAAGTGTGTTGCTGCCTAAAAAAAAACATGAAGAAGAAGAAATATATATATATATAAATGAATCAGGTTTTGCAAAAAAAAACAAGAGGTGCACGTTTTTATGAAAAAATATATATATATATATATAGTTTTTCAAACAAAACCACCTGATATAACATATATATAGATATATATATTAACACACAAAACGCACAGCATTTGGATCATTAAAAGTGAAAAGCAAATGAAAATGATCCAGTGTGGTGAGCTCACATGAGAGACACACAAGAGGACAAAAGATTTGTCAAAGTCAAGCACATGCAATCACAACAAAAAAGAGCTCACAATAAAACAATATGCACACAATAAAAAGGCATTGAAAGAAATGAAAAGCAAATTGAATCAGGTATGTGCCGTGTGTAGGCCGTGGGTCAAACGCGGGCAGAGAAGGTAGATTGCCGTGGGGAGCCCGTGGGGAGCACGCCACCCTTGCTTGGTGTGGCTATCATGCCACACTAAGCCGGCTTCGGTCCCGAGCGTTCTTCAGTCCAGTTGACCTCGAACCTCGGAATTCAATTCCGTCTTCAGAAAATTAACCCGACTCAATCACAAATATGGAAAATTACATAACTTTCCAATTTAAGCTCGGAATTGAATTTCGGTTTCCGATAAAAACACGGAATGTCCCAAATGTCTCAAAAATCATCCGAAACATATAAACAAGTCTCCAAATCGCTCGGAACTCATCTATGGACAAATCCACACATAAAAAATATAACAAAGAAGTGCAAGTGTGGAATGTGACATGTGAAGAGAATGCACACAAATGCTAGTATGCTAAGTGTGTGTGTGCAACTAATCTTTTCAAAGAAAAATAAGAACTAGAGATTATACCTTTGGCGTGCTTTTCCCTTGAGGTCTTGAAAGGGCCTTTGAGATTGATCCTCAATCACCTAAACTACCCTTACAAAGAACCCCTAACATGTGGTTTGTCCACGAAATGAGCCAATCAACAATTGGGAACCTTACAGTTTCCTCTGGGATCAAGTCTGGTATCTCCCTTTCTTCTAGGATGTGATGGTCTGGTTCTGAAACCCTGTGACTCAGCTCTTGGGCGACACAAGTGTATCGCTTGGTTGAAGTGGTGGGGTTGGCAGACACTGCATGACAGGTGCGGGCCGTTTGCTAATCCCCCTTGACTTCTCTTATTTCGGTTCCAACTGGGAACTTTAGGATGTTATGATAAATGGATAGGACTCCTCTGATTCCTGACAAGAAAGGTCTTCTGAGGATCGCGTTGTAGGCGGATGGAGTGTCTACTACGATGAACTCTGTTATGATGTTCTGCTGAAGGGGGGCCTCTCCAATAATTACCGGCAAGGTATGCGCTCATATTGGCATCACAGAGTCTCCTGCAAAACCATATAAGGGCATCCTGCAACTATTGTAGCAGGGGTTCTTGAGGTTAAACTTCTCCAATGTTTCTTTGAATAGGATATCTACGCTGTTTCCGGTGTCAATCAAGATGCGGTGGACCCGACAATTGGCAATCTGGGCTGTGATCACCAATGGGTCGTCATGAGGTTGTACTGTGTTATAGGTATCATCTTCAGCGAACACAATCTGAGCAGAATGAGGATATTCACGTGATCTTTTGGACACCCGGAACATATCCCGGCTAGCGGCGTGCTTCGGGATTTTCCTAGCGTGGTTCTTTCTTGAATTGTTGGAAGTCCCAGCGAGGGTTGGTCCTCCACTAATGGTATGACTAGCCTGAACCTGCTGCATCACGTTCTTTGCCTCGTTTTCCCTCTTGGATCCGATACTAACCCCTGTGTAAGGTTCCCATTTGTTGATTGGCTCATTTCGTGGACAAACCACATATTGAGGGTTCTTTGTAAGGGTAGCCTAGGTATCGGTGTTATTGCTCAAGCCCTTTGAAGACCTCGTCTTGATAAGCACCGAAGGTAAATTTCTATGTGCTTACTTTTCTTTAAAGAGATTAGTTGCACACACACACTTAACATACATTGCATATGTGTGCATTCTCTTCACTTGTCACATTTCACACTTGCACTTATTTGTTATATTTTGTTGTGTGTAGTTGTGTCTTGTTGTCTTATAATTCGTTTCTCGATAGTTTTCGGAAACGTCCGCGCATGCACTAGGATGTGCTTGGTTTAGCGCGAGGACCGCCTACGGAGAATGCCCTTGGCTTCTCCTTGGTTTTCACCTTTATTGGTGATCGACGGTTATTATCGGCGTTCTGGCCGCCGAATGAAACAGCTATTTGCTTCCAGTAGTGTATGGAGCAATTCTGCGGTTATGATCGGCGGTCACGACCGCCGTTCGAAACCTCCGTTCAAGACCTGATTGATTTTATCTCTCGGCCTAATTCGGCGGTTGAATCGGCGGTCACGAATGAAACCGTCGTTTCATACATGATTGATTTTTTAATCTCAGGTTTGATTCGGCGGTTAGATCGGCGGTTAGATCGGCGGTCACGAAACCGCCGAATGAAACCGCCGTTGGTCTCCTGTTCCTCTCGGGCCAATTCGGCGGTTATGATCGGTGGCCTGGCCGCCGAATGAAATCGCCGATCGGTGCGTTTCAGGGGCAAACCTATCTTTTCACATGCTCTGTTTTTCATACCTATAAATACATCACTTTCTCTTGTTCTGAATGTGACTCTTTAATCATCAAGAACCCTACTTTCAAAAGAGAGATTTTTAAGAGAGAAAGCAATCAAGTTTGCTCATTAAACACTCAAACCAAAATCTATTTGCATCAAAGTTCATCTAGCATATCTAGGATGCTTGCTTGCATGGGTCTTTCATCATCACACTTGCTTTGGTAAGTTTTTCACTATTATCATACATAATTAGTGTTTAATTTATTATGGCATCTCTTTTATTACTTGATTGTTCTTAGAATATATTCTAATATTCAAGATAGAGATTGTTGTGTTGATTTGATTGAGTGTTGTTTTTATGATAGATATCTAGGTTTCTCTAATCTATGATTATCTAAGCTAATTGACATGTCATTTAGCTTTAATATCTAGGATTGTTTTTAATTGCAAATTCATCATCTTAGATAAGCATATAGGGTTTCCCTTGCTCTATGTTGCATTTGAATATTCATATATTCACTTAGGGTGTTAATCTCTTTTTAGAGAATTAAGTCTTGTGTTGTGACCGGGATTAGGTTGCTTAATTCGCAAGCAATCGGACTAGGTTCACTCATACTGGGATTAGGTAGGTGTGTGATTACTTTCGAGATTAGGTTGTAATCGTTTTACACATTTAGTGGATTCGAGGTTCGAGTGTGGCTTACTTACTAGCCCGTGGTTTTTCCCGTGAGGGTTTCCACGTAAAAATCAAGTGTTATTTAATTTCTGCATTTTATACTTGATTTATTGCTTTATCTATTTAGGGGTAATTTCGTAATTTTGACTAATCACGAAAAATTGGGTAATATGCTTAAAATCTATTCACCCCCCCTCTAGATAGTTTTATACACACTGTGCTATAATTTGTTTTACCCTACATCGTGTTGTGACAGGATCCTTCTAGGTGGATTGTCGATGACCAATCTGACCAATCGATGTCTGAAATCTTCAGGATGATTCTGTACTGGTAATGGTGGCCCGAGTCTATCAAAAACTAGTACCCGGGTACTTGGTCCAGCCCCTTCTACAAGTCTGGGTGCTTTAAAGGGTATCCCTTGGGCGATCATCCCAAGGCGGATGCTTTCCACATAGGCAGCAGCATGTTGCTCTATGGCCTCCCGAGTCTCTTCTAGGACCGCGGGGTCCTGTGGTGTTGATCTAGGATTTGGTGGTGGGACTGGTGCCGGGATCTGGCTTCTAGTTTCCTTCATTTTCCCTTGATTTCTTTAGGTGGAAGCAAGGGAATTGGGCCCTGAGTTTACGGGTTGCCCCTAGGAGGATCGGAGCCTCATCTTCTATCTTCTTCTGAGTTGAATCTTTAAAGTTTGTTAATGGTGGGCGGTTCGTTTCCCACAGACTGCACCAAAGTGTTAACCCAAAATTGTCACCAGGGTGCAATTTTAAATTAACGATTTGTGAGGGACCCGGATCTGATTAGACTTGGGCTAGCGGGATGCAGTATATCCCGATATCCTGCTAGTTCTTTGGACTTTGCTGGATGCGATAATTACCTACTTGTAACGGACCCAGATCGGGGTAGATTGAGGGTAGCGAGGTACTTAGTAGCCTGATACCTCGCTGATTCTCGTAAATCAAGTGTTATGGTGGGTGTAAGTAACAAGATGGATAAATTTCTTATATGGTGGAAGTATAAAGCAGAAAAACTGTTGATATATATGTCGATTTAGGTACGATCTTCACAACTTGGTATTTGAAAGATCAATATTACAACAAAGAAAAATAAAGCATATAAGGGAGCAATGGAGATGAAGCTTTTCGTGCCTGTCGATAAGTAACAAAAGTGAAGTAGGGTTTCGATCCCTTTTCCTGTCATCACATGATCAATATATAGGCTCGCTTTCTTGCTGAGCACTCCTAGAACTTCGGTCTAAGGTTTTCGTGGTGTATGGGTCTTCCTTTGAAGTTTAATGAATTCATCGGGACACTGATCTCGAAAGATCAGGTGTTTCCTTCTTTCCCGGTTCCAAATGAGTTGACTCCTATTTAAAATAGAACCCTACAGGGCGTGAATGAATGCCGTGTTGTATCTTGAGTTTTTTTATCTTGAACGGTGACGTTTAGTGTTTGCTTTTATATGTAGTCTGCTCTTCAAGGTGCTCACCTCCTGCTTCAGCGGGGTTGGTCTACTGGGATCCTGGTGTATATCTTGCCATGTGTATGTCACGAGTTTTGCTGGTCGGGGTACTCCAGGTACCCCGCGTCCTTCTTGCTCTTCCTAACCCCGATGTTTACAGATATCGAGTTCCAGGTATCGGGGTACCAAGATATTCGAGGTAGTTGGATGCCGGGATCTTATGATGGTCGTGTCTTTAAGGCCCTTCTTCTTACGACTTTATAGTGTTTTCCTGGTTCTGGAGATTTTGGACTTGGCCGGGGTGGGTAAAGGCTCTTGATCTAGCCTGTCAGCTTAGTAAAATCCAGACATCTTTTCCGCTGCTATTTTACACCCCGACCTTCTTCTCAAAACTAGTGGAAAATTCTTTTTTTGTCCCCGCCATTTTTGGCGGTTAACAGTATCCATTCGCGAAGGAAGAGTCCACCATGGATTCAAGAATCCTCACGGTACCCCGTAGAAATCGGTTTTCATCCAGAAGGATGACCTTCTCTACCTTGACAGACTCTCTTTCAGCTTTGCGGCGAGTTGAAATGATGGTCTCGGTGTCGTAAGCACGCGTCATTCTCTCCAGCTTCACCAGGGTAGCCTGCCTCCCAAATTCAGACTCAGAAGTAGCTTGAACCAGGGAAGTAACATTTTCTTCAGACTGGGCTAGATCGTCGTTGGCCTCCTCCAACTTAGCCTGAAGTGCCAAGTTGGCTGCCTTCAGGGTTGTCACCTGCTGCCCCAAAGCTAAGGCAAATTTAAAACCCTGCAGAAGGAAAGAAAGAAGATAAAATACCTTAAAGAGAATTATACCTAACAAACTAAAAGGTCAAGGCTCATACCTCGGCAAGCAGAGAAACTCCCTTGGTGGCCAAGACCTCAGTAGGCAGAGAGGACATCGACTGCAGGCTCCCACCGGGACACGCGGCAATGAACTTGGAGATAATTTCTTCGTGGCTGCTATCTTGTGACCTCGAACCAGAAGGAAGATCGATGGGAGGAGCAGCCTTGGTGGTGGCAGACTTTTCTTTTTCCACCCTGGTAGATTTATCCTTCTCCGCCCTAGCAGGACGCCTAACTGATGAAGCTAAAGAATAAGGAGGAGAGACCACAACTGTAGGCTTATGAGAAACCACTTTAGTAGCCGATTTCGGATTGGGGATTGGGGATTTGAGGGACCTTGGCCTTGGCAGCTCTCGCCAACATCTCACCTAAAGATGGACGTGCCGCGATCTTCACAAGAGAAGAAACTGGAGAATGGGGTGACAACCCCATCAAAGCAGGAGAAGAAGTTGGTGCTGGAGGATGAGACCCGGATGTAGCCCCAACACCTGGAGGAGAAGGAACGGGGGAGCGGGATACAAAGGAATCTAGGAATACCGGTCCCGAGGAGGCAGTAGAAGATGATAAGAGGGGAGTGGCCGAAACTGCAAAAGAGAAGAAGTGTTAATATATATATATAATAACAATAATATCGAGGCACAGTCACCTACCCGGATCGACGATAGATATCCTCAGATACCTTTCTAGTCGGGCTCCTTCAAAGGGGTCGTAAGAAAGGGTACTTCATGTTCGTGTAACCCCGATCCTGGATCCTCTTTAGGATCCCCCTGGATTCTGAAGAAAGAACCCCTGTACTCCATTTATCTTTGGAGGAGAGTTGGGTAGGGACCGGATACTTAGTTCCTCCGATATGCACTGAGTGACCCCAATCTCCTTCAACCACGACCCACTCATCCTTCCAAGGTTGGTTGTACTTCACATTCACCCCAGGTACAATGAACTTCTTTTTGTTACTGGGTCTTAAATAAAATTGACCCCGGGGTACCAAGTTGGCCACCTGGTAGATGTAGCGAATCTTGTCAAAACCCGATTCCCTCTGTAAGTTATCTTTTTCACATTGCTCTTTCCAGAGTACCAAGAATCCTGTCAGGTTCTTCCAAAACCCATGAGAAATTTGGAGAGGGGCCAGCTCTAGGGCTACAAGTAATCTGCGAAGTGAGGGGTGAAGTAGGAGCCGGACCCCGCACTCAAAGGCAGCCATATGAATTAATAGGTGGCCTGCAGAAGGGGTATAAATGTCACAGCCCTGATGTGGAAGAGACAGAGAGATGTAATCCGGGATCTTATAAACCCTCCTCAATCGAATAAGGGTGTTAACTGTGCAAACTGAATCCGGGATAATCCGGCCGTCATGGAAAGAAGACAGATGACCAGTTTGAACCCCTGTTGTAAAGATTCCTATGTATTGATTGGCTTATTTTGTGGATAAACCACTTGTTGGGGTTGATAATGTAAGGGTAGTTTAGGTGATTGATCTTCAACCTCGAAGGCCCTTCCAAGACCTCAAGGGACAAGCACGCCAAATGTATAATCTCTAGTGCTTAGTTTTTTCTTTGAAAAGATTTAGTTAGCACATACACATTTAGCATACTTGCATCTGTGTGTATACTCTTCAAATGTCACTTTACACACTAGCACTTTGTTTGATATATTGTTATGTGTATTTGTGCTTAGTAATTCGTTTCCCGATAGTGTTCAGAAACGTCCGCGCATGCACTAGAATGTGCTTGGTTTTGCGCGAAGACCGCCCATAGAGAATGCCCTTGGCTTCTCCTTGGTTTTCACCTCTGTCGGTGATCGGCGGTTATGATCGACAGCCTAGCCGCCGAATGAAATCGCCGTTTGCTTCCAGAAGTGTCTGGAGCAATTCTGTGGTCACGATCGGCGGTCAAGACCGCCGTTCGAAACCGCCGTTCATACCTGATCGATTTAATATCTCGGGTTTGATTCGACGGTTGGATCGGCAGTCATGAAACCGCCGTTGATGCTCTGTTCTTCACGGGCTCAATTCAACGGTCGTAATCGGTAGCCTGGTCACCGATTGAAACCGCCGATCGGTGCGTTTCAAGGGCAAACTTGTCTTTTCACATGCTATGTTTTTCATGCCTATAAATATCTCACTTTCTCTTGTTCTGAACATGACTCTTTAATCATCAAGAACCCTATATTTTTAAAGAGAGATTTGGAGAGTAAAAGCAACAAAGTTTGCTCATTTAAACACTCAAATACATTCTTTTGTGCATCAAAGTTCATCTTGCATTCATCTATGAATGGGTTTGCATCATCACAACATGCTTGGTAAGATTTTGATTAATTTCATCTTATTTTAGTTTTTTACTATCAAGCATATTCTCTTTTAATTTACTTGTATGTTTTTGATCATATGATAAATACAAGAATAGAGAATTGATTGTGATGAATTGATTGAGCGTTGTTTTGTGATAGCTAATTAGGTTTTTAATTAATCTTGATTAGCTAAGCTATTTGACATGTCATTTAGCAATTGATATCTAGGGTTATTTTAATTGATTATATCATCATCCTAGATAAGCATCTAAGGTTACCTAGCCTTGTTTGTTATTTGAGTATTCATATATATTCACATAGGTTGTATAATCTCTTCATTGAGAATTAAGTCTTGAGGCTAAGATTGCTTAGGCCTCAAGCAATTAGGACTAGAGCCAATTTTAAGGGCCCTTGTGGTAGAAGTGGGGGGTTATTGACATGAGTGTTAAACGAGATCTACATAGGTTGTAAACTCCATTTCAATTAGTGGATTTCGAGGTCCGAGTGTGGCGCACTAAACAGCCCGTGGTTTTTCCCAGTGGTTGGGTTTCCACGTATACATCAAGTGTTGTTTAAATTCCGCACTATATTACACTTGTTTGTATTTTTGACTAGTAGGGGCATTTTCGTAAAATTGACTTGCATGTGAAAATTGGGTAATAATAATTAAAATCTATTCACCCTCCCCCCCTCTAGATATATCTATCATACACACCGAGCGTTATTGTATTACTTTCAATTGGTATCAAAGCGGGTTCCTAGATATACTTAGGTGATCCTAGCTCATTTTAGGTGTGTTTTGCATTTGTGTGATTTTTGCTCATTCATATATTTTGCATTCATTTGAATTCATTCATTATACAATGAGTGGATACGGTGGAAACCAAGATGGTGCGTCAAGTACATGACCTCCTCTCCTCACCGGTGTGAATTATGCCTCTTGGAAAGGCAAGATAGAGGCATACTTGTGTCAAATCCATGATAGGGCATGGATGGCAATTGAAGATGGGTATGTGGCTCCTAAGATGACTCCCACGGGTGGTGGAGAAGAAGTACTCAAGCCTAAGGCTCAGTGGTCCACTGAAGAGTTTGAGACTTCAAAATGGAATAGGAAGGCTTGGCACGCTCTTCTATGTGCAGTGGATGAAAATCAGTACAAACTGATTCAAAACACTAGGATAGCTAAGGAGGCATGAGATATCCTATAGGTTGCACATGAAGGAACCGATGTTGTCAAGGATTCCAAGCTTCAAGTCCTTCAAACGAAATTTAAGTTGCTTAAGATGGAGGAGGACGAATGCTTCAATGACTTTGAAGTCAAGTTGATGGATATTGTAAATCAAAGCCATCAACTCGGTGACCCTTATATGGATACGAGATGTAGGGATTCCCAATTATTGATTGGCTTATTTCGTGGACAAACCACATGTGGGGCTTGTTGTAAAGGTAGCTTAAGAATTGGTGAAAGTTCAATGGCCCTCTCAAGACCTCAAGAGAAGAAGCACCAAAGATAAATTCTAGTGCTTACATGCTTTGAAGAGATCATAGTTGCACACACTCACAACTCATGCATATTTCTTATACTTATATGTTGTGTGTTTTTATATGTGTGCATTCATAATTGTTGAATATCTCTTCATGCATGTTTATTTAATTGCATCTTGTTCTATGATAATGCCATGACATGTTAGGCATTATGATGCATTCAATTCTCACACTTGCACTTCATGTATGTTAGCTTTAAGTGTGGTATAATTCGTTTCCCGAAGATGGTTCGGAAACGTCCGCGCGTGCACGTTGGTGTGCTTGTCTTGCGTGAAGATTGCCTTCGGAGAATGCCCTTGGCTTCTCCTTAGGATTCGCCACTTTGCACACTTGCATATTGTGCACAAAGTGGAAACAGGGCATTGTCGCTATTTATTGGTGTCGCCCTTTGGTGATATCGCCAAGGCGACAGAATGTTATACTTGAAAAAACCAATCAGGTATGAGGTCGCCATTAGGTCGCCATTTGTACAAATGGCGACCTAGGAGAAAATCAGGCTTTTATTTTCAAAACGACCTCACTTCATTTTGACACCCTATATATATGCCACTTTGACTTTAGGTCAATTAAGTGAGTTGATTTTCAGATTCCATACTTAGAATATTTTTCAAGCAAAGAAAAATACAAAAGAACTCATCTTTAACCACTCAAATCAAATCTTTTGCGCATCAAGTTTTATATTGCATCTTCTATGACAATAAAAAGCATCCATGTATGGGTTTGCATCATCACAACTTGCTTGGTAAGATTTTGATTAACTTCATCTTATTTTAGTATTTTTACTATCAAGCTTTCTCTTTTAAATTACTTGTATGTTTTAGATCATATGCTAAATACAAGAAAAGAGAATTAATTGTGATGAATTGATTGAGTGTTGTTTTGTAATAGCTAATTAGGTTTTTGATTAATCTTGATTAGCTAAGCTATTTGACATGTCATTTAGCAATTGATATCTAGGGTTGATTTAAATTGATTATATCATCATCCTAGATAAGCATCTAAGGTTACCTAGCCTTGTTTGTTATTTGAATATTTATACATATTCACATAGGTTGCATAATCTCTTCATAGAGAATTAAGTCTTGAGGCTAAGGTTGCTTAGGCCTCAAGCAATTAGGACTAGAGCCACTTTTAAAGGCCCGAGTGGTAGAAATGGGGGGTTATTGACCGGAGTGTTAGACGAGGTCTACATAGGTTGTAAACTCCATTTCAATTAGTGGATTTCGAGGTCCGAGTGTGGCACACTAAACAGCCCGTGGTTTTTCCCAGTGGTTGGGTTTCCACGTATACATCAAGTGTTATTTAAATTCCGCACTATATTACACTTGCTTGTATTTTTGACTAGTAGGGGCATTTTCGTAAAATTGATTTGCATGCAAAAATTGGGTAATAATAGTTAAAATGTATTCACCCCCCTCTAGATATATTTATCATACACACCGAGCGTTATTGTATTACTTTCAATTGGTATCAGAGCGAGTTCCTAGATATACTTAGGTGATCCTAGCTCAATTTTGGTGTGTTTTGCATCTTGTGTGATTTTTTGATTTATTCATACATTTTGCATTCATCTCATTTGCATTCATCCAAACACTATGAGTGGTTTCGGGATGAGCAAAGAGAAAGCGTCGAGCGTGAGGCCACCATTGCTCACCGGCGATATTTACTCCTCATGGAAGGAGGTTGAAGATGACTCGGACGAAGACATAGCATTATTGCTAAATAGGTTCAAGAAGTTTACCAAGTTCGAGAAGAAGGGCATTGAATCCAAAGGCCAAACTTTGAGGAAAAAGGGTTCCCTCAACAAGTTTGAGCATGGGCAAGAGAAGACCGAAAAGAAAGAGGTTCAATGCTATGAGTGTGTTGGTGTAGGACACCTCGCCTCCAATTTTGTTAATTGCCTAAACAAGAAGATGGAAAAGGTGATAACTACCTCTTGGAGTGATATTAGTAATGACTCCGATGAGAGAAATGAGTCGTCAAGTGAAGAAGAATGTGCCATTAACTACAAGGCATTTGGAGCCAAGAGTGTAGAAGTTGAAGTTGATGGCAATAACGTCTTGACTAGTGATCCCATGGAAGAAGTAGATGAAGAAGTAGCTCTAGAGAAAATTGGAGCAGCTACTCATTAGGATATGACTCATATTACATCAAGTGACCAAGGTGTTGGTCTTGATGAGGAAGATGACTCCATAGGTAAGATGGAGAATTTAGAAAATGACTCACATGGTGAGAATATGTCATCTAACTCCATAAATGGAAATGTGGAGAATTTGGATCATGAAGACCACTTGAAAAGATTTGAAAGCTATAAGATAGAGAATGAAAAGGAGATTCAAACTTTGAAGGAAGAAAACCTTAAGCTTTCAACATAAGTGGACCACTTAAGTAGTGAAGTGGTGAGGTCCATGAAGGATGAAGACAAACTAAGAGATGAGCTAGATTTGTCTAGGAGGAATGAAGAAGGGTTGAAAAGGGAACTTAGAGATGCTAGAGATTTGATCGCTAAGTTGACCTTTAGCACGGATAAACTTAACCACATGTTAAGTGTTGGAAAAAGCCCTTGTGACAGGAGAGGTCTTGGCTTTGAAGATTACAAGGAGACTCCCACTCCTAACAAGACCATGTTTGTCAAGAGTTTGAGCAAGATATAAGCCTCGCCGATGCACTCTCCTAGGAAGAAAATTGATCTAGGACAATGTTCAAGAAGTGCACAAGTGAAGGAAGCTCCAAAGAGACAACCTCAAGCTCAAAAAGTTCCTCAACCTAACTTCCCTAAAGCTCAAATTCATCAAGGGAAGAGATCAATCATGCAAGCTAAATCAAGGAAGTAACAATGTCTTGGTCATCAACAATGAAGGAAAGATCCTATCCAACATCCAAGACAACCACAACGACAAGAGAAAGCTCCAATGCATACTCACGGGGATGGTATGATTTCAAACTTCATTCCCACTTGTCATTTTTGTGGTATTGATGGTCATATTAGACCAAAGTGCTTCCATTACATTAACATGTGTAGAACTAAAAGCATGATTGAAAAGAGAATGACAAGAGCTAGAATGCATGCTAATAGGAAGTAAAATATTCATGTTCATGATCCTATTACTTCTAGTACTCTTGAACCATTGTCCACTAGGAAGAAAAATGTCATATCTATGTGGATAAGGAAAAATGAACCCGCTTGCTATGAGACTAACAAGTCTCAAATAGGTTCAACCAAGTCAAATGGACTTGGGAGGTCCATAGGACCTCATGGCCTTCATTAATGAATGATGAGATTGACCCCATATGGGGAACTCAAGCAAAGAGAGCTTATGCATACTTGTTGCATGCAAATTTTTGAAAAATCTTATGCTTCTTTGTTGATTGCTTGAGTAAGCTTGGTTGCATATATGTATATATGTTTTCAATTCAATAAGTGTGAACCATGCTTGTCTACAATCCATGTCATATTTATGTTCAAACATGCATTTTTGGACTAGGAGATTTACATAGGAAGTATGATATGAATGACCTATAGTTATCTCCATGACATGATGATTCTTAACGACATGCTTAAAAATCGAAAAGCATGAGTTGTATTTATAACATGCCAATGACATATGAAAAGCATGAAATTCAAATGACATGCTCAAATGAAAAAGCATGAATTGATGATTGCAATTTTTAAATGAAAAACTTATGTGAAAAAGCTTATGAGACTCAAATGAATAAAGGATCTTGTATCCGTTCAAAGGATTTTAAAATCCAAATGTCTCTCTTTCTTTATTTGTTGAACATGTCTACTATCATACAGGTTTCATTCCCGGAAAAATCAAATAGGGTGCAAAGTTGCTCATGACATGTTTGGCTTATAAAGATGGATATAGTTGCTCATAAATTAAAATCAATGAAAACTCTATATCCTTGCTTCTCTCATGACATTGGTGAAATTGGTTTGAATTCTTATTAGAAATCTTTTTTCATTTGCTTTGCCAAATACCATTGTATTTTGGACTTGAATGCTACATGTCTTGTTTGCAAAGCATGTTTTGATTCACACATTTATTTTAATAAATCTCCTTGTTTCTCTCCAATTGATTGAGTTGCATAAAGTGGATTATATGATTATGCAAGTATATAGTATGCTACTATCTCTCTTTGCTAAGTGACCCGGTTGGGGACTACTCCTTTGCCTATATCATGACAAAAAGGGAGAGTAGAATGGTGGTAAGGGGAGTTGCAAATTGTGGTAGCAATTATGCATGTTGGGGAGACAACCCATTGAGGGGGAGTAACCCATTGAGGGGGAGCATTGCATTCACAATTATTGCATGATGTTGTAGTTGTACTTAAATTCATAGAATGCAAATGCTTGTTTATGCTCTCACTTGATTCATCTCACTTTTTACTTGTATTGGAAAGTTTAGAAACTTTACTTTCAGGGATTGATTGTTCTACAAGAGATTGAAGGCTTCAAGATTATTTTTATATATCTCTTTGTAAAGTAGAAAATCATTGTAGACCCGTAGTTTCTATTATGTTGTGGGGAATCAATGTGAGTGGTGGTTTTGTAACGAAATAGCCAAGGGGGGAGATTGTAAGGATTCCCAATTATTGATTGGCTTATTTCGTGGACAAACCACATGTGGGGCTTGTTGTAAAGGTAGCTTAAGAATTGGTGAAAGTTCAATGGCCCTCTCAAGACCTCAAGAGAAGAAGCACCAAAGATAAATTCTAGTGCTTACATGCTTTGAAGATATCATAGTTGCACACACTCACAACTCATGCATATTTCTTATACTTATATGTTGTGTGTTTTCATATGTGTGCATTCATAATTGTTGAATATCTCTTCATGCATGTTTATTTAACTGCACTTGTTCTATGATAATGCCATGACATGTTAGGCATTATGATGCATTCAATTCTCACACTTGCACTTCATGTATGTTAGCTTTAAGTGTGGTATAATTCGTTTCCCGAAGATGGTTCGGAAACGTCCGCGCGTGCACGTTGGTGTGCTTGTCTTGCGCGAAGATTGCCTTCGGAAAATGCCCTTGGCTTCTCCTTAGGATTCACCACTTTGCACACTTACATATTGTGCACAAAGTGGAAACAGGGCATTGTCGCTATTTATTGGTGTCGCCTTTTGGTGATGTCGCCAAGGTGACAGAATGTTATACTTGAAAAAACCAACCAGGTATGAGGTCGCCATGAGGTTGCCATTTGTACAAATGGCGACCATGAAGTTTTACATTAGGTCGCCATGAGGTCGCCATTTGTACAAATGGCGACCTAGAAGAAAATCAGGCTTTTATTTTCAAAACGACCTCACTTCATTTTGACACCCTATATATATGCCACTTTGACTTTAGGTCAATTAAGTGAGTTGATTTTCAGATTCCATACTTAGAATATTTTTCAAGCAAATAAAAATACAAAAGAACTCACCTTTAACCACTCAAATCAAATCCTTTGCGCATCAAGTTTCATATTGGATCTTCTATGACTATATAAAAAGCATTCATGTATGGGTTTGCATCATCACAACTTGCTTGGTAAGATTTTGATTAACTTCATCTTATTTTAGTATTTTTACTATCAAGCTTTCTCTTTTAAATTACTTGTATGTTTTAGATCATATGCTAAATACAAGAAAAGAGAATTGATTGTGATGAATTGATTGAGTGTTGTTTTGTAATAGCTAATTAGGTTTTTGATTAATCTTGATTAGCTAAGCTATTTGACATGTCATTTAGCAATTGATATCTATGGTTGATTTAAATTGATTATATCATCATCCTAGATAAGCATCTAAGGTTACCTAGCCTTGTTTGTTATTTGAATATTTATACATATTCACATAGGTTGCATAATCTCTTCATAGAGAATTAAGTCTTGAGGCTAAGGTTGCTTAGGCCTCAAGCAATTAGGACTAGAGCCACTTTTAAAGGCCCGAGTGGTAGAAGTGGGGGGTTATTGACCGGAGTGTTAGACGAGGTCTACATAGGTTGTAAACTCCATTTCAATTAGTGGATTTCGAGGTCCGAGTGTGGCGCACTAAACAGCCCGTGGTTTTTCCCAGTGGTTGGGTTTCCACGTATACATCAAGTGTTATTTAAATTCCGCACTATATTACACTTGCTTGTATTTTTGACTAGTAGGGGCATTTTTGTAAAATTGACTTCCATGCGAAAATTGGGTAATAATAGTTAAAATCTATTCACCCCCCCCTCTAGATATATTTATCATACACACCGAGCGTTATTGTATTACTTTCAGGAGAGTCAAGCAAAAAATTATGAGGTCTCTCCCCGCTAGGTTTGAAGCAAAAGTGACAGCTTTAGAAGAAAACAGTGGATATAAGGATATGAAGTCGAGCGAGGTAATTGGAAGACTCATCGCCTATGAATCTAGGAAGGCTCCTAGTATTTCACCTCCTAAAAAGCAAAAAGGAATTGCTTTGAAAGCTTCCAAGGTTGTGAAGGAGGAAAAAGGTGACTCAGACGAAGACACGGCATTGTTGCTTAGAAGATTCAAAAAATTCGTCAAGTTCGAGAAGAAGGGCTTTGGATCCAAAGGCCAAGACTTGAAGAAAAAGGCTCCCTTCAAGAGTTTTGAGCCTAGGCAAGAGAAGAGTGAAAAGAAAGGGGTCTAATGCTATGAGTGTGGCGGTATAGGACACATCTCACCCGATTGTGGGAATTTGAAGAATAAGATGGGAAAAGTGATGGCCGCCATTTGGAGTGAAAGTGATGACTCCGGAAAGGGAGACAAGTCATTAAGTGATGATGAGCTTACCATCGACTACACGGCATTTGGGGCCACTTGTGTAGAAGATAAAGTTGTTGGTAAGAATGACTTGACTAGTGATCCCATAGAAGAAAAAGATGAAGAAGTAGCTCTAGAAGTGATAGGTGAAGCTACTCATTGAGATATGGCTCTCATTGACTCAAGAGACCAAGGTGAAGGTCTTAATGAGGGAAATGACTCCATAGGAGAGATGGAGAGTGGAGGAGATAGCTCAAGTGTATATGACTCCTCATCTAACTCTACAAATGGAAGTGTAGAGAAAATGGATGTTAATGACTTTATAGTCAAGTGTGAAAGTTCATTGAAGAATAACAACAGAAAGTTGAAGATTTTAGAGGATGAAAATCTAGAGCTTTCAACACACAATGACCACTTAAGTAAACAAGTGGAGGCATCCAAGATGATTGAAGACAAGCTAAGGGATGAGCTAGCTTTGTCTAAGAGGAATGAAGAAGGGTTGAAGAGAGAGCTTGATGAAGCTATAGAGTCAGTGACTAGGATGACTACAAGCACCAAGAAACTTGACCACATTCTTGGTAGTGGAAAGAACCCTTGTGACAAGAGAGGTATTGGGTATGAAGAAAGCAAGGAGATCACTACTCCAACCAAGACCGTCTTTGTCAAGAGTTTGAGCAGGATAAAAGCCTCGCCGGTGCACACTCCTAGGAAGAAAATTGATCTAGGACAATGTTCAAGAAGTGCACAAGTGAAGGAAGCTCCAAGGAGACAACCTCAAGCTCAAAAAGTTCCTCAACCTAACTTCCCTCACGCTCAAATTCATCAAGGGAAGAGGCAAATCATGCAAAATGGATCAAGAAAACAAGCTAGACCGGTTCAACAACAAATAAGATTTGAACCCGTTCAACCACAAAGTCATGGGAAGGCTCTTATGCATGCACAAGGACATGGTATGAATTCTAAATTTATCCCTACATGTCACTTTTATGGTATTGATGGTCACATTAGACCAAATTGCTTTCATTTCATTAAATTATGTAGAATCAAAAGCATGATTGAAAAGAGAATGACAAGAGCTAGAATGCATGCTAATAGGAAGGAAAATATTCATGTTCATGATCCTATAATTTCTAGTACTCTTGAACCATTGTCCACTAGGAAGAAAAATGTCATATCTATGTGGATAAGAAAAAATGAACCCGCTTGCTATGAGACTAACAAGTCTCAAATAGGTTCAACCAAGTCAAATGGACTTGGGAGGTCTATATAACCTCATGACCTTCATTGATGAAGGATGGTGATTGACCCCATATGGGGAACTCAAGCAAAGAGAGCTATTGCATACTTGTTGCATGCAAATATTTAAAAAATCTTATGCTTTTTTATTGATTGCTTGAGTAAGCTTGGTTGCACATATGTATATATGTTTTCAATTCAATAAGTGTGAACCATGCTTGTTTACAATCCATGTCATATTTATGTTCAAACATGCATTTTTGGACTAGGAGATTTACATAGGAAGTATGATTTGAATGACCTATAGTTATCTCCATAACATGGTGATTCTTAAAGACATGCTTAAAAATTGAAAAGCATGAGTTGTTTTTATAACATGCTAATGACATATGAAAAGCATGAAATTCAAATGACATGCTCAAATGAAAAAGCATGAATTGATGATTGCATTTTTTAAATGCAAAACTTGTGTGAAAAAACTTATGAGACTCAAAATGAATAAAGGATCCTGTATCCGTTCAAAGGAATTTATATTCCAAATTGTCTCTCTTTCTTTATTAGTTGAACGTGGCTACTATCATACGAGTTTCATTCCCAGAAATATCGAATAGGGTGCAAAGTTGCTCATGCCATGTTTTGCTTATAAAGATGGATATAGTTGCTCATAAATTAAAATCAATGAAAACTCTATATCCTTGCTTCTCTCATGACATTGGTGAAATTGGTTTGAATTCTTATTAGAAACCTTTGTCATTTGCTTTGCCAAATACCATTGTATTTTGGACTTGAATGCTACATGTCTTGTTTGCAAAGCATGTTTTGATTCACACATTTATTTTAAATAAATCTCCTTGTTTCTCTCCAATTGATTGAGTTGCATAAAGTGGATTATATGATTATGCAAGTATATAGTTTGCTACTATCTCTCTTTGCTAAGTGACCCGGTTGGGGACTACTCCTTTGCCTATATCATGACAAAAAGGGGGAGTAGAATGGTGGTAAGGGGAGTTGCAAATTGTGGTAGCAATTGTGCATGTTGGGGAGACAACACATTAAGGGGGAGTAACCCGTTGAGGGGGAGCATTGCATTCATCATACATTGCATGATGTTATTGTTGTACTTAAATTCTTAGAAATGCAAATGCTTGTTTATATCCTCACTTGATTAATCTCACATTTTACTTGAATTGGAAAGTATAGAAATTTTGCTTTCAAGGATTGATTATTCTACATGAGATTGAAGACTTCAAGATTATTTTTATATATCTCTTTGTAAAGTAGAAAATCATAGTAGACCCATAGTTTCTATTATGTTGTGAGGAATCAATGTGAGTGGTGGTTTTGTCACGAAATAGCCAAAGGGGGAGATTGTAAGGATTCTCATATATTGATTGGCTTATTTCATGGACAAACCACTTGTTGGGGTTGATAATGTAAGGGTAGTTTAGGTGATTGATCTTCAAGCTTGAAGGCCCTTCCAAGACCTCAAGGGACAAGCACGCCAAAGGTATAATCTCTAGTGCTTAGTTTTTTCTTTGAAGAGATTTAGTTAGCACATACACACTTAGCATACTTGCATTTGTGTGTATACTCTTCAAATGTCACTTTACACACTAGCACTTTGTTTGATATATTGTTATGTGTATTTGTGCTTAGTAATTCGTTTCCCGATAGTGTTCGGAAATGTCCGCGCATGCACTAGAATGTGCTTGGTTTTGCGTGAAGACCGCCCATGGAGAATGCCCTTGGCTTCTCCTTGGTTTTCACCTCTGTCGGTGATCGGCGGTTATGATTGGCTGCCTGGCCGCCGAATGAAATCGCCGTTTGCATCCAGAAGTGTCTGGAGCAATTCTGCGGTCACGATCGGCGGTCACGATCGGCGGTCACGACCGCCGTTTGAAACCGCCGTTCATACCTGATCGATTTAATATCTCGGGTTTGATTCTACGGTTGGATCGGCAATCATGAAACCGCCGAATGAAACCGCCGAATGAAACCGTCGTTGATACTCTATTCTTCACGGGCTCAATTCGACGGTCGTAATCGGCGGCCTGGCCGCCGATTGAAACCGCCGATCGGTGCTTTTCAAGGGCAAACTTGTCTTTTCACATGCTCTATTTTTCATGCCTATAAATATCTCACTTTCTCTTGTTCTGAACATGACTCTTTAATCATCAAGAACCTTATATTTTTAAAGAGAGATTTTGAGAGTAAAAGCAACCAAGTTTGCTCATTTAAACACCCAAATACATTCCTTTGTGCATCAAAGTTCATCTTGCATTCATCCATGAATGGGTTTGCATCATCACAACATGCTTGGTAAGATTTTGATTAATTTCATCTTATTTTAGTAATTTACTATCAAGCATATTCTCTTTTAATTTACTTGTATATTTTTGATCATATGATAAATACAAGAATAGAGAATTGATTGTGATGAATTGATTGAGTGTTGTTTTGTGATAGCTAATTAGGTTTTTAATTAATCTTGATTAGCTAAGCTATTTGACATGTCATTTAGCAATTGATATCTAGGGTTGTTTTAATTGATTATATTATCATCCTAGATAAGCATCTAAGGTTATCTAGCCTTGTTTGTTATTTGAATATTCATATATATTCACATAGGTTGTATAATCTCTTCATTGAGAATTAAGTCTTGAGGCTAAGATTGCTTAGGCCTCAAGCAATTAGGACTAGAGCCACTTTTAAAGGCCCCGAGTGGTAGAAGTGGGGGGTTATTAACCGTAGTGTTAGACGAGGTCTACATAGGTTGTAAACTCCATTTCAATTAGTGGATTTCGAGGTCCGAGTGTGGCGCACTAAACAGCAGCCCGTTGTTTTTCCCAGTGGTTGGGTTTCCACGTATACATCAAGTGTTATTTAAATTCCGCACTATATTACACTTGCTTGTATTTTTGACTAGTATGGGCATTTTCGTAAAATTGACTTGCATGTGAAAATTGGGTAATAATAGTTAAAATCTATTCACCCCCCTATAGATATATCTATCACACACACCGAGCGTTATTGTATTACTTTCACCTGTTAAGTCGACAGCCAAAATGTTCCATTCCCCCTCCTCGTCATCGACATCGACATCGACATCCTCATCGTCTTCTTCATCAGCTATTTGAACCAGGTCCTCGGGTCTACTGTTGAAACCCGACCCGGTTCTAAAATTCCCATCAGAACAACGGTGCTTAAGCGAAGTGTTGTCACTAGCGACGTCACCATCGTCCAGACCACGTTTTTTACCTTTAGATGTCGGGGAACTCCCCTCTGACTCTACCCGCTCCATGTTTAATATTTCGTCGAGGCTATTAGGAGGGTTTGAGGAGGTAGGTTGACGGTTTAGCGAAGCCAAATGGGGGTTCAAGGTAAGAAGGGCTGGTGCAAAAGTAGGGAGCTTCGATGGTGAGGCCATTTCAATAAAAGAAAGAAGAAAGTAAGGATTCTTGAAGAAGGAAGGCTTGAGAGAGAAGAAAAAATTAACTCTTTAAAATACAAGTAAGCGTGAGCATATGAAAGAAGAAGAAACAGTGTATTTATAGGCAGAGATGGGCAGTTACCAAAATAGAAGAAGAAATGTAACCGGAGACGGATCAAGACGGTTTCGAGGGAGTCGCGCCGAAACGGCCCGTTCAAAATCTGAATGCAATCGTCATCTAGCACGTGGACTTTGCATTAAATACTGCCGTATACAAGGAAGATCTCCTCCTTAGTAATGGAAGCCAGCCAGACGAGACTAAACAAGCAGACAAGATGAAAAATCCTTCAAACGAACTAGAAATCCTGACTCCAACCCTAACAAGATACCGGTGTTCAAGTCAGGGGGGACTTCTGTTAACCGCCAAAAATGGCAGGGATCAAAGAAGAATTTTCCATCGGCCTCAGAAATGAAGTCGGGGTAAAAAGCTACCAGAGAAGAGGTATCCAGATACCCCGCTTTCCTACGAAAAGGCCAGGGTACGGACTTTTACCCACCACAATCAGGTCTAAGACTTCTAGGACTCAGAAAGTACTAGGAAACCTCGAAAACAAGAGCAGGAAACTCCACCACTACATGATCCTAGTACCTGTCTGCCTCCAGGCACCCCGGTACCTCGATACCCCCAAAACCCGATACGTTCAAATAGAAATTCATGAAAAACGAGAATAAGGCAAGGTACTTGAGTATCCCAATCCACTAAAAGCTAGTGATAGGCACCTAGTGAATAAACGGCCACGTGTTAATACAAGAATCACAAGGTTCCAACCCCGTCTAGAACAAAGAGCGGGTACCCCGAACAGCAAACTAAGTAGAAAGACAAGCACTAGACACCATCGTTTGAGACAGGGCATTACACTCATTCCCGCCATACAGAATCCTATTTGCAATGGAAGTCAACTTCCACTCAACCCGTCGAAGAAGGAATCACTTGATTTTAGGGATTAAATCCCCGACAAATTCGTTGATCACCAAGGAAAGACCCATGAATTGCTAAAACCCTAGACCAAAATTCTAGGAGTGCATGGCAAGAAACGGACCTATATATTCATCGTATGATCGCAAGAAGAGGAGGGACTTGATACTTTTCCACTTATCCACATGCATGAGAGCTTCATCGCCACCGCCCACAGAGTTTTTTTTTTTTTTCTCTCATAACCATACCTACGATCAATCTTGATTGTAACCCCACCGTGTATTGATGATCAATAACAATGAGCTATATGTACAATCCATTATTTATGTGAATTTTTCTTGTTACTGTCATCCTCCATTCTCGTTGAATTTCTAGGAAGCTATAGGTATCGAACTACTTGATACCCCTCCGATTGAGATCTACCGCGATCCCGGTCCCTTGAATTGTTAATTGGCAAAAATCACCCCAATGACAATTTTCAGTTAACACAATCAATTAAAACATGCAAGAAGAGATGTTCAAGAACATGCATGCACACATATAAAAACACATAACATACAAGAATAAGATTTATGCATGAGTTGTGTGTGTGTGCAACTAGATCTCTTCAAAGCAAAAAAGCACTATAATATACCTTTGGTGCTTCTTCTCTTGAGGTCTTGAGCGGGCCTTGGTTGTGCAAAACACCAACCATCAAAAACCTAAGTTACCCTTACATCAAGCCCCAATATGTTGTTTGTCCACGAAATAAGCCAATCAATAAATAGGAATCCTTACACATACAAATAATATAAGAGATGTCAATGATAAATAAAACACTAATTATGTAAGATAATAGTGAAGAACTTACCAAAGAGTGTGTGTTGACCAAAACCCATGCAAGCATGCATCCTAACTATGCTAGAAAATCCTAGATGATGTTTAGATGCATATGAGAATGGTTTTTAAGTGTTAAAAATGAGTTCTTGATTTGATTTTCTCTCAAATGTCTCTCTTTGAAGTTTAGGGTTCTTAGAGTCAAAGAACTGATTTGTAGAGAATGAGAAAGTGGTATATTTATAGACATCAAGAACAGGGCATGTGAAAAGACAAGATTACCCCTGAACCGCACAATCGGCGGTTTCAAAACCGTCGATCCAACCGCCAAATTGATCCTGAGAGAACAGGGGAACATCGACGGTTTCAATTGGCGGCTTCATGACCGCCGATCATAACCGTAGAACAAGACCCGAGAGATTAAATCGACCAAGTCTGATCGGCGGTTTCGAACGGCGGTCTCGGCCGCCGATCGTAACCATAGAAATGCACCAAAAACTTCTGGACATAAACGACGGTTTCATTCGGCGGTCATGGCTGCCGATCAAACCGCCGTTTCACCACTTTTGGTGAAACCAAAGGAGAGGCCAAGGGCATTCTCCGAAGGCGATCATCGCGCTAACCAAGCACACCATTGTGCATGCGCGGACGTTTCCGAACAACATTCGGGAAACGAATTACTAGACACACTAACACACAACAAAATATAACAACAAAGTGCAAGTGTGAAATATGACATGTGAAGAGAATGCATACATATGCAAGTATGCTAAGTGTGTGTGTGCAACTAAATCTCTTCAAAGAAAACTGAGCACTAAAGATTATACCTTTGGCGTGATTATCACCTTGAGGTCTTGAAAGGACCTTCGAGTTTCATCCTCAATCATCTAAACTACCCTTACAAATCAAACCCCAATATGTTGTTTGTCCATAAAATAAGCCAATCAATAAATGAGACTTTACAGACTTGAATAGCCTGCCAACCCATAGATTCCTTCGGAAGTTGGCTAAGGTTTCCTTCTCGACGAATACTTCTATTTGGATCACTTCTTTGTGGAATCTCTCCATGTAGGACCTTAGCGTCTCACACCGCTCCTAGATCATGTATTGGAGAAGGACAGGGTCTTTTGGACGAGGCTTGATTCCTTTAAACTAAGCGTAGAAATCTTTGGTAAGTTGTGTAAAAGAATCCACACTACCTGGGGGTAATTTTCTAAACCAAGTCTTGGCACAGTCCGTCAGGGTTGAAGGGAACATCTTGCACATTGCTGACTAGGTAGCATTTTGTATCTCCATATGGTGTACAAAGCTTTCCATGTGGCTTACGGGATCCTCTGATCCGGAATACTTTTCAGATGGCATTTTAAACTTGGGGGTAGCTCTACCTCTCTGACCCTTCTTGAGCAAGGTGCATTCATCTCCCCTAAGGGGTTCTTCCACGTTCCTCGATGCTTTCTTTTCCTCAACTCCTCGAGTTCCTTTGCTATTTTGGCCATCTGGTCTTCAAGGCGTCTAGGCCCACCGTTCCTAGATCGGGCCTCTAAACCTTCATTGTCCGAGGTTTCTGATACCATGGTTGCCTCCTTACACTCTTCTTTTTAAGGATGGTTTCCTCTGGGATTTCTTCTGGATTTGGTACTACCACCCGCATCGGGTTGTTAAGCCTTCTCCTCTGCTACTGGTTTAGCTGTTGGCTGGTTCCTCCTGCGAGGGATATCAACTACCGATTTCACCTATCGGGGTCTGAAATATACGGGTTGGTTTGGAAGTGGCGGTTTAAGTTTGTTGAAGACCGGTACCCGGGTACCCGGTCCAGCCTCTCTTACGGTCTTGGGCACTTCAAAGGGTATCCACTGGACGATCATCCGGAGGTGGATACTCTCTACGTAGGCAGCAGCCTGCTGTTCCAGGATATCCTGATTGATTTCCTGGACAATCGGGTCCTGGGGCGTAGAGCCCGCATTTGATGGTAGGACCGGTGTCGGGTTCTGGTTTCTCGATCCCCTTCCCTGCCGTTGGACCCTCTAGGTGGAGGTGAGGGATTAGGATCCCGATAGGTCAAGCTGCCATTGAGAGGATCATAGTCTCATCTTAGTGTCTTATGGGTAGAACTGAACAGCTTCTTCATAAATGGATAAGAGGATATTTCCCACAAACGGTGCCGAAAAGTGTTAGCAGGAAAATGTTAGAGGGGTCAAATTCCAATTAACACAGTATGTGAGTTATATCAACAATAAAAGAATAACACTGTTTTATTTATGAATCAAATGAAATACACGATACAATGGTGATAACACACACTTTTGATATAATGGGGGTCTTTGTAAGGTTTAGGTCAGAGATTTCTGACACAGTTGGCGATGGTGATGGCGATCTCGTACTAGTCGATAAGTAGAAAACTATAGGGTTACGGATTCCAGAATTGGATCCCCTCTTTTTCGAGAGTCTTGTAATATTTATAGGTCATGTTTCTTGCTCATTAATCTGGCAATCAATCAATCAATTAAGCAATCAACAGGACGTTGATGGTGGCTTCGTTTTAGGCGCGGGAATCGTTCCTATAATCAAGTGATTTTGTTTCCTTCTATGGCGGTCTTGACAGAGTTGACTAATCCCTTTCAAAATGGTGGGAGAAGTCAACTTTCCTTGTATTTTAAAAAGTTGGCATATATCGTCTTTCTTATAGCATAAATCTAGTTCATTGGTGTATTGGTTCTTTCTTCCTTAGTAATCTTCTTTTTACTTCAACCCCCACTGTCTGGTAGACTGGTTCTAGGAGGAATCCGGGTATCCAGGTATCCCGCATCCTATTGGACCGAGGTATCAGTATCCTTTGAGTAGCGAGGTGCCGGGGTGCCTGGGTACCAAGATACCGGGTCGACACAATGGCAGGATTGGTAGAAGGTGTAAGGATTCCCATATATTGATTGGCTTATTTCGTGGACAAACCACTTGTTGGGGTTGATAATGTAAGGGTAGTTTAGGTGATTGATCTTCAAGCTCGAAAGCCCTTCCAAGACCTCAAGGGACAAGCACGCCAAAGGTATAATTTATAGTGCTTGGTTTTCTTTGAAGAGATTTAGTTAGCACACACACTGTAAGGTTCCCATTTGTTGATTGGCTCATTTCGTGGACAAACCACATATTGGGGTTCTTTGTAAGGGTAGCCTAGGTATCGGGTTTATTGTTCGAAGCCCTTTGAAGACCTCGTATTGATAAGCACTGAAGGTATATTTCTTTGTGCTTACTTGTCTTGAAGAGATAGTTGCACACACTCACAACTCATGCATATGGTTAATACTTGTATGTTGTATGTCTTATTTTTGTGCATTAATGTTCATTAACATCTCTTCTTGCATGTTAGTTTGATTGCATCTTGCATATCCAATTGCCTTGTCATGCTTAGACTTAGGATTGCATTTTTGTATTGGGCGCTCCCAAAAGCGCTCTACAGAAGCGCTGTACGAACAGCGCCCATTGAGCGCTGTTCAGACCTGATCGATTTAATTCGGTCACTGTTGGGTCGCTGTACAGGCGCTGTACAAAGCGCTCTACGTACAGCGCCACTCTATTTTCCCGTGAGAACAGAGTAGGGGCGCTGTACAAGGGCTGTACAAGAGGCGCTCTACGTACAGCGCCCAAGGCAAATATGAGGCCAACTTATCAAAACGACCACACCTTGTTTTGGCCCCCTATATATATGCCACTTTGACTTTAGGTCAATCACATGAGTTCATATTCAGATTCTATACTTAGGATATTTTTCAAAGAAAAGAAAAATTCCAAAGAACTCATTTTTAGTTTACTCAAACACTTTTTCATGATCATCAATCATCATCTAGCATCATCCTTGATCATCTAGATGACATCTTGCATGGATTCTTCATCATACTTTGCTTGGTAAGCTTTTCACTAATATCTTACATATTTTGTGTTTCTCTTAACAAGCAATCTCATTTAATTACTTGTATGTTATTTTATATACTTTGAATACAAGTTTGAGATTAGTATGATGTATGTTTGAGAAGTTGTATTGTGATAGCTAATTAGGTTTTGTGCTTAATCTTGATTAGCTAAACTATTTGATTTGACATGTCATTTAGTTTTGATATCTAGGATTGCTCTAATTGCATATTAATCATCTTAGATAAGCATATAGGGTTTCCCTTGCTCTATGTTGCATTTTGGATATTCATATATTCACTTAGGGTTGTTATTCTCTTCATAGAGAAAGTAAGTCTTGTGTGTAGCATCCGGGATTAGGTTGCTTAGATCGCAAGCAAATTGGACTAGGTTCACTCATACCGGGATTAGGTAGGTGTGTGATTACTTCCGGGATTAGGTTGTAATCGTTTTACACATTTAGTGGATTCGAGGTTCGAGTGTGGCTTACTTACTAGCCCGTGGTTTTTCCCGTGAGGGTTTCCACGTAAAAATCAAGTCTTATTTAATTTCCGCATTTTATACTTGATTTATTGCTTTATCTATTTAGGGGTAATTTCGTAATTTGGACTAACACGAAAAATTGGGTAAAAAACTTAAAATCTATTCACCCCCCCTCTATATAGTTTTATACACACCGTGCTATAATTTGTTTCACACACACTTAGCATACTTCACATGTCACTTTACACAGTAGCACTTTGATTGTTATATCTTGTTGTGTGTATACGTGCTTAGTAATTCGTTTCCCGATAGTGTTCAGAAACGTCCGCGCATGCACTAGAATGTGCTTGGTTTTACGTGAAGACCGCCCACGGAGAATGCCCTTGGCTTCTCTTTGGTTTTCACCTCTGTTGGTGATCGGCGGTTATGATCGGCGGCCTGGCCGCTGAATGAAACCGCTGTTTGCATCCAGAAGTATCTAGAGCAATTCTGCGGCCACGATCGGCAGTCACGACCGCTGTTCGAAACCGCCGTTCATACCTGATCGATTTAATATCTCGGGTTTGATTCGGCGGTCACGAAACCGTCGAATGAAACTGATCAGTCTAATTCTATGCTTATATTTTGCCCGTTTTTCCTATGTATATGCTTGTTTCTTGGGTCCTTTTGGTGGGTTGATGTTTTTGTTAAGCCTTTGTAGGTCTCTCGGAGAAGATGGAGTCATAAGAGGAAGAAGAGGCTAAATTTACCATTTACCGCGGCTCGTGCCGCTCATCAAGCAAGTGCACCATCGGCGGCACGCTAGGCGGTCAAAGAGAATGCATTACCGCAGCCCATACCGCTCAGGAGGCAAGTGCCTCCCAAGCGGCCTACCCAGCGAGCCATATCAGAATGTTATCCTTTGGATTTCCGCTGCCCATGCAAGTGCCTACACAGCGGTACGAGCAGCGGTAATCCACTTTCCTCGTTTCCTCAGGACAAGGCAGAAGCCCTAAATGAAAGAAAAAAAGAGATATTTAAGGGAACCACTATCAGATCGAGAGGAGGGCGACCACAAGGGTATTAGACCCAAAAACACCATTCTTTCACATTGATTCATTCCATTGATTCTTTCATTCACATCATCCATCCTTGGAGGATTCTTGGAAGCAAGAAGAAGGAGATTTCCAGCCAAGAAGCTATCAAGATAAATATGGGTTTTCTCTACATCTCTTCTATGTTTTTGTTCTCTCCATTGATGAGTAACTAAACCTTTATTAGGGGATTGATGTAACCAATTTTGGACAACTCTATGTAATCAATTAGTCTATCTTTTGTTAATCAATTGGGTTTTAGTCTTGTCTATTGAATTAATTGCTCTACATTACTTATTCATATTAT
This sequence comes from Acer yangbiense, assembly GCA_008009225.1. NCBI lineage: Eukaryota > Viridiplantae > Streptophyta > Magnoliopsida > Sapindales > Sapindaceae > Acer > Acer yangbiense. The sequence goes on from CM017772.1 coordinate 1,442,338, forward strand.
TTTGTGGCCTCAATTAATATGGGTTTGTGATTTAGTTTATCTATGAGATTAGGGTTTAGAAGTGAATGGCCTTTTCCATTTAAACCATGATCATAAGCTTAATAGATTTTGAAAGTTAATGTTTGCATGGCCTTGTTGCATTGATTTGGCTTAGAGTTTTGTTCTAAAGGATTTCGTTCCTATCACTTGACATATGGCATTTGTGCGAGTGGTAGGAAAGAGATTCGTTCTTAATTGTTTATCAAAACAAGCCCTAAACTTTATTGAAGTGTTTATTGAGACTGATTGAGAGCATTGAGTGTCTAAGAAAGGTGCATCGATTCCCTAGTTTTTCTCTCCATATATTCATTCCTTGTGTGTGATCTTTGATTTGATTTGATTCGATTTTAGTCTTTAGTTCAAGTAGTCATAATTTAGGTTAATTTTAGAATTAAACAATTTCCAAAACAAAGCATTATGCAATTTAGTTTTTCGCACTTAGAGTAATCCTTACTAGATTAATTGGCTTTGACCGATAGAATCACCGATCCCAGTGAACGAACTTTCTTAGTAAATTGAACACAGATTTTACTGCATCAATTTTGGCGCCACTGTCGGGGATTGGTATAGATTCTATTAGTTGAATCTAGTTAGTTAAGTTAGGTAGTGTGTGTCATTAGACTTTGTTTTAGTTTTAGTTTTTTCTTTTGTTTCTTTTTATCTCGTGGTAGTTGTGTTTTTAGTGTTTCAAGTTTTACAGGTGTATGAACGGACGTCGTTCGCTTGGAGGTATTCTGATCCCTACTAACGACGAGATTGACCGAGTAGGCCGGACAGACAGACAGTTCGAAGAGTTAGATCCTTTGGTTGAGGACATGGGTGATCACAGTGAGCAACGTGACCGGGTTATTCGAGCTGAAAAAGAGGTTCATGATGAACAAGGTGTTCAAAATAGACAGGGAATTCGATACAGTCCACCGGGTTCTCCAAGACATTCACTAGAAGATGATATCAGAATAATGAGAGAGTCTGGACAGCCTATGCTGGGAAACCAACCTTAGCCGATTGTGTTAGATGCTGTAGCCAGAAGTTATGAGTTGAGGAGTATCCATTTAAATATGTTGCCATCTTTTCACGGTTTGGCAACAGAAGACTGCCTCCAGTTTATGAAGGACTATTAAGCTACCATAGAGCATTTCCCAATAGGCAGATTGACAGAAGAGCAATTAAGGATGAGGTGTTTTCGGTATTGTTTGAAGGACAAGGGCGTCAAGTGGTACAATTCAATAAGGGCAGGATCTTTGAGATCATGGGTTGACGTGTGCACTGCATTCTTCAACAGATGTTTCCCTACTTCAAAAGCAAAAGAAGTCCGGATCAAGATAGCTAGTTCCGGTGAAGAAGATGGTGAGTCGTTCCATGAAGCATGGTCGCGATATAAGGAGCTGTTAGATCAAATTCCCCTTCACATGGTGACAGAAGAATACAAAGTCCGCACTTTTTATGATGGATTGACACCTTTCACATAAGCCATTGTTGACAACAATTGTGGGGGTATCATCACCAGAAAATCTGCTTTAGAGATTGCTGAGATCTATGAAACTTTGGCTCTAAACTCCCAGCATAGAAGTTCAACTATCAGAAAGGGAGGAAAGTATGAGGTCAACCAGACAACTGGGGTGGAAATTCAGATGGCAAATCTAGCTAAGCAAGTACAAGCTATGATGGCCCAAAACTCGAATAGGACTCAACAGCAGTCAGGGGTGAACTCAGTGCAAGATGGAGATGGGATACCATTTGAGACAGAGGAGGTTCAAGCTTTCAATTGCCAAAGAGGAAGAAACGATCCTTACTCGAACACCTACAATCCTGGATGGCGTAACCACTCAAATTTATCTTATTCTGACCCTAACACTGCTCTAAATAGTCATCAGCTCATTCAACAGAACACTCAGGGAACCAATCAAGGAGGGTACAACAGAGGCAATTACCAAGGCCAAGGTTCCAATAGTCAACCTCAACAATGGAACAATGCTGCAAATAGAGACAGTACCACCTATCAGCCGAAGAAGAGATCTTTAGAGGATATTATGACATCCCTGGCTGAGAATACAGAGCGCTTCTCACGTGATACAAATAAGAGATTTAACAATGTTGAGTCATCCATTAAAAATTTAGAAACACAGATAGGGCAAATAGTCGACGCAATTCGCAAGAATGAACCAGGAAGGTTTCCTAGTCAATCAGAACAAGCCAAGGCATTGACTGTGCTGAGAAGTGGGCGAGTGTTAGACACTGAAGTAGTTAGAGGGCAAAAGAAAGAGGACACCAGGGGATCAGAAGAGGTGAGGGAGAAGGAGGATAGAGAAGAAGAAGAGGTAGTGGTAGATCCACCACCAAAGAAGACCTCGGTTTTACACAAATCGTTAGACCCTTATATTCCACCCCCTCCATATGTTCCACCAATTCCTTTTCCTGGGAGACTTAAAAGGGACAAGCTAAGTAAGGCATTCAAAGAGATTTTTGATGTTCTGTCCAAGGTACATGTGAACTTACCTTTACTCGAAATGATAGAAAAAATGCCTGCATATGCAAAATTTTTCAAGAGCCTTCACACTAACAGGCAGAAGTTCGGGCCGAATCATCAGGAATACATAGCTGGCAGTGCTAGTGCAGTTTTGCAAAAGGAACTTCCTCCCAAACTGAAAGATCCGGGCAGTTTTTGCATCAATATCATAGTAGAAGGTACCCAACTTGAAAGAGCAATGCTAGATTTAGGTGCCAATATTAATTTGATGCCTTATTCCATTTACAAGCAGTTAGGGTTGAATGAGTTGAAGCCTACAACAATGTCACTTTTGTTAGCAGATGGTTCAGTAAGATATCCAAGAGGGAATGTTGAAGATGTACTGGTCCAAGTTGGGAAACTTATTATTCCAGCTGATTTTGTGGTATTAGACATGGAGGACGTGAGTAAAGAGACTGACATGAGACCTGTTCTTCTCGGTAGACCGTTCATGGCCACAGCAAAGACATTTATTGATGTGCAGAATGGAAAACTTTCAATGACAGTGTTAGATGAGACAGTGGAGTTCAAACTATTTGAAGCATCATCATACCCTGCCGGAGCTGATGATTGTTCATTCATCGAGGTTTTAGACCCTGGGGTTGATGGAATATTCAAGGATGAGGATTTGGCGGATTAGGATTGGAATGATCAAGACGACAAGACTGACGATAGTTCTGAACTAGCTGAAAAAGAGGTTGAAGATTTCCAAGTTTCAACTGTCAGTTTTGCCAATGATCCACCACCAAAGTTGGAACTCAAGGAGTTAGCAACAACTCTGAAGTATGTGTATCTAGGTGAGAATGAGACATACCCGGTAATTGTTGCTTCAGAGTTGCAGAGTAATGAGGAAGAAAGGCTCATCGGGGTTCTACAGAAACACAAGTCAGCTATAGGATGGTCAATTGAAGATATCAAGGGAATCAGTCCAACAATTTGCATGCACAAGATATTTCTCGAAGAAGAGTCTAGACCGTCAAGAGAGGCTCAGAGGAGATTAAATCCGATAATGAAAGAGGTAGTGAAGAAAGAGGTCTTGAAACTTCTACAAGTGGGGATAATTTATCCCATATCAGACAGTAAGTGGGTCAGCCCGATTCACGTAGTTCCTAAGAAATCAGGTATTACCGTGGTTCGCAATGAGCAGAATTAGTTGGTTCCACAGAGGCTTCAGACAGGATGGAGGGCGTGTATCGACTACAGGAAGCTGAACACTGCTACCAGAAAAGACCATTTTCCTCTTCCTTTCATAGATCAGATGCTTGAGCGATTGGCAGGGCACAGTCATTATTGTTTCCTCGACGGGTATTCAGGTTACAATCAGATAGCTATCGCACCTGAGGATCAAGAAAAAACTACTTTCACTTGTCCATTTGAGACGTTTGCTTATAGAAGAATGCCGTTTGGTCTCTGCAATGCTCCGGGCACCTTTCAGAGGTGTATGATGTCAATATTTTCAGATATGTTGGAGGAAATCATTGAGGTATTCATGGATGGCTTCTCGGTGTTTGGGGATTCGTTTGACTTGTGTTTGCACAACCTTACCTTGGTCCTTCAGAGATGCGAAGAGAACAACTTGGTGTTGAACTGGGAAAAGTGCCATTTCATGGTACAACAAGGGATAGTTCTCGGACATGTGATTTTAAGAAGAGGAATTGAAGTGGACAAAGCCAAGGTGGAGGTGATCAGTAGTTTACAGCCTCCAAAATCCATGAAGGATGTGAGGTCGTTTCTTGGGCACGCAGGTTTTTACAGAAGATTTATAAAGGACTTTTCAAAGATAACGAGGCCCTTGTGTTTGCTCCTACAAAAAGAAATTGATTTTGAGGTCAGTGAGGAGTGCATGGTAGCTTTTAACACTTTGAAGAGTGCATTGACCACCGCCCTAGTAATAATTCCACCTAATTGGGAATTGCCCTTTGAATTAATGTGTGACGCTTAGGATTATGCCATCGGAGCAGTTTTGGGGCAGCGGGTAGATAAGGTTCCGCACGCGATATACTATGCTTCTCGAACCTTGAATGACGCCCAATTGAACTACTCAACAACTGAGAAGGAACTTCTAGCAGTAGTGTTTGCATTGGAGAAATTCCGGACGTATTTGGTAGGCGCCAAAGTCATTGTATATTCAGACCATGCAGCCCTTCGTTTTCTTCTTCAGAAAAAGGATGCCAAACCTAGATTGATTCGGTGGATCCTCCTACTACAAGAATTTGACTTGGAGATACGAGACAAGAAAGGTAGTGAGAACGTGGTTGCTGATCATCTAAGCAGGTTAGTACAGGCAAATCCGGATGAGGTAGATAAATTGCCATTGCATGAGAAGTTTCCGGATGAACAATTGTTGGCTGTGAAGGATAGTGAACCATGGTATGCTGATGTGGTTAACTATTTGGTAAGTGGGGTAGTCCCAGAGGAATTGAACTCACAAGGAAGAAAAAAGGTTCATTACAAAAGCGAAAAAATACTTTTGGGATGACCCTTATTTGTACACTCATGGTCCTGATTCTGTTATAAGAAGATGTGTTCCGGAATCAGAGCAGAGAGACGTTCTGAAATTTTGTCACTAGCTACAATGTGGAGGACATTTTGGTGCAAGAAAGACAGCATTGAAAGTGTTGCAATCTGAATTCTTCTGGGAATCGTTACATAAAGATACAGTCCGGTTTTGTTTGGCATGCGACAGATGCCAACGTACGGGGAGCATAAGTAAGCGAAATGAAATGCCCTTATCTGGAGATTTGATAATAGAGCTTTTTGATGTCTGGGGCATAGATTTCATGGGACCATTCCCACCATCTTACGGTTATAGTTACATCTTGGTAGCGGTTGATTATGTGTCAAAATGGGTAGAAGCAAAGGCCACAAGGAATAATGACAGTCAAACTGTGGTGAAATTTGTGAGGGAAACGATATTTGCAAGATTCGGGACCCCTAGAGCCATCATTAGTGATGGAGGTACGCATTTTTGCAACAGATCCTTTGCTCCACTTTTGAAGAAATATTGTGTAAGGCATAAGGTTGCTACACCATACCACCCACAGACTTCAGGACAGGTTGAGGTCAGCAACAGACAAATAAAGAGTATCCTTGTAAGGATTCCCATTATTGATTGGCTTATTTCGTGGTCAAACCACATGTTGGGGTTTGGTTGTAAGGGTAGTCTAGGTGTTTGTTGAAGATCAAGACCCTTTCCAAGACCTCAAGAGGACAAGCACCAAAGGTATATATCTAGTGCTTACATTGGCTTGAAGAGATATAGTTGCACACACACACAACATGCATAACTCTTATTCTTGTATGGTGTGTTTATATTTTGTGTGCATTGTGCTTTATTGATTTATTCAATATCTCTTCTTGCATGTTGAATTGATTGCATCTTGTTATATGATAATGCCATGACATGTTAGGCATTAGGATGCATTCAATACCCACACTTGCACTTCATGTATGTTAGCTTTTAGTGTGGTGTAATTCGTTTCCCTAAGGATGTTCGGAAACGTCCGCGCGTGCACGGTAATGTGCTTTGTTTTGCGCGATGATCGCCGGTGGAGATGCCTTTGGCTTCTCCTTGATTTCACCATTTTTGGTGACTCGGCGGTTACGTTCGGCGGCCTGGCCGCCGTTCGAAACCGCCGAATGAGACCTGATTGAAATATATCTCTCGGGTCCAAAACGGCGGTTGGGATCGGCGGTTTCCATACCGCCGAATGAAGTCGCCGAAGTTCCCCTGTTCCACACGGGAGCCATTCGGCGGTTCATTTCGGCGGCCTGGCCGCCGACTGAAACCGCCGATCGGTGCGTTTCAAGGGCAAAATTGTATTTTCACCTGCCCTGTTTTTGGTCTCTATAAATACATCCTTATCTCTGGTTCAGAACACAAGTCTTTGATTATAAGAACCCTAGAGAGATATTTAGAGAGACTTGAGAGAGAAAGCTTAAAGATCATATCTTTATCTCTCTAAACCCATCCCCACATGCATAAATCTTCATCTAAGCATCATCTAGGATCATCTAGCATATGCTAATGCATGGGACTTCTTCAACACACATGGTATGATTTGTTGAACACTTTTATCTTACATAATTAGTGTTTCTACTTATCAATTTTATCTCATATTTTACTTATATGTGTTTAGATTAATTTCTACATATAAGATTGAGATTATGTGTTGATTGAGTTTTTATTTGTTAGCTAGGCTTTAATGTTCATATGCCATCTAGCTAATTGATCTCATTTATTGATTGAGATTATTTTTCATAGCTTATTTGATTAGGTCATTATTGCCTAAAAGCTATGCCATGAACATTCTTGTGTGATGTATTGATAACTAGGTTGATAGATTGTTTTTTAATCAACTAGTTAATCCTTTGAATGTTTATGGGTTTTATATGATAGCTTTGTATCTAGGATTGGTGATCCTTTACTTAGCTAAAGTTATATGCCATGTCATATAGCTATATGTGATATCTAGGATTGATTATATTGTCATCTTATAATCCTAGGTAAGCATTTAGAGTACCCTAGCTCTTATTGCATTAATTGAATATTCATACATATTCACATAGGGTTGTGCATCTCTTTTGAGAGATTGAAGTCTTGGGGCTAAGTGTGCTTAGGCCTCAAGCAAATTGGACTAGAGCCGCTATAAAAGGCCCGCGTGGTAGATTAGAGGGTGCTCACGCCAAGAGTAGTGTATCAGGGGATATCACTAGGGATTGAACCAAGAGTGGCGATTGGTAGTGTCCATAGCCTGAGGTTATCTAGGGTGAGGGTCCGAGAATCACTTAAGGGTGTAACCGTCTTTTCATATAGTGGATTTCGAGGTCCGAGTGTGGCGCACTTAACAGCCCGTGGTTTTTCCCAGTGGTTGGGTTTTCCACGTAAACATCAAGTGTCATTTACTATTTCCGCATCTTATTACACTTGTATGTTTTGTTGACTTGCTAGGGGTATTTTCATAAAATTGACTTGCATGCGAAAATTGGGTAACAATTAGATAAAATCTATTCACCCCCCCCTCTAGCTTTATATTGATAAACACACCTCGAGTATTTTATGAACTTTCAGTTGGTCTTTGGGAAGGCGTGTCACCTTCCAGTAGAACTTGAGTATAGAGCCTTATGGGCAGTCAGAAAGTTAAACTTTGATTATGACAAGGCCGGTAAGGAGAGGAAACTTCAGCTGTGTGAACTCGAAGAATTTCGCTTGGAAGCGTATGAGAGTGCAAAACTGTACAAGGAAAAAACTAAGTTGATACATGACAAGATGATAGTGCATAAAGACCTTCGTCCTGGTATGCAGGTGCTGGTGTTCAACTCCCGGCTGAAGCTGTTTCCCGGTAAGTTGAGGTCTAGATGGTTTGGATCATTCAGGGTAACACAAGTTTTTCCCCACGGAGCTGTAGAAGTGCAAAACGAGAAGAATGGCAACAAGTTCAAGGTAAATGGGCATAGGGTCAAGCCTTACATTAAGGAGTTTGGAACTATCGTTCGATTGGAGGATTCCGTGCTCATAGAGCCGTAGAGCTCTCACACGTCTTGCCTAGACGCTAAATAAAGCGCTTGGTGGGAGGCAACCCACCCAGGTAACATTTTTCTATTTTCGTTTATTTTCTTTAGATTAATTTGGGTTAGTAATTAGTGTGAGTCATATGCTTAGTGAAGGGTATTATTCATTCCAGGTTTGGGGGAAGTGAAAATTCTAGCTATGCTGAGCTTTGAGCAGATATGCTTTATGTGTGCTTGTTTGTCTTGGTCAGAATCAGGTTCGGGCTGCAAATTTGGGAATTACCGCTGCCCGTACCGCTCAAGAGACACATGCACGAGTCGCGGTACGAGCAACTTCAACATTCTGGAATGGCTCGCAGCCTAGACCGCTGAGGAGGACCATGCATGGGACGCGTAAATTGGAGACCTGACTTCCTCCAAGATAGACCGCTCAAGAGACCGCTCCAGATGCACGTGTCCGGCCAGCGGTAAATTGAAGACCTGCAAATTTGGGAATTACCGCGGACCAGACCTCTCAGGAGGACCTTGCATAGCCAGCGGTAAATGAAGACCTGATGCACGTGGAGTTTAACGCGGCATGTACCGCTCAAGGGGCAAAGTATCCGCATAGCGGGCATCATTTAATAACAACACTGGAATGGCTCGCTGGGTGTGCCGCTCAGGATGCACCTGCCTGGTCAGCGGTAACTTAAATGAAACGATGCGTTTGGCTGCACCAGGTAAGCTTATTTGTGCTTTACCGCTGGACGGACCGCTGCTCATGCAGCGTGCCTGGTCGGCGGTAGGGTAAAATTTTGCCCTCTTCGGTTATATCCTACACGCAGCTTTGGTGGGTCTCATTTGACCCACAGCTGCTGTGTTGTTTTCTTTCTAAATTCTTTCCCTCCAAATTCTTTTCTTCTCTTCTCAATTTCTCTCCAAGGTTCTTCCTCTCCTCGTTCAACAACAAGGTATGCACTCTCTCCTCTCTTCTATTTTGCTTCAATGGCCAATTTCATGGAGCTTTGGTGATACACATTGCTATGAAGGGATTGTGAGTTGTTAGTGCTTGAATTCGAATTCCCAATTCTATTGATCAATGGGTTTTGTTTTTTTTTGAGTTATTTAGCATGATTAGGCTTATTGTGGTGTGCTTCACATGGTATTTTGGGAATTCCGAAATCCTTTGTTCTTGGGAGATTTTGAATGTTTTGTTTGAAAAAAATGGTTGCCATGTTTGAATTGAATTGAATGATAGGTTGTGTTTAGATGGACTTGCTTTGTGGATAATTTAGTGGTGCATGTAATTATATGGCATTGATAAGCATATTTGGAGCTGAATTTTGAAACGGAGTGCTGCCGAATTTTCAATGGAGGTATGATGTGTTAATTTTGGCGTGTTTTGTTTGCAAATGGCACGGACTAATCAAGGGAAGCGTCCTCGGGTTGGTACACCCGATAAGATGAAACAGAAGGCAGTGTCGAAACAGGCACGAAACACTGACTTTAAAAATCGTTTTAGCAACTTCCTCACGCGACCTTGGATTATTGAGAGGGGAATTGACGTTGAGAGTTTGGTGCAGACACCTGTTCTAGAGATGGTTGCGGACCGCATATGGGGTGGATATGTTGCACGCCCACCAAGGCCGAACAGGGGGATTGTGGCGGAATATTATGCTAGTGCTGTTCCAGAGAGGCTTTTAGTTGGGGGCCCAGTTTTAGTGCAGGGTGTTGAGGTCCATATAACTCCGGAGGCCATTAATCAGTACTTTGACGCTCTAGAGATGGCTATCAGTAACGGTCGAGGAATAGAATATATTGCAGATCTTGACCCTTACAGAGGGAGAGTGGCTGTAGGCCTTAGGATGGATGGACAGGAGGAATGGGGTACATTAGTGAAGCTATACAAGCGCGACACGCATGCCGATGTTGCCTTTTGGAACCTGTTCTTGACATACTCACTGATGCCATCCCAGCACCGTTCAGAGATCTTTTATGACCAGGCCCGTGTGTTGCTTCGTTTGAGGACAGGTGGCCCTATCAATATTGGACGGGTGATTTTCAATGCCATTCATGACGCTACTGCGCACGATGACCAGTCCATGGTATTTCCGTGTTTGATCATTGCTTTCTGCAAATGGGCAGGCATTGATGTGAGTGCAGGGTTAGAGAATCATGACCCGAGTATGATGAACTTGACAAACTGGAACCAGCAGTTAGTTCTTCGGGGCCTTCCGCCTATTGGAAATTATGGGGAGAGAAGACGTCGCCGGGAGGAGCGAGAGGCGCGAGAGGCTGAGGCAGCAGCACTTTTACAGGACCAGCCTTTAGGGGCACCAGATGCCACTCAGCTAGGCGGAGCTCAGCCAGGGGGTGATCCATTTGCCACTCTTTTGCAGGCTATGCAGACTCACATGGATTTGCGTTTCGGGCAGTTAGAGGGATGGATGGATGCTCGTTTTGACACTATCGAGACGAACATAGAGGAGATGCGCGGGATGATGACTAGCCGGTTTTCTGTGGCTAGTGGGAGTGGAGCACCGTTTCAGACCCCTATTCCAGACCCGGATCCTTTTACAGCTGGTGGATCAGGTCTCGAGCCGCAGAACTTTGACCAGCGGACCCCGATCTTGCATTTTGATGATGAGGAGCCGATGCAGGATGACCAGATAGACTCCGATCAGGGGACCGAGATCTTGCAGCTGTCAGATGAGGATGGCGGAGATTAGCAGGCTATGGATTTTCTTTTTGAACTTTTATTTTCTTTTGTTTTTCTTTTGTCTTTCATTGCCTGTCTTTTCTTAATTGTCAACATTAGGGACAATGTCGAGTTTAGGTTTGGGGGTGTGTCTTTGTTTTGAGTCTTGAGTCAAGTTTTTCAGTATTTTTAAAGTCTGTCGTTCCTGCATTAGCCTTGATGAGATGTTTTGGTATGTGATTATGAAATGATATGCTTAAATCACTGGGTTTAAACTAGCATCTTGCCACTTAGAGTATTGCATTGCATTTTTCAAAATTTATGACATGCTCTTGATGTGATAGTGGATAGGATGCATAGTTGGATTGCCATGATTAATAGTGGAGACTACCCTGTGAGTTCACTAAACCAAAGTGCGTACATAAATGACATATATGAGGGATTATTTTGTTTCTATTCTTTAAACACTCAGTAGGTTCTTAACATTACATTTGATCTCTATAGGTTGAACATTGAGCATTATAGAGCATTCATCATAAAAGATTTCACATGTTATTGAAACAAATTAAATACTCAAGGTGTGTTCTATATATAAAGCTAGAGGGGGGGTGAATAGATTTTAACGATTATTACCCAATTTTCGCATGCAAGTCAATTTTACGAAAATGCCCCTACTAGTCAAAAATACATACAAGTGTAAGATGCGGAATTTAAATAACACTTGATATATACGTGGAAACCCAACCACTGGGAAAAACCACGGGCTGTATAGTGCGCCACACTCGGAACTCGAATCACTAATTGAAATGAAGTTTACAACCTATGTAGACCTCGTCTAACACTCCGGTCTGTAACCCCTAACTTCTACCCAGCGGGCCTTTATTAGCAACCCTATTCCAATTTGCTTGAGGCCTAAGCACTCTTAGCCTCAAGACTTACTTCTCAATGAAGAGAAACAACCTATGTGAATATATATGAATATTCAAATAACAAACAAGGCTAGGTAACCTTAGATGCTTATCTAGGATGATGAGATAATCAATTTAAATCAATCCTAGATATCAATAGCTAAATGACATGTCAAATAGCTTAGCTAATCAAGATTAATTAAAAACCAAATTAGCTATCACAATCAACACTCAATCATTTTCATCACAAATAATCTCTAACTTGTATCTAGCATATAATCAAAAGCATACAAGTAATTAAAGAGATGTATTAATATGAAAAACACTAAAGTAATATGAAATTAGTGAAGAACATACCAAATAAGATGTGATGATTCAAAACCATGCATGGATCAATTCTATGAAGGCATAGAAGATCAAATATGAAATTTGATGCAAAAGGGATTTGATTTGAGTGTTTAAAGTTGAGTTCTTGATTTGATTTTTTCTCAAAAATCTCTCTTGAATGTTTAGGGTTCTAAGGTCTCAAAGAACTTGATCAGAGAATGAGAAAATAAGATATTTATAGACATCAAGAATTGGGCATGTGAAAAGACAATTTTGCCCCTGAAATGCACTGTTCGGCGGTTTCAATCGGCGGCCAGGCCGCCGATAACGACCGCCGAATTGATCTCGTGAAGAACAGAGCATCAACGGCGGTTTCATTCAGCGGTTTCGTGACCGCCGATACAACCGCCGAATCAAACCCGAGAGATTAAAATCGATCAGGTATGAACGGCGGTCGTGACCGCCGATCTGGACCGCATAATTGCTTCAGACCAATCTGGACTGAAACGGCGGTTTCATTCGGCGGCCAGGCCGCCGATCATAACCGCCGATCACCAACAATGGTGAAAACCAAGGAGAAGCCAAGGGCATTCTCCGTGGGCGGTCTTCGCGTAAAACCAAGCACTCATTAGTGCAAGCGTGGACGTTTCCGAATAATGTCGGGAAACGAATTATAAAACACATATACACACAACAAGATATATCAACCAAAGTGCTAGTGTGTAAAGTGACATGTGAAGAGATGCACATAAAAATAAGCAAATATGCAATCATAGCAAGAATGCTAAGTGTGTGTGTGCTACTAAATCTCTTCAAAGAAAACCAAGCACAAGAGATTATACCTTTGTCGTGCTTGTATCTTGAGGTCATGGAAGGGCCTTTGATCTACAACATTAAACACTTAGACTACCCTTACATTCAAAACCCCAACATGTGGTTTGACCACGAAATAAGCCAATCAACAAAACAGGAATCCTTACAGTTATCTTTGATCTTGAGTAAGTCGAACCAGTGGAAGTGATGTTAGACTATGTGTGTGTGAACCACTTAAAAGGCCGGTAATATTTCCTACCCTATGTGTGTGCTCCATAGCCCTGTTTGAAGCCAAACACTGAGTTGCCTTTTCTTTCTTCACCATATTTACTGTAACCCATGTAAGCCATATTATAGCCATACCTGTTAACTTGGGATCATGCTTTGAGATTGTGAAGAAGGCTAAAGAGTTCGCATAAGAATTTGTGCGAAAGTGATATGAGTCAAATAAAGAATGAGCTGCATTCAATCCAAATGAAAGAGGAAAGGTTGTATGGTTTTGTATTATATATATGTAAAAAAAAAAAAAAAAATCAATCAAAAGAGAAAGAAAAAGAAAGTTTTGCCACCAAAATGAATGGTGAGTTGCGTGTGCCAGAGAAAAGAATCTAAGGAACACAACATGTCAAAGGATTTAAGTGTTGTATCTACTCTCGAAGGAGTGGGCAAAAGAGAATGGTGAATTAAGGGGACATCAATGAATGGTAAGTGGCATTATTCCACTTACAAAGGAAGTCAATGAAGACCTAAGAGCTTGCGCCAAGCCGTAAAGGTAACTGAAGGCTCTCACTGAATGATCCTAGGTTTTTGAACTCCTACATTCCGTTCCTTTGCAACCTTTACCCAATAGCCCCATTACAACCAAATGAAAAGTCTAATTGATCTGCTGGTTATCCTTGCTATGAAAGTAGAAGTGAAGTGTGTGTTTATCTTGCTCATAATGATTCGATTCTTTTCATGAGATCTTTGCATACAAATCAAGCGTTCTTTCAATGATATATTCATATGCGATTATAATTTGAAATTTCTTGTGCATAACTTCTTTCGCATATGCTTGATGAGTGTATTTGCCTAGGTTCTGTGTGAAATATGAGCGATATCTGGTGAGGCTTAGAGTCGAGGCGAATTACATCTATGGCGTTCGGCAAAAGTGTTTTTGATGCTAGAATATCTTGAGTTTGGGCTTTTCATTTAAAATTGAGCAATGCATTCAAATTTGTGATATAATGTTAGTCTTTACCTATTGGCTTTTGCTTGCATTGTTTCAATCTGGGCATTAATTGATTGCATCTCGAATGATTGGTTTTGTGGGATATGTTTGTGGGTGTCATAGCTGAGAACCCTCAGGAGACAACACTCCTCCTACTAGAGACACGTAGAGGTTTAAAGGCTTGTAGCATGTGCTCAATGCTATCGCGTTCCCTGCGAAAGTGGCTTTATTAGGATTTAGTTTTCTTTTCAGTTTAGGAATGTTTGGTTTTGCTCGAGGACGAGCAAAAGATAGGTTTGGGGGTATTTGATCAGTCTAATTCTATGCTTATATTTTGCCCGTTTTTCCTATGTATATGCTTGTTTCTTGGGTCCTTTTGGTAGGTTGATGTGTTTGTTAAGCCTTTTGTAGGTCTCTCGGAGAAGATGGAGTCATAAGAGGAAGAAGAGGCTAAATTTGCCATTTACCGCGGCCCGTGCCGCTCATCAGGCAAGTGCACCATCGGCGGCACGCTAGGCGGTCAAAGAGAATGCATTACCGCAGCCCATACCGCTCAAGAGGCAAGTGCCTCCCAAGCGGCCTACCCAGCGAGCCATATCAGAATGTTGTCCTTTGGATTTCCACTGCCCATGCAAGTGCCTACACAGCGGTACGGGCAGCGGTAATCCACTTTCCTCATTTCCTCAGGATAAGGCAGAAGCCCTAAATGAAAGAAAAAAAGAGATATTTAAGGGAACCACTATCAGATCGAGAGAAGGGCGACCACAAGGGTATTAGACCCAAAAACACCATTCTTTCACATTGATTCATTCCATTGATTCTTTCATTCACATCATCCATCCTTGGAGGATTCTTGGAAGCAAGAAGAAGGAGATTTCCAGCCAAGAAGCTATCAAGATAAATATGGGTTTTCTCTACATCTCTTCTATGTTTTTGTTCTCTCCATTGATGAGTAACTAAACCTTTATTAGGGGATTGATGTAACCAATTTTGGACAACTCTATGTAATCAATTAGTCTATCTTTTGTTAATCAATTGGGTTTTAGTCTTGTCTATTGAATTAATTGCTCTACATTACTTATTCATATTATTTTGTGGCCTCAATTGATATGGGTTTGTGTTTTAGTTTATCTATGAGATTAGGGTTTAGATGTGAATAGCCTTTTCCATTTAAACCATGATCATAAGCTTAATAGATTTTGAAAGTTAATGTTTGCATGGCCTTATTGCATTGATTTGGCTTAGAGTTTTGTTCTAAAGGATTTCGTTCCTATCACTTGACACATGGCCTTTGTGCGAGTGGTAGGAAAGAGATTCGTTCTTAATTGTTTATCAAAACAAGCCCTAAACTTTATTGAAGTGTTTATTGAGACTGATTGAGAGCATCGAGTGTCTAAGAAAGGTGCATCGGTTCCCTAGTTTTTCTCTCCATATATTCATTCCTTATGTGTGATCTTTGATTTCATTTGATTCGATTTTAGTCTTTAGTTCAAGTAGTTATAATTTAGGTTAATTTTAGAATTAAACAATTTCCAAAACAAAGCATTATGCAATTTAGTTTTTCGCACTTAGAGTAATCCTTGCTAGATTAATTGGCTTTGACCGATAGAATCACCGATCCCAGTGAACGAACTTTCTTAGTAAATTGAACACAGATTTTACTGCATCAATTTTGGCGCCGCTGCCGGGGATTGGTATAGATTCTATTAGTTGAATCTAGTTAGTTAGGTTAGGTAGTGTGTGTCATTAGACTTTGTTTTAGTTTTAGTTTTTTCTTTTGTTTCTTTTTATCTCGTGGTAGTTGTGTTTTTGGTGTTTCAAGTTTTACAGGTGTATGAACGGACGTCGTTCGCTTGGAGGTATTCTGATCCCAGCTAACGACGAGATTGACCGAGTTGGCCGGACAGACAGACAGTTCGAAGAGTTAGATCCTTTGGTTGAGGACATGGGTGATTGAAAGTTCTTAAAAAAACTCGAGGTGTGTTCATCAATATAAAGCTAGAGGGGGGGTGAATAGATTTGATCTAATTATTACCCAATTTTCGCATGCATGTCAATTTTACGAAAATACCCCTAGCAAGTCAACAAAACATACAAGTGTAATAAGATGCGGAAATAGTAAAAGACACTTGATGTATACGTGGAAAACCCAACCACTGGGAAAAACCACGGGCTGTTAAGTGCGCCACACTCGGACCTCGAAATCCACTATATGAAAAGACGGTTACACCCTCAAGTGATTCTCGGACCCTCACCCTAGATAACCTCAGGCTATGGACACTACCAATCGCCACTCTTGGTTCAATCCCTAGTGATATCCCCTGATACACTACTCTTGGCGTGAGCACCCTCTAATCTACCACGCGGGCCTTTTATAGCGGCTCTAGTCCAATTTGCTTGAGGCCTAAGCACACTTAGCCCCAAGACTTCAATCTCTCAAAAGAGATGCACAACCCTATGTGAATATGTATGAATATTCAATTAATGCAATAAGAGCTAGGGTACTCTAAATGCTTACCTAGGATTATAAGATGACAATATAATCAATCCTAGATATCACATATAGCTATATGACATGGCATATAACTTTAGCTAAGTAAAGGATCACCAATCCTAGATACAAAGCTATCATATAAAACCCATAAACATTCAAAGGATTAACTAGTTGATTAAAAAACAATCTATCAACCTAGTTATCAATACATCACACAAGAATGTTCATGGCATAGCTTTTAGGCAATAATGACCTAATCAAATAAGCTATGAAAAATAATCTCAATCAATAAATGAGATCAATTAGCTAGATGGCATATGAACATTAAAGCCTAGCTAACAAATAAAAACCCAATCAACACATAATCTCAATCTTATATGTAGAAATTAATCTAAACACATATAAGTAAAATATGAGATAAAATTGATAAGTAGAAACACTAATTATGTAAGATAAAAGTGTTCAACAAATCATACCATGTGTGTTGAAGAAGTCCCATGCATTAGCATATGCTAGATGATCCTAGATGATGCTTAGATGAAGATTTATGCATGTGGGAATGGGTTTAGAGAGATAAAGATATGATCTTTAAGCTTTCTCTCTCAAGTCTCTCTAAATATCTCTCTAGGGTTCTTATGATCAAAGACTTGTGTTCTGAACCAGAGATAAGGATGTATTTATAGAGACCAAAAACAGGGCAGGTGAAAATACAATTTTGCCCTTGAAACGCACCGATCGGCGGTTTAATTCGGCGGCCAGGCCGCCGAAATGAACCGCCGAATGGCTCCCGTGTGGAACAGGGGAACTTCGGCGACTTCATTCGGCGGTTTGGAAACCGCCGATCCCAACCGCCGTTTTGGACCCGAGAGATATATTTCAATCAGGTCTCATTCGGCGGTTTCGAACGGCGGCAAGGCCGCCGAACGTAACCGCCGATTCACCAAAAATGGTGAAACCAAGGAGAAGCCAAAGGCATCTCCACCGGCGATCATCGCGCAAATCAAAGCACATTACCGTGCACGCGCGGACGTTTCCGAACATCCTTAGGGAAACGAATTACTCCACACTAAAAGCTAACATACATGAAGTGCAAGTGTGGGTATTGAATGCATCCTAATGCCTAACATGTCATGGCATTATCATATAACAAGATGCAATCAATTCAACATGCAAGAAGAGATATTGAATAAATCAATAAAGCACAATGCACACAAAATATAAACACACCATACAAGAATAAGAGTTATGCATGTTGTGTGTGTGTGTGCAACTATATCTCTTCAAGCCAATGTAAGCACTAGATATATACCTTTGGTGCTTGTCCTCTTGAGGTCTTGGAAAGGGTCTTGATCTTCAACAAACACCTAGACTACCCTTACAACCAAACCCCAACATGTGGTTTGACCACGAAATAAGCCAATCAATAATGGGAATCCTTACAATCTCCCCCTTTGGCTATTTCGTGACAAAACCACCACTCACATTGATTCCTCACAACATAATAGAAACTACAGGTCTACTTATGATTTTCTACTTTACAAAGAGATAAGATAAATAGTCTTGAAGTCTTCAATCTCAAGTAGAACAATCAATCCCTGAAAGCACAGTTTCTATACTTTCTAATACAAGAAAAGGTGAGATGAATCAAGTGAGATAAAACAAGCATTTGCATTTAAAAATTTAAGTACAACATCATGCAATGTATGAATGTGCAAATGCTCCCCCTCAAAGGGTTACTCCCCCTCAATTAGTATTCTCCCCAACATGCACAATTGCTACTACAATTTGCAACTCCCCTTACCACAACATACTCCCCCTTTTTGTCATGATATAGACAAGGGAGTAATCCCCAACCGGGTCACTCAAGGCAAAGAGAGTTAGTAGCATTCTAGTATATGCATAATCAATATAAGTCACTTTATGCAATCTCAAATTTATTGGAGAGAAACAAGGAGATTTATTTAAATAAAATGTGTGAATCAAAAAATTGCTTTGCATACAAGACATGTAGCATTTAAGTCCAAAATATCATGGTATTTGGCAAAGCAAATGACAAAGGTTTTCAATATGAATTCAAACCAATTTCACCAATGTCAAGAGAGAAGCAAGGATATAGGTTTTCATTGATTTCAATTTAAGAACAACTATATCCAACTTTATAAGCTAAACATGTCATGAGCGACTTTGCACCCTACTTGATTTTTCCGGATAAGATATCCGTATGATAGTAGACATGTTCAACCAATAAAGAAAGAGAGACATTTGGATTGTAAAATCCTTGAATGGATACAAGATCCTTTTTCATTTGAGTCTCATAAGCTTTTTCACACATTATTTTGCATTTAAAAAAAATGCAATCATCAAGACATGCTTTTCAAGATTAGCATTTAGCATGTCATTTTAGCAATCATCATGTCATGGAGATCATTATAGGTCATTCAAATTAAATCCTATGTATATATCTCCTAGTCCAAAAATGCATGTTTGAACATAAATATGACATGGATTGCAATACAAGCATTGATCACACTTATTGAATAGAAAATATGTATACATAGTGTAACCAAGCTAACTCAAGCAACAAAAAGAGAAGCATAAGATATTTCAAATTTTTTGCAAGTGACTAGATGCAAAATAGCTCTCTTTGCTTAAGTTCCCCATATGGGGTCAAATATCCACACCACTTCAATGAAGGGCATGTGGTTTAAAAGACTTACCAAGTCCACAGGACCTAGTTGAACCTATTTGAGACATGTTTGTCTCGTAGCAAGCGGGTTCGTCTTTTCTAATCCACTTAGGTGTCTCAATAACATACCTAGTGGTCATAGGTTCTAGAGTTCTAGATGGCAAAGAATCATGCAAATGATTTTCTTCCTTTTTAAGGACATGCATCTTAGCTCTAGCCTTTTTCTTTTCAATCATGCATATAAGATTACATATTTAAATGTAATGCAAGCAACTTGGTCTAACATGACCAACAATACCACACAAAAGACAAGAGGAGATAAGGTTAGGAATTATACCATTCCCTTGAGCATGCAAAAGTGCTTTCCCTTGTCGTTGTGGTTGTCTTGGTAGTTGGATAGGATCTCTCCTCCTTTGATGATGACCAAGACAAAGTTGCTTGCTCGGTTGAGCTTGCATGATTGAACACTTCCCTATTAAGATCGTAGGTTGAGGGAAGATAGCCTTCTTGGTTGGTTAGACCAAGATTGAGGAAGGCTTGGGCTTGAAGCTCTTTGGTGATGTGAGCAACGCCCTTTCATCTTCGTCTCCTCTCTCACCATAGAGGGACATCTCCTCATCGGAGTCATTTTCTTCTCTCACAAAAGCACTCATAGTGTTTGCGTTGAATGAATGCAAATGAGAAGAATGCAAGATGTATGTCAAAAACAATAATCATACAAAATGCACAACACACCAAAAATGAGCTAGGATCACCTAAGTATATCTAGGAACCCGCTCTGATACCAATTGAAAGTTCTTAAAAAAACTCGAGGTGTGTTCATCAATATAAAGCTAGAGGGGGGGTGAATAGATTTGATCTAATTATTACCCAATTTTCGCATGCATGTCAATTTTACGAAAATACCCCTAGCAAGTCAACAAAACATACAAGTGTAATAAGATGCGGAAATAGTAAAAGACACTTGATGTATACGTGGAAAACCCAACCACTGGGAAAAACCACGGGCTGTTAAGTGCGCCACACTCGGACCTCGAAATCCACTATATGAAAAGACGGTTACACCCTCAAGTGATTCTCGGACCCTCACCCTAGATAACCTCAGGCTATGGACACTACCAATCGCCACTCTTGGTTCAATCCCTAGTGATATCCCCTGATACACTACTCTTGGCGTGAGCACCCTCTAATCTACCACGCGGGCCTTTTATAGCGGCTCTAGTCCAATTTGCTTGAGGCCTAAGCACACTTAGCCCCAAGACTTCAATCTCTCAAAAGAGATGCACAACCCTATGTGAATATGTATGAATATTCAATTAATGCAATAAGAGCTAGGGTACTCTAAATGCTTACCTAGGATTATAAGATGACAATATAATCAATCCTAGATATCACATATAGCTATATGACATGGCATATAACTTTAGCTAAGTAAAGGATCACCAATCCTAGATACAAAGCTATCATATAAAACCCATAAACATTCAAAGGATTAACTAGTTGATTAAAAAACAATCTATCAACCTAGTTATCAATACATCACACAAGAATGTTCATGGCATAGCTTTTAGGCAATAATGACCTAATCAAATAAGCTATGAAAAATAATCTCAATCAATAAATGAGATCAATTAGCTAGATGGCATATGAACATTAAAGCCTAGCTAACAAATAAAAACCCAATCAACACATAATCTCAATCTTATATGTAGAAATTAATCTAAACACATATAAGTAAAATATGAGATAAAATTGATAAGTAGAAACACTAATTATGTAAGATAAAAGTGTTCAACAAATCATACCATGTGTGTTGAAGAAGTCCCATGCATTAGCATATGCTAGATGATCCTAGATGATGCTTAGATGAAGATTTATGCATGTGGGAATGGGTTTAGAGAGATAAAGATATGATCTTTAAGCTTTCTCTCTCAAGTCTCTCTAAATATCTCTCTAGGGTTCTTATGATCAAAGACTTGTGTTCTGAACCAGAGATAAGGATGTATTTATAGAGACCAAAAACAGGGCAGGTGAAAATACAATTTTGCCCTTGAAACGCACCGATCGGCGGTTTAATTCGGCGGCCAGGCCGCCGAAATGAACCGCCGAATGGCTCCCGTGTGGAACAGGGGAACTTCGGCGACTTCATTCGGCGGTTTGGAAACCGCCGATCCCAACCGCCGTTTTGGACCCGAGAGATATATTTCAATCAGGTCTCATTCGGCGGTTTCGAACGGCGGCAAGGCCGCCGAACGTAACCGCCGATTCACCAAAAATGGTGAAACCAAGGAGAAGCCAAAGGCATCTCCACCGGCGATCATCGCGCAAATCAAAGCACATTACCGTGCACGCGCGGACGTTTCCGAACATCCTTAGGGAAACGAATTACTCCACACTAAAAGCTAACATACATGAAGTGCAAGTGTGGGTATTGAATGCATCCTAATGCCTAACATGTCATGGCATTATCATATAACAAGATGCAATCAATTCAACATGCAAGAAGAGATATTGAATAAATCAATAAAGCACAATGCACACAAAATATAAACACACCATACAAGAATAAGAGTTATGCATGTTGTGTGTGTGTGTGCAACTATATCTCTTCAAGCCAATGTAAGCACTAGATATATACCTTTGGTGCTTGTCCTCTTGAGGTCTTGGAAAGGGTCTTGATCTTCAACAAACACCTAGACTACCCTTACAACCAAACCCCAACATGTGGTTTGACCACGAAATAAGCCAATCAATAATGGGAATCCTTACAGTGATCACGGTGAGCAACGTGACCGGGTTATTCGAGCTGAAAGAGAGGTTCATGATGAACAAGGTGTTCAAAATAGACAGGGAATTCGAGACAGTCCACCGGGTTCTCTAAGACGTGCACCAGAAGATGATATCAGAATAATGAGAGAGTCTGGACAGCCTATGCTGGGAAACCAACCTCAGCCGATTGTGTTAGATGCTGTAGCCAGGAGTTATGAGTTGAGGAGTAGCCATTTAAATATGTTGCCATCTTTTCACGGTTTGGCAACAGAAGACTGCCTCCAGTTTATGAAGGACTATCAAGCTACCGTAGAGCATTTCCCAATAGGCCGATTGACAGAAGAGCAATTAAGGATGAGGTGTTTTCGGTATTGTTTGAAGGACAAGGGCGTCAAGTGGTACAATTCAGTAAGGGCAGGATCTTTGAGATCATGGGTTGACGTGTGCACTGCATTCTTCAACAGATTTTTCCCTGCTTCAAAAGCAAAAGAAGCCCGGATCAAGATAGCTAGTTTCGGTGAAGAAGATGGTGAGTCGTTCCATGAAGCATGGTCGCGATATAAGGAGCTGTTAGATCAAATTCCCCCTCACATGGTGACAGAGGAATACAAAGTCCGCACTTTTTATGATGGATTGACACCTTTCACACAAGCCATTGTTGACAACACTTGTGGGGGTATCATCACCAGAAAATCTGCTTTAGAGATTGCTGAGATCTATGAAACTTTGGCTCTAAACTCCCAGCATAGAAGTTCAACTGTCAGAAAAGGAGGAAAGTATGAGGTCAACCAGACAACTGGGGTGGAAATTCAGATGGCAAATCTAGCTAAGCAAGTACAAGCTATGATGGCCCAAAACTATAACAGGACTCAACAGCAGTCAGGGGTGAACTCAGTGCAAGATGGAGATGGGATACCATTTAAGACAGATGAGGTTCAACCTTTCAATTACCAAAGAGGAAGAAACGATCCTTACTCGAACACCTACAATCCTGGATGGCGTAACCACTCAAATTTATCTTATTCTGACCCTAACACTGCTCTAAATAGTCATCAGCTCATTCAACAGAACACTCAGGGAACCAATCAAGGAGGGTACAACAGAGGCAATTGCCAAGGCCAAGATTCCAATAGTCAACCTCAACAATGGAACAATGCTGCAAATAGAGACAGTACCACCTATCAGCCGAAGAAGAGATCTTTAGAGGATATTGTGACATCCCTGGCTGAGAATACAGAGCGCTTCTCACGTGATACAAATCAGAGATTTAACAATGTTGAGTCATCCATTAAAAATTTAGAAACACAGATGGGGCAAATAGTCGACGCAGTTCGCAAGAATGAACCAGGAAGGTTTCCTAGTCAATCAGAACAAGCCAAGGCATTGACTGTGCTGAGAAGTGGGCGAGTGTTAGACACTGAAGTTGTTAGAGGGCAAAAGAAAGAGGACACCAGGGTATCAGAAGAGGTGAGGGAGAAGGAGGATAGAGAAGAAGAAGAGGTAGTGGTAGATCCACCACCAAAGAAGACCTCGGTTTTACACAAATCGTTAGACCCTTATATTCCACCCCTTCCATATGTTCCACCAATTCCTTTTCCTGGGAGACTTAAAAGGGACAAGCTAAGTAAGGCATTCAAAGAGATTTTTGATGTTCTGTCCAAGGTACATGTGAACTTACCTTTACTCGAAATGATAGAAAAAATGCCTGCATATGCAAAAATTTTCAAGAGCCTTCACACCAACAGGCAGAAGTTCGGGCCGAATCATCAGGAATACATAGCTGGCAGTGCTAGTGCAGTTTTGCAAAAGGAACTTCCTCCCAAACTGAAAGATCCGGGCAGTTTTTGCATCAATATCATAGTAGAAGGTACCCAACTTGAAAGAGCAATGCTAGATTTAGGTGCCAGTATTAATTTGATGCCTTATTCCATTTACAAGCAGTTAGGGTTGAATGAGTTGAAGCCTACAACAATGTCACTTTTGTTAGCAGATGGTTCAGTAAGATATCCAAAAGGGAATGTTGAAGATGTACTGGTCCAAGTTGGGAAACTTATTATTCCAGCTGATTTTGTGGTATTAGACATGGAGGACGTGAGTAAAGAGACTGACATGAGACCTGTTCTTCTCGGTAGACCGTTCATGGCCACAGCAAAGACATTTATTGATGTGTAGAATGGAAAACTTTCAATGACAGTGTTAGATGAGACAGTGGAGTTCAAACTGTTTGAAGCATCATCATACCCTGCCGGAGCTGATGATTGTTCATTCATCGAGGTTTTAGACCCTGGGGTTGATGGAATATTCAAGGATGAGGATTTGGCGGATTGGGATTAGAATGATCAAGACGACAAGACTGACGATAGTTCTAAACTAGCTGAAGAAGAGGTTGAAGATTTCCAAGTTTCAACTGTCAGTTTTGCCAATGATCCACCATCAAAGTTGGAACTCAAGGAGTTAGCAACAACTCTGAAGTATGTGGTATCTAGGTGAGAATGAGACATACCCGGTAATTGTTGCTTCAGAGTTGCAGAGTAATAAGGAAGAAAGGCTCATCGGGGTTCTACAGAAACACAAGTCAGCTATAAGATGGTCAATTGAAGATATCAAGGGAACCAGTCCAACAATTTGCATGCACAAGATATTTCTTGAAGAAGAGTCTAGACCGTCAATAGAGGCTCAGAGGAGATTAAATCCGATAATGAAAGAGGTAGTGAAGAAAGAGGTCCTGAAACTTCTACAAGTGGGGATAATTTATCCCATATCAGACAGTAAGTGGGTCAGCCCGATTCACGTAGTTCCTAAGAAATCAGGTATTACCGTGGTTCGCAATGAGCAGAATGAGTTGGTTCCACAGAGGCTTCAGACAGGATGGAGGGTGTGTATCGACTACAGGAAGTGATGCAGTAAAATCTGTGTTCAATTTACTAAGAAAGTTCGTTCACTGGGATCGGCGATTTTATCGGTCAAAACCAATTAATCTAGCAAAAGGTTACTCTAAATGCGAAAATTAAATTGCATAATGCTTTTCTTTGGAAGATTGTTTAACTCTAAAATTAACCTAAATTATGACTACTTGAACTAAAAACTAAAATCAATTAAAATCAAATCAAAGAATGAATATATGGAGAGAAATACTAGGGAATTGATGCACCTTTCTTAGACACTCAATGCTCACAATCAGTCTCGTTAAACACTTCAATCCAGTTACGGGCTTGTTTTCAAGATAATTCAATTAGGTTCGAAGATCCTTTCCAATACTCGCACACGGTCATGCAACAAATACGGATTAATGATCTAGGGTTCTTCCTACTACTCACACACGGTCATGTAATGAGCAATTGTCAAAACCCATATTTTACACAAAACTCTAAGCCAAATTAACATAGCACGGTCATGCATATATCAATTTTCCTGTTTATTAAGCTTTTGATTCAGATTTAAATGGAACGGTCATCCACACCTAAACCCTAATCTCATAGATAAACTAAACTACAAAACTCAAATCACTTGCGGTCACAACATAATTAGAGAAAGTAGAATAGAGCAATTAATTCAATAAACAAAACGAAACCAAATTGATTAACAAAAGATAGACAAATTGTTCACATAGAGTTATCCAAAATCGGTTACATCATCCCCTAGTTATAGGTTTAGTTACACATCAATGGAGAGAACAAAAACATAGAAGAGAAGAAGAGAAAACCCATGATGGTGAGATGCTCTTGTCTTGAAGTCTCCGTCATCTTCTTGTTTCCAATAATCCTCAATTGATGGAGCTTATGGTAGAATGAATGAATGGAATCGGTATCTGATGGATGGTCTGATGTTGTGTGTCCTCTCTTTTTATATCCTCTTACGGCCTCCTTATGTTTTCCTTTTTATTAGGTCTTCTGACCTGGCTCGAGGAACTAAAAAGGCGGGTTACCGATGCCCGTACCGCTTATGGTGCACTTGCCTGGGCAGCGGTAAATCAAACGGCGACAAACTGATCTGGCTCGCTGGGTGTACCGCTTGTCGTTCACTTGCCTCCTGAGCGGCATGGGCCACGATAAATGACCCTTTTTAACCGCCTGGCGTGCCGCCGATGGAGCATATGCCTGTTGAGCGGCATGGGCCGCGGTAAATGGCAAATTTAGCCACTTTCTTCATCTTATTACTCCATTTCTCCGAAATAAGATTGGATCAATCCTTCTATGGAAAGAGACCTACAAAGGCTTTAACAAACACATCAACCCACCAAAAGGACTCAAGAAACAAGCATATACAAAGGAAAAACGGGCAAAATATAAGCATAGACTTAGACTGATCAAATACCCCCAAACCTATCTTTTGCTCGTCCTCGAGCAAAACCAAACATTCCTAAACTGAAAAGAAAACTAAATCCTAATAAAGCCACTTTCGCACGGAACGCGATAGCATTGAGCACATGCTACAAGCCTTTAAACCTCTATGTGTCCCTAGTAGGAGGAGTGTTGTCTCTTGAGGGTTCTCAGCTATGACACCCACAAACATATCCCACAAACCAATCATTCGAGATGCAATCGATTAATGCCCAGACTGAAACAATGCATGCGAACGCCAATAGGTAAAGACTAACATTAAGTCACAAATTTGAAAGCATTGCTCAGTTTTAATTAAAAGCCCAAGCTCAAAATATTCTAGCATCAAAAACACTTTCGCCGAACGCCATAGATGTAATTCGCCTCGACTCTAAGCCTCACCAGATATCGCTCATATTTCACACAGAACCTAGGCAAATACACTCCTCAAGCATATGCGAAAGAAGTTATGCACAAGAAATTTCAAATTATAATCGCATATGAATATATCATTGAAAGAACGCTTGATTTGTATGCAAAGATCTCATGAAAAGAATCGAACATTATGAGCAAGATAAACACACACTTCACTTTTACTTTCATAGCAAGGATAACCAGCAGATCAATTAGACTTTTCATTAGGTTGTAATGGGGCTATTGGGTAAAGGTTAGAAAGGAACGGGATGTAGGAGTTCAAAAACCTAGGATCATTCAGTGAGAGCCTTCAGTTACCTTTACGGCTTGGCGCAAGCTCTTAGGTCTTCATTGACTTCCTTTGTAAGTGGAATAATGCCACTTACCTTTCATTGGTGTCCCCTTAATTCACCATTTTCTTTTGCCCACTCCTTCGAGAGTAGATACAACACTTAAATCCTTTTGACATGTAGTGTTCCTTAGATTCTTTTCTCTGGCACACGCAACTCACCATTCATTTTGGTGGCAAAACTTTCTTTTTCTTTTTGATTGATTGATTTTTTTTTAATTTATTTATTTCTTTTTTCTTATTTTTTTTTTCTTTTTTGATTAACACAAACCAGACAACCTTTCCTCTTTCATTTGGATTGAATGCAGCTCCTTCTATATTCGACTCATATCAATTTCGCACAACTTCTTATGCGAACTCTTCAACCTTCTTCACAATCTCAAAGCATGATCCCAAGTTAACAAGTATGGCTATAATATGGCTTACATGGGTTACGGTAAATATGGTGAAGAAAGAAAAGGCAACTCGGTGTTTGGCTTCAAACAGGGCTATGGAGCACACACACATAGGATAGGAAATATTACAGGCCTTTTAAGTAGTTCACGCACACATAGTCTAACATCACTTCCACTGTTTCGACTTACTCAAGATCAAAGATAACATGTGAAATCTTTTATGATGAATGCTCTATAATGCTCAATGTTCAACCTATAGAGATAAAATCTAATGCTAAAAACCTATTTAGTGTTTAAAGAGTAGAAACAAAATAATCCCTCATATATGCCATTTATGTACGCACTTTGGTTTAGTGAACTCACAGGGTAGTCTCCACTATTAATCATGGCAATCCGACTATGCATCCTATCCACTATCACATCAAGAGCATGTCATAAGTTATGAAAAATGCAATGCAATACTCTCAGTGGCAAGATGTTAGTTTAAACCCAGTGATTTAAGCATATCATTTCAAAGTCACATACCAAAACATCTCATCAAAGTTAATGCAGGAACGACAGACTCAAAACAACGACACACACCCCCAAACCTATACTCGACATTGTCCCCAATGTTGACAATCAAGAACAGACAGGAAGTGAACGACAAAGAAAAATAAAAGCAAATAAGAGTTCAAAAAGAAAATCCATAGCCTGCTAATCTCCTCCATCGTCATCTGATAGCTGCAAGATCTCGGTCCCCTGATCGGAGTCTATCTGGTCATCCTGCATCGGCTCCTCTTCATCAAAGTGCAAGATCGGGGTCCGCTGGTCAAAGTTCTGCAGCTCGAGACCTGATCCACCAACTGCAAAAGGATCCGGGTCTGGAATAGGGGTCTGAAACGGTGCTCCACTCCCACTAGCCACAGAAAACCGGCTAGTCATCATCCCGCACAGCTCCTCTATGTTCGTCTCGATAGTGTCAAAACGAGCATCCATCCGTCCCTCTAACTGCCCGAAACGTAAATCCATGTGAGTCTGCATAGCCTGCAAAAGAGTGGTAAATGGATCACCTCATAGCTGAGCTCCGCCTAGTTGAGCGGCATCTGGTGCCCCTAAAGGCTGGTCCTATAAAAGTGCTGCTGCCTCAACCTCTCGCGCCTCTCACTCCTCCCGGCGACGTCTTCTCTCCCTATAATTTCCAATAGGAGGAAGGCCCCGAAGAACTAACTGCAAGTTCAAGTTTGTCAAGTTCATCATACTCGGGTTATGATTCTCTAACCCTGCACTCACATCAATGCCTGCCTGTCTGCAGAAAGCAGTGATCAAACATGGAAATACCATGGACTGGTCATCGTGCGCAGTAGCGTCATGAATGGCATTGAAAATCACCTGTCCAATATTGATAGGGCCACCTGTCCTCAAACGAAGCAACACACGGGCCTGGTCATAAAAGATCTCTGTACGATGCTGGGATGTCATCAGTGAGTATGTCAGGAAAAGGTTCCAAAAGGCAACATCGGCATGCGTGTCGCGCTGGTATAGCTTCACTAACGTACCCCATTCCTCCTGTCCATGCATCCTAAGGCCTGCAGCCACTCTCCCTCTGTAAGGGTCAAGATCTGCAATATATTCTATTCCTTGACCGTTACTGATAGCCACCTCTAGAGCGTCAAAGTACTGATTAATGGCCTCCGGAGTTATATGGACCTCAACACCCTGCACTAAAACTGGGCCCCCAACTAAAAGCCTCTCTGGTACAGCACTAGCATAATATTCTGCCACAATCCCCCTGTTCGGCCTTGGTGGGCGTGCAACATATCCACCCCATCTGCGGTCCGCAACCATCTCTGGAACAGGCGTCTGCACCAAACTCTCAACGTCAATTCCCCTCTCAATAATCCAAGGTCGCTTGAGGAAATCGCTAAACCGACTTTTAAAGTCCTTGTTTTGTGCCTGTTTCGGCACTGCCTTCTGTTTCCTCTTATCGGGTGTGCTGACCCGAGGACACTTCCCTTGATTAGTCCTTGCCATCTGCAGATAACACAAGCCAAAATTACACAACAAGTCTCTACCAAAAATTCGGCAGCATTTTGTTTCTAAATTCGGCTCCAACTATTTTTACAATGCCATATAAATCACATGGAACACCAAATAATCACATGCAAGGTTCATCTAAACCCAATCTATCCTTCAAATTCAAGCATGGCAACCATTATTCAACAAAACATTCAAAATCTCTTATGAACAAGGAATTTCGGAATTCCCTAAACACCAAGTGAAACACACCACAATAAGCTTAATCATGCTAAATAACTCAATATGAACAAAACCCATTGATCAATAAAACTTGGAAACCGAAATTTGAGCACTAAAAACTCTCTATCTCTTTATACCACATTGTAGAATCAAACTTCATAAGTTAAAGCCATTGAAGCAAAATAAAAGAGAGAAGAGAATGCATACCTTGTTGTTGAACGAGGAGAGGAGGGACTGTGGAAGAAATTGAGAAGAGAAGAAAAGAAGTTGGAGGGAAAGAATTTATACAGAAAACAACACAGTAGCTGTGGGTCAAATGAGACCCAACAAAGCTGCGTGTTGGATATAACCAAAGAGGGCAAGATTTTACCCTACCGCCGACCAGGCACGCTACATGAGCAGTGGTCCGTCCAGCGGTAAAGCACAAATAAGCTTACCTGGTGCAGCCAAACGCATCGTTTCATTTAAGTTACCGCTGGCCAGGCACGTGCATCCTGAGCGGCACACCCAGCGAACCATTCCAGTGTTGTTATTAAATGATGCCCGCTGTGCAGACACTTTGCTCCTTGAGCGGTACATGCCGCGTTAAACTCCACGTATATCAGGTCTTCATTTATCGCTGACCATGCAAGGTCCTCCTGAGCGGTCCGGTCCGGTCCACGGTAATTCCCAATTTTGCAGGTCTTCAATTTACCGCTGGCTGGACACGTGCATCTGGAGCGGTCTCTTAAGCGGTCTATCTTGGAGGGAGTCAGGTCTCCAATTTACGCGTCTCATGCATGGTCCTCCTCAGCGGTTTGGGCTGCGAGCCATTCCAGTGTTGTCATGTTAGACTGGACCGCTGACCGTGCATGTGTCCCTTGAGCGGCACGGGCAGCGGTAATTCCCAAACGTTGCTGTCCGAACCTGATTCTGACCAAGACAACAAGCACGCATAAAGCATATCTACACACAACTCACATATCTAGAATTTCCACTACCCCCAAACCTAGATTGAATAATACTCTTCACTAAACATACGACTCACACTAATTACGGACTCAAATAACTCTAAAGAAAATAAACGAAATAGAAAAGAAAAAGAAAATGTTACCTAGGTGGGTTGCCTCCCACCAAGCGCTGTATTTAGCGTCTATGCAAGACGTGTGAGAGCGCTACGGCTCAGTAAGCTCAACATCCTCCATTTGAACGACCTTGTCAAGCTCCATAATGTAAGGTTTTACCCTATGCCCATTGACCTTGAACTTGTCACCATTCTTCTCGTTCTGCACTTCTACAGCTCCGTGGGGAAAAATGTGAGTTACCACGTAAGGTCCAAACCACATGGACCTCAACTTACCGGGAAACAATTTCAGCCTTGAGTTGAACACCAGCACTTGCATACCTGGACGAAGATCTTTATGCACTATCATCTTGTCATGTATCAACTTAGTCTTCTCCTTGTACAGTTTTGCACTCTCATATGCCTCTAAGCGAAATTCTTCGAGCTCACACAGCTGAAGTTTCCTCTCCTCACCGGCCTTGTCATAATCAAAGTTCAACTTTTTGACTGCCCAGAATGCTCTATGTTCAAGTTCTACTGGAAAGTGGCATGCTTTCCCAAAGACCAACCTATATGGACTCATCCCAATAGGCGTTTTGAAAGCTGTCCGGTAGGCCCACAGTGCATAATCTAACTTCAAAACCCAATCCCTTCGAGTTGAATTTACAGTCTTCTCCAGGATACCCTTTATTTGCCTGTTGCTGACCTCAACCTGTCCTGAAGTCTGTGGGTGGTATGGTGTAGCAACCTTATGCCGTACACCATATTTCTTCAAAAGTGCAGCAAAGGATCTGTTGCAAAAATGCGTACCTCCATCGCTAATGATAGCTCTAGGGGTCCCGAATCTTGCAAATATCGTCTCCCTCACAAATTTCACCATAGTTTGACCGTCATTATTCCTTGTGGCCTTTGCTTCTACCCATTTTGACACATAATCAACCGCTACCAAGATGTAACTATTACCACACGATGGTGGGAATGGTCCCATGAAATCGATGCCCCATACGTCAAAAAGCTCTATCACCAAATTCCCAGATAAGGGCATCTCATTTCGCCTACTTATACTCCCTGTACGTTGACATCTGTCGCAAGCCACACAGAACCGGACTGCATCCTTGTGTAATGATTCCCAGAAGAATCCAGATTGCAACACTTTCAAAGCTATCTTTCTTACACTAAAATGTCCTCCACATTGTAGCTCATGACAAAATTTTAGAACGTCTCTCTGTTCTTACTCAGGAACACATCTTCTTATCACAGAATCAGGACCATGAGTGTATAAATAAGGGTCATCCCAAAAGTATTTTTTTGCTCTTGAAATGAACCTTTGTCTTCCTTGTGAGTTCAACTCATCCGGGACTACTCCACTTACCAAATAGTTAACCAAATCAGCATACCATGGTTCACTATCTTTCACAGCCAACAATTGTTCATCCGGGAACTTCTCATGCAATGGCAATTTGTCTACTTCATCCAGATTTTCCAGTACTAACCTGCTTAGATGATCAGCAACCACGTTCTCACTACCTTTCTTGTCTCGTATCTCCAAGTCAAATTCTTGTAACAGGAGAATCCACCGAATCAATCTAGGCTTGGCATCCTTTTTCTGAAGAAGATGACGAAGGGCTGCATGGTCTGAATATACAATGACTTTGGCGCCCACCAAGTACGTTCAGAATTTCTCCAATGCAAAAACTACTGCTAGAAGCTCCTTCTCAGTTGTTGAGTAGTTCAATTGGGCATCATTCAAGGTTCGAGAAGCATAGTATATCGCGTGCGGAACCTTGTCTACTCGCTGCCCCAAAACTGCTCCGATGGCATAATCCGAAGCGTCACACATTAATTCAAAGGGTAATTCCCAATTGGGGGGAATTATCACTGGCGCGGTGGTTAATGCACTCTTCAAAGTGTTAAAAGCTACCATGCACTCCTCACTGACCTCAAAATCAATTTCTTTCTGTAGGAGCAAACACAAGGGTCTCGTTATCATCGAAACGTCCTTTATAAATCTTCTGTAAAAACCTGCGTGCCCAAGAAACGACCTTACATCCTTCACGGATTTTGGAGGCTGTAAACTACTGATCACCTCCACCTTAGCTTTGTCCACTTCAATTCCTCTTCTTGAAATCACATGTCCGAGAACTATCCCTTGTTGTACCATGAAGTGGCACTTTTCCCAGTTCAACACCAAGTTGTTCTCTTCACATCTCTTAAGGACCAAGGTAAGGTTGTGCAAACACAAATCAAATGAATCCCCAAACACCGAGAAGTCATCCATGAATACCTCAATGATTTCCTCCAACATATCTGAAAAAATTGACATCATACACCTCTGAAAGGTGCCCGGAGCATTGCAGAGACCAAACGGCATTCTTCTATAAGCAAACGTCACAAATGGACAAGTGAAAGTAGTTTTTTCTTGATCTTCCGGTGCGATAGCTATCTGATTGTAACCTGAATACCCGTCGAGGAAACAATAATGACTATGCCCTGCTAATCGCTCAAGCATCTGATCTATGAAAGGAAGAGGAAAATGGTCTTTTCTGGTAGCAGTGTTCAGCTTCCTGTAGTCGATACACACCCTCCATCCTGTCTGAAGCCTCTGTGAATCGAGCTGACCCACTTACTGTCTGATATGGGATAAATTATCCCCACTTGTAGAAGTTTCAAGACCTCTTTCTTCACTACCTCTTTCATTATCGGATTTAATCTCCTCTGAGCCTCTCTTGACAGTCTAGACTCTTCTTCGAGAAATATCTTGTGCATGCAAATTGTTGGACTGATTCCCTTGATATCTTCAATTGACCATCCTATAGCTGACTTATGTTTCTGTAGAACCCCGATGAGCCTTTCTTCCTCATTACTCTGCAATTCTGAAGCAACAATTACCGGGTATGTCTCATTCTCACCTAGATACACATACTTCAGAGTTGTTGGTAACTCCTTGAGTTCCAATTTTGGTGGTGGATCATTGGCAAAACTGACAATTGAAACTTGGAAGTCTTCAACTTCTTCTTCAGCTAGTTCAAAACTATCTTTAGTCTTGTCGTCTTGATCATCCCAATCCCAATCTGCCAAGTCCTCATCCTTGAATATTCCATCAATCCCAGGGTCTAAAACCTCGATGAATGAACAATCATCAGCTCTGGTAGGGTATGATGATGCTTCAAACAATTTGAACTCCGCTGTCTCATCTAACACTGTCATTGAAAGTTTTCAATTCTGCACATCAATAAATGTCTTTGCTATGGCCATGAACGGTCTACCCAGAAGAACATGTCTCATGTTAGTCTCTTTACTTACGTCCTCCATGTCTAATACCATGAAATCTGCTGGAATAATAAGCTTTCCAACTTGGACCAGTACATCTTCAACATGCCCTCTCGGATATCTTACTGAACCATCTGCTAACAGAAGTGACATTGTGGTAGGCTTCAACTCATTCAAACCTAACTGCTTGTAAATAGAATAAGGCATCAAATTAATACTGGCACCTAAATCTAGCATTGCTCATTCAAGTTGGGTACCTCCTACTGTGATATTGATCAAGGGAAGCGTCCTCGGGTTGGTACACCCGATAAGATGAAACAGAAGGCAGTGCCGAAACAGGCACGAAACACTGACTTTAAAAGTCGTTTTAGCAACTTCCTCACGCGACCTTGGATTATTGAGAGGGGAATTGACGTTGAGAGTTTGGTGCAGACACCTGTTCCAGAGATGGTTGCGGACCGTAGATGGGGTGGATATGTTGCACGCCCACCAAGGCCGAACAGGGGGATTGTGGTGGAATATTATGCTAGTGCTGTTCCAGAGAGGCTTTTAGTTGGGGGCCCAGTTTTAGTGCAGGGTGTTGAGGTCCATATAACTCCGGAGGCCATTAATCAGTACTTTGACGCTCCAGAGATGGCTATCAGTAACGGTCGAGGAATAGAATATATTACAGATCTTGACCCTTACAGAGGGAGAGTGGCTGCAGGCCTTAGGATGGATGGATGGACATGAGGAATGGGGTACATTAGTGAAGCTATACCAGCGCGACACGCATGCTGATGTTGCCTTTTGGAACCTGTTCTTGACATACTCACTGATGCCATCCCAGCACCGTTCAGAGATCTTTTATGACTAGGCCCGTGTGTTGCTTCGTTTGAGGATAGGTGGCCCTATCAATATTGGACGGGTGATTTTCAATGCCATTCATGACGCTACTGCGCACGATGACCAGTCCATGTTATTTCCGTGTTTGATCACCACTTTCTGCAGACGGGGAGGCATTGATGTGACTGCAGGGTTAGAGAATCATGACCCGAGTATGATGAACTTGACAAACTGGAACCAGCAGTTAGTTCTTCGGGGCCTTCCGCCTATTGGAAATTATGGGGAGAGAAGACGTCGCCGGGAGGAGCGAGAGGCGCGAGAGGCTGAGGCAGCAGCACTTTTACAGGACCAGCCTTTAGGGGCACCAGATGCCGCTCAGCTAGGCGGAGCTCAGCCAGGGGGTGATCTATTTGCCACTCTTTTGCAGGCTATGCAGACTCACATGGATTTGCGTTTTGGGCAGTTAGAGGGACGGATGGATGCTCGTTTTGACACTATCGAGATGAACATAGAGGAGATGCGTGGGATGATGACTAGCCGGTTTTCTGTGGCTAGTGGGAGTGGAGCACCGTTTCAGACCCCTATTCCAGACCCAGATCCTTTTGCAGCTGGTGGATCAGGTCTCGCGCCGCAGAACTTTGACCAGCGGACCCCGATCTTACACTTTGATGATGAGGAGCCGATGCAGGATGACCAGATAGACTCCGATCAGGGGACCGAGATCTTGCAGCTGTCAGATGAGGATGGAGGAGATTAGTAGGCTATGGATTTTCTTTTTGAACTTTTATTTTCTTTTGTTTTTCTTTTGTCTTTCACTGCCTGTCTTTTCTTGATTGTCAACATTGGGGACAATGTCGAGTTTAGGTTTGGGGGTGTGTCGTTGTTTTGAGTCTTGAGTCAAGTTTTTCAGTATTTTTAGAGTCTGTCGTTCCTGCATTAGCCTTGATGAGATGTTTTGGTATGTGATTTTGAAATGATATGCTTAAATCACTGGGTTTAAACTAGCATCTTGCCACTTAGAGTATTGCATTGCATTTTTCAAAATTTATGACATGCTCTTGATGTGATAGTGGATAGGATGCATAGTTGGATTGCCATGATTAATAGTGGAGACTACCCTGTGAGTTCACTAAACCAAAGTGCGTACATAAATGACATATATGAGGGATTATTTTATTTCTATTCTTTAAACACTCAGTAGGTTCTTAGCATTACATTTGATCTCTATAGGTTGAACATTGAGCATTTTAGAGCATTCATCATAAAAGATTTCACATGTTATCTTTGATCTTGAGTAAGTCGAACCAGTGGAAGTGATGTTAGGCTATGTGTGTGTGAACCACTTAAAAGGCCGGTAATATTTCCTACCCTATGTGTGTGCTCCATAGCCCTGTTTGAAGCCAAACACTGAGTTGTCTTTTCTTTCTTCACCATATTTACTGTAACCCATGTAAGCCATATTATAGCCATACCTGTTAACTTGGGATCATGCTTTGAGATTGTGAAGAAGGCTAAAGAGTTCGCATAAGAATTTGTGCGAAAGTGATATGAGTCAAATAAAGAATGAGCTGCATTCAATCCAAATGAAAGAGGAAAGGTTGTATGGTTTTGTATTATATATATGTAAAAAAAAAAAAAAAAAATCAATCAAAAAGAGAAAGAAAAAGAAAGTTTTGCCACCAAAATGAATGGTGAGTTGCGTGTGCCAGAGAAAAGAATCTAAGGAACACAACATGTCAAAGGATTTAAGTGTTGTATCTACTCTCGAAGGAGTGGGCAAAAGAGAATGGTGAATTAATGGGACATCAATGAATGGTAAGTGGCATTATTCCACTTACAAAGGAAGTCAATGAAGACCTAAGAGCTTGCGCCAAGCCGTAAAGGTAACTGAAGGCTCTCACTGAATGATCCTAGGTTTTTGAACTCCTACATTCCGTTCCTTTGCAACCTTTACCCACTAGCTCCATTACAACCAAATGAAAAGTCTAATTGATCTGCTGGTTATCCTTGCTATGAAAGTAGAAGTGAAGTGTGTGTTTATCTTGCTCATAATGATTCGATTCTTTTCATGAGATCTTTGCATACAAATCAAGCGTTCTTTCAATGATATATTCATATGCGATTATAATTTGAAATTTCTTGTGCATAACTTCTTTCGCATATGCTTGATGAGTGTATTTGCCTAGGTTCTGTGTGAAATATGAGCGATATCTGGTGAGGCTTAGAGTCGAGGCAAATTACATCTATGGCATTCGGCAAAAGTGTTTTTGATGCTAGAATATCTTGAGTTTAGGCTTTTCATTTAAAACTGAGCAATGCATTCAAATTTGTGATATAATGTTAGTCTTTACCTATTGGCTTTTGCATGCATTGTTTCAATCTGGGCATTAATTGATTGCATCTCGAATGATTGGTTTTGTGGGATATGTTTGTGGGTGTCATAGCTGAGAACCCTCAGGAGACAACACTCCTCCTACTAGGGACACCTAGAGGTTTAAAGGCTTGTAGCATGTGCTCAATGCTATCGTGTTCCCTGCGAAAGTGGCTTTATTAGGATTTAGTTTTCTTTTCAGTTTAGGAATGTTTGGTTTTGCTCGAGGACGAGCAAAAGATAGGTTTGGGGGTATTTGATCAGTCTAATTCTATGCTTATATTTTGCCCATTTTTCCTATGTATATGCTTGTTTCTTGGGTCCTTTTGGTGGGTTGATGTGTTTGTTAAGCCTTTGTAGGTCTCTCGGAGAAGATGGAGTCATAAGAGGAAGAAGAGGCTAAATTTGCCATTTACCGCGGCCCGTGCCGCTCATCAGGCAAGTGCACCATCGGCGGCACGCTAGGCGGTAAAAGAGAATGCATTACCGCAGCCCATACCGCTCAGGAGGCAAGTGCCTCCCAAGCGGCCTACCCAGCGAGCCATATCAGAATGTTGTCCTTTGGATTTCCACTGCCCATGCAAGTGCCTACACAGCGGTACGGGCAGCGGTAATCCACTTTCCTCGTTTCCTCAGGACAAGGCAGAAGCCCTAAATGAAAGAAAAAAAGAGATATTTAAGGGAACCACTATCAGATCGAGAGAAGGGCGACCACAAGGGTATTAGACCCAAAAACACCATTCTTTCACATTGATTCATTCCATTGATTCTTTCATTCACATCATCCATCCTTGGAGGATTCTTGGAAGCAAGAAGAAGGAGATTTCTAGCCAAGAAGCTATCAAGATAAATATGGGTTTTCTCTACATCTCTTCTATGTTTTTGTTCTCTCCATTGATGAGTAACTAAACCTTTATTAGGGGATTGATGTAACCAATTTTGGACAACTCTATGTAATCAATTAGTCTATCTTTTGTTAATCAATTGGGTTTTAGTCTTGTCTATTGAATTAATTGCTCTACATTACTTATTCATATTATTTTGTGGCCTCAATTGATATGGGTTTGTGATTTAGTTTATCTATGAGATTAGGGTTTAGATGTGAATGGCCTTTTCCATTTAAACCATGATCATAAGTTTAATAGATTTTGAAAGTTAATGTTTGCATGGCCTTGTTGCATTGATTTGGCTTAGAGTTTTGTTCTAAAGGATTTCGTTCCTATCACTTGACACATGGCCTTTGTGCGAGTGGTAGGAAAGAGATTCGTTCTTAATTGTTTATCAAAACAAGCCCTAAACTTTATTGAAGTGTTTATTGAGACTGATTGAGAGTATTGAGTGTCTAAGAAAGGTGCATCGATTCCCTAGTTTTTCTCTCCATATATTCATTCTTTGTGTGTGATCTTTGATTTGATTTGATTCGATTTTAGTCTTTAGTTCAAGTAGTCATAATTTAGGTTAATTTTAGAATTAAACAATTTCCAAAACAAAGCATTATGCAATTTAGTTTTTCGCACTTAGAGTAATCCTTGCTAGATTAATTGGCTTTGACCGATAGAATCACCGATCCCAGTGAACGAACTTTCTTAGTAAATTGAACACAGATTTTACTGTATCAATGAAACCGCCGTTGATTCTCTGTTCGACGATCATTATCGACGGCCTGCCCGCCGATTGAAACCGCCGATCGGTGCGTTTCAAGGGCAAACTTGACTTTTCACATGCTCTGTTTTTCATGCCTATAAATATCTCACTTTCTCTTGTTCTGAAGAATGACTCTTTGATTATCAAGAACCCTATATTTTAAAGAGAGATTTTAAGAGAAAAAGCAACCAAGTTTGCTCATTTAAACACTTAAATACATTCCTTTGTGCATCAAAGTTCATCTTGTATTCATCCATGAATGGGTTTGCATCATCACAACATGTTTGGTAAGATTTTGATTAATTTCATCTTATTTTAGTATTTTACTATCCAGCATATTCTCTTTTAATTTACTTGTATGTTTTTGATCATATGACAAATACAAGAATAGAGAATTAATTGTGATGAATTGATTGAGTGTTGTATTGTGATAGCTAATTAGGTTTTTGATTAATCTTGATTAGCTAAGCTATTTGACATGTCATCTAGCTATTGATATATAGGATTGAATTAATTACATATCATTATCCTAGGTAAGCATTTAGAGTAACCTAGCTCTAAATTGCATTTTGAGTATTTTACATATTCACATAGGTTGCATAATCTCTTCATTGAGAATTAAGTCTTGAGGCTAAGATTGCTTAGGCCTCAAGCAATTGGACTAGAGCCACTTTTAAAGGCCCGAGTGGTAGAAGTGGGGGGTTATTGACCGGAGTGTTAGACGAGGTCTACATATGTTGTAAACTCCATTTCAATTAGTGGATTTCGAGGTCCGAGTGTGACGCACTAAACAGCCCGTGGTTTTTCCCAGTGGTTGGGTTTCCACGTATACATCAAGTGTTATTTAAATTCCGCACTATATTACACTTGCTTGTATTTTTGACTAGTAGGGGCATTTTCATAAAATTGACTTGCATGCGAAAATTGGGTAATAATAGTTAAAATCTATTCACCCCCCCCCCCCCCCCCCCCCCCCCCCCCCCCCCCTTCTAGATATATATATAGAACACACCGAGCGTTTATTGTATTACTTTTAGAAGATATATTTGGACATACTGGTCTGGCATCTTCTTGGGGTAGTGGGATACTCCATGTAGTGTTCCTCTACTTCAATTAATCTTGGCACAGATGGAAAATTCTTCTTTGGACCCCTACCATTTTTGGCGGTTAACACAAGTGTTTTAAGTTAATTAGTGCCACAAGGGCATTTGTGAAGAAGGAGAAGGATGTAACACAAAAAGTGCAAAAAGGTGAAACATGGCATTGTCGCCATTTTGGTGTTGCCTAAGGTATACGGCGACAGAAGGCTTGAAGCATGGAATATCTGTAAGTCGCGCAGCGGAAAAAGAGTTAGTTTTTAAATTAATAAAAACAATAAGAACAATAGGTTTCAAAAAATTTCTATCGTCTTCTTGGGACCTTTTGTATATACACGAATATGATGAAGAGATTTGTTTTCATACATTTGAAGAACACTCCTACGTTTTCTTTTCGATCATTCTTTACGATCCAATACCACTAAGCCTTCTTAGCTATGTCCTGGGATCTAGCAACTGTGTGTGTGGGCACGTCATGGATTCCGGGAGCTGTTGAATGGAGGCTTAAGAGAACCGGAAGATAACACCTTGCTTCCCCTGTAGAATTCGACCAACCTGCAAGCAAAGAAGAATTTTTTTTTCTTTTCTTTCTTATGTGGCCGCGTGATGCGGGCGGTCGTTGACGCTCGTCAGAAAAGATATTTCTATTCTAATTACCTCGCAAATGCAATGAGTCAAATGACTAGTATAGCAAGTAAGCAAGGGTCGTTCCCACAGAGAGATGGAATCCGTTAACTGTATCTAGCTCTAGAGTTTATGAAAGTAATGTAAATGGAATGTGATGTGGTGGGAATGGTGTGTGTGAGTGGAGATGCAAACTAACTAAATGACTTAAAGCTAATGATAGAAATGTAACCGGGTGCTTGCCTTTCTAATAAGTCTACTCCTAATTACGTTATTCTACTCTTAAAGGCAAGATACCCTAGCTACGAAAATAATGGTGGCTTGGAGAGATGCAAGATATGAGACACACATGGGAATTAAGTTTACCAAACATAAGATGCAAATCATGTAGATTGTTTAACATGTGAATACCATTTAATTCAAGTAAAGGGTTCGTTCTCTTGATTAGGGAATTATCCCGGAATCAAATCATCACTCTCCAATCGGAAGAGTAATTGTGTCTAGGTTTAGACCCATTAAGCACAAGAACATGAACCAAAGCTATCCTAGCAAGGGTATGCATAAGCTTTTCCTATTCAATAGAGCTAATAGCCAAGCTCATACCTGGAATGGTTATCCAAGCACAAACTCAACTCTCAATCACTCTAAACACATGCATAGTAAATCATCTACTAACATACATACACAAATGAGATATTTGATTACAACTACTCCTACATCATTAGGTTAATCTACTCCTAATCTCATCCATACATACATATCAATATATAATTCTCCATACACATGAATATCACAATAAGAGATATCAACTATAGACATATCAATGAATAGAACAATACCAAATCAAATCTAAGAACAATACATACATATATTAACATAAGTGTTGGTTTACAAATAATCCCACATGGGTTACACATTATAAGAAAATACAAAGAGATGAGTAATGAGAGATAACCCTTGAAGACAAGTCCTCTAAAAGCTCTCTATATCTATGAACTTCCATGGCTCAACACACGAGCCCTCCTTCTCTTCGTATCTAATCCTCTATGGAAGGCTTTCCATGGAGGAAATCTGATCGCGCTATGAATGTTCACATTTAGCGCCCCTTATTCCTACCTTTTGTGTTCGTATTCGAGCACTTTTGTATGCATAACGTGTGTTTTTGTTAAAGTTCAGGTAATCTAACTAGTTAGGAAGGTTTGTGCATCAAAGTGATTAAAAGAGGAGCAAAACCATGAGAAGAAGACACGGCTGGACATAAGCCGCCAGCCAGGGAGCTTGAAATCGCCAGAAATCATGGCTAGTTTGCACGGCGGGTTATGACAGCGGGAAAGAGGCCGCCGATAGCTTTTCAGAAGCCGCGGCGAGTTAGTGCGGCGGGAAAAAGGACTTCGAGAAACTCACCAGAGGCCGCGGCGGGTTTGAACCCGCGGAATGAACCCACCCGAGGCACGTCCAAGGGTCAATTTGGCATTCCTTGCTTCACTTGAAGAAAAACATATATATACTTCTCTCTCCTGCAGAACAAAGGGTGACAAAAATAGTATAGAATAGTTCTTAGTAGTTTTTGGGTAATTTATCATAGAATAGATTAGTGGTTAAGAAGCTTTCACTTGTAATATTTGTAGCGAAAAGGTATTGATCTTAGTAAGTACCTTGCTCATCAATCTCTTGAAAGTTATTGTGATCATTTGGTTTGTATTGCTGTGGAGGAATGAAAGGACGGCCTTGATTTTTCGAGGGTAGTATTTCTTCCTTTTGTTCATTCATATGCTATATTTAATGATCATGTGTAACTAAACACCTATGTTGGGGAATTCATGGAAGTAATGATGTAATCACTTATTACCACTTTTTCTTATATGGATCACTTGTGTTTGTATGCTTGAATTGATGAAATCATGTCATATATCTCATAAATCTTAGAAGCATGGATTGGTTAGCTTAGAGTAAATGAAATACTAAAATCTTGATGTTGAATTGAGTATTGTCAATTAATACTCCTTGATAGAGTGTGTGTGTTCATACAATATTCTAAGAATTCACTCTATAGGCTTAATTCCACAACTTACATTCATTAATGATTAATCTAAACTTAGAGGATTTATTAAGTGAATGGTTGATTGTGCTGATGGCATAAGTGGAACAACACTAGTTATTTGATCTTTAGTGCATAAAACTGGTTATTTGTGGTGCATCGTTACTAATTTCATACATTCCCTAA
Organism: Acer yangbiense; assembly: GCA_008009225.1. NCBI lineage: Eukaryota > Viridiplantae > Streptophyta > Magnoliopsida > Sapindales > Sapindaceae > Acer > Acer yangbiense. Next base: position 1,485,090 of record CM017772.1, read on the forward strand.
CATCTTAGCTTATCAATTGTAATCTTTTATTATCACATTAGTTTAATTCCTTAAAATGCTCACTAATTCTAGCATTTACCAGTTATTTGATTCCCTGTGGATCGATACCCATACTTTGTACACTATACTAGCATAACAACTTGTACGATTGCAAAGGGTGAAATACTCGCGCGTTCAGTAATATAGCCGTGGTAATTTAGAACATATTATAGTGTAATTTAGACCTGATGCATTTAAAATACAATTTCAATCAGGTCTCAATTGGGCGCTGTACGAACAGCACTTGTGTACAGCGCTCGTACAGCGCCTCTTCAAAATGCATCAGATCTGATGCATTAAAATGACCATTTTTGCATCAGGTCATGTGGGCGCTGTTCGAACAGCACCCTTTGCAATGCATGACTTCTAAGCTTAAACATGTTAAGGCAATGGACAATGCAAGATGCAATCAAAATAACAAGCAAAAAGAGATGTTCATGAACATTAATGCACAAAAATAAGACACACAACATACACGGTTTAAACATATGCATGAGTTGTGAGTGTGTGCAACTACCTCTTCAAGACAAGTAAGTACATAGAAATATACCTTCGGTGCTTATCAATACGAGGTCTTCAAAGGGCTTGAGCAATAACAACAACACCTAAGCTACCCTTACAAAGAACCCCAACATGTGGTTTGTTCACGAAATGAGCCAATCAACAAATGGGAACCTTACAATAGGGTTCTTGATGATTTAAGAGTCATGTTCAGAACAAGAGAAAGTGAGATATTTATAGGCATGAAAAACAGAGCATGTGAAAAGACAAGTTTGCCCTTGAAACGCACCGATCGGCGGTTTCAATCAGCGGCCAGGCGGCCAATTATGACCGCCGATTACGACCGTCGAATTGAGCCCGTGAAGAACAGAGCATCAACGGTGGTTTCATTCGGCGGTTTCGTGACCGCCGATCCAACCACCGAATCAAACCCGAGATATTAAATCTATCAGGTAAGAACGGCGTTTCGAACGGCAGTCGTGACCGCCGATCGTTACTGCAGAATTGCTCCAGATACTTCTGGATGCAAACGGCGATTTCATTCGGCGGCCAGGCCGCCGATCATAACCGTCGATCACCAACAGAGGTGAAAACCAAAGAGAAGCCAAGGGCATTCTCCGTGGGCGATCTTCGTGCAAAACCAAGCACATTCTAGTGCATGCGCGGACGTTTCCGAACACTATCGGGAAACGAATTACTAAGCACATATACACACAACAAGATATAACAATCAAAGTGCTAGTGTGTAAAGTGACATGTGAAAAGTATGCACACAAGATCAAGTATGCTAAGTGTGTGTGTGCTAACTAAATCTCTTCAAAGAAAACCAAGCACTATAAATTATACCTTTGGCGTGCTTGTCCCTTGAGGTCTTGAAAGGGCCTTCGAGCATGAAGTTCAATCACCTAAACTACCCTTACATAAACAACCCCAACAAGTGGTTTGTCCACGAAATAAGCCAATCAATATATGGGAATCCTTACACCCACCATTTTTCCTCTCCAATAAACACTTAGACTACTCCACCTAGATCACTCCTCTCAATCCATTTTCTCCACCCCTTTCCTTTGTCACTTTCCATATGACTTCACCTATCTAGACACATCCTCAACACCCAATCTTTGCACAAGATTCAAGCAAGGAAGCTCAAGGAAGGAACAAGCTTACAAGAGAGACCTAAGGGTGATTTCTCTCCATTTTACTTCCTTTCTTTGTTTGTGATTATGTGTAATTAAAACCCCCTTTCTAGGGGATGGTTTGATAGACTATTTGGATATTGTGTATTTATTTAAGCTTGAAATATTATGTTTATGCAATTATAGTTTTATTCACTTTATAATTATGTCTTGCACTTATGTGATTGATTGGGTATTGACACACTTAGTTGATTACAATATGTTGTAGGATTATTTACAATAAAATTGATTAAGTTATTGACACACTTGATTAATTGTAGCACATAGTGAATAGGATAGGCTTTTGGAGGGTAGGCCTACCACGATTGCCTAGGCCATTCGATCGTCACTAATCGATCCCACCTTGACCCCATTTCCTTAATCGGTTAGGCATTTTGGTGGGAAGTTGTTTAGGATTCGTAGTGACGGTCCAAACACATCATCGAATGAGGATCGGTCCTTGATTGTGTGAATAGTGCATTAATGAAGCTTTGTATGAATTTCTCAATGGTCCATTAGCTATTCTATCATTCCTCTAGATTTCCTATTAATTGTTTAATCACCTTCTTATCTAAGTTGTTATATTGGATTCCTATCTATTCATATTCTCTTTATATTTTTGTTATATTTACTTTTATGTATGTTTGACACCTTCCAAACTACCATGATTTATTAATTACATTTTAGATTAGTTAAATAATTCAACTAATTACTCTAATTCCCTGTGGAACGAATCCTTACTTGCCACTTTACTAATTTTCTATCTAAGTGGATTTTTAAGTGGTCAAACTCGGTTTTCAAAACGATCACATCAAAACGTATTTTGTTGAGTACAAAACGACCTCATCACAAACACATAAGCTTGACTATGAAATTGAAGAATAAGACATGTGATCATACAAGCAAAATGAAGAACATAACAGAACAAAAAGCAAACACATGAGGATTAAAACAACTGTGAAAATCAACAAGAAGCTATTCAATCATGCAAGCAAAAGGAAAAACGAACACACAAACATGCAGAAGCATAAAACAAACACAAAACATAAAAACCCACCAACCCAGCCTCATACAAACATGCAGAACCATAACACAAACACAAAACACAAAAACCCCCAATTTCTAAACACCGAAATCCTAATCTGACAAAATTAATGAATACAGTTGCTTGAGTTCATTAGAAGAATGGTTATGAGGAAGTTCCAGGAGAGAAAGGAGGAGTGTGATGCTTGGAGGTCTATAGTACCACCAAGGGTTGATGCAAAAATACCCAATAACAGTAAACAGAGTAGGATGTTGACAATCATAGCAGCTGGGGACATGGAATATGAGCTATTGGGTCCACATGGGTCGTATGCTGTCAAGCTTAGACAGTATAATTGTGGATATCGGAGCTGGCAGATAAGTGACATTCCATGTTGTCATGCAATGGCTGCCATAAGCCACAGTTGTGGTAGAGATCTAATGAAGGATAGAGTAGTTGCCTTTATCCACCAAAGTCTAAGCAAAAGTACATACATCCAGACATACAGGAGCTTGATCGATCCCATCCCTGACCAGAAGATGTGGCTAGAAATATAAGGGAAGAAGTTGCTTCCACCACCTTTTCAAACCCAACCTGGCAGACTTCAAAGAAAAAGGGAACCTGATGAGAATAGTAGAGGAAGGAGGTCAGGGACTGTTGTATGCAAATCTTGTGGCATGGCCAGGCACAACAAGAGGACTTACAAGGTAATATTATGTTTTATTTTTAGGTTTAGTAATATTATGTTTTATGCTTTGTAAATTGCTAATCTAATTCCTTTGAATTCTCTTTCAACAGAAAACGAATTCAACAATTGGAGCTACAACTTCACAGCCACCAACCCAACCTCATTCAACAGATGGAGCTACAACTTCACAGCCTCATTCAAAGAAGAAAAGCAAGGTAATTTCTAACTAAATTCTTTAGTAATATTATATTTTATGTTTTGTAAATTGTTAATCTAAGTTTGGTTTTCCTTTTAACAAAAAAATATGATTCAACAGTAGGAGCTTCACAGACAACAACACAGACTCAACCATAATCATAGCTAACCCAGCACCTGGACTGGTCTCTCTACATGTTGACAACAAGCTTCTGGTTTGATTTAGTAAATTATGTCACAATTTTAGTAAATTTTTTCATAGCTTTTGTTTGATAACATGTTCTTGTTGCTAGCAATTTTTATATGTGGTGAACCAACCATTACATATACATGCATGCCTTGTTATGTTTTTGAAAGTGCTAGCAACCAAGAACATGCTGTGAGTGTTGGTTATGTAAATCTGAGAATGATGAATGCTAGGTTAACTATTTAAGTTTATTGATGATGGTCCTTAGCTTAACATACAATGGTTGCTTGTAATGATGATGGTCCTTAGCTTAACATACAATGCATGCTTGTAACTATTTATAACTAAGAAGTATAACTATCTATTACTAAGTAGTATCATTGCTATGATTACACCAAACACATACAATGCATGCTTGTAACTATTTATAACTATTTATTACTACCAATCAACTTTGACCCTCCTTGCATAGACTCTAGGTGATGCATTCTCCCATGAATATTTGTTTCCAGGTTATGCATTCTTCCATGGAAGCTTTCTAAGTGCTGCACTAATCGCACTCCAAATGTTTACATTTAGCGCTCCCTTACTTGGCTTTTGTAACCGTTTTCCGAGCCTTTTTGGTATTTAATATTGTAAATAAGTGTTTTTCAGGTATTTCAGCTCACCAGGGGTATTTTGGAGAAAACTGGAGAAAAGTAGCGAAATCGGGGTAAAAGAGGGCAAATATGTAATTATGGAGAATCAGGGGTCAAAGTGCAATGCTGGAGCAATTATTGCACATTCGGTGATTAGTCAAGAGTTGAGGGAATCATTCTGTAATTCGCCAGCCAATCCACAGAAGGCTGCCACGTCACCTACCTGGACGACGTCGTTTTGGGCTGCCTTCAGCGCGCGTCAACGTGACGTCAGCATGACGTCACGCATCTTCCTTAGCTAGACGGGTCAGCACAGACCCGCGACCCGGTGACCCGTTTGACCCGACTGAAGACCCGACTCGTTTCGACCGTTTCCGACGCCGTTACCGGCGGCCTTCCGCCCAAAATTATTGTCGGAGCTCCTCTGGTCTGTTTGCCACCCATTTTGGCCTCCCATGCAAAGGATTTCCACCTCCATCAACTCCTCCAAGTTTTCAAACCACCATGGCCAACCAAGCTTGGAAGCTTGCCTCCAGCGGCTTCTTGCCCGCTCCAAACACATCCAAACCCGCGGAATGACGGCGGTTTCATGTGGCGGGAACAAACCCGCAGTCCCGAAGGTTATAAGTCGCCGAAAACCTTCTTTTTTCGCGGCGACTTCACGACGGCGGGAATAAGCTCGCCGGCCAGAGTTAACAAGCTCGCCGGAATGCCTGGAAATGTGGCAGCTCGTCCACTTGCCTCTCCTATCAACTAAGCTTGTCCAATACACCTTACCACTTAGATATTATTAGATATTTTCCATCTTTTAACTTAATATACAAAATATCTATTATATGTCTTAGTTAGTAAGTAATATATACCATATACTACACTACACAAGTAATTAGACTAAATACTTTAGTTTTAGTTAGACTTTAGTTGTAGTTTTAAGAGAGAGAATAACTCTCTCAACTTTAGTTAGTGTTCTTATCATTTTCCATCATTTTCTAGGTAGCCAAACACCAATTTGAGCTACTTAGACTTGATCTTTTCAAGTTGCTCTAGAAGGAAATTGTTCTTGGATTGCAAAGGGGAGTCTTCTTGGCCAAGAAACCAATCCAAATGGGTTTGTTTTGCTCTTCTTTTGTATTCTCTAGTTCATTTATTTCTATGTGTAACTAATCCTTTTGTTAAGGGATTGATGTAACTCTTGTAATTAAACCAATGATTTAATCAATCCATTTGTTATTCACTATCTAAGGCTTTGTATGTGTGTATTATGAACTTTAATGATATGTTGATGATATGTCTTGCATAAACATATAATTGTACACACTTGGTAGTTGATTTCATACATAAATGTGTCACACTTTGTGTATGAAGGTTTCAATATCCATTTCATAGAGATTTCACTAAGTAATTCATGAATTGAGTTAATTAGAAAATCTCTACATCACTATTCCTAAATCCTCTCTTAAATCACTAATCTATGATATTAGATTATGTGTTAGATGATGGATTTTGTGCTTAATATTATTGATAATGAATTACATGCCTTAGAATATTGTGAATGTGCTTAATTAATAATTGGTTAATGAATTGGTAGTTACTTGAGTGAATCAATCCCCTAACATCTCTTAGTCTAGCTTAGTCATCTTTTAATCAAGCTTTAACCTTAGTTAATTGCAATCTTAGTATAACTGATCTTGATAGCATTAAATAGTTAACTTGTTAGCAATTAGACATTCAATAAGTAGTGATAATCTAGAATTTACTTGTTAGCTAAAAACCTTCCTCGTGGGAACGATCATCCTTACTCGTGTACACTTTACTACTCGTACGACTCGTGCACTTGCGAAGGGTAAATCTACCTCGCGCCCCTTTAATTGCCGTTGTAGTTAAGTAGCTAGAATCCTTGACCTAGGATCCAATTAGTTTTAAGTTAGCCTCATTTAGTGTAATTAATTAGAACCAGTCCGGGGCGTGTCATGCACCCTTTCCCACAATATTTCCAGCCTTTGTAACCTTGCATTTAAACCTGCCACTTCTTCTTGAAGCATATAATTTTCTCTACCATCATTCCGACTGTATTCTCCTAGGTTGAATTCTTCATTATCAGGTTCCCAAATTTTGTAGGATTTACATTTCCTTCTCTCACAAAAGAAATACAATTTATTTGGGTTGTTTTGGGATTCAGATATCTTCACAACTGCTTTAACCCCACATGAGCATTTTTGATTTTTGAATTTTATTATCCCTCCATTGATGTTGGCATTGATGCTGGTTTTTATACTCGATGTACCATCCTTGATGGTTAATTGATATAGAAATTGGTTGAATGTTTTTTTTTTTTCTTAATTGATATAGAAATTGGTTGAATGTATGTATGGATTGATGAAGGATTGTGTGTATGTGATAGTGGTTTATGATTGGATTGATGAAGGATTGTGTATGTGATAGTGGTTTGTGTATGTATTGAAGAAATGGGTGTACAGGATTGTGTATGGTTGGTGTATGGATTGAAGAAATGGGTGTGCAAGATTGTGTATGTGATAGTGTATGGATTGAAGAAATGGTTTGTGTATGGTGGAAGTAAATAGGTTTCTTATATGAGGAAAGGGAGAAAGAGCCGTTAGTAAACATTCTCTTTTGAAGGCCATTATTGTCTTTTTTGAAAATAAGGGCATATTGGTAATTATCCTCTCTTTTTAATGTTTCACATATAAGACAAATTTAAGGGCATATTGGTCTTTTAAAAGGGTATCAGCACTATTAAGGGCAGCAGGATCATTTTACCCTTTGACCATGTCAGAAATGATACTTTTAACGGAAATTGTCACAGAAGGATTATAAATGATAATTTTCCAAACTAGTGGACTAAAATAGAATTACGTTAAACTAGAGGGACTAAAAGAGTGAAAGTAATACAATAACGCTCGGTGTGTATGATAAATATATCTAGAGGGGGGGGGGGGGGGGGGGTGTGAATAGATTTTAACTATTATTACCCAATTTTCGCATGCAAGTCAATTTTACGAAAATGCCACTACTAGTCAAAAATACAAGCAAGTGTAATATAGTACGGAATTTAAATAACACTTGATATATACGTGGAAACCCAACCACTGGGAAAAACCACGGGCTGTTTAGTGCGCCACACTCGGATCTCGAAATCCACTAATCGAAATGGAGTTTACAACCTATGTAGACCTCGTCTAACACTCCAGTCAATAACCCCCCACTTCTACCCTCGGGCCTTTAAAAGTGGCTCTAGTCCAATTGCTTGAGGCCTAAGCAATCTTAGCCTCAAGACTTAATTCTCTATGAAGAGATTATGCAACCTATGTGAATATGTAAAATACTCAAAATGCAATTTAGAGCTAGGTTACTCTAAATGCTTACCTAGGATAATGATATGCAATTAATTCAATCCTAGATATTAATAGCTAGATGACATGTCAAATAGCTTAGCTAATCAAGATTAATCAAAAACCTAATTAGCTATCACAATACAACACTCAATCAATTCATTACAATTAATTCTCTATTCTTGTATTTATCATATGATAAAAAACATACAAGTAAATTAAAAGAGAATATGCTTGATAGTAAAAATACTAAAATAAGATGAACTTAATCAAAATCTTACCAAGCAAGTTGTGATGATGCAAACCCAATCATGGACAAATGCAAGATGAACTTTGATGCAAAAAAGATTTAATTTGAGTGTTTAAAGGTGAGTTCTTGATTTGATTTTTTCTCAAAAATCTCTCTTTGAAGTTTAGGGTTTTAAAGACTCAAAGAACTTAATCAGAGAATGAGAAAGTAAGATATTTATAGACATCAAGAATTGGGCATGTGAAAAGAGAAGTTTGCCCTTAAAACGCACCGATCGGCGGTTTCATTCAGCGGCTAGGCCGCCGATCATAACCGCCGAATTGAACCCGAGAAGAACAGGGGAACAACGACGGTTTCATTCGGCAGTTTCGTGACCGCCGAATCAAACCTGAGATATTAAATCGATCAGGTATGAACGGCGGTTTCGAACGGCGGTCGTGACCGCAGAATTGCTCCAGACACTTCTTGATGCAAACGGCGGTTTCATTCGGCGGCCAGGCCGTCGATCATAACCGCCGATCACCAACTGAGGTGAAAACCAAGGAGAAGCCAAGGGCATTCTCCGTGGGCGGTTTTCGCATAAAACCAAGCTCATTCTAGTGCATGCGCGGACGTTTCCGAACACTATCGGGAAACGAATTACTAAGCACATATACACACAACAAGATATCAAACAAAGTGCTAGTGTGTAAAGTGACATGTGAAGAGTATGCACACAAGATCAAGTATGCTAAGTGTGTGTGTGCAAACTAAATCTCTTCAAAGAAAACCAAGGACAAGAAATTATACCTTTGCCGTGCTTGTCCCTTGAGGTCTTGGAAGGGCCTTCGAGCTTGAAGATCAATCACCTAAACTACCCTTACATAAACAACCCCAACATGTGGTTTGTCTACGAAATAAGCCAATCAATGTATGGGAATCCTTACAATCTCCCCCTTTGGCTATTTCATGACAAAACCACCACTCACATTGATTCCTCACAACATAATAGAAACTATGGGTCTACAATGAATTTCTATATTACAAAGAGATATATAGAAATAATCTTGAAGTGTTTAATCTCATGTAGAACAATCAATCCCTGAAAGCAAAGTTTCTATACTCTCCAATTCAAGTAAAAAGTGAGATGAATCAAGTGAGAATAAAAACAAGCATTTGCATTCTAAGAATTTAAGCACAACTACACCATCATGCAATAATTGTGAATGCAATGCTCCCCCTCAAAGGGTTACTCCCCTTCAATGTATTGTCTCCCCAACATGCATAATTGCTACCACAATTTGTAACTCCCCTTACCACCATTCTACTCCCCCTTTTTGTCATGATATAGGCAAAGGAGTAGTCCCCAACCGGGTCACTTAGCAAAGAGAGATAGTAGCAAACTATGTACTTGCATAATCATATAATCCACTTTATGCAACTCAATCAATTGGAGAGAAACAATGAGATTTATTTTAAAATAAATGTGTGAATCAAAACATGCTTTGCATACAAGACATGTAGCATTCAAGTCCAAAATACAATGGTATTTGGCAAAGCAAATGACAAAGGTTTCTAATAAGAATTCAAACCAATTTCACCAATGTTATGAGAGAAGCAAGGATATAGAGTTTTCATTGATTTTAATTTATGAGCAATTATATCCATCTTTATAAGCCAAACATGTCATGAGCAACTTTGCACTCTATTTGATTTTTCCGGGATTGAAACCCGTATGATAGTATACATGTTCAACAAATAAAGAAGGAGAGACAATTTGGAATATAAATTTCTTTGAACGGATACAAGATCCTTTATTCATTTTGAGTCTCATAAGTTTTTTCACATAAATTTTGCATTTAAAAATTGCAATCATCAATTCATGCTTTTTCATTTGAGCATGTCATTTGAATTTCATGCTTTTCATATGTCATTAGCATGTTATAAAAACAACTCATGCTTTTTAATTTTTAAGCATGTCATTAAGAATCATCATGTCATGGAGATAACTATAGGTCATTCATATCATACTTCCTATGTAAATCTCCTAGTCTAAAAATGCATGTTTGAACATAAATATGACATGGATTGTAGACAAGCATGGTTCACACTTATTGAATTGAAAACATATATACATATGTGCAACCAAGCTTACTCAAGCAATTAACAAAGAAGCATAAGATTTTTCAATATTTGCATGCAACAAGTATGCAATAGCTCTCTTTGCTTGAGTTCCCCATATGGGGTCATCATCATCCTTCATCAATGAAGGTCATGAGGTCCTATGGACCTCCCAAGTCCATTTGACTTGGTTGAACCTATTTGAGACTTGTTAGTCTCATAGCAAGCAGGTTCATTTTTCCTTATCCATATAGATATGACTTTTTTCTTCCTAGTGGACAATGGTTCAAGAGTACTAGAAATAATAGGATCATGAACATGAATATTTTCCTTCATATTAGCATGCATTCTAGCTCTTGTCATTCTCTTTTCAATCATGCTTTTGATTCTACATAATTTAATGAAATGAAAGCAATTTGGTCTAATGTGACCATCAATACCACAAAAGTGACATGTACGGATAAATTTAGAATTCATACCATGTCCTTGTGCATGCATAGGAGCCTTCCCATGACTTTGTGGTTGAACGGGTTCAAACCTTCTTTGTTGTTGAACCGGTTTAGCTTGCTTCCTTGTTTCATTTTGCATGATTGGCCTATTTCCATTGAGAGTCATTTGTTGAGGAATGTTGACTTGGGAGACTCTAATGCGTTGAGCTTGAGGTTGTCTCCTTGGGGCTTCCTTCACTTGAGCACTTTTTGAACATTGTCATAGTTCAATTTTCTTACTAGGTGTGTGCACCGGTGAGGCTTCATTCTTGCCCAAACTCTTGACAAAAATGGTCTTGGTTAGAGTGGAGATCTCCTTGCAATCTTCATACCCAATACCTTTCTTGTCACAAGGGTTCTTTTCAACACCAAGCATGTGGTTAAGCTTCTTGGTGCTTGAGGTCATTCGAGTCAATGACTCTTTAGCTTCATCAAGCTCCCTCTTTAACCCTTCTTCATTCCTCTTAGACATAGCTAGCTCATCCCTTAGCTTGTCTTCAATCATCTTGTATGCCTCCACTTGTTTACTTAAGTGGTCATTGTGTGTTGAAAGTTCTAGATTTTCATCCTCTAAAATCTTCAATTTTCTATTGTTCTTCTTCAATGAACTTTCACACTTGACTATGAAGTCATTAACATCCATTTTCTCTACATTTCCATTTGTAGAGTTAGAAGAGGAGTCGTCTACACTAGAGCTATCTCCTCCACTCTCCATCTCACCTATGGAGTCATTTCCCTCATTAAGACCTTCACCTAGGTCTCTTGAGTCAATGAGAGCCATATCCCAATGAGTAGCTTCGCCTATCACCTCTAGAGCTACTTCTTCATCCTTTTCTTCTATGGGATCATTAGTCAAGTCATTCTTACCAACAACTTTATTTTCTACACAAGTGGCTCCAAATGCCGTGTAGTCGATGGTAAGCTCATCATCACTTGATGACTTGTCTCCCTCTCTAGAGTCATCACTTTCACTCCACTTGGCGGTCATCACTTTTGCCATCTTGTTCTTCAAGTTCCCACAATCGGGTGAGATGTGACCTATACCACCACACTCATAGCATTAGACCCCTTTCTTTTCACTCTTCTCTTGCCTAGGCTCAAGACTCTTGAAGGAAGCCTTTTTCTTCAAGTCTTGGCCTTTGGATCCAAAGCCTTTATTCTCGAACTTGACGGATTTCTTGAATCTTCTAAGCAACAATGCCATGTCTTCGTCCGAGTCAACTTTTTCCTCCTTCACAACCTTGGAAGCTTTCAAAGCAATTCTTTTTTGCTTTTAGGAGGTGAAATGCTAGGAGCCTTCCTAGATTCATAGGCGAGGAGTCTTCTAATTACCTCGCTCGGCTTCATGTCCTTATAAGTGCTATTCTCCTCTAAAGCCGTCATTTTTGCTTCAAACCTAGCGAGGAGAGACCTCATGATTTTTTGCTTGACTATCCTATCCGTATAAGGGTCACAGAGTTGATGGCTTTGATTGACGATATCCATCAACTTGACTTCAAAGTCATTGAAGTATTCGTCCTCCTCCATCTTGAGCAACTCAAATTGCGTTTGAAGGACTTGAAGCTTGGAATCCTTGACAACATCTGTTCCTTCATGTGCCTTGGCTATCCTAATGTTTTGAATCAGATTGTACTAATTTTCATCCACTGCACATAGAAGAGCGTGCTAAGCCTTCCTATTCCATTTTGAAGTCTCAAACTCTTCAGTGGACCACTAAGCCTTAGGCTTGAGTACTTCTTCTCCACCACCCGTGGGAGTTATCTTAGGAGCCACATACCCATCTTCAATTGCCATCCATGCCCTATCATGGATTTGACACAAGTATGCCTCCATCTTGCCTTTCCATGAGGCATAATTCACACCGGTGAGGAGAGGAAGTCGTGTACTTGACGCACCCTCTTGGTTGCCACCGTATCCACTCATTGTATAATGAATGAATTCAAATGAATGCAAAATGTATGAATGAGCACAAATCACACAAATGCAAAACACACCTAAAATGAGCTAGGATCACCTAAGTATATCTAGGAACCCGCTCTGATACCAATTGAAAGTAATACAATAACGCTCGGTGTGTATGATAAATATATCTAGAGGGGGGGTGAATAGATTTTAACTATTATTACTCAATTTTCGCATGCAAGTCAATTTTACGAAAATGCCACTACTAGTCAAAAATACAAGCAAGTGTAATATAGTGCGGAATTTAAATAACACTTGATGTATACGTCGAAACCAAACCACTGGGAAAAACCACGGGCTGTTTAGTGCGCCACACTCGAACCTCGAAATCCACTAATCGAAATGGAGTTTACAACCTATGTAGACCTCGTCTAACACTCCGGTCAATAACCCCCCACTTCTACCACTCAGGCCTTTAAAAGTGGCTCTAATCCAATTGCTTGAGGCCTAAGCAATCTTAGCCTCAAGACTTAATTCTCTATGAAGAGATTATGCAACCTATGTGAATATGTAAAATACTCAAAATGCAATTTAGAGCTAGGTTACTCCAAATGCTTACCTAGGATAATGATATGCAATTAATTCAATCCTAGATATTAATAGCTAGATGACATGTCAAATAGCTTAGCTAATCAAGATTAATCAAAAACTTATTTAGCTATCACAATACAACACTCTATCAATTCATCACAATTAATTCTCTATTCTTATATTTATCATATGATCAAAAACATACAAGTAAATTAAAAGAGAATATGCTTGATAGTAAAAATACTAAAATAAGATGAACTTAATCAAAATCTTACCAAGCAAGTTGTGATGATGCAAACCCAATCATGGATGAATGCAAGATGAACTTTGATGCAAAAAGGATTTGATTTGAGTGTTTAAAGGTGAGTTCTTGATTTGATTTTTTCTCAAAAATCTCTCTTTGAAGTTTAGGGTTCTAAAGACTCAAAGAACTTAATCAGAGAATGAGAAAGTAAGATATTTATAGACATCAAGAATTGGGCATGTGAAAAGACAAGTTTGCCCTTGAAACGCACCGATCGGCGGTTTCAATCGGCGGCCAGGCTGCCGATCATAACCGCCGAATTGAACCCGAGAAGAATAGGGGAACAACGGCGGTTTCGTGACCGCCAATCCAACCACCGAATCAAACCCGAGATATTAAATCGATTAGGTATGAACGGCGGTTTCGAACGACGGTCGTGACCGCCGATCGTGACCGCAGAATTGCTCCAAACACTTCTGGATGCAAACGGCGGTTTCATTCGGCGGCCAGGCCGCCGATCACCAACTGAGGTGAAAACCAAGGAGAAGCCAAGGGCATTCTCCGTGGGCGGTCTTCGCGTAAAACCAAGCACATTCTAGTGCATGCGCGGACGTTTCCGAACACTACCGGGAAACGAATTACTAAGCACATATACACACAACAAGATATCAAACAAAGTGCTAGTGTGTAAAGTGACATGTGATGAGTATGCACACAAGATCAAGTATGCTAAGTGTGTGTGTGCTAACAAAATCTCTTCAAAGAAAACCAAGCACAAGAAGGATTAAGTTTGAGTGTAAGACCAAGTTTAAAGAATGAAAAAAAAAATTAAAAAAAATTAAAAATAAAATCAATAGTATTACATTCAAAAAAGAGTGACGATATTTACATCCATCTAAAACTATATCTACACCAAAACAAACAATTTTTATAAAAAGTCTAACACATTGGCCTTAAATAAAAATGGAGAATTGTAAATAACTCCTTGATGTCTAATCAAATACCAAATCAAACCCTCTAGTTTGAATAATCAGAAAAAAAAACCCCTAGAATTAGTTGATTGTTAGTTGACTTTATTTAAATATAATGAAATATGATTATTTAAGTGATTTTTTTTTCTATAATTGAACTAAACAAAATAATGAAAAAAAAAAAAAACAAAATATACTAAAAATATGTTAGAAAAAAATAAAAATAATTTTAATAAAAAATTAAGTATTTCAAATTATACTATAATAGAGCAATAAAATCATTAAAAAAAAATTAAAATATATATAAAAAATAATGGATGAGATTCTCAAAGACATATATCCATCTTGTTAATGTGCATGTCTTCTCCATAGTTTTTGTTTCTTATATCAAATATTAGTTGGTTTTTAATTTTTTAATTTTTTATTTATGATATAATGTTTTTAAGAAATTGATGTTATCATTGTAGTGGTCAAAAATATATACACGGCCCAATTGACAGGCCCACAATTTAACAGTCCAAAATAAACCTTAAACACATAAGAACTAACTCTTATCAAGCCCAAAGCGGCCTAACTAAATGCCCTAAAACTAATAATGCACGGTGTGTATAAAACTATATAGAGGGGGGTGAATATATTTTATACGATTTTACCCAATTTTCGTTATTAATCAATATTACCAAAATAGCCCAAACTAGTTAAAGCAATAAATCAAGTGTAAAGTGCGGAATTTAAATAACACTTAATTTTTACATGGAAACCCAAACTAGGAAAAACTACGGCCTGTTATGTGCATTACATATGAACCTTGAATTTACTAATTGCAATGGTGTTTACAATCTAATCCCGGTCTATAACCCACCACCACTACCCGCAAGCCTATAAAAGCAGACCTAATCCAATTTGCTTGTGGCCTAAGTAATCTTAGCCACAAGTCTTACTTCTCAATGAAGAGATGAACAAGCCTATGTGAATATGTATGATATCCAATATGCAAAAAGAGCTAGGGAACACTAAATGCTTATCTAGGATTATAAGATGACAATAAAATCAATCATAGATATCAAATGCTAAATGACATGGCATAAAGCTTAGCTAAACATAGATTAAGCAAACCTAGATAGCTATCACAATACAACACTCAATCAAAACATCTCAAACAATCTCTATCTTGTATCTAGAATGTATTCTAAGAGCATACAAGTAAGTAAAGAGATGACTTGTTAAGAAAGACACTAAAATTAGATAAAGTTAGTGAAAACCTTACCAAGCAAGATGTGATGTTGCAAAATCATGCATGGATGCATCCTATATGATCATAGATGATGCTTGATGAACTTTGATGCACAAAGGAATGACTTTGAGTGTATAAAGGTGAGTTATTGTGATTTTTTCTCTTGAAATATGTTCTAAGGGAAAAATATGATTTTTAAACTCTCTAACTCGACCAAAAGACAAAGAGGCATATATAAGGGGTGCCAAAGTAAAGTGACAGTGTTTTGGAAATGTTACCAGAAACAAGGAATTCTACGCCCTTGGTTCTGAGGCCGATGACTACAAAACAAGGGCACCGAATCCCAACAGTCATGTAGACTTGGATTCTATGGCCTCATTTCGCGCTCTTGCCCACCGAACAAGGGCGCAGAATAACGATCAGACTTTCTGGTCTAATTTCTGGGGCCATGTTTTGCGGCCCCTTATCGTTGAACCAAGGGCGCCGATTTGATACCAAAAAACTGGTCTCAATTCGGCGGCCTGATTCTGGGGTCACCGACCGCCGAATCAGGGCGTTGAAATGCCCTTGGCAATGCATCCTAATGCCTAAACACGTTAAGGCAAAACAAACAAGATGCAATCAAATAAACATGCATGAAGAGATATTTAAGAACATATATATACACATATGAAAACACACAACATACATGAATTAAAGATATGCATGATGAAAGTTCTCACGGTGTGTAAACTATTAATCTAGAGGGGGGTGAATAGATTTTGTAAGGATTCCCACTAATTGATTGGCTTATTTCGTGGTCAAACCACATGTTGGGGTTTGGTTGTAAGGGTAGTCTAGGTGGTTGAAGATCAAAGACCCTTTCCAAGACCTCAAGAGGACAAGCACCAAAGGTATATCTTGTGCTTACTTTGGCTTGAAGAGATATAGTTGCACACACACACAACATGCATAACTCTTATCTTGAATGTTGTGTTTATATTTTGTGTGCATTGTGCCTTATTGAATTATTCAATATCTCTTCTTGCATGTTGAATTGATTGCATCTTGTTATATGATAATGCCATGACATGATAGGCATTAGGATGCATTCAATTCCCACACTTGCATTTCATGTATGTTAGCTTTTAGTGTGGAGAAATTCGTTTCCCCAATGTTGTTCGGAAACGTCCGCGCGTGCACGTTGGTGTACTTTGTTTTGCGCGATGATCGCCGGTGGAGTTGCATTTGGCTTCTCCTTCGTTTCACCATTTTTGGTGAAACGGCGGTTCCGTTCGGCGGCCTGACCGCCGTTCGAAACCGCCGAATCAGACCTGATTGAAATTCCTCTCGGGTCCAAACGGCGGTTCTGATCGGCGGTTTCGAAACCGCCGAACGAAGTCGCCGAAGTTCCCCTGTTCTTCTCGGGAGCAATTCGGCGGTTCAATTCGGCGGCCTGGCCGCCGAATGAAACCGCCGATAGTGCGATTTCAAGGGCAAAATTGTATTTTCACCTGCCCTGTTTTTGGTCTCTATAAATACATCCTTATCTCTGGTTCAGAACATAAGTCTTTGATCATAAGAACCCTAGAGAGATATTTAGAAAGACTTGAGAGAGAAAGCTTAAAGATCATATCTTTATCTCTTTAAACCCATTCCCACATGCATAAATCTTCATCTAAGCATCATCTAGGATCATCTAGCATATGCTAATGCATGGGACTTCTTCAACACACATGGTATGATTTGTTGAACACTTTTATCTTATATAATTAGTGTTTCTACTTATCAATTTTATATCATATTTTACTTATATGTGTTTAGATTAATTTCTACATATAAGATTGAGATTATGTGTTGATTGGGTTATTATTTGATAGCTAGGCTTTAATGTTCATATGCCATCTAGCTAATTGATCTCATTTGTTGATTGAGATTATTTTTCATAGCTTATTTGATTAGGTCATTATTGCCTAAAAGCTATGCCATGAACATTCTTGTGTGATGTATTGATAACTAGGTTGATAGATTGTTTTTTAATCAACTAGTTAATCCTTTGAATGTTTGTGGGTTTTATATGATAGCTTTGTATCTAGGATTGGTTATCCTTTACTTAGCTAAAGTTATATGCCATGACATATAGCTACATGTGATATCTAGGATTGATTATATTGTCATCTTATAATCCTAGGTAAGCATTTAGAGTACCCTAGCTCTTATTGCATTAATTGAATATTCATACATATTCACATAGGGTTGTGCATCTCTTTTGAGAGATTGAAGTCTTGGTCTAGGGTTGCTATTACAGGCATGTGGGTAGTAGTGGTGGGTAGACCTGGCACGGTTCCGGTTGGAACCACCGAAACCGGTCGGAACTGGAACCGGAACCGGTTTTCTGGTTCCGATTCTTGAACCGGAACCTGAACCGGCGGAGACCGGTTCCGGTTCCGGTTCAAGAGTTTGGTCGAACCGCCGGTTCGAACCGGATTGGAACCGGCGGTCCCGGTTCCGGTTCGAACCGGCGGTTCGACGAATTATTATTATTATTTTTTTTTTTATTTTTTATTTTTGGACTGCCGTTGGAGCCCAACGGTCGGCTGACGTCAGCCGACCGTTAGGCCCAACGGTCTGCTGACGTCAGCAGGCCGTTGGGCTCCAACGGCTACCCCTTTTTTTTTTTTTTTTTTTTTTTCTTTTCTATAAATACCCCCCCCCCCCCCCCCCCCCCCCCCCCCCCCCCCCCTTCCATTTTTCCTCACACCAATTTCTTCTCAATTCTCTCTAATTTCTCTCCAACACTCTCTCAACTCTCAACTCTGAAGTGATAAGTCTCTCAATCTCCAAGTTTCCAAGGTTTTTAATATTTATTTCATTTTTTAATTATTTTGTTTGAAATTAATTTTATTTCCAATTTATTTTATTTGCAATTTATTTTATTCCCAATATATTTTATTTTCAATTAATTTTATATCCAATTTATTTTATTTGCAATTTATTTTATTTCCAAATTCCAATATATTTTATTTTCAATTAATTTTATATCCAATTTATTTTATTTGTAATTTATTTTATTTTCAATTAATTTTATTTCCAATTTATTTTATTTGCAATTTATTTTATTTCCAATTTATTTAATTTCCAATTAGCAATTATTCTTCTAAGTTCTAAGTTTCGTATTCTCTCCCAAATTTATTTTTAAATGGCAAGTGGAAGTGGTGGAAATGGAAGGGGTCACGGCTGTGACGGTCCTAGGCGTTCGATTTCAATGAAAGGTAAGGGTCCTATGATCAATAATCTCGATCATAACAACCCCACCTATCATGAATATCTGCAACGTCAGACCTATGCTGAAGACCTAGGCCTAAATATTTCTGATCCCCCTTTTACAATTTATGAACCCGATCCCAATGAAACCACCCCCAACAATTTGACAAGCCAGTCAGAAAATATGCCTGATATTGATACACCTCCGGATTTTGGTTTTGATACACCGGAAGTGGATCTAGAAACGGAGGAAGATCTGATACAGAAGCAGAACAAATCTGATCTCTTCGTCAAACATATGAAGAAAATTAGGAATGAAGATGGAAGCTTTACAGCAGCTTGCAATTACTGCAACAAAGTATATAAATGGAGCAAATCCGGAGGATATGGCACTTATTGGAAGCATATTGAAGTCAAACATCCAGACGCAGTGGTCAGAATGAGGTCACAAACACAAATTCCCAGGTACGCTACTCCTAACCAACAATTATTTCGTTATAGTGATGAACAAAATAGAGAAGAATTAGCTAGGATGGTAGCAGTAGAACATTTATCATTCAGTTTTGGTGAGAGGGTTGGCTTTATTAACTATTGTCGACGAGCATTAAACCCTGCTGCATGCCGTGTCCCTAGATCCACGCTCACACAAACACTTGAAAAGATTTATGTGAGAGACAAAAAAAAGTTAGAAAATTTTTTTGAAAAATATAATGGTCGTGTTACCGTATGTGCCGACATATGGACTGACCATTGGCAAACGCATTCATACTTGGGTGTCACTTGCCATTTTATGGATAATGCATGGACAATCCAAAAAATAATTCTTGCTTTTAGAGTTTTTGATGATTCACACAATGCTCAAAATATTTTTAGACAGCTTAGAATTATTTTTTCAGAGTATAGTATTGAAAACAAAATTTTTGCAATTGGTTTTGATAATGCTTCTGCCAATACCGCTGCTATTCCACTTTTAATTGATTTATGCAAACCCTTTCTTGGTGGTACATTTTTTCATCAAAGATGTGCATGCCATGTTTTAAATATATGTGTTCAAAAAAGATTAGAAACTCTTCAATGTTTTATTGAACCTATTAAAAAAGCCCTAATGTTTTTATGGAGAAATCCTTCTACAATGAAAGCATGGGCAAGATATTGTAAACAAAATGGTAGACGTGCCATTAAATTTGCTCGTGATGTTCCAACACGTTGGAATTCTACTTATAAATTGCTTGCTCAAAGTTATAAGTATAGGGATTTATTAGTTTCTTTTATTCAATTTCATGTTCCTAACATTCAACTTTTTGAATCTCATTGGGATGCTTGTTACAATGTTTTCAATTTGTTAAGAGTTTTTTATAATGCTACACAAAATTTTTCTAAAATTTATTTTCCTACAACACATTTATTTGTTATTGAGAGTATTAATATTGCTGGTGCATTTTTTTATTGTGAATCTGACCAAGCAATAAAGGAAGCCGTTAGTTCTATGAAGCAAAAATGGTTAAATTATTATACGGAATTTCCAAATATTTATTTGATTGGTATGGTTTTTGATCCACGACACAAATTACAATCTTTGTCTTATTATCTAGATGGTTATTATGGCAAAGAAGGTTTAAATATTGAATATGATATTGAAGCATGTTGTGGTAGAGTTAAAAAATTATTGTATGATTTATATGATGAATATGTTACATTTTATGGATCCGGTACTCCGAACGTAGATGTTGCACGAACAAAAACTGCATCTCAGCCTCTATCCTCCTCCTCTGGATTTATGAATTTAGGGTATAGTATGTTCTCAAAAAAAAATAAAAAACCAAGATGTTCTTCATCAAGCTCCGATTCGCATGCCGAGCTTGAATCTTATCTAGCTTCTTCTTGTGATTTTCCTGAAGAATTTGACCTCTTAAAATATTGGAATGATGCTACGAAGTACTATCCAATTTTGGCTATGATAGCCAAAAACATTTTTTCAACACCGGTTTCTACTGTGGCGGTGGAACAAGAGTTCAGCGCCGGGGGCAATATTTTGGATGAAAAACGTTCGTGCTTGACTCCAAAAGCACTACAGATACAGGTTTGTGTTGACGACTGGACGAAAGCGGAATACAGACAACAAGAAATCCAACAAGAACCGACATATGATTTCTTTAACAGCGACGAACCCGAAGCGGGCGAAGGCTCTGGAGTAAGCTGAGCACCGAAACCGTAAATCTGTAAATCTGTAATAAAAGGTATGAGAACTACGTGGCCTTTGATTCCTCTAAACCCCCCTAAGAGGATACGTAGGCAACTTAATTGTGGTAAAAATTAAGTGCAAGGCTAATAACTTTACATTTTTTTTAGTTTTATTTTATTTTAATTTAATTTTGTAATTTGTCATTTATTTATTTTATGTTATTTTTGAAATTCGGGTGACTCAATTTCCAAATACCCAATGAAATGTAAATTGTAATTTTGTTTACTTTTATTTTAATTTAATTTTGTAATTTGTCATTTTTTTATTTTATTTTCGGTTGGATACTCGGATGACGATGATCTAACTTCCAACATCCAATGAACTTATGAACCCAATGAATTTTATTTTGTAATTTGTCATTTATATATTTTATTTTATTCAATTACAATCTACAACTTATAAGTTACAAGTTAGAACTTAGAAATTTTTTTTTTTGTTTGTTAAAAAAAAAAAAAAAAAAATTAAAAAATCCGGTTCGGAACCGCCGGTTCCGGTAGAACCGGAACCGGCGGTTCCGGAACCGGTTCAAACCGGTTCCGATTCCGGTTCCACTAAACCTTGGAACCGGAACCGGAACCGAAACCGGACCGGAACCGTGCCACCACTAGTGGTGGGTTACAGACCGGGATTAGGCTGTAAACATCATTACAAGTAGTGACTACGAGGATCAAGCAAATTGGACTAGAGCCGTTATAAAAGGCCCGCGTGGTAGATTAGAGGGTGCTCACGCCAAGAGAAGTGTATCAGGGGATATCACTAGGGATTGAACCAAGAGTGGCGAGTGGTAGTGTCCATAGCCTGAGGTTATCTAGGGTGAGGGTCCGAGAATCACTTGAGGGTGTAACCGTCTTTTCATATAGTGGATTTCGAGGTTCGAGTGTGGCGCACTTACCAGCCCGTGGTTTTTCCCTGTTGAGGGTTTCCACGTAAAAATCAAGTGTCATTTATTATTTCCGCACCATATTACACTTGATATATTGTATTGTCTATTGGGGGTATTTTCGTAATATTGACTAAACGCGAAAATTGGGTAATAAGGGTTAAAATCTATTCACCCCCCCCCCCCTCTAGCTTTATATATAGAACACACCGTGCTATAAATTATTCCTTTCAGATTTTAACAAATTTTACCCGATTTTCTTTTAAGGACAAGATTACGAAAAAGCCCCTAATAGTCAATAAAATATAGCAAGTGTAATATTGGGCGGAAATTAAAACAACACTTGATATTTACATTGAAACCCTCACGGGAAAAACCACGGGCTGTTAAGTGAGCCACACCCGAACCTCGAATCCACTAAATGTGATGAAATTAAAACCTGATCCCGGAAGTAATCACACACCTACCTAATCCTGGTATGAGTGAACCTAGTTCGAATGCTTGCGATCTAAGCAACCTAATCCCGGATGCTACACACAAGACTTTGATTCTCAATGAAGAGATTAAATCCCTAAGTGAATATGTGAATATCCAAAATGCAACATAGAGCAAGGGAAACCCTATATGCTTATCTAAGATGATGAATTTGCAATTAGAACAATCCTAGATATTAAAACTAAATGACATGTCAAATAGTTTAAATAATCATAGATTATAAAAACCTAGATATCTATCACAATACAACACTCGATCAAAATATCACAAATAATCTCTATCTTTGAAACAAATTATAGCACGGTGTGTATAAAACTATCTAGAGGAGGGGTGAATAGATTTTAAGCTTATTACCCAATTTTTCGTGTTTAGTCAAAATTACGAAATTACCCCTAAATAGATAAAGCAATAAATCAAGTATAAAATGCGGAAATTAAATAACACTTGATTTTTACGTGGAAACCCTCACGAAAACCACGGGCTAGTAAGTAAGCCACATTCGAACCTTGAATCCACTAAATGTGTAAAACGATTACAACCTAATCCTGGAAGTAATCACATACCTACCTAATCCCGGTATGAGTGAACCTAGTCCGATTCGCTTGCGATCTAAGCAACCTAATCCCGGAAGCTACACACAAGACTTATTTTCTCAATGAAGAGAATAAAACCCTAAGTGAATATTGATAGCGCTCCAAATGTTCACATTTAGCGCTCCCTATTCCTATCTTTTGTGTTCGTTTCTGAGCACTTTTGTGTATATAATGTGTGTTTTAGCTATGTGCAGGTAAATATCCCACATGGAAGGTGTTTGTACTGAAAGTGGGCAAAATAGGGCAATTTTGTGTGAAGAAGTCCAAGGCTGGTTTGAAGGCTAGACATTGCCCGCCGTCAAAACCCGCCTAGAGTCCAAGGCTAGCTCAGACCTTCGGGAAGGCTGGACATAACCCGCCTTCCAAGCTCGCCTCGGATCAAGGCTAGTTCGTAAGGCTGGACATTTCCCGCCGTCCAAGCTCGCCAAGGACCAAGGCTAGTTCGTAAGGCTGGACATTGCCCGCCCACGAACCCGCCTTACCCCTGACCGAGCCAAAATCATGATATTTTCAGGGGCATTCTGGTCTTTTCACACCCCATTTCTGCCCAAAACATGCCCAACATATATATACACCCATTTTGCCTCTCTTTCACCGTGTGACCAACCAACCAACAAAACTTAGAGCTTTTGCTCTTACACACCAAAAGAGAGAGAGCAACTCCAAGCCTTCCATGGGGGATTTTCCTCCATGGAAAGCCTTCCATGGAGAGTAGAGATGCAGAGATAGGAGGCTTGTGTGCAAGCCATAGATGTTCATAGATAGGGAGAGCTTTGGAGGCTTGTCCTCAAGGGTAATCCATTTGCTCATCTTTGTATTTCTATTGATGTATAACCCATTTGGGAATATTGTAACCTACACTTATGTTAATATATGTATGATTGTTCTTATGCTTTGATTTGGTATTGATTCATTCCTTAGTTGTATATTGATTAATCTCTTGTTATGATTTTCATGTGTATGGATGATTATGTGTTAATATGTATGATGAATGAGATTAGGAGTAGATTAACTAAATGATTAGGAGTAGTTGTAATCAAATATCTCATTTATTTATGTATGTTGATGTATGATTCACTATGTATGTGTTTAGAATAATAAGAGTGATTAAGAGTTGAGATTGTGCTTGGATAACCATTCATTGCATAATCTTGACAATTAGCTTTAAGGAATGGAAATAGCTTATGTGTGCATAATTGTGCCACTTTAGCTTTGGTTCATAGTTCTTGTGCTTAATGGGTCTAAACCCTAGACACAATCACTCTTCCGATTGGAAAGTGATGACATGATTTCGGGAATTCCCTAATCAAGATTCCAGGGTAATTTCCTTAATCAAGAGAACGAACCCTTTACTAGATTAATTGAATTAACATGCTATACAATCTATGTAGATTTGCATATTGTGTTTGGTAATCCGATTTCCCATATGTGTTGCATATCTTGCTTATCTCCAAGCCACCATTATTTTCGTAGTTAGGGTGTCTTGCCTCTAGGAGTAGATTAACTTAATTAGGAGTAGATTAATTAGATAGCCAAGACACCCGGCTACATTTCTATCTTAGTTAGTTAGTTTACATTTTCGCACACACCGCACCGCTTTCCTTTTACATGCTTTAATAAACACTAGAACTAGATACAGTTAATGAATCCATTCCCCGTGGAACGAACCGTACTTGCCGCTATGCGATCGTAACGATCCGTGCGCTTGCGGAAAAACAAACGTGTCCCATTTATTTTACGATAGTTTATAGAACTATCGCGTGTCCTGCGTGCGCCGATCAAGTTGTTGGCGCCGCCGGGGATACTTAATTATAGACCGTTTCGTGGCGCGTCAAATATATGAATATTCAAATGCAACATAGAGCAAGGGAAACCCTATATGCTTATCTAAGATGATTAATATGCAATTAGAACAATCCTAGATATTAAAAACTAAATGACATGTTCAATCAAATAGTTTAGCTAATCAAGATTAAGCACAAAACCTAATTAGCTATCACAATACAACTTCTCAAACATACATCACACTAATCTCAATCTTGTATCAAAAGATATATGAAAATCATACAAGTAATAAATTGAGATTGCTTGTTAAGAAAAACACAAAATATGTAAGATATTAGTGAAAAGCTTACCAAGCAAAGTATGATGAAGAATCCATGCAAAGAGACATCTAGATGATCAAAGATGATGCTAGATGATGATTGATGATCATGAAAAAGTGTTTGAGTAAATAAAAATGAGTTCTTGGAATTTTTCTTCTCTTTGAAAAATATCCTAAGTATGAAATCTGAATATGAACTCTCTTAATTGACCTAAAGTCAAAGTGGCATATATATAGGAGGCCAAAACAAAGTGTGGTCATTTTGATTAGTTGGCCTGAAATTTGCCTTGGGCGCTGTACGTAGAGCGCTTCTGTACAGCGCCCCAACTCTGTTCTCTCGGGAAAACAGAGTGGTGCTGTACGTAAAGCGCTTCGTACAGCGACCCAACAGCGACCGAATTAAATCGATCAGGTCTGAACAGCGCTCAATGGGCGCTGTTCGTAGAGCGCCTTTGGGAGCGCCCAATACAAAAATGCAATCCTAAGTCTAAACATGACAAGGCAATTGGATATGCAAGATGCAATCAAACTAACATGCAAGAAGAGATGAAAATAAGCATTAATGCACAACAATAAGAAACACAACATACAAGGATTAAACATATGCATGAGTTGTGAGTGTGTGCAACTATCTCTTCAAGACAAGTAAGCACATAGAAATTTACCTTCGGTGCTTATCAACACG
The DNA here is from genome assembly GCA_008009225.1 of Acer yangbiense. Lineage (NCBI taxonomy): Eukaryota > Viridiplantae > Streptophyta > Magnoliopsida > Sapindales > Sapindaceae > Acer > Acer yangbiense. The sequence continues at coordinate 1,510,909 of CM017772.1, forward strand.
AGGTCTTCAAAGGGCTTCGAACAGTAAAACTGATACCTAGGCTACCCTTACAAAGAACCCCAACATGTGGTTTGTCCACGAAATGAACCAATCAACAAATGGGAACCTTACAATCTCCCCATTTGGCTATTTCGTGACAAAACCACCACTCACAATGATTCCTCACAAAAAAATAGAAACTACGGGACAACTATGATTTTCTACAACACAAAGAGATAAGAAAATAAAACTTCAAATCTTCAATCTCTTGTAGAATAATCAAGCCCTGAAAATAAGATTTCTATATTTTCCAATACAAGTGAAATGTGAGATTAATCAAGTGAGAACAAAAACAAGCATTTGCATTTTAAAAGTTTAGGCACAACATTATGAAATGTATGTGTATGCAATGCTCCCCCTCAACGGGTTACTCCCCCTCAATGAATGTTCTCCCCAATATGCACAATTGCTTCTATATTTTGCAACTCCCCTTACCATATCTTACTCCCCCTTTTTGTCATGATATAGGCAAAGGAGTAGTCCCCAACCGGGTCACTTATAGCAACGAGAGATAGTAGCATGCAAGATATTTGCATAATCAATATAAGTCACTTTATGCATCTCAATTAATTGGAGAGAAACAAGGAGATTTATTTGGTTAAAAAATGTGTGAATCAAACATGCTTTGCATACAAGACATGTAGCATTCAAGTCCAAAATACAATGGTATTTGGCAAAGCAAATGACAAAGGTTTCTAATAGGAATTCAAACCAATTTCACCAATGTCATGAGTAAAGCAAGGATATAGAATATATTGATTTCAATTTAAGAACAACTATATCCAACTTTATAAACGAAACATGGCATGAGCGACTTTGCACCCTTTTTGATTTTTCCGGATAAGATATCCGTATGATAGTAGCCATGTTCAACTAATAAAGAAAGAGAGACATTTGGAATATAAACTCCTTTAAATGGATACAAAATCCTTTATTCATTTTGAGTCTCATAAGCTTTCACACAAGTTTTGCATTTTAAGAATATGCAATCATCAATTCATGCTTTTTGAAACAAATTATAGCACGGTGTGTATAAAGCTATCTAGAGGGGGGGTGAATAGATTTTACGCTTTTTACCCAAATTTTCGTGTTAGTCAAAATTACGAAAATGCCCTCAAGATAATATAAACAAGCAAGTGTAATATGGTGCGGAAATTAAAACAACACTTGGTTTTTACGTGGAAACCCTCACGGGAAAAACCACGGGCTATGTAAGTAAGCCACACTCGAACCTCGAATCCACTAAATGTGCAAACGATTACAACCTAATCCCGGAAGTAATCACACACCTACCTAATCCCGGTATGAGTGAACCTAGTCCAATTTGCTTGCGTTCTAAGCAACCTAATCCCGGATGCTACACACAAGACTTACTTTCTCTATGAAGAGAATACAACCCTAAGTGAATATATGTGAATATCCAAAATGCAACATAGAGCAAGGGAAACCCTATATGCTTATCTAAGATGATTAATATGCAATTAAGAGCAATCCTAGATATCAAAACTAAATGACATGTCAATTAGTTTAGCTAATCAATATTAAGCACAAAACCTAATATGCAAGCACAATATAAAATCTCAAACATACATCATACTCATCTCAATATTGTATCTAAAGCATACAAAATAACAAACAAGTAATTAATTGAGATTGCTAGATAAGAGAAACACAAAACATGTAAGATATTAGTGAAAAGCTTACCAAGCAAAGTATGATGAAGATTCCATGCTAGATGACATCTAGATGATCTAAGATGATGCTAGATGATGATTGATGATCATGAAAAAGTGTTTGAGAATCAAGAATGGAGTTCTTGGAATTTTTCTTCTCTTTGAAAAATATCCTAAGTATGAATTCTGAATATGAACTCTCTTCATTGACCTAAAGTCAAAGTGGCATATATATAGGGGGCCAAATCAAAGTGAGGTCGTTTAAGTAAGTTTCAAAGAAACGCGCCAATCGGCGGTTTCAATCGGCGGCCAGGCCGCCGTTCATGACCGCCGAATTGAGCTCGTGAAGAACAGAGCATAAACGGCGGTTCATTCGGCGGTTTCGTGACCGCCGATCTTAACCGCCGAAACAGAACAGAGAGATCAAAATCAACCAGGTATGAACGGCGGTTTCGAACGGCGGTTTCATTCCCGCCGTTTCAACCGCCGAATTAGACTGAGAGATAAATCAATCAGGTCTTGAAACGGCGGTTTCGAACGGCGGTCGTGACCGCCAATCTTAACCGCAGAAATGCTTCAGACCAATCTGGACTGAAACAGCGGTTTCATTCGGCGGCCAGGCCGCCGATAATAACCGCCGATCACCTAGATAGGTGAAAACCAAGGAGAAGCCAAGGGCATTCTCCATAGGCGGTCCTCGCGCTAAATCAAGCACATTCTCGTGCATGCGCGGACGTTTCCGAAAGTTATCGGGAAACGAATTATACAACAACATGACACAATTACACACAACAAAATATAATAAATAAGTGCAAGTGTGAAATGTGACAAATGAAGAGAATGCACACATATGCAATGAATGTTAAGTGTGTGTGTGCAACTAATCTCTTCAAAGAAAAGTAAGCACATAGAAATTTACCTTCGGTGCTTATCAACACAAGGTCTTCAAAGGGCTTCGAACATTAAGACCGATACTTAGGCTACCCTTACAAAGAACCCCCACATATGGTTTGATCACGAAATAAGCCAATTAAAAACAACGGGAATCCTTACACTTTTCATGTGAGCATGTTATATGAATTTCATGCTTTTTCGTTTGACATTAGCATGTTATTAAAGAATCATCATGTCATGGAGATAATCATAGGTCATTCAAATCATACTTCCTATATACATCTCCTAGTCCAAAAATGCATGTTTGAACATAAATATGACATGGATTGTAAACAAGCAAGGTTCACACTTATTGAATTGAAAACATATATACATATGGGCAACCAAGCTTACTCAAGCAATTAAAAGAAAAGGCATAAGATATTTCAAATTTTTGCAAGTGACAAGAATGCAAAATAGCTCTCTTTGCTTGAGTTCCCCATATGGGGTCAAGAACAAATCATATCACTCCACAAGACATATCCCAATAGATCTACTTAGTGTTTTAAATCGAGTAGCATCTAAGGGTTTAGTAAATAGGTCCGCAAGTTGATCATTAGTACCTACATGTTCAAGTACTATGCATTTATTTTCAACAAGCTCTCTAATGAAGTGATGGCGGATGTCAATATGCTTAGTTCTAGAATGTTGCACCGGATTCTTGGAAATATTAATGGCACTCATGTTATCACAAAATAGAGTGAGAGTACCTTGGTTGAATCCATAGTCTATTAGCATTTGCTTCATCCATAGGAGTTGTGTGCATCCACTCCCCGCGGCTATGTACTCGGCCTCGGCCGTGGACAAGGAAATTGAGTTTTGCTTCTTGCAAAACCAAGACACCAAGTTGTTGCCTAGGAAGAAGCAACCGCCCGATGTGCTTTTCCTATCATCACAATTTCCTGCCCAATCCGCATCACTAAAGCCTACAAGACTAGCATTAGTGTCAAAAGAGTACCAAATCCCATAGTTGGATGTCCCATTCACATAGCGAATGATTCTCTTTACGGAAGAGAGATGGGACTCCTTGGGATCCGCTTGGTACCTAGCACACACACACACACCCACACTCACACTAAAAGATATATCTGGCCTACTTGTGGTCAAATAAAGCAAGCTACCTATCATGCCCTAATATAGAGTTTGTTCCACACTTTTACCACTAGCATCCTTGCTTAGCTTCAAAGTGGTACTCATGGGTGTATCACAATGTTTGGCATTTTCTAGACCAAACTTCTTCACTAGGTTTTTGGCATATTTGGCTTGGGTTATGAAAATCCCACCATCTAATTGCCTAATTTGCAAACCTAGGAAGTAACTAAGCTCACCAACAAGACTCATCTCAAATTCATGAGACATGACATCAACAAATTGTTGGACCTTGGTGTTGTTGGTGGAGCCAAAAACTATATCATCAACATATATTTGAGCTATGAAAAGCTCATCATTGTCTTTCTTGATGAATAGTTGTTAGGATTATGCTCAATAGCAAGAGTGTAATATTGTAATTAACAATCTTTTTCATATTAATAAAGTGATTTATGGTTTAACAAATCTTATAGCATTTATAGTTTAATATTATAATTGTCAAAGTAAATAATCATAAGGTCTAAAGACTATGAGAAAAGAAGAATTGTTCGTACATCTGGATATGTATGTGGTAGACACAATTCTTTAGTTAGTCTTGCATATTGTTCACAACTTAAGTTAAAGGTTGGGCACATTTATCTTGTTAAAGTTGTAGAATTCTTTTGCTAGCATTTGAGTGGGATCAAATGAGATATGATGAGTCTAAAATCATCATAGTGTCTTCGAGCAAAAGAATCTAGTGCACTGGGTGCATTGAACTGGATCACAATGAAATACTTTATCTATAACCGTCAGTAGATAAAAGTCTTTTCATTATCAGGACAATCGGAGAGTCTATCTTAATCCTGAGATAAATGATGGACTTATGGTTGCAAGTGGTATCATTTGAGTTATCAATGAGTACGATTATATCGCATAGTCTATCCTCGATAGTTTGGTGATATTCATTTGTTAATCGATAGAGGACTTCATTTATAGATATGGACATCGTGGCTCCATTTATTAAATGTGAGTATAATATCATCATATGGATGTTTTGAGGTAATTGGATATTAAATCTCAACGTTGAGTTTTCGATAGTGTCTATTGAAAACATAGCTTCTGGACAAGTCAAAATATCCAAGTTCAAAACATGGTCATATGAGTAAATATGGTAACTTGGAGAGTTATAGGCGGTCTATGAACTCTTGGCGATTACTGATATTAATCACGAGGATACACTATCTCCAACATGATTGTCTAGGGTATGAATGAGGAACATCTTCTTATTCTATCTTTATTTAAGAGTTCAATTTTAGCTCTTTAGTGGAATGAGTTAAAATTAATGGATCGGACCTAAGTGAATCATTTATTGATTGTGATTAGGTTATGTCTATTCAAGCTTAAATTTAGAAAGCCCGCCAAGATCCCCAATCTACACGGACTTGCATGGATCACTTGATATATTCTACCGGACCAATTTAAGAGTCCATCTAGAATTGCATTTAATATATTAAGAATATAATTTGCACATTATTTATGTAATGGGCTGCTCAATTATATTTATATATTAATGAATGGCATGTGGGCTTGTTTCTTTTAGTAAGAATGGATCTGGTTCACATGTGGGCTTTTTATTTAAAGTCCAATGGATTAAATGAAATGAGAAAATAATATAAGGCCCTATTTTAGACAAGTGGGGCGGCAAGGGTTAATATATTAGCCTATATATTATTTTGTTTCATTGTTTAATTAAATAAGAATTAATTAATTTATTAATTAATTGTTTAATTAAGAAACAAATCTTTTCTGATTAGGAAATATGATTCCTAGAGTTATACTATTGGTAGTAGTATACTAAAATTAAAAGACTTGTTTGATAAGAAAATAAATAATTAATTTTATTTATTTAATCAAATAAGAAGTCTTTTTATTTAGTCAAATAATAGAATAAAATATCTATGAGTTGGATTAGGGTTTGAAGTCTTAAACTAGATGGAAATTAGGGTGCAACACAAACCCTTTTTGGCTTGTGATTTGCGGCAACCCTAGTCCCTTTTAGAGAAGGATTTTCGGCAACCCTAAAAGAAAAGAGGAAGCAAATTCGGCCACCTATATATTTGTACTTATAGAATTCGGCCAGGCTAGAGGTTGTGCTTGATACAATTTTCTTCTTCTTCTCAATTCATAGAAAGTATTATTTTTTATTCTACTAAAACATAAAAGAGTGAATAGATTATTCTTTGATGGTACACTAATTGCTTGTTCATCAATAAGCTTGTGTGTACAACATCGATTTAGGTTCACGCGAGTTTCGATCATTAGATTGAGAACTCAAAAGTGACCGGAATAATCTTAGTCTTCTTTTGATTGTTTTGTGACCAACAAAAGAAAAGAAAAGTTTGTTTGTCTATTCTTAGGTTTGCAATTCAAAGAAAAAGGGAGACCACGCTCCTAGGTGATTCACGTTCGTGCTAGGATTGAAGATCTTGCGGATTACCATCGACGTAAGTCAATCGGATCACGCGACAAAAGGTATTCTTCTTTTGTTGATTATATGTATGTTTAATTAATTAAAGGGTTAAGGTTCATAAAAAGGAAAAATTTTAAAACATACTAAAACTACTTTTAGTCTCGCTTCCGCTGCGTGTACTACGGTATTTTTCCCTACAATAGTGTCTTGTCAACACTACCCCTTGTGTAGTTATTGTCAACAAGAAATTGAGTGAGGCGCTCATACCAAGCCTTCGGTGCTTGTTTCAACCCATATAGAGCCTTCTTGAGGCGATAGATATGGTTGGGGTGGTGTGCATCCACAAACCCCTTGGGTTGTTCAACAAACACTTCCTCTTGCAAGAAGCCATTGAGGAAGGCACTCTTGACATCCATTTAGTGCAATTTGAACTTGTGCACATAAGAAATGGACAAGAGAAGCCTAATGGACTCTAAACAGGCAACGGGAGCAAAAGTCTCATCAAAGTCGATACCCTCAATTTGAGAGTACCCTTGTGCTACAAGTCTAGCCTTGTTCCACACTATGTTGCCATCCTCATCGGATTTGTTCCTATAAATCCATTTAGTGCCTATCACATGAGTGTTTTTAGGCCTAGGAACTAGAGTCCAAACCTCATTCCTTTCGAATTGGTTTAGCTCTTTTTGCATGGCAAGAACCCAAAATTCATCATTTAAGGCTTCATCAACCTTTTTGGGTTCAATTTGAGAGGTGTAGCATGTGTAGCTAATTAGATTAGCTAATTGACGCCTAGTCCTAACACCCTCATTCACATCTCCAATAACATCCTCTTTGTTATGGAGTCTTCTAACCCATGGAGCGGGTTCATTAGAGTCCAAGATAGGGACTCTAGTAAGAGGTTGTGTGACTTCATTATTGTCATTGGACGTCCCAACATTGGGAGTCACCATAACCCTCTCCAAAGGAGAGTCATCCTCTAAAACTTCCTCCTCCTCATGGTCATTCAACTTGAGCCTAGTATCATCAATGACAACATTGGATGATTCCATGACGGTTCGAGTCTTCAAGTTGAAAACTCTATAGGCTCTACTATTCAAGGCATAGCCAATAAAGATACCCTCATCACTCTTAGCATCAAATTTGCCAAGTTGATCACGGTCATTTAAAATGTAGCATTTGCTTCCAAATGTGTGGAAGTAGCTAACATTTGGCTTCCTACCCTTCCATAACTCATAGGAGGTATTTCTAGATTCGGGCCTTAGGAAAACATGATTCCCTATATAGCAAGCCATATTGACGGCTTCGACCTATAGGTTCCTAGGGACATTGTTGCTAAGCAACATCACTCGGGCCATCTCTTGAAAGACCATATTCTTCCTCTCAACAACTCCATTTTGTTGAGGTGTCCTAGGAGCCGAGAACTTATGGGAGATGCCTAAGCTATTGCAATAGCTTTCAAATGAGGCATTCTCAAATTCCCTCCCGTGGTCACTTCTAATCCGTTTAATGCTTTTAATGTTAGAATTCATTTCATTTTGTATTTTAGTACAAAGCATTTTAAACTTATCAAAAGTTTCAGATTTTTCTCTAAGAAAATATGTCCATGTAAATCTAGAGAAATCATCAACGCAAACAAAAATGTATCTCTTTCCACCTGAACTCTCGGTTTGCATAGGACCCATGAGATCCATGTGGAGAAGCTCTAGGGGCTCCTTGGTGGAGAGATACTTGCCCTTTTTGTGCATGCTTTTAGTTTGTTTTCCTTGTTGGCAAGGTCCACAAATACCATTGGCTTTCTTCCCAAGCTTAGGGAGGCCACGCACACAATTGAACTTTCCAAGGGTTCTCAAATCCCTAAAGTTCATGTGGCCAAGTCTTTCATACCACAACTCTATTTGCTCATCCATGGACACATTGTTTGAGACTATTCTAGCTTCAAGACAATAACAATTGTCACTAGATCTCATACCTTTCAACAAGGTTTGTCCATTGGGCTTTAGGATTGTAAGGATTCCCATTCTTTGATTGGCTTATTTCGTGGACAAACCACGTGTTGGGGTTTGTATGTAAGGGTAGTTTAGATGATTGAGAATCATTCTCAAAGGCCCTTTCAAGACCTCAAGGGACGAGCACTCCAAAGGTATACTTCTAGTGCTTAACTTTCTTTGAAGAGATTTAGAAGCACACACACACTTTGCATTCTTACATTTGTGTGCATTCTCTTCATATGTCACATTACACACTAGCACTTTGATTGTTATATCTTGTTATGTATTTATGTGTCTTGTAATTCGTTTCTCGATAGTGTTCGGAAACGTCCGCGCATGCACTAGAATGTGCTTGGTTTTGCGCGAAGACCGTCCACGGAGAATGCCCTTGGCTTCTCCTTGGTTTTCACCTCTGTTGGTGATCGGTGGTTATTATCGGCGGCCTGGCCGCCGAATGGAACCGCCGTTTGCTTCTAGAAGCAATTCTACTGTCACGATCGGCGGTCACGACCGCCGTTCGAAACCGCCGTTCATACCTGATCGATTTCGATCTCTCGGGTCTGATTCGGCGGTTGGTATCGGCGGTCACGAAACCGCCGAATGAACCGCCGTTTATGCTCTGTTCTTCACGAGCTCAATTCGGCGGTCATGATCGGTGGCCTGGCCGCCGATTGAAACCGCCGAACGGTGCGTTTCAAGGGCAAACTTGTCTTTTCACATGCCCTGTTCTTGATGTCTATAAATATCACACTTTCTCATTTTCAGAATGAATGTTCTTTAACTCTAAGAACCCTAAATTTCAAAGAGAGACATTTGAGAGAAAATCAAATCAAGAACACTTTTTTAACACTCAAAAACCATTCTCATATGCATCAAAATATCATCTAGCATTTTCTAACTTAGTTAGGATGCTTGCTTGCATGGGTTTTGGTCAACACATATTCTTTGGTAAGTTCTTCACTATTATCATACATAATTAGTGTTTTATTTATCATTGACATCTCTTATATTATTTGTATGCTCTTGAATATATTCTAGATACAAATTAGAGATTGTTGTGTTGACATGATTGAGTGTTGTATTTTTGATAGCTATCTAGGTTTTGTTAATCTATGTTTAGCTAAGCTATTTGACATGTCATCTAGCTTTTAATATCTAGGATTGAATTAATTGCATAATCACTATCCTAGATAAGCTTATAGAGTAACCTAGCTCTTAATTGCATTTTGGATATTTTATATATTCACATAGGTTGTATTATCTCTTCTTAGAGAATTAAGTCTTGTGTTGCTATCGGGATTAGGTAGCTTAAATCACAAGCAATTGGACTAGGTCCACTTATACCGGGATTAGGTAGTTGAGATGATTATTGATTAGGATTAGATCATTAAACCGGGATTAGGTTGTAATCATTTCAATTAGTGGATTCGAGGTTCGTGTGTGGCGCACATAACAGCCCGTGGTTTTTTCCCGTGAGGGTTTCCACGTAAATATCTTGTGTCATTTATAATTCCGCACTTTTTACACTTGATATTTATATTGACTAGTTAGGGGCATTTTCGTAATATTGACATACATGCGAAAATTGGGTATTAAAGTTAAAAATCTATTCACCCCCCCTCTAGATAGTTTTATACACACCGTGCAATATTTGTTTCAAGGATTGAGCAATCATCTTTACTAAACAAGACGGAATATCCTTCATCACTTAGATGTGAAATGCTTATTAAATTGGCTTTTAAGCCATCAACAAATAAAGCATCGGATAAGGAGGGTAATCCAGGAACGAAAATGGTTCCTTTCCCTACAACTTTCTTTTTGGATCCATCACCAAAAGTGACATATCCTCCTTCCTCCATAACAAGAGTCTCGAAGAAACTCTTATTTCCAGTCATGTGCCTAGAGCACCCACTACCTAGATACCAAAAATTAGAAGAATTTGCCTTCAAGGCTATTTGAGCAACATGGCAAGCATTTTCATTCTTTCTAATCCACCTAGAAACAATCTTAGCTTTCTTAGTGGTCTTTGGTACATGGGTTCTAGATGTCCTAGGTTTATGCACATCAATATTATCATTCCTAGGAGCATGCATCTTGGCTCTATTCTTTCTCTTTTCAATCATGCTTCGTGTTCTACACATTTTAATATATCGTAAGCAATGTGGTCTAATATGACCTTCAAATCCACAAAAATGACATATAGGAGTAAAATAAGGAATCATACCTTGTCCTTGTCTTTGTGGATGAATGGGTTCAAAGCATCTTCGTTGTTGAACCTGTAAGGAAAAATACCGGTTAACGCAGCGGAAGCGAGACTAAAAGTAGATTTAGTATGTTTTAAAATTTTTCCTTTTTATGAACCTTAACCCTTTAAATTAATTAACCATATATAAAGTAACAAAAGTATAATACCTTTTGTTGCGTGATCCGATTGACTTACGTCGATGGTAATCCGCAAGATCTTCAATCCTAGCACGAACGTGAATCACCTAGGAGCGTGGTCTCCCTTTTCTTTGAATTGCAAACCTGAGAATGGACAAACAAACTTTTCTTTTTCTTTGTCAGTCTTAAAACAATCAAAAGAATACAAAAATTATTCCGGTCACTTTTGAATTCTCAATCTAATGATCGAAACTCGCGTGAACCTAATTCGATGTTGTACACACAAGCTTATTGATGAACAAGCAATTAGTGTACCATCAAAAGAATAATTTCTTCTCTCTTTTATGTCTTGGTAGAATAATCAAATACTTGTCTATGAGTTTAGAAGAAGAAGAAAATTGAATCAACCAAGCCTTGGAGGTGGCCGAAACCTATCACAATAAATAAATAGGGTGGCCGAATTTCTCTTCCTTTTTACTTTAGGGTTGCCGAATTCTATGTGGTGTGGTATTAGGGTTGGCCGAATTTCATCACATCACATATATAGGGTGACCGAAATTCAACCCTAATTCCCATCATCCTTTTAGACTCCTAACCCTAATTTAACTCATAAGTATTTTTATTCTTTTATTGACTAAATAAAAAGACTTCTTAGTTGATTAAATAAATAAACTTAATTATTTATTTTCTTATCAAACAAGTCTTTTACTTTTAGTATACTACTTCCAATAGTATAACTCTAGGAAATATATTTCCTGATCAGAAAAAGATTTGTTTCTTAATTAAACAATTAATTAATTAATTAATTAATTCTTATTTAATTAAACAATGAAACAAAATAATATGTTAGGCTAATATTTTAACCTTGCCACCCCACATGTATAAAATGGGTCATATATTATTTTCTTATTTCATTTAATCCACTGGACTTTAAATAAAAAGCCCACATGTGAATCAGACCCATTCTTACTAAAAGAAACAAGCCCACATGCCTTTCATTAATATATAAATATAATTGAGCAGCCCATTAAATAATTAATGTGCAAATTATATTCTTAATATATTAAATGCAATTCTAGATGGACCCATAAATTAGTCCGGTAGAATATATCAAGTGATCCATGCAAGTCCGTGTGGATTGGGGATCTTGGCGAGCTATCTAAATTTAAGCTTCAATAGACACAACCTAATCACAATCAACAAATGATTCACTTAGGTCCGATCCATTAATTTTAACTCATTCCACTAAAGAGCTAAAATTGAACTCTTAAATAAAGATAGAAAAGGAAGATGTTCCTCTTTCATAACCCTAGACAATCATATTGGAGATAGTGTATCCTCGTGATTAATATCAGTAATCGCCAAGAGTTCATAAACCGCCTATAACTCTCCAAGTTACCATATTTACTCATATGACCACGTTTTGAACTTGGATATTTTGACTTGTCCAGAAGCCATGTTTTCAATAGTCACTATCGAAAACTCAACGTTGAGATTTAATATCCAATTACCTCTAAACATCCATATGATGATATTATACTCTCATTTGATAAATGGAGCCACGATGTCCATCTCTATAAATGAAGTCCTCTATCGATTAACAAATGAATATCACCAAACTATTGAGGATAGACTATGCTATATAATCGTACTCATTGATAACTCAAATGATATCACTTGCAACCATAAGTCCATCATTTATCTCAGGATTAAGATAGACTCTCCGATTGTCCTGATAATGAAAAGACTATTATTTATTGACGGTTCTAGATAAAGCTTTTCATTGTGATCCAGTTCAATGCACCCAGTGCACTAGATTCTTTTGCTCGAAGACACTCCGATGATTTTAGACTCATCATATCTCATTTGATCCCACTCAAATGCTAACAAAAGAATTCTACAACTTTAACAACATAAAGGTGCCCAATCTTTAACTTAAGTTGTGAACAATATTCAAGACTAACAAAAGAATTGTGTCTATCACATACATATCCAGATGTACGAACAATTCTTCTTTTCTCATAGTCTTTAAACCTTATGATTATTTACTTTGACAATTATAATATTAAACTATAAATGCTATAAGATTTGTTAAACCAGAAATCACTTTATTAATATGAAAAAGATTGTTAATTACAATATTACACTCTTGCTATTTAGCATAATCCTAACAGAACCGGTCTAGATTGCTTCCTAGCTTGAGGTTGCATGATTGGTCTCTTTCCTTTGTGAGCCAATTGTGGAGGAATGTTGGCTTGAGAGACCCTAGGGGGTTGAGCTTGAGGTTGCCTTCTTGGCCCCATCTTCACTTGTGCATTTGAACATTGTCCTATTTCTAACTTCTTCCTAGGAATTTGCACAAATGAAGTTTCTTCGTTCCTCAAACTCTTGTCAAACACGGTCTTGTTAGAGGTTGAGATCTTCTTGCCATCTTCATACCCAAGACCCCTCTTGTCACATGGACTCTTTCCAACACCAAGCATATGGTCAAGCTTCTTGGTGCTAGAATCCATCCTAGTCATAGACTCTCTTACTTCTTCAAGCTCCCTCTTTAGATTTTCTTCATTCCTCCTAGATAAGACTAACCCCTCTCTTAGCTTATCTTCCATCTTCTTGAATTTTTCCACTTGTTCACTTAAGTGGTCATTTTGAGATGAAAGCTCAAGATTTTCTTCTCTCAACATCTTGATCTTTCTTGTGCTCTTGATTGCTAAATCATTAAACTCGGCATGGCATTTAGCAAGCACATTTTTCTCCACAAAACTACTTATGGAGTTAGAAGAGGAATCACTTTCTTCTTCACTTGAGTCATTTTCCTCTTAACTCATTTCCTCTCTCTCACTAGCACTTTTGCTTTTATGGGAGGAGGCAAAAGCTAGGAGGTTAGCCATGAGCTCTTCATCACTTGAAGACTCATCTCCCTCAATCGAGTCATTACTACTACTACTCCATGTGGCGGCCATCACTTTACCTTTCTTCTTGTCATTGTGATTAGCACATTCGGGGGCAAAGTGACCTATGCCACCACACTCGAAGCATCGGACCCCTTTCCTTTCGGTCTTCTCTTTCCTAGGCTCAAACTTGTTGTAGGAACCCTTTTTCTTGTAGTTTTGACCTTTGGAACCAAAGTCCTTTTTTTCGAACTTCATGACCCTCTTGAATCTCTTCACAAATAATGCAAGGTCTTCGTCCGAGTCATTCTTCTTTGCCTCCTTTTCATCCTTGGAGGTTTTCAAAGCAATTCCTTTTTGCTTTTTAGGAGGTGTGGAGATAGGACCTTTCCTAGACTCATAAGCTAGAAGTCTCCCAATCACCTCACTCGGCTTCATATCCTTATATCCACTATTTTCTTCTAAAGCCGTTACTTTTGATTCAAACCTATCCGGAAGAGATCTCATAATCTTTTGCTTGATTCTCCTATCCGAATATGGATCACCAAGTTGATGACTTTGGTTGACTATGTCCATCAACTTGATCTCAAAGTCGTTGAAGCACTCATTCTCCTCCATCTTAAGCATCTCGAATTGAGTTTGGAGGACTTGAAGCTTAGAGTCCTTCACCACTTCGGTTCCCTCATGTGCAATCTCTAGGATGTCCCAAGCCTCCTTAGCTATCCTAGTATTTTGAATCAATTTGTATTGATTTTCGTCCATAGCACATAAGATGGCATGCATCGCCTTCCTATTCCACTTTGAAGCCTTAAACTCTTGCGCGTTCCATTGCGCATTAGGCTTCAATACTTCTTCTCCTCCACCACCGGGAGTCATCTTGGGTAGATCATATCCGTCTTCCACCGACATCCATGCACGGTCATGAATTTGGCATATGTAGGATTCCATCTTCCCTTTCCATTGGGAATAGTTCAATCCGGTAAGAAGTGGAGGCCTTGTGCTAGAAGCACCCTCGTTGCCACCACCATTTCCACCGTTTCCACTCATAGTGTTTATGAATGAATGAAATGAATGCAAATGTATGAATGATCAAAAATCACACAAAATGCAAAACACACCAAAATGAGCAAGGATCACCTATGTATGTCTAGGAACCCGCTCTGATACCAATTGAAACAAATTATAGCACGATGTGTATAAAACTATCTAGAGAGGGGTGAATAGATTTTAAGCTTATTACCCAATTTTTCGTGTTTAGTCAAAATTACGAAATTACCCCTAAATAGATAAAGCAATAAATCAAGTATAAAATACGGAAATTAAATAACACTTGATTTTTACGTGGAAACCCTCACGGGAAAAACCACGGGCTAGTAAGTAAGTCACACTCGAACCTCGAATCCACTAAATGTGTAAAACGATTACAACCTAATATCGGAAGTAATCACACACCTACCTAATCCCGGTATGAGTGAACCTAGTCCAATTTGCTTGCGATCTAAGCAACCTAATCTAGGAAGCTACACACAAGACTTACTTTCTCAATAAAGAGAATAAAACCCTAAGTGAATATATGAATATTCAAATGCAACATAGAGCAAGGGAAACCCTATATGTTTATCTAAGATGATTAATATGCAATTAGAACAATACTAGATATTAAAAACTAAATGACATGTTCAATCAAATAGTTTAGCTAATCAAGATTAAGCACAAAACCTAATTAGCTGTCACAATACAACTTCTCAAACATACATCACACTAATCTCAATCTTGTATCAAAAGATATATGAAAATCATACAAGTAATAAATTGAGATTGCCTGTTAAGAAAAACACAAAATATGTAAGATATTAGTGAAAAGCTTACCAAGCAAAGTATGATGAAGAATCCATGCAAAGAGACATCTAGATGATCAAAGATGATGCTAGATGATGATTGATGATCATGAAAAAGTGTTTGAGTAAATAAAAATGAGTTCTTGGAATTTTTCTTCTCTTTGAAAAATATCCTAAGTATGAAATCTGAATATGAACTCTCTTAATTGACCTAAAGTCAAAGTGACATATATATAGAAGGCCAAAACAAAGTGTGGTCGTTTTGATTAGTTGGCCTGAAATTTGCCTTAGGCGCTGTACGTAGAGCGCTTCTGTACAGCGCCCCAACTCTGTTCTCTCGGGAAAATAGAGTGGCGCTGTACGTAGAGCGCTTCGTACAGCGCCCCAACAGCAACCCAACAGCGACCGAATTAAATCGATCAGGTTTGAACAGCGCTCAATGGGCGTTGTTCGCACAGCGCCTCTGTAGAGCGCCTTTGGGAGCGCCCAATGCAAAAATGTAATCCTAAGTCTAAACATGACAAGGCAATTGGATATGCAAGATGCAATCAAACTAACATGCAAGAAGAGATGAAAATAAGCATTAATGCACAACAATAAGAAACACAACATACAAGGATTAAACATATGCATGAGTTGTGAGTCTGTGCAACTATCTCTTCAAGACAAGTAAGCACATAGAAATTTACCTTCGGTGTTTATCAACACAAGGTCTTTAAAGGGCTTCAAACAATAAAACCGATGCCTAGGCTACCCTTACAAAGAACCCCAACATGTGGTTTGTCCACGAAATGAGCCAATCAACAAATGGGAACCTTACAATCTTGTATTTGGTATATTATCTAAAAACATACAAGTAATCTAAAAGATATCTTAATATGAAAAACACTAAAATTAGATGAGATTAGTGAAGAACATACCAAGGAAGATGTGATGATCCAAAAGCATACATGGATGCATTCTATGAAGGCATAGTTGATGCAATATGAAATTTGATGAAAAAGGGATTTGATTTGAGTGGTCAAATGTGAGTTCTTGATTTGATTTTCTCTCAAAATTCTCTCTTTAAAGTTTAGGGTTCTTGGGAGTTGAAGAACTAATTTAGAGAATGAGAAAGTAAGATATTTATAGACATAAAAAATAGAGCATGTGAAAAGACAAGTATGCCCCTGAAACGCACCGATCAGCGGTTTCAATCCACGGCCAGGTCACCAATTCTAACCGCCGAATTGAACCCGAGAAGAACAGGGGAACAATGGCGGTTTCGTAACCGCCGATCCAACCGCAGAATCAAACCGAGAGATTAAATCGATCGGGTATGAACGGTGGTTTCGAACGGCGGTCGTGGCCGCCGATGGTAACCGTAGAATTGATCCAGAGGTCTCTTGGACTCAATCGGTGGTTTCATTCGGCGGCCAGGCCGCCGATCATAACCGCCGATCACCAACAGAGGTGAAAACCAAGGAAAAGCCAAGGGCATTCTCCGTAGGCAGTCTTTGCGTAAAACCAAGTACATACTAGTGCATGCGCGGACGTTTTCGAATACTATCGGGAAACGAATTATAAGACACAAATACACGCAACAAGATACAACATATAAGTGCAAGTGTGAAATGTGACATGTGAAGAGTATGCACACAAATGCAAGAATGCTAAGTGAGTGTGTGCAATCTAAATCTCTTCAAAGAAAACCAAGCACTAGAGATTATACATTTGGCGTGCTTGTCCCTTGAGGTCTTGTGAAGGGCCTTCGAGCTTGAAGTTCAATCACCTAAACTACCCTTACACAATAAACCCCAACACGTGGTTTGTCCACGAAATAAGCCAATCAAAGAATGGGAATCCTTACAATCTCCTCATTTGGCTATTTCGTGACAAAACCACCACTCACATTGATCCTCACAAACATAATTGAATCTTCGGGATAACAAAGATATTCTACATTACAAGAGATATAAGAAAATATAAAAGAAAACTTCAAGTCTTCAATCTCTTGTAGAACTATCAACCCTTCAAAACAAAAAATTATACTTTCCAAAGCAAGAGTATGTGAGATGATCAAGTGAGAATGAAACAAGCATTTGCATTTAAGAAATTAGGTACAACATCATGCAATGTATGTATGTGTATGCAATGCTCCCCCTCAACGGGTTACTCCCCCTCAATGAATATTCTCCCCAATATGCACAATTGCCACTACAATTTGCAACTCCCCTTACCACAATCTACTCCCTCTTTTTGTCATGATATAGGCAAAGGAGTAGTCCCCAACCGGGTCACTCTTAGCAAAGAGAGATAGTAGCATACAAGATATTTGCAAAATAATATAAGTCACTTTATGCATCCCAAATTAATTGAAGAGAAACAAGGAGATTTATTTGAAAGAAAATGTGTGAAACAAACATGCTTTGCATACAAGACATGTAGCATTCAAGTCCAAAATACAATGGTAATTGGCAAAGCAAATGACAAAGGTTTCTAATAAGAATTCAAACCAATTTCACCATTGTCATGAGAAAAGCAAGGATATAGAGAATTCATTGATTTTAATAAAAGAGCAACTATATCCAACTTTATAAGCGAAACATGGCATGAGCAACTTTGTACCCTATTTGATTTTTCCGGATAAGATATCTGTATGATAGTAGCCATATTCAACCAATAAAGAAAGAGAGACATTCGGATTGTAAAATCCTTTGAACGGATACAAGATCCTTTATTCATTTTAAGTCTCATAAGTATTTCACACAAGTTTTGCATTTAAGAATTGCAATCATCAATTCATGCTTTTCATGTGAGCATGTTATATGAATTTCATGCTTTTTCATTTGTCATTAGCATGTTATAAAAGAATCATCATGTCATGGAGATAACCATAGGTCATTCAAATCATACTTCCTATGTAAATCTTCTAGTCCAAAAATGCATGTTTGAACATAAATATGACATGGATTGTAAACAAGCAAGGTTCACACTTATTGAATTGAAAACATATATACATATGTGCAACCAAGCTTACTCAAGCAACTAAAAGAAGAAGCATAAGATATTTCAAATTTTTTGCAAGTGAAAGAATGCAAAATAGCTCTCTTTGCTTGAGTTCCCCATATGGGGTCAATCACTAATCACATCTGAAAGTAATACAATAACGCTCGGTGTGTATGATAAATATATCTAGAGGGGGGGTGAATAGATTTTAACTATTATTACCCAATTTTCGCATGCAAGTCAATTTTACGAAAATGCCACTACTAGTCAAAAATACAAGCAAGTGTAATATAGTGCGGGATTTAAATAACACTTGATGTATACGTGGAAACCCAACCACTGGGAAAAACCATGGGCTGTTTAGTGCGCCACACTCGGACCTCGAAATCCACTAATTGAAATGGAGTTTACAACCTATGTAAACCTCGTCTAACACTCCGATCAATAACCCCCCACTTCTACCACTCGGGCCTTTAAAAGTGGCTCTAGTCCAATTGCTTGAGGTTTAAGCAATTTTAGCCTCAAGACTTAATTCTCTATGAAGAGATTATGCAACCTATGTGAATATGTATAAATATTCAAATAACAAACAAGGCTAGGTAACCTTAGATGCTTATCTAGGATGATGATATAATCAATTTAAATCAACCCTAGATATCAATTGCTAAATGACATGTCAAATAGCTTAGCTAATCAAGATTAATCAAAAACCTAATTAGCTATCATAAAACAACACTCAATCAATTCATCACAATTAATTCTCTATTCTTGTATTTATCATATGATCAAAAACATACAAGTAAATTAAAAGAGAATATGCTTGATAGTAAAATACTAAAATAAGATGAAATTAATCAAAATCTTACCAAGCATGTTGTGATGATGTAAACCCATTCATGGATGAATGCAAGATGAACTTTGATGCACAAAGGAATGTATTTGAGTGTTTAAATGAACAAACTTGGTTGCTTTTTCTCTCAAAATCTCTCTTTAAAAATATAGGGTTCTTGATGATTAAAGAGTCATTTTCAGAACAAGAGAAAGTGAGATATTTATAGGCATGAAAAACAGAGCATGTGAAAAGACAAGTTTGCCCTTGAAACGCACCGATCGGCGGTTTCAATCGGCGGCCAGGCCACCGATTACGACCGTCGAATTAAGCCCGTGAAGAACAGAGCATCAACGGCGGTTTCATTCGGCGGTTTCGTGACCACCGATCCAACCGCCGAATCAAACCCAAGATATTAAATCGATCAGGTATGAACGACGGTTTCGAACGGCGGTCGCGATCGCCGATCGTGACCGCATAATTGCTCCAGACACTTCTGGATGCAAACGGCGGTTTCATTCGGCGGCCAGGCCACCGATCATAACCACCGATCACCAACAGAGGTGAAAACCAAGGAGAAGCCAAGGGCATTCTCCATGGGTGGTCTTTGCGCAAAACCAAGCATATTCTAATGCTTGCGCAGACGTTTCCGAACACTATCAGGAAACGAATTACTAAGCACAAATACACATAACAATATATCAAACAAAGTGCTAATGTGTAAAGTGACATTTGAAGAGTATGCATACAAGAACAAGTATGCTAAATGTGTGTGTGCTAACTAAATCTCTTCAAAGAAAACCAAGCACTAGAAATTATACCTTTGGCGTGCTTGTCCCTTGAGGTCTTGAAAGGGCCTTCGAGCATGAAGTTCAATCACCTAAACTACACTTACACAAACAACCCCAACAAGTGGTTTGTCCATGAAATAAGCCAATCAATATATGAGAATCCTTACAATCTCCCCCTTTGGCTATTTCGTGACAAAACCACCACTCACATTGATTCCTCACAACATAATAGAAACTATGGGTCTACTATGATTTTCTACTTTACAAAGAGATATATAAAAAATAATCTTGAAGTCTTTAATCTCATGTAGAACAATCAATCCCTGAAAGCAAAGTTTCTATACTTTCCAATACAAGTAAAATGTGAGATTAATCAAGTGAGAAGATAAACAAGCATAAGCATTTGCATTCTTGAAAATTAAACACAACATCATGCAATGTATGATGAATGCAATGCTCCCCCTCAAAGGGTTACTCCCCCTCAATGTGTTGTCTCCCCAACATGCACAATTGCTACCACAATTTGCAACTCTCCTTACCACCATTCTACTCCCCCTTTTTGTCATGATATAGGCAAAGGAGTAGTCCCCAACTGGGTCACTTAGCAAAGAGAGATAGTAGCATACTATATACTTGCATAATCATATAATCCACTTTATGCAACTCAATCAATTGGAGAGAAACAAGGAGATTTATTTTAAATAAATGTGTGAATCAAAACATGTTTTGCATACAAGACATGTAGCATTCAAGTCCAAAATACAATGGTATTTGGCAAAGCAAATGACAAAGGTTTCTAATAAGAATTCAAACCAATTTCACCAATGTCATGAGAGAAGCAAGGATATAGAGTTTTCATTGATTTTAATTTATGAGCAACTATATCCATCTTTATAAGCCAAACATGTCATGCGCAACTTTGCACTCTATTTTATTTTTCCGGGAATGAAACCCGTATGATAGTAGACATGTTCAACAAATAAAGAAAGAGAGACAATTTGGAATATAAATTCCTTTGAACGGATACAAGATCCTTTATTCATTTTGAGTCTCATAAGCTTTTTCACACAAGTTTTGCATTTAAAAAATTGAAATCATCAATTCATGCTTTTTCATTTGAGCATGTCATTTGAATTTCATGCTTTTCATATGTCATTAGCATGTTATAAAAACAACTCATGCTTTTCAATATTTAAGCATGTCATTAAGAATCATCATGTCATGGAGATAACTATAGGTCATTCATATCATACTTCCTATGTAAATCTCCTAGTCCAAAAATGCATGTTTGAACATAAATATGACATGGATTGTAGACAAGCATGGTTCACACTTATTGAATTGAAAACATATATACATATGTGCAACCAAGCTTACTCAAGCAATCAACAAAGAAGCATAAGATTTTCTCAATATGCAACAAGTATGCAATAGCTCTCTTTGCTTGAGTTCCCCATATGGGGTCAATATCATCCTTCATGAATGAAGATCATGAGGTCATATGGACCTCTCAAGTCCATTTGACTTGGTTGAACCTATTTGAGACTTGTTAGTCTCATAGCAAGCGGATTCATTTTTCCTTATCCACATAGATATGACATTTTTCTTCCTAGTGGACAATGGTTCAAGAGTACTAGAAATAATAGGATCATGAACATGAATATTTTCCTTCCTATTAGCATGCATTCTAGCTCTTGTCATTCTCTTTTCAATCATGCTTTTGATTCTACATAATTTAATGAAATGAAAGCAATTTGGTCTAATGTGACCATCAATACCACAAAAGTGACATGTAGGGATAAATTTAGAATTCATACCATGTCCTTGTGCATGCATAGGAGCCTTCACATGACTTTGTGGTTGAGCGGGTTCAAATCTTTTTTGTTGTTGAACCAGTCTAGCTTGCTTCCTTGATCCATTTTGCATGATTGGCTTCTTCCCTTGATGAATTTGAGCGTGAGGGAAGTTAGGTTGAGGAACTTTTTGAGCTTGAGGTTGTCTCCTTGAAGCTTCCTTCACTTGTGCACTTCTTAAACATTGTCCTAGATCAATTTTCTTCCTAGGAGTGTGCACCGGCGAGGCTTCTATCTTGCTCAAACTCTTGACAAAGACGGTCTTGGTTGGAGTAGTGATCTCCTTGCTTTCTTCATACCCAATACCTCTCTTGTCACAAGGGTTCTTTCCACTACCAAGAATGTGGTCAAGCTTCTTGGTGCTTGTAGTCATCCTAGACAATGACTCTTTAGCTTCATCAAGCTCTCTCTTCAACCCTTCTTCATTCCTCTTAGACATAGATAGCTTATCCCTTAGCTTGTCTTCAATCTTCTTGGATGCCTCCACTTGTTTACTTAAGTGGTCATTGTGTGTTGAAAGCTCTAGATTTTCATCCTCTAAAATCTTTAACTTTCTATTGTTCTTCTTCAATGAACATTCACACTTGACTATAAAGTCATTAACATCCATTTTCTCTACACTTCCATTTGTAGAGTTAGATGAGGAGTCATCTTCACTTGAGTCATCTCCTCCACTCTCCTTCTTACTAATGGAGTCATTTCCCTCATTAAGACCTTCACCTTGGTCTCTTGAGTCAATGAGAGCCATATCCCAATGAGTAGCTTCGCCTATCACCTCTAGAGCTACTTCTTCATCTTTTTCTTCTATGGGATCATTAGTCAAGTCATTCTTACCAACAACTTTATCTTCTACACAAGTGGCCCCAAATGCCGTGTAGTCGATGGTAAGCTCATCATCACTTGATGACTTGTCTCCCTTTCTGGAGTTATCACTTTCACTCCAAGTGGCGGCCATCACTTTTCCTATCTTATTCTTCAAATTCCCAGAATCGGGTGAGATGTGTCCTATACCGCCACACTCATAGCATTAGACCCCTTTCTTTTCACTCTTGCCTAGGCTCAAAACTCTTGAAGGGAGCCTTTTTCTTCAAGTCTTGGCCTTTGGATCCAAAGCCCTTCTTCTCAAACTTGACGAATTTCTTGAATCTTCTAAGCAACAAAGCCGTGTCTTCGTCCGAGTCACCTTTTTCCTCCTTCTCAACCTTGGAAGCTTTCAAAGCAATCCCTTTTTTGCTTTTTAGGAGGTGAAATACTAGGAGCCTTCCTAGATTCATAGGCGAGGAGTCTTCCAATTACCTCGCTCGGCTTCATGTCCTTATAAGTGCTATTCTCCTCTAAAGCCGTCACTTTTGCTTCAAACCTAGCGGGGAGAGATCTCATAATTTTTTGCTTGACTCTCCTATCCGTATAAGGGTCACCGAGTTGATGGCTTTGATTGACGATATCCATCAACTTGACTTCAAAGTAATTGAAGCATTCGTCCTCCTCCATCTTGAGCAACTCAAATTGCGTTTAAAGGACTTGAAGCTTGGAATCCTTGACAACATCGGTTCCTTCATGTGCAACCTCTAGAATATCCCATGCCTCCTTGGCTATCCTAGTTTTTTGAATCAGTTTGTACTGATTTTCATCCACTGCACATAAAAGAGTGTGCCAAGCCTTCCTATTCCATTTTGAAGTCTCAAACTCTTCAGTTAACCACTAAGCCTTAGGCTTGAGTACTTCTTCTCCACCACTCGTGGTAGTCATCTTAGGAGCCACATACCCATCTTCAATTGCCATCCATGCCCTATCATGGATTGACACAAGTATGCCTCCATCTTGCCTTTCCATGAGGCATAATTCACACCGGTGAGGATAGGAGGTCGTGTACTTGACGCACCCTCTTGGTTGCCACCGTATCCACTCATTGTATATAATGAATGAATTCAAATGAATGCAAAATATATGAATGAGCAAAAATCACACAAATGCAAAACACACCAAAAATGAGCTAGGATCACCTAAGTATATCTAGGAACCCGCTCTGATACCAATTGAAAGTAATACAATAACGCTCGGTGTGTATGATAAATATATCTAGAGGGGAGTGAATAGATTTTAACTATTATTACCTAATTTTCGCATGCAAGTCAATTTTACGAAAATGCCACTACTAGTCAAAAATACAAGCAAGTGTAATATAGTGCGGAATTTAAATAACACTTGATGTATACGTGGAAACCCAACCACTGGGAAAAAAGTGGTGTCAAGAAGAAATAGATGGAAAAGTTGTTATATTAAAAAGGAAAAAGAAAAAGAAAAAAAGAAAGAGATAAATGAACGAGATGATGAATCAAATAAAAGAGAAAAGGAAAAGAGCGTTACAATGAAGTGATGAGAAATCAAAATCAACTCAAGAAGGAGGACGAACAAAAATTGTTCAAGAAGCCTAGATGCAAGTGGAATGAAGAATTCGAAGAAATTCGGCGGAGTATGAAGTTTGCCGAAGAATTTCTCGATATGATCCTAGGTTTGTTTGCTATCCTTTTCCCGTTCTTTCTTAGCCTTCATCCAATGGCCCCGTTACAACCAAAGAAAAGACCTAATTGATCTTTTGGGGATGCTAGCTCGAGAGTAAGGTAAACATGTGTGAAAGTAAATAACAATAACGCTCGGTGCGTTCGATATATATATCTAGAGGGGGGGTGAATAGATATTAACTATTATTACCCAATTTTCGCATGCAAGTCAATTTTACGAAAATGCCCCTACTAGTCAAAGATACAAGCAAGTGTAATAAGATGCGGAATTTAAATAACACTTGATATATACGTGGAAACCCAACCACTGGGAAAAACCACGGGCTGTTTAGTGCGCCACACTCGGACCTCGAAATCCACTACAATAACGCTCGGTGTGTTTGATATATATATCTAGAGGGGGGGGTGAATAGATATTAACTATTATTACCCAATTTTCGCATGCAAGTCAATTTTACGAAAATGCCCCTACTAGTCAAAGATACAAGCAAGTGTAATAAGATGCGGAATTTAAATAACACTTGATATATACGTGGAAACCCAACCACTGGGAAAAACCACGGGCTGTTTAGTGCGCCACACTCGGACCTCGAAATCCACTAATTGAAATGGAGTTTACAACCTATGTAGACCTCGTCTAACACTCCGGTTAATAACCCCCCACTTCTACCACTCGGGCCTTTAAAAGTGGCTCTAGTCCAATTGCTTGAGGCCTAATCAACCTTAGCCTCAAGACTTAATTCTCTAAGAAGAGATTATGCAACCTGTGTGAATATGTATGAATATTCAAATAACAAACAAGGCTAGGTAACCTTAGATGCTTATCTAGGATGATGATATAATCAATTTAATCAACCTTAGATATCAATTGCTAAATGACATGTCAAATAGCTTAGCTAATCAAGATTAAGCAAAAACCTAATTAGCTATCACAAAAACAACACTCAATTAATTCATCACAATTAATTCTTTATTCTTGTATTTATCATATGATCAACAACATACAAGTAAATTAAAAGAGAATATGCTTGATAGTAAAAATACTAAAATAAGATGAAACTAATCAAAATCTTACCAAGCATATTGTGATGATGCCAATCCAATCATAGTGGCTTTCTATGTAGACATAAAGGATGCAATATGAAATTTGATGCAAAAAGGATTTGATTTGAGTGTTTAAAGGTGAGTTCTTGATTTGATATTTTCTCAAAAATCTCTCTTGAAAGTTTAGGGTTCTAATAACTCAAGAAGCTTATTCAGAGAATGAGAAAGTAAGATATTTATAGACATCAAGAATTGGGCATGTGAAAAGATAATTTTGCCCCTGAAACGCACCGTTCGACGGTTTCAATAGGCGGCCAGGCCGCCGATCACAACCGCCGAATTGAGCCCGTGAAGAACAGAGCATCAACGGTGGTTTCATTCGGCGGTTTCGTGACCGCCGATCCAACCACCGAATTAGACCGAGAGATTAAAATCGATCAGGTTTCGAACGGCGGTCGTGACTGTAAGGATTCCCGTTTTGTTGATTGGCTTATTTCGTAGTCAAACCACATGTTGGGGTTTTGAATGTAAGGGTAGTCTAAGTGTTTAGTGTTGAAGATCAAAGGCCCTTCCATGACCTCAAGATTCAAGCACGCCAAAGGTATAATCTCTTGTGCTTGTTTTTCTTTGAAGAGATCTAGTAGCACACACTCACTTAGCATTCTTGCTATGATTGCATACTTGCTTATTTTTATGTGCATCTCTTCACATGTCACTTTACACACTAGCACTTTGGTTGATATATCTTGTTGTGTGTATATGTGCCTTATAATTCGTTTCCCGACATTGTTCGGAAACGTCCGCGCTTGCACTAATGAGTGCTTGGTTTCGCGCGAAGACCGCCTATGGAGAATGCCCTTGGCTTCTCCTTGGTTTTCACCATTGTTGGTGATCGGCGGTTATTATCGGCGGCCTGGCCGCCGAATGAAACCGCCGTTTCAGTCCAGATTGGTCTGAAGCAATTATGCGGTCAAGATCGGCGGTCACGACCGCCGTTAGAAACCGCCGTTCATACCTGATCGATTTTAATCCCTCGGGTTTGATTCGGCGGTTGTATCGGCGGTCACGAAACCGCCGAATGAAACCGCCGTTAATGCTCTGTTCTTCACGAGCTCAATTCGGCGATCGTAATCGGCGGCCTGGCCGCCGATTGAAACCGCCGAACGGTGCGTTTCAGGGGCAAAAGTGTCTTTTCACATGCCCAATTCTTGATGTCTATAAATATCTTGTTTTCTCAATCTCTGAATAAGCTTCTTGAGCAATTAGAACCCTAAACTTTCAAGAGAGATTTTTGAGAAAAAATCAAATCAAGAACCTATCTTTAAACACTCAAATCAAACCCCTTTTGCATCAAATTTCATATTTGATCTTCTATGCCTTCATAGAATTGATCCATGCATGGTTTTGAATCATCACATCTTATTTGGTATGTTCTTCACTAATTTCATATTACTTTAGTGTTTTTCATATTAATACATCTCTTTAATTACTTGTATGCTTTTGATTATATGCTAGATACAAGTTAGAGATTATTTGTGATGAAAATTAATTGAGTGTTGTTTGTGATAGCTAATTAGGTTTTTAATTAATCTTGATTAGCTAAGCTATTTGACATGTCATTTAGCAATTGATATCTAGGGTTGATTAAATTGATTATATCATCATCCTAGATAAGCATCTAAGGTTACCTAGCCTTGTTTGTTATTTGAATATTCATTTATATTCACATAGGTTGTTTCTCTTCATTGAGAAGTAAGTCTTGAGGCTAAGAGTGCTTAGGCCTCAAGCAAATTGGAATAGGGTTGCTAATAAAGGCCCGCTGGGTAGAAGTGAGGGGTTACAGACCGGAGTGTTAGACGAGGTCTACATAGGTTGTAAACTTCATTTCAATTAGTGATTTCGAGTTCCGAGTGTGGCGCACTATACAGCCCGTGGTTTTTCCCAGTGGTTGGGTTTCCACGTATACATCAAGTGTTATTTAAATTCCGCACTATATTACACTTGTATGTATTTTTGACTAGTAGGGGCATTTTCGTAAAATTGACTTGCATGCGAAAATTGGGTAATATTAGTTAAAATCTATTCACCCCCCCCCCCCCTCTAGCTTTATAAAGAACACGCCTCGAGTATTTTGAGAACTTTCAGTGACCACCGATCGTGACAGCATAATTGCTTCAGACCAATCTGGACTGAAATGGCAGTTTCATTCGGCGGCCAGGCCGCCGATCATAACTGCCGATCACCAACAATGGTGAAAACCAAGGAGAAGCCAAGGGCATTCTCCGTGGGCGGTCTTCACGTAAAACCAAGCACACATACGTGTGAGCACGAACGTTTCCGAACACTATCGGGAAACGAATTACTAAGCACATATACACACAACAAGTTATAAAACAAAGTGCTAGTGTGTAAAGTGACATGTGAAGAGTATGCACACAAATGCAAGTATGCTAAGTGTGTGTGTGCTTACTAAATCTCTTCAAAGAAAAATCAAGCACAAGAAATTATACCTTTGGCGTGCTTGTCCCTTGAGGTCTTGAAAGGGCCTTCGAGCATGAAGTTCAAACACCTAAACTACCCTTACATTATCAACCCCAACATATGGTTTGTCCACGAAATAAGCCAATCAAGATATGGGAATCCTTACAATGTGCTCTATCTTGTTCTTAATGTTTGATTCTTTTCATGAGATCTTTTGCATACAAATCAAGCGTTCTTTCAATGATATATTCATATGCGATTATAATTTGAAAATTCTTGTGCATAACTTCTTTTGCATATGCTTGATGAGTGTATTTGCCTAGGTTCTGTGTGAAATATGAGCGATATCTTGTGAGAATTAGAGTTGAGACGAATTATATCTATGGCGTTTGGCGAATGTGTTTTTGAAGCTAGAATGTCTTGAGCTTGGGCTTTTCATTAAAAATTGAGCAATGCTTTCAAATTTGTGACTTAACTTTAATCTTTACCTATTGGCTCTAGCATGCATTGGCTTGAAAGGTACATGTGAATTTGCATCTTGATTATTTGACTTTTCGTAGAAATATGTTTGTGGGTAGCATAGCTATAAACCCTCATGAGACAAAACTCCTCCTACTAGGGACACCTAGAGGTTTAAAGGCTTGTAGCATACGCTCAATGCTATCGTGTACCCTACGAAAGTGGCCTAGCTTAGATTTAATTTTGTTTTTAGATTTTTTGTTTTTGTTTTTAGTTTTGTTTTGCTTGAGGACTAGCAAAAGATAGGTTTGGGGGTATTTGATCGGTTCATTTCTATACATGTTTTAGGCCCCTAATTCCTATTATTTATGCTTTGTTCTCGAGTAAATTAGGTTGTTTAATGTGTTTGTTGAGCATGTGTAGGTCCATTCCATTCTAGTGGTGTTAAATCTTATTTTGGAAGAAAAGGAATCAAAAGATGGAGAAAATGAGCAAATTGGAAGAAACAATGAAAAGATGATTTTCGGCCAGTGCAGAACCTCTATGTTTCGGGGCCCATATCTCTCAGCTCTGATTGAATTGTGTGTCCTACCACCTATGTATTGAAATCCCCGGAAGTCTAGTTTCCTGCGCACTTTTCGGATCACAATTCTGATATTCCTAGAAGAAGTTATGACTAATTTAGTAACCAAAGGTCGGAGCTGAAAAGAATTACCGCGGCCCAGACCGCCGTGGGTGCACAATTGCCTGGGCAGCGAGCCAGAACAGAACAATTCCGCTTCCTGTGCAGCTGTGGAGGCAACTTGCCTGGGTAGCGACTTGGGCAGCGGTAATTCGTAAATTTGGTTCGTTTGGGACAACAAGTGACCTATTTTTTAGAGGATTATATATAGAAATTGATATCTTATTTGGAGGGGGAGACACCACAAGGGGATTGGACCCAAAAACACCATTCTTTCACATTCATTCATTCCATTGATTCTTTCATTCACATCATCCATCCTTCGAGGATTCTTGGAAGCAAGAAAAAGGAGATTTCTAGCCAAGAAGCTATCAAGATAAATATGGGTTTTCTCTACATCTCTTCTATGTTTTTGTTCTCTCCATTGATGTGTAACTAAACCTCTAACGAGGGGATTGATGTAACCGATTTTGGATAACTCTATGTGAACAATTAGTCTACCTTTGGTTAATCAATTGGGTTTCGTTTTGTTTATTGAATAAATTGCTCTATTCTACTTTCTCTGATTATGTTGTGACCGTAAGTGACTTGAGTTTTGTAGCTTAGTTTATCTATGAGATTAGGGTTTAGATGTGGATGACCGTTCCATTTAAATCTGAATCAAAAGCTTAATAAACAAGAAAATTGATATATGCATGACCATGCTATTTGGCTAAGAGTTTTGTGTAATATATGGGTTTGACAATTGCTCATTACGTGACCGTGTGTGAGTAATAGGAAGAACCCTAGATCATTATTCTGTATTCGTTGCATGACCGTGTGCGAGTATTGCAAAGGATCTTTGAACCTAATTGAATTATCTTGAAAACAAGCCCGTAAACTAGATTGAAGTGTTTAACGAGACTGATTGTGAGCATTGAGTGTCTAAGAAAGGTGCATCGATTCCCTAGTATTTCTCTCCATATATTCATCCCTTGTGTGATCTTTGATTTAATTTGATTTTAGTCGTTTAGTTTAGATTCTCATAATTTAGGTTAATATTAGATTTCAACAAACTTCCAAAGTAAAGCATTATGCAATTTAGTCTTTTCGCATTTAGAGTAAATCCTTACTAGATTAATTGGCTTTCGACCGATAGAATCGCCGATCCCAGTGAACGAACTTTCTTAGTAAATTGAACACAGATTTTACTGCATCAAAAAACCACGGGCTGTTTAGTGCGCCACACTCGGACCTCGAAATCCACTAATTGAAATGGAGTTTACAACCTATGTAAACCTCATCTAACACTCCGGTCAATAACCCCCCACTTCTACCACTCGGGCCTTTAAAAGTGGCTCTAGTCCAATTGCTTGAGGCCTAAGCAATTTTAGCCTCAAGACTTAATTCTCTATGAAGAGATTATGCAACCTATGTGAATATGTATAAATATTCAAATAACAAACAAGGCTAGGTAACCTTAGATGCTTATCTAGGATGATGATATAATCAATTTAAATCAACCCTAGATATCAATTGCTAAATGACATGTCAAATAGCTTAGCTAATCAAGATTAATCAAAAACCTAATTAGCTATCACAAAACAACATTCAATCAATTCATCACAATTAATTCTCTATTCTTGTATTTATCATATGATCAAAAACATACAAATAAATTAAAAGAGAATATGATTGATAGTAAAATACTAAAATAAGATGAAATTAATCAAAATCTTACCAAGCATGTTGTGATAAGGCAAACCCATTCATGGATGAATGCAAGATGAACTTTGATGCACAAAGGAATGTATTTGAGTGTTTAAATGAGCAAACTTGGTTGCTTTTTCTCTCAAAATCTCTCTTTAAAAATATAGGGTTCTTGATGATTAAAGAGTCATTTTCAGAACAAGAGAAAGTGAGATATTTATAAGCATGAAAAATAGAGCATGTGAAAAGACAAGTTTGCCCTTGAAACGCACTGATCGGCGATTTCAATCGGCAGCCAGGCCACCGATTACGACCGTCGAATTAAGCCCGTGAAGAACAGAGCATCAACGGCGGTTTCATTCGGCGGTTTCGTGACCGCCGATCCAACTGCCGAATCAAACCCGAGATATTAAATCGATCAGGTATGAACGGCGGTTTCGAACTGCGGTCGTGACCGCCGATCGTGACCGCAGAATTGCTCCAGACACTTCTGGATGCAAACGACGGTTTCATTCGGCGGCGAGGCCGCCGATCATGACCGCGGATCACCAACAGAGGTGAAAACCAAGGAGAAGCCAAGGGCATTCTCCATGGGCGGTCTTCGCGCAAAACCAAGCACATTCTAGTGCTTGCGCGGACGTTTCCGAACACTATCGGGAAACGAATTGTAAGTGCCTCATTTTTTATTGGCGTATTTCGTTGGCAAAATCACAATGGGGTTCTATATGTAAGGATAGCTTAGGATGGAAGAAAACCTCATTGCATGATCAAGAGCTTCAAGGAAGGTAGATTTCTTGACTTACTCTACTTTGAAGAGATGTAGTTGCACACACACACAACACTTGCATAACTCTTACTTGTATGTTGTGTTTGAAGTTTTTGTGCATCATTGGGTATTTAAATCTCTCTTCTTACATCTTGTGATTATAATGGCATATCTAGTTAGGCTTAGGATGCATTTCTTTTGACCCTTGCACTTTTGTTTGTGTGCTTAAGGGAGTGTGTGCGCTGGTCATGCGCTGGTCGTCACCAGCGCAAGCTGACCAGCGCAACTAGTCCAGTCGACTACCGCTGGTCGTGCGCTGGTCTGCACCGGCGCTCTCCTCCAGCGCAACTCCTCCAGTAGGTTGTCGCTGTTGGTGCGCTGGTCGTCACCAGCGCAAGCATCACCAGCGCATCTCATCCAGAATGTTGCCGCTGGTCTTGCGCCCTTGAGGCGCGCCACTCGTCGAGCGCCCTTGCCAGTTAAAGGGCGTGCGCTGGTGAGTTGCGCTGGTCGTCCAGCGCTTCACCAGCGCAGCTGACGGGAATCTGAAGCGTTTTTTTTCAAAAACGATGTCACTTCACTTGGATCCCATTTATATATGTCTTGATAGTCTTGGCTCGGTTTCAAGAGCAAAAATTACACTTTTGAGAGCATGGTTGAGTATCTTCAAGCCAAGGTATCAAGACTTCATCTTTAAGCTTCCAAATCACAAAACCCTTCATATTGCATCTTTCATTTATCATCTAGCATAATTCTAGGTTGATTTCATCTAGGGTTTTTAGTTTTGCTCACATGACTTGTATCTAGAACATCATTCTCATATCTATATGTTCTTGCTTTACAAGATAGCTTCTTTATCACTTGAATTGATTCAAGATTGCATCTTTATGACTTGACTTAGTTTCAAGATTGTTTTATTGTGGTTTGTGAGTTGTATTGTGATAGATAATGCATATAGGATTTTGGTTGCTTATTTAGTGTTGGTTTATGCATGTCATCTAGTAATATGATATCTAGGATTGTCTAACATGTTCATCCTTGCCTAGATAAGCTTAAAATGTCTAACCTTGCATTTTTAGCATCTTGAGTATTTCACATATTCACCTTAGGTTGTGCTATCTCTTCACTTTAGAGACAAGTCTTGTATTTACCTCTTAGGTAGTTTGCAAGCAAGGGACTAGAGTCACTATTAAAGGCCCGCGGGTAGCAAAGACGGATTAGTAAATTTAGGTGTGATGTGGTCAACCTAATTTGTAATCGTATTTGCAAATAGTGGATTCGAGGTTCTCGTGTGGCGCACATAACAGCCAGTGGTTTTTCCCCGTGTGGGTTTCCACGTAAATATTGTGTGTCCTCAAATTTCCGCACTTGTATGTTTTTTGTATATTGACTAGATTGGGGCTTTTTCGTAATTTGGACTAATCTCGAAAAATTGGGTAAAATTGTTTAAAATCTATTCACCCCCCCTCTAGATTACTTTAGGACACGTTTATTATTTATTTTCACGAATTACTAAGCACAAATACACATAACAATATATCAAACAAAGTGATAGTGTGTAAAGTGACATTTGAATAGTATGCACACAAGAACAAGTATGCTAAGTGTGTGTGCTAACTAAATCTCTTCAAAGAAAACCAAGCACTAGAAATTATACCTTTGGTGTGCTTGTCCCTTGAGGTCTTGAAAGGGCCTTTGAGCATGAAGTTCAATCACCTAAACTACCCTTACACAAATAACCCCAACAAGTGGTTTGTCCACGAAATAAGCCAATCAATATATGGGAATCCTTACAACATCACTCCACAAGACATATCACAATAGATCTACTAAGTGTTTTAAATCGAGTAGCATCTAAGGGTTTAGTAAATAAGTCCATAACTTGATCATTAGTACCTACATGTTCAAGTACTATGCATTTATTTTCAACAAGCTCTCTAATGAAATGATAGCGGATGTCAATATGCTTAGTTCTAGAGTGTTGTACCAGATTCTTGGAAATATTTATAGCACTTATATTATCACAAAAGAGAGTGAGTGTACCTTGGTTGAATCCGTAGTCTACTAGCATTTGTTTCATCCATAGGAGTTGTGTACATCCACTCCCCGCGGGTATGTACTCGGTCTCGGCCGTGGACAAGGAAATCGAGTTTTGTTTCTTGCAAAACCAGGACACCAAGTTATTGCCTAGAAAGAAGCAACCGCCCGATGTGCTCTTCCTATCATCGCAATTTCCTACCCAATCCACATCACTAAAGCCTACAAGACTAGCATTAGTGTCAAAAGAGTACCAAATCCCATAGTTGGAAGTCTCATTCACATAGCAAATTATTCTCTTTACGGAAGAGAGATGGGACTCCTTAGGATCCGTTTGGTACCTAGCACACACACCCACACTAAAAGAGATATCGGGCCTACTTGCGGTCAAATAAAGCAAGCTTCTTATCATGCCACGATATAACGTTTGTTCCACACTTTTACCACTAGCATCCTTGCTTAGCTTCAAAGTGGTACTCATGGGTGTATCACAATGTTTGGCATTTTCAAGACCAAACTTCTTCATTAGGTTCTTAGCATATTTGGCTTGGGTTATAAAAATCACATCATTCATTTGCCTAATTTGCAAACCTAGGAAGTAACTAAGCTCACCAACAAGACTCATCTCAAATTCATGAGACATGACATCAATAAATTGTTGGACTTTGGTGTTGTTGGTTGAGCCAAATACAATTTCATCAACATAGATTTGAGCTATAAATAACTCATCTTTGTTTCTCTTGATGAACAAGGTCTTGTCAACACTACCTCTTGTGTAGTCATTGTCAACAAGAAATTGAGTGAGGCGCTCATACCAAGCCCTCGGTGCTTGTTTTAACCCATATAAAGCCTTTTTGAGGCAATAGACATGGTTGGGGTGGTGTGCATCCACAAACCCCTTGGGTTGTTCAACAAACACTTCCTCTTACAAGAAGCCATTGAGGAAGGCACTCTTGACGTCCATTTGAAGTAATTTGAACTTGTGAATACACGAGATGGACAAGAGAAGCCTAATGGACTCTAAATGGGCAACGAGAGCAAATGTCTCCTCAAAGTCGATACCCTAAATTTGAGAGTACCCTTGTGCTACAAGTCTAGCCTTGTTCCGCACTATGTTTCCATCCTCATCGGATTTGTTCCTATAGATCCACTTGGTGCCTATAACATGTGTGTTCTTAGGCCTAGGAACTAGAGTCCAAACCTCATTCCTTTCGAATTGGTTTAGCTCTTCTTGCATGGCAAGAACCCAAAATTCATCATTTAAGGCTTCATCAACCTTTTTGGGTTCTATTTGAGAGGTGTAGCATGTGTAGCTAATTAGATTAGCTATTTGACGCCTAGTTCTAACACCCTCATTTACCTCTCCAATGATGTCATTCTTATCATGGAGTTGTCTAACCCATAGAGCGGGTTCTTTAGAGTTCAAGAGAGGAACTCTATCAATAGGTTGTGTGTCCTCATAATTACCATTGGACGTCCCAACATTGGGAGTCTCCACAACCTTCTCCAAAGGAGAATCATCATCTAAAACTATCTCCTCCTCATGGTTACTAGACTTAAGCCTTTCATCATCAAAGACAACATTAGATGATTCCATGACACTTAGAGTCTTTAAATTGAAAACTCTATAGGCTCTACTATTTAAGGCATAGCCAATAAATATACCCTCATCACTATTAGCATCAAATGCCAAGTTGATCACGGTCATTTAAAATGTAGCATTTGCTTCCAAAGGAGCGGAAGTAGCTAACATTTGGCCTTTTGCCTTTTCATAGCTCATAGGAGGTATTTCTAGTTCCGGGCCTTAGGAAAATTTTATTTCCTATATAGCAAGCCGTATTGACGGCTTCGGCCCATAGGTTCCTAGGGACATTGTTGCTAAGCAACATCACACGGGCCATCTCTTGAAGGACCATATTCTTCCTCTTAACAACTCCATTTTGTTGAGGTGTCCTAGGAGCCGAAAACTCATGGGAGATGCCTAAACCATTACAATAGGTTTCAAAGGTGGCATTCTCAAATTCCCTCCCATGGTCACTTTTAATCTGTTTAATGCTTTTAATGTTTGAGTACATTTCATTTTGAATTTTATTACAAAGCATTTTAAACTTATCAAAAGTTTCGGATTTTTCTCTGAGAAAATATGTCCATGTGAACCTAGAGAAATCATCAACACAAACAAAGATGTATCTCTTTCCACCTAAGCTTTCGGTTTGCATAGGACCTATGAGGTCCATGTGGAAAAGCTCTAGGGGCTCCTTGGTGGAGAGATACTTGCCCTTTTTGTGCATGCTTTTGGTTTGTTTTCCTTGTTAGCAAGGTCCACAAACACCATTGGCTTTCTTTCCAAGCTTAGGGAGGCCTCTCACACAATTGAACTTTCCAAGGGTTCGTAAATCCCTAAAGTTCATATGGCCAAGTCTTTCATGCCACAACTCAATTTGCTCATCCATGGACACATTGTTTGAGACTATTCTAGCTTCAAGACAATAGCAATTGTCGCTAGATCTCATACCTTTCAACAAGGTTTGTCCATCGGGCTTTAGGATAGAGCAATCATCTTTACAAAATAAGACGGAATATCCTTCATCACTAAGGTGTGATATGCTTATCAAATTGACTTTCAAGCCATCAACAAATAAAGCATTGGATAAGGAGGGTAATCCGGGAATGGAAATGGTTCCTTTCCCTACAACTCTCTTTTTGGATCCATCACCAAAGGTGACACATCCTCCATCCTCCATAACAAGAGTCTCGAAGAAACTCTTGATTCCCGTCATGTGCCTAGAGCACCTACTATCTAAGTACCAAAAATTAGAAGAATTTGCCTTCAAGGCTATTTGAGCAACATGGCAAACATTTTCATTCTTTCTAATCCACCTAGAAACAATTTTAGCTTTCTTAATGGTCTTTGGTACATGGGTTCTAGATGTCCTAGGATTATGCACATCAATATTATCATTCCTAGGAGCATGCATCTTGGCTCTATTCTTTCTCTTTTCAATCATGCTTCGTGTTTTACACATTTTAATATATCGAAAGCAATTTGGTCTAATATGACCATCAAATCCACAAAAATGACATGTAGGAATAAAATAAGGAGTCATACCTTGTCCTAGAGCATGCATGTGAGCTTGTCCATGTCTTTGTGGTTGAGAGGGTTCAATCCATCTTCATTGTTGAACCGGTCTAGCTTGCTTCCTAGCTTGAGGTTGCATGATTGGTCTCTTTCCTTTGTGAGCCAATTGTTGAGGAATGTTAACTTGAGGGACCCTAGAGGGTTGAGCTTGAGGTTGCCTTCTTGGCACCATCTTTACTTGTGCATTTGAACATTGTCCTAGTTCTAACTTCTTCCTAGGAGTTTGCACCAATGAAGCTTCTTTGATCCCCGAACTCTTGACAAAAATGGTCTTCTTGAAAGTGGAGGTCTCCTTGCCATCTTCATACCCAAGACCCTTCTTGTCACATGGATTCTTCCCAACACTAAGCAAATGATCAAGTTTTTGAGTGCTAGAGGTCATCCTATACATAGACTCTTTTACTTCTTCAAGTTCCCTCTTTAGACCTTCTTCATTTCTCCTAGATAAGTTTAAGTCCTTTCTTAGCTCATCTTCTATCTTCTTAGACTTTTCCACTTGTTCACTTAAGTGGTCATTATGAGATAAAAGCTCAAGATTTTCTTCTCTCAACATCTTGATCTTTTTCGTGCTCTTGATTGCTAAGTCATTGAACTTGGCATGGTATTTAGCAAGCACCTTTTTCTCCACAAATCCATTTATGGAGTTAGAAGAGGAATCACTTTCTTCTTCACTTGAGTCATTTTCCTCTTGACTCTCTTCCTCTCTTTCACTAGCACTTTTGCTTTTATGGGAGGAGGCAAAAGCTAGGAGGTTAGCCATGAGCTCTTCATCACTTGAAGACTCATCTCCCTTATTGGAGTCATCACTACTACCACTCCATGTGGCGGCCGTCACTTTACCCTTCTTCTTGTCATTATGATTAGCACATTCGGGGACAAAATGACCTATGCCACCACACTCGAAGCGTCGGACCCCTTTCCTTTCAGTCCTTTCTTGCCTAGGTTCAAACTTCTTGAAATGACCTTTTTTCTTCAAATATTGACCTTTTAATCTAAAACCCTTTCTCCTAAATTTCATAATCTTGTTGAACCTTTTTACAAACAAGGCAAGGTCTTCATCCGAGTCAATCTTCTTTGCCTCCTTTTCATCCTTGGAAGCTTTTAAAGCAATTCCTTTTTGCTTTTTAGGAGGTGTAGAGCTAGGAGCCTTCCTAGACTCATAGGCGAGAAGTCTTCCAATAACCTCACTCAGCTTCATGTCCATATATCCACTGTTTTCTTCTATAGCCGTCACCTTTGATTCGAACCTATCGGGGAGAGATCTCATGATTTTTGCTTGACTCTCTATCCGAATACGGGTCTCCGAGTTGGTGACTTTGATTAACGATATCCATCAATTTGATTTCGAAATCATTGAAGCATTCATCCTCTCCCATCCTAAGTAACTCGAATTGAGTTTGGAGGACTTTAAGCTTGGATTCCTTCACCACCTCGGTTCCTTCATGTGCAACTTGTAAGATATCCCAAGCCACTTTCACGATTTGAGTGTTCTGAATAAGCTTATACTGATTTTCATCCATTACACAAAGGATGGCGAGCATCGCCTTCCTATTCCACTTTGAAGCCTCAAACTCTTGCGGACTCCATTGCGCCTTAGGCTTCAATACTTCTTCTCCTCCACCATCGGGAGTCATCTTTGAGTAGATTATATCCATCTTCCACTGCCATCCACGCACGGTCGTGAACATATGTAAGATTTCATCTTCCTTTTCCATTAGGAATAGTTTAACCCGGTAAGAAGTGGAGGCCTTGTGCTTGAAGCACACTCGTTGCCACCACCATTTCCACCGTTTCCACTCATAGTGTTTATGAATGAATGAGATGAATGCAAATGTATGAATGATCAAAAATCACACAAAATGCAAAATGCAAAACACACCAAAATAAGCAAGGATTACCTATGTAAATCTAGGAACCCGCTCTGATACCAATTGAAAGTTCTCACGGTGTGTAAACTATTAATCTAGAGGGGGGTGAATAGATTTTAACAAATTTTACCCAATTTTCGTTTAAGGACAAGATTACGAAAAAGCCCCTAATAGTCAATAAAATATGGCAAGTGTAATATTGTGCGGAAATTAAAACAACACTTGATATTTACGTGGAAACCCTCACGGGAAAAACCACGGGCTGTTAAGTGAGCCACACTCGAACCTCGAATCCATTAAATGTGATGAAATTAAAACCTAATCCCGGAAGTAATCACACACCTACCTAATCCCGGTATGAGTGAACCTAGTTCGAATGCTTGCGATCTAAGCAACCTAATCCCGGATGCTACACACAAGACTTTGATTCTCAATGAAGAGATTAAATCCCTAAGTGAATATGTGAATATCCAAAATGCAACATAGAGCAAGGGAAACCCTATATGCTTATCTAAGATGATGAATTTGCAATTATATTATCTAAAAACATACAAGTAATCTAAGAGATGTCTTAATATGAAAAACACTAAAATTAGATGAGATTAGTGAAGAACATACCAATGAAGATGTGATGATCCAAAAGCATACATGGATGCATTCTATGAAGGCATAGTTGATGCAATATGAAATTTGATGAAAAAGGGATTTGATTTGAGTGGTCAAAGGTGAGTTCTTGATTTGATTTTCTCTCAAAATTCTCTCTTTTAAGTTTAGGGTTCTTGGGAGTTGAAGAACTAATTCAGAGAATGAGAAAGTAAGATATTTATAGACATCAAAAACAGAGCATGTGAAAAGACAAGTATGCCCCTGAAACGCACTGATCGGTGGTTTCAATCGGTGGCCAGGCCACCGATTCTAACCGCCGAATTGAACCCGAGAAAAACAGGGGAACAACGGCGGTTTCGTAACCGCCGATCCAACCGCAGAATCAAACCGAGAGATTAAATCGATCAGGTATGAACGGCGATCGTGGCCGCCGATCGTAACCGCAGAATTGATCCAGAGGTCTCCTAGACTCAATCGGTGGTTTCATTCGGCGCCAGGCCACCGATCACCAACAGAGGTGAAAACCAAGGAGAAGCCAATGGCATTCTCCGTAGGCGGTCTTCTCGTAAAACCAAGCACATACTAGTCCATGCGTGGACGTTTTCGAATACTATCGGGAAACGAATTATAAGACACAAATACACACAACAAGATACAACATATAAGTGCAAGTGTGAAATGTGACAT
The DNA here is from genome assembly GCA_008009225.1 of Acer yangbiense. NCBI lineage: Eukaryota > Viridiplantae > Streptophyta > Magnoliopsida > Sapindales > Sapindaceae > Acer > Acer yangbiense. The sequence goes on from CM017772.1 coordinate 1,550,635, forward strand.
GTGAAGAGTATGCACACAAATGCTAGAATGCTAAGTGAGTGTGTGCAATCTAAATCTCTTCAAAGAAAACCAAGCACTAGAGATTATACCTTTGGCGTGCTTGTCCCTTGAGGTCTTGTGAAGGGCCTTTGAGCTTGAAGTTCAATCACCTAAACTACCCTTACACAATAAACCCCAACACTTGGTTTGTCCACGAAATAAGCCAATCAAAGAATGGGAATCCTTACACATGAGTTGTGAGTGTGTGCAACTACATCTCTTCAAAGCAAGTAAGCACTTAGAAATTTACCTTTGGTGCTTCTTCTCTTGAGGACTTGAAAGGGACTTGGTTGTGTAAAGCACCAACCATCAAAAACCTAAGTTACCCTTACAACAAACCCCACATGTGATTTGTCACCGAAATAAACCAATTAAACTTGAGGAACTAGCATGCCCCAAGATCAAACCTAGTCCATCAGACCATTGAAAACGTGGTCAAATAATAATTTAAGATAGCAATCAGGTCAAGCGTTGCACAAATCCCAAATGCTTGACTAGGCCATCATTGTCTGATTCACGTAAATCAAAACGGACAATTGAATGCTCATGATCCACGCTCTAATTAAGAGTCCCGAGTCATGAAGGCCCTGGAGCTTCACTATAAAAACAAAACCCTTTCTCAGAGAAAGGGTCTTGATTTTTCCTCTCTAACTCACGCGAAAACTCTCTCAATCCATCTCTACAATGCATTTATTTTTGGCCCTCACCTCCGCATTAATTACTGATCCATCATCCAATTTCGATTGATCTAGTTGCCCATAAAAGTCAATCAACCCAACTCGCGGTTGACCGGTGTCGAGCAAAGGAACTCATCAAGGAGTCGATCCATTAAACTCTTCGACGTCCAATATCGATCCAATATTCGCCCGATCCATAGGGAATCGATCCACCACCCAATTCCTACCTAGAGTCAATTATACAAAATCAACCCATAGCTCGACCCAAAATATCAAGCAACACAGTTTGTTATTTCTACTCTCCCCTGTCTCATTTATCGAACATAATACTGACTTGAGCGTCGGAGAGTCCCCCCATGGGAACACCCCCTCCTATGGTTCACCACCGCTCTCTTTTCTTTTGTTCTACAGGTTGTCAATGCCCACCTCGACATTCGAAATTAATTGTAGATCCGATCGACTACAATTATTATTATTATATTTCCCCTTTTTTATTTAGTTTATATAAATGATTTAAATTGTCATATTTGATTTAAATAAAGTCAACAAACGATTAACTATTGTTAGGCTTTTTTTTTTTTTTTTTGCTAATTATTCAAACTAGAAGGTTTGATTTGGCATTTGAACAAACTTTAGGGGCTTTTTTATAATTCTCCCTAAATATTATAAATGCAACCCATCTATCATATTGATACAATATATATTATTTTGATTGAAATATTAACTATTTATTTATTAAACTTTAATAGTGATTATTATTACATTATAACTATTAGAAAGTAGTTTTAAAGACATTGAAAGTATACAAACATAGTTAACTAGCTCAAAGCATACCTAGAGAGGGAGAGGGAGAGGGAGGGGGAGGGGGAGGGGGAGGGGGGTGTGTGAATAGGTTTTTACGCCTTTTTCAAACCCTTGAACAAACTTTCGTTTGTCCCTCAAGGTAGCCTTACATACAACACATAAACCAAGAAATCATACATAGACAATATAAGCATGTGATCATTTAAGCATGGTCTATGTATATCAATTAGTTGTATGAGGTATAAGGACACATAAACTCAACAACAAAGAATACTTGTATTTCAATATGTCTTCAATGTATTACAAGTATAATCAAATATCACTATACACAAAAACTACAATATACAAAAGAATTATATTTACAAATATGATCAAATGAATTTGTTCACAAATCACACTTTCCAAGATCTTGTTTCAATATACATCACAAGTGAATAATATGCAACAAGATATCAACATACATATATACAAATATAAGAGATAGAGATAGAAAGAATTAACACAAGAGATTTTTTAACGTGGTAAAACCTCCAAGGAGGAAACATCCACGGGTTAAACTACAACCATTGGGTACTATATATATTGGATGGTAAATTAGAAATTCCTCAAAAGTGACCAACCTTGACCAACTTCCTATTGGAGTCTATGTTTACCCAACCCTATTGGAAAGTACGAAATTCCTCAATGATGCGAAGCCACCATATATTGGACAACATACAAAACCAACATCAATGGTAGATTAGAAATTCCTCAAGAGTGCATACACATCTCATGTACCCCGCTCTTTTGGAGTCTATGTCTATCCATACGCCTAGGCCTACCAATAATGTAGTCAACTCCCTATCCAAGGCACTCATGCCTCTAGGGAGCCTCCCATGCATGACTATCCGAGTCATCCTGACTCTAGCCATGACTCCTTGCTTGCCTATCCGAGTCCTCCAGACTCTAGACAAGACTTCTTACTTGGCTATCCGAGTCCTCCCGACTCTAACCAAGACTTCATGCCTTTTACAAGGACTTCCTAGTGTGATTATGTGAATGCAAATGATGCAAACAATTAATTCAACATAGAACATGTGATCAATACATTTCATGGAACAACTAGACCTAAACATGTGAGAACACAAGTAATAAAAGTCTAGATGCAAAACTTGAATAAAAACCGAGAGCATGTGTAAACACCTAACATATAAAACTCATAGTTTCATTCACACAAATAACACTTGAATAAAACATAATCATGAAGCACATATTCAAGATGTTACAAACATACACAACAAAATGCTAGAATCATAAAATGTATTCAATGAATATTCTAGCCAAAGATTTAGAGCAAGGATTAAATGATAAATCAATTAATTCCTAGATAGCTCTAAAAACACATACAAATACAATAATCCTAGAATTCATCAATCAAATGATCAAAATACATTTCAAGGTTATTCATCATAAAATTGATTCAATCAAGTCACAAACAACCTTAGATATCAATCTAATCATAATACAACTCTCAATCATGTGAAAAACCTAGAATAAAAGAAACTAGTTCACATATGTCTCTAATTAGACTTTTGATTAGGATTGATTGTAAAGCTATCTTTCTCAATAGCATTCAAAATATATACAAGTACATATAGAAGAAGAAACCCCAAGCAAATTGAAGGTTATAAAAGAAGAAATCTCAAAGATATGAACACTACCTTAATCTCACGAGCTGGTTCGGTTTTCTGATTAGAACCACTCCAAATATCGATCAAACAGCTGCACAACCACTTGAAAAAGGTAGAAAACTCGATTATGAACAATCTCCAACTTGAATCAACCAATTCTGACTTCGTATGAGAAAGTTATGGTGTTTGGAAGGTGAGAAAAATTGGAGAGAAAATTCTGGTAAGAGATTCTAACTTTTCTTCTTGAAAATGAATGGGAGGGAATTGGAGAGATTTAAAAGGAAGAGAGAGAGGGAAAATGAAGACCAATTGAAGGCTGCCACATCAGCCCCATGTGTGGACAGCGTGTGGCACACATGGGCAGAGGGTGGTCCTCCACGTGTGGCACACGTGGCTCACACGTGGCCTCCAAGGTTGGCCGATGGACAATCTTGCTCCTCTTGCGCTCCGCTTGCGTTCTTCGGCCGTATTCGGGCCTCTAAACTCTGATTTCAAATCTGTCTTCAGATTATATATCGTGACTCCCTCACGCATAACAACGACTACAAAACTTTGACAAAAGGTTGAGAATTCATCTCGGAAAACGATGACGAAGACAACTCAACGAATGAGAATGCAAAGTAGCGTAGCTACATCGTTTGGATTCGAAACCTAATGAATGAGTAACCGAAATGACCCGAACTTAATAAGGAATCATAAGAGATCATGTTCAAGTCTAAAAACAAAAATACAGAAACAAATAAATACAAAGTCACACACGTATGCCATTTCCTATACATAGTACTAGAACATGCAAATTACAATGTTTATCAAATTAAATCTAATACATGTGCATACATTACCAAGTGTGTGAAAGTGACATATAAATGTTGTTCAACCATGCAGGGACACATATGAATGTCATGTGTGTGTGTGTGCCTAGCCTTGTGATCGCGCTCAGAATGTTCACATTTAGCGCTCCTTTTTCCTATCTTTTTGTGCTTGTTTCTCGGGTAAAACCGGGTATTTAACGGATAAATAAGTGTTTCAGGTAATTAGGGAAGTTTAGGGCATTATTGTCATTTTGGACAATTTAGGGACAAAAGTGAAATATTCGGGATAATATTGCATATTCTGTGAATAAGGAGAAGATCAGGGGAACAGATTGTAAAATGCCAGCCAACTCACAGCATCAGCTGCCACGTCACGCGTCAGACGAAGTCGTTTTCCTGACGTCAGGTCGTCTTCAAGCTGTAGCCGGGTCGACCCGCGACCCGTGACCCGGTAGACCAGAACCAAACCGGTTCAGACCCGGTGACTTCTCCAGCCATTTTTGACCGTTTTCTGATGGATTTTCCAGCGATCTTGAAAATAAATAATAAACGTGTCCTAAAGTAATCTAGAGGGGGGTGAATAGATTTTAAACAATTTTACCCAATTTTTCGAGATTAGTCCAAATTACGAAAAAGCCCCAATCTAGTCAATATACAAAAAACATACAAGTGCGGAAATTTGAGGACACACAATATTTACGTGGAAACCCACACGGGGAAAAACCACGGGCTGTTATGTGCGCCACACGAGAACCTCGAATCCACTATTTGCAAATACGATTACAAATTAGGTCGACCACATCACACCTAAATTTACTAATCCGTCTTTGCTACCCGCGGGCCTTTAATAGTGACTCTAGTCCCTTGCTTGCAAACTACCTAAGAGGTAAATACAAGACTTGTCTCTAAAGTGAAGAGATAGCACAACCTAAGGTGAATATGTGAAATACTCAAGATGCTAAAAATGCAAGGTTAGACATTTTAAGCTTATCTAGGCAAGGATGAACATGTTAGACAATCCTAGATATCATATTACTAGATGACATGCATAAACCAACACTAAATAAGCAACCAAAATCCTATATGCATTATCTATCACAATACAACTCACAAACCACAATAAAACAATCTTGAAACTAAGTCAAGTCATAAAGATGCAATCTTGAATCAATTCAAGTGATAAAGAAGCTATCTTGTAAAGCAAGAACATATAGATATGAGAATGATGTTCTAGATACAAGTCATGTGAGCAAAACTAAAAACCCTAGATGAAATCAACCTAGAATTATGCTAGATGATAAATGAAAGATGCAATATGAAGGGTTTTGTGATTTGGAAGCTTAAAGATGAAGTCTTGATACCTTGGCTTGAAGATACTCAACCATGCTCTCAAAAGTGTAATTTTTGCTCTTGAAACCGAGCCAAGACTATCAAGACATATATAAATGGGATCCAAGTGAAGTGACATCGTTTTTGAAAAAAACGCTTCAGATTCCCGTCAGCTGTGCTGGTTCAGCGCTGGACGACCAGCGCAACTCACCAGCGCACGCCCTTTAACTGGCAAGGGCACTCGACGAGTGGCGCGCCTCAAGGGCGCAAGACCAGAGGCAACATTCTGGACGAGATGCGCTGGTGGTGCTTGCGCTGGTGACGACCAGCGCACCAACAGCGACAACCTACTGGAGGAGTTGCGCTGGAGGAGAGCGCCGGTGCAGACCAGCGCACGACCAGCGGTAGTCCACTGGACTAGTTGCGCTGGTCAGCTTGCGCTGGTGACGACCAGCGCATGACCAGCGCACACACTCCCTTAAGCACACAAACAAAAGTGTAAGGGTCAAAAGAAATGCATCCTAAGCCTAACTAGATATGCCATTATAATCACAAGATGTAAGAAGAGAGATTTAAATACCCAATGATGCACAAAAACTGCAAACACAACATACAAGTAAGAGTTATGCAAGTGTTGTGTGTGTGTGCAACTACATCTCTTCAAAGTAGAGTAAGTCAAGAAATCTACCTTCCTTGAAGCTCTTGATCATGCAATGAGGTTTTCTTCCATCCTAAGCTAACCTTACATATAGAACCCCATTGTGATTTTGCCAACGAAATACGCCAATAAAAAAAGAGGCACTTACAATCTCCCCCTTTGGCTATTTCGTGACAAAATTACCACTCACATAGCATCCTCACAAAATAAAAGATTGGTCAACAAAAGTTTTCTACATTACAATTAAGCTCCTAGTCTAAGTCTTGAACATCTTCAAGTCAAATCCAAGCTTGTAGAAAAGAAATCCAACCTACACACAATCAACAAGAAAAATACCTTCCAAGAACAAGTGTGGGAGAGATGCTAATAACAAAAGAAATGTCATTTCAAAAGGTTTCAAAAAAAATCAAACAAGCAATGTAATGCAATGCAACTCCCCCTAAATGCAATCATGCAACTCCCCCTAAATGCAATCATCTCCCATCATGGGTTACTCACTCTCAACTCCCCCTAAATGCAATGCCTAGAAGCACAAATTCTCCCCAAACCTACTCCCCCTTTTTGTCATGAGATAGGCAAAGGGAGTCTCCCCTAATAGGTAAGCATTAGCAAGGAGAGCTTGTAGCACGAACACATATGCAATCAAATAGGCAATTTTATGCACCTCAATCAAGTAAGAGAGATTCAAGGAGTTTTATTTTATGACAAATGTGTGACAATAATGCTTTGCATGCAAGACATGTTGCATCTAAGACCAAAGCAATGGTATTTGGTAAAGCAAACAACAAAGGTTTCCAATAGAATTCAAACCAATTTCACCCTTTGTCATGGAAAAAGCAAGGAAATAGAATTTTAGTATTTCAAGACAAACAACTATATCCAACTTTATAGGCAAAACAAGACATGAGCGACTTTGCACCCTATTTGATTTTTCCGGGTGAGATACCCGTATGATAGTAGCCTTGTTCTACAAATAAAGAAAGAGAGACTTTGGATATTAGGATCCTTTTGATTTAAGTCTCAATATTGCTTTTGCACACATATTTGCATTTAACATTTGCAATCAAACATTTCACATTTTCATTTCATACTTTTCAACTTAGGTATGTCATTTAAAAAGAATCATCATGTCATGGAGATCAATTAAAGGTCATTCAAAAAGTACTTCCGAAGTACATCTCCTATTCCAAAAATGCATGTTTGAGCATAGATATGACATGGATTGCAAGCAAGGCAATGTAGCACACTTATTTAGAAAAATACATATAAGTATGTACAACCAATCATCTCAAGCAATTAACTAAGAGGCATAAAATATATCAATGTGGCACAATGTATGATCATGCAACTTTGCTCTCTTTGCTTGAGCTCCCCATATGGGGTCAAGACACACCAAATCAACCCAATTGACAAATCCCAATAGACTTGCTAAGGTTCCCAAATCTAATGGTGTCTAAAGGCTTTGTAAACAAATCCGCTAGTTGGTCATTTGTTCCCACATGTTCCAATGCAATGGTTTTGCTCTCAACTAGCTCTCTTATGAAATGGTGTCTAATGTCAATGTGCTTTGTCCTAGAATGTTGGACGGGATTCTTAGAAATGTTAATGGCACTCATGTTATCACAAAATAAAGTAAGAGTACCTTGCTCCAAGCCATAATCGGCTAGCATTTGTTTCATCCACATCAATTGAGTGCAAGCACTACCGGCGGCAATATATTCCGCCTCGGCCGTGGATAGGGAAATTGAGTTTTGCTTCTTGCAAAACCAAGAAACCAAATTGTTCCCAAGGAAGAAGCAACCGCCCGATGTACTCTTCCTATCATCACAATTTCCCGCCCAATCGGCATCACTAAATCCAACAAGACTTGGATTAGTGTCAAAGGAGTACCATATCCCATGATTTGAGGTACCATTCACAAACCGAATGATCCTCTTCACCGCCACAAGGTGAGACTCTTTGGGATTAGCTTGGTACCTAGCACAAACACCCACACTAAAACAAATATCGGGCCTACTTGCGGTCAAGTAAAGCAAGCTACCTATCATGCCACGATATAGACTTTGTTCCACATCCTTTCCACTAGCATCTTTGCTAAGTTTCAAGGTGGTGCTCATGGGTGTGTCACAATGTTTGGCATTCTCAAGGCCAAACTTTTTCACTAGGCTCTTAGCATACTTAGCTTGGGATATAAAGATCCCATCATGCATTTGCTTGATTTGCAAGCCTAGGAAATAATTTAGTTCACCAACCATGCTCATTTCAAACTCATGAGACATGACATCAACAAATTGTCTAACTTTGGATTGGTTGGTGGAACCAAATACAATGTCATCAACATAAATTTGAGCTATGAATAGCTCATCTTTAGTGCACTTGATGAACAAAGTCTTGTCAACACTACCTCTTGAGTAGCCATTGTCAACAAGATAAAGAGTGAGGCGCTCATACCAAGCCCTCGGTGCTTGTTTCAACCCATATAGAGCCTTCTTGAGGCGATAGACATGAGAGGGGTGGTGTGGATCCACAAACCCCTTGGGTTGCTCAACAAACACTTCCTCATGCAATAAGCCATTGAGGAAGGCACTCTTGACATCCATTTGTTGTAACTTGAACTTGTACACACAAGAAATGGATAAGAGAAGCCTTATGGACTCAAGACGGGCAACGGGAGCAAAAGTCTCCTCAAAGTCAATACCCTCAATTTGAGAGTATCCTTGTGCAACAAGCCTTGCCTTGTTTCGCACAATGTTGCCATCCTCATCGGATTTGTTCCTAAACACCCATTTAGTTCCTATGACATTGGTGTTTTTGGGTCTAGGAACAAGAGTCCAAACCTCATTTCTCTCAAATTGGTTTAGCTCTTCTTGCATGGCAAGAACCCAAAACTCATCTTCCAAGGCTTCATCAACCTTTTTGGGTTCTATTTGAGAGGTGTAACAAGTGTAGCTAATTTGATTAGCTATTTGACGCCTAGTCCTAACACCCTCTCTAACTTCTCCAATGATATCATCCTTATCATGGAGCTTTCTAACCCAAGGAGCGGGTTCATTAGAGTCCAAAGGGGGAACTCTATTAAGAGGCAAATCATCCTCTTCATCTTGGTTTGACTTCACACCACTAGAAGTCTCACCACTTTCCTTCAAAGGAAAGTCATTCACCTCACAAACATCCTCCTCATGGTCATCATGTTTGGGCCTACAATCATCAAAGACAACATTTGATGATTCCATAACACTTTGAGTCTTTAGATTAAAAACTCTATAGGCCTTGCTATTAAGTGCATACCCAATGAAAATACCCTCATCACTCTTGGCATCAAACTTGCCAAGTTGATCCCGGTCATTTAGTATATAGCACTTACTCCCAAAGATGTGGAAGTAGCTCACATTGGGTTTTCTACCCTTCCATAACTCATAGGATGTTTGTTTAGTCCCGGGCCTAAGGAAAACTCTATTCCCTATGTAGCAAGCCGTATTGATGGCTTCGGCCCAAAGATTTCTAGGGACTTTGTTGCTAAGCAACATCACACGGGCCATCTCTTGGAAGACTCTATTCTTCCTCTCAACAACACCATTTTGTTGAGGAGTCCTAGGGGCCGAAAATTCATGGGAAATGCCTAAGCTATTGCAAAAATTTTCAAACTTAGCATTTTCAAATTCTTTCCCATGATCACTTCTAATTTTCTTAATGCTTTTAATGTGAGAAGTTTTCTCATTTTGAATTTTGACACAAAGCATTTTGAATTTCTCAAAGGCTTCGGACTTTTCTCTAAGGAAGTAAGTCCAAGTAAACCTAGAGAAGTCATCAACAACAACAAGAATGTACCTTCTACCACCTAAACTTTCGGTTTGAATGGGACCCATAAGGTCCATATGGATGAGCTCCAATGGCTCTTTGGTGGAGAGGTATTTGCCTTTCTTGTGCACACTCTTAGTTTGCTTTCCTTGTTGACAAGGTCCACAAACTCCCTCAACCTTTTTCCCAAACTTGGGAAGGCCCCTAACAACATTCAACCTATCAAGGACTTTCAAGTCCCTATAGTTCATATGGCCAAGTCTTTGGTGCCACACCTCAATTTGCTCACTAGTAGACAAGTTACAAGAGATGAGATTAGACTCAAGACAATAACAATTGTCACTTGATCTCTTGCCTTTCAACAAAACTTGCCCATTTTCCTTAAGAATAGAGCAATCAACTTTTCCAAACATAACCGAAAGCCCTTCATCACTTAAGTGTGATATACTAATGAGATTGGCTTGCAAGCCATCAACATAGAGAGCATTGGGCAAGGAGGGTAAACCGGGAATAGATATATTACCTTTCCCTATGACCTTTTTCTTAGATCCATCACCAAAGGTGACATACCCACCATCCTCCATCACAAGAGATTCAAAGAAACTCTTGTTTCCGGTCATGTGCCTAGAACACCCACTATCAAGGTACCAAGTGTTAGAGGCATTTGCTTTTAAGGCAACTTGGGCCACATAGCAATAATAGTCATCATGTCTACTCATCCTAGGTGAAACATGGTCATTCCTAGGAGCCATTGGTCCATTAGCTCTAAAATTTCTAGGTGCATGCATTGTGGCTCTTCTAAGCATATTTTTCTCAATCATACTTTCTCTTCTACACAATTTAATATACTTAAGGCAATTAGGCCTAATATGGCCTTCAATTCCACAAAAATGGCAAGTAGGAGTAAAGTAGGAATTCATACCATAGCCTTGAGCAAACATTTGTGGCCTCCTTCTATTTTGAGTTGCTATTTGATGTTGAGGCAACTCTCTCCTTTGTGGTTGAGCCAAGTTGGCATGTCTTCTAGGTTGAGCATGAAAGACCCCATGTTGAGCTTGTGGGATCCTTTGTTATGGAGGTCTTGGTTGTGGAGCTCTAGGTTGAGGAGGAGCTCTAGTTGGAATCCTTGCTTGTGCTTGCTTGGAGGATTCACCGACTTCAACCCACTTGGTTGTTTGTTGAGGGGTTTGAACATTCTCAACCTCCTTGCTCTTGACAAAAGTTGTCTTCTTCAAGGATGTGGCTTCCATTTCTTCCACATATCCTAACCCCTTCTTGTCACTAGGACTCTTCCCATAAGATAGCATCTTGTCAAGCTTCTTGGTTCCGGAAGTCATCTTAGCAATCAACTCTTTTGCTTCCATGAGCTCTTTCCCCAAGCTTTGTTCACTTTTCTTGACCAAGACTAACTCCATCTTCAACCCTTCTTCTATCTCCTTTGCCTTACTCATTTCCTTGCTCAAATGAGTCACTTTAGATGTCAACTCAAGCTTCTCCCCTTTCAACTTTTGTATCTCCTTTTTCTTCTTCAATCTTGAGTTCTCAAAGAATCTCATGAAGTCATCATAGTCCATCTCTTCATCAAACTCAAAATTTGACGTTGAGGAGTTACTCCCACCATTTGAGCCATTTTCATCCACTTCTTCTTGCTTGTCATCTTCCTCTTCTTTATCACTCATAACTTCATTGCTATTGTGAGAGGATGAGAAAGCAATGAAGTTGGCAACTTGGTCTTCCTCATCATCCGAAGACTTGTCTTCATCTTCTAGGTCATCACTATCACTCCAAGTAACCGCCATGGCTCTTCCTTTCTTCTTCTTCAAATTTGCACATTCGGGAGCAATGTGTCCAAACCCACTACACTCATAGCATTGGACACCCTTCTTATGGTCTTTCTCTTGAGCTTGCTCCACTTTCTTGAAAGGAGCCTTTTTCTTTACAAACTTTCCCTTGGAGCCAAACCCTCTCTTCTCAAATCTCATGAATTGCTTGAACCTTTTTGCCATCAAAGCAATTTCTTCATCCGAGTCTTCTTCATCTTTCTCAACCTTGACACTCTTCAAGGCAAGACTCTTTTGCTTCTTTTGAGGTGTAGTTGTAGGACCTTTCCTAGATTCATAGGCCAAGAGCCTTCCAATGACTTCACTTGGCTTCATTCTTGAGTAGTCACTATTTTCTTCCAATGCCGTCACTTTGGATTCAAACCTCTCGGGAAGTGACCTCATGATCTTTTGCTTAATTCTTCTATCCGAGTAGGGATCACCAAGTTGGTGACTTTGGTTTACTATATCCATGAGCTTCACTTGGAAGTCATTGAAGCACTCATCATCCTCCATCCTTATGGTCTCAAATTGCGTTTGGAGAACTTGAAGCTTGGAATCCTTAACCACATCGGTTCCTTCATGAGCCGTCTCTAATATATCCCAAGCTTCCTTTGCTATCCTTGTAGTTTGAATGAGCTTGTATTGGTTGTCATCCATGGCACATAGGATTGCATGCATGGCTTTGTTGTTCCATTTTGAAGCCTCAAATTCTTGTGGAGTCCATTGTGCCTTCGGCTTGAGGACTTCCTCTCCACCTCCCGTAGGAGTCATCATAGGTGGAGTGTATCCATCTTCAATCGCCATCCATGCCCGGTCATGAATTTGACTCACATAAGCTTCCATTTTGCCCTTCCATGAGGCGTAATTGACCCCGGTGAGCAAGGGGGGTCTTGTGCTAGAGGCACCCTCACCTCCCATTCCATTTCCACTCATTGTGTTTGGGTTTGAATGAAATGAATGCACACAAACAAACTAAGCACACACCACAATGCAAACAAATGCAAGAGACTCTAACAAGAGCAAGGGATCTCCTAATTATGTTAAGGAACCCGCTCTGATACCAATTGAAAATAAATAATAAATGTGTCCTAAAGTAATCTAGAGGGGGGGTGAATAGATTTTAAACAATTTTACCCAATTTTTCGAGATTAGTCCAAATTACGAAAAAGCCCCAATCTAGTCAATATACAAAAAACATACAAGTGCGGAAATTTGAGGACACACAATATTTACGTGGAAACCCACACGGGGAAAAACCACGGGCTGTTATGTGCGCCACACGAGAACCTCGAATCCACTATTTGCAAATACGATTACAAATTAGGTCGACCACATCACACCTAAATTTACTAATCCGTCTTTGCTACCCGCGGGCCTTTAATAGTGACTCTAGTCCCTTGCTTGCAAACTACCTAAGAGGTAAATACAAGACTTGTCTCTAAAGTGAAGAGATAGCACAACCTAAGGTGAATATGTGAAATACTCAAGATGCTAAAAATGCAAGGTTAGACATTTTAAGCTTATCTAGGCAAGGATGAACATGTTAGACAATCCTAGATATCATATTACTAGATGACATGCATAAACCAACACTAAATAAGCAACCAAAATCCTATATGCATTATCTATCACAATACAACTCACAAACCACAATAAAACAATCTTGAAACTAAGTCAAGTCATAAAGATGCAATCTTGAATCAATTCAAGTGATAAAGAAGCTATCTTGTAAAGCAAGAACATATAGATATGAGAATGATGTTCTAGATACAAGTCATGTGAGCAAAACTAAAAACCCTAGATGAAATCAACCTAGAATTATGCTAGATGATAAATGAAAGATGCAATATGAAGGGTTTTGTGATTTGGAAGCTTAAAGATGAAGTCTTGATACCTTGGCTTGAAGATACTCAACCATGCTCTCAAAAGTGTAATTTTTGCTCTTGAAACCGAGCCAAGACTATCAAGACATATATAAATGGGATCCAAGTGAAGTGACATCGTTTTTGAAAAAAACGCTTCAGATTCCCGTCAGCTGCGCTGGTTCAGCGCTGGACGACCAACGCAACTCACCAGCGCACGCCCTTTAACTGGCAAGGGCGCTCGACGAGTGGCGCGCCTCAAGGGCGCAAGACCAGCGGCAACATTCTGGACGAGATGCGCTGGTGGTGCTTGCGCTGGTGATGACCAGCGCACCAACAGCGACAACCTACTGGAGGAGTTGCGCTGGAGGAGAGGCGCCGGTGCAGACCAGCGCACGACCAACGGTAGTCCACTGGACTAGTTGCGCTGGTGACGACCAGCGCATGACCAGCGCACACACTCCCTTAAGCACACAAACAAAAGTGCAAGGGTCAAAAGAAATGCATCCTAAGCCTAACTAGATATGCCATTATAATCACAAGATGTAAGAAGAGAGATTTAAATACCCAATGATGCACAAAAACTGCAAACACAACATACAAGTAAGAGTTATGCAAGTGTTGTGTGTGTGTGCAACTACATCTCTTCAAAGTAGAGTAAGTCAAGAAATCTACCTTCCTTGAAGCTCTTGATCATGCAATGAGGTTTTCTTCCATCCTAAGCTAACCTTACATATAGAACCCCATTGTGATTTTGCCAACGAAATACGCCAATAAAAAAGGAGGCACTTACAGATCTCTGCCCAGATCGGCTGTCCTCCTCCTTCCGGTCACGATGGACTAAGTTTGGGCCTCCCATGCAAAGGTTATCAACTCCAACAAATCCTCCAAACCTCCATGGCCACCAAGCTTCAAGGTCACATTCCAGCGGCTTCATTCCCGCAATCCAGATGGTTCAAACTCACCGGAAGACCGTGGGTTCATGCAGCGGCTTCTTGCTTGCAGTCCAAAAGGTACAAACTTGCTGGAAACATCCATTTTTCCGCGGCAACTTCGTGTGGCGGGAACAAACCCACGAGGCAGGGGATTCAAGCCCGCCGGGACAACCAACTCAGCCTCTTTCACGCCCAAAACAGTCCCCTCTATAAATATACAACTTTCCCTAACCCTAAACACTATCCCCTAATATCCAAACAAATACACAATTACCCTAAATTCACTTAGAATAGCTTACAATCTCACAAGCCACCATTGTTTCCAAGCTTGGGAAAGTCAATGAGAAGCCTAGCTAGCTTGAGGACTTCACCAAGTGTTTGTGTTGTCTTCTTCATCTCTTTGTCTTCTTTAGTTTGTTGTTGTATGTGCACTATATGTTTATGTTGGGATTTTGGTGAGATTGTAATAATATTCATTATTTGGGTGATGTGTTTATGTGCTTGAGCTTAATATATACATGTTAGTTGATTAATCAATTAATTAATATGTAATGGATTTAGACTAATTGAGATGTCAATAACATGCATGAATGATCATTTATGTATGTGTCTTTATCCTAGTTTAGATTGGTGAAGACTAATCTTGTGAGCATATTTACCAATAACTAGGAATTGGATTAATTGCATGAATATCAATTCCTAGCATTTTCATATCCAATCCTCACTCTTGCATGACCATGCATGAGTTTAAGTAATTTAGTTAATTTAGTTAGTTAGTGTTAATTTAGTTAATTGTAGTTTGATTTAGTATAACTTAGTGTAATTTAGATAATTGCCATCTTAGTGTAATTTAGTTATTAGCTAGTTAACTTGCTTGCAACCATCCTCCCTTTAATTTTCATGCATGTAATTAGTGTTTATAGTGTAAATAGTTTGACTATAACATAAGACGTAGAACCGACTCAAGTGTACCGTACCTCCCTGTGGAACGAACCGTACTTGCCGCTACGCGATCGTAACGATCCGTGCGCTTGCGGATAAACTCACACGCCCCATTATTTATTGATAGTTTATAGAACTATCATGTACACATTTGCGGCGATCAAGTTTTTGGCGCCGCTGCCGGGGAAAGGCATTGCGTACATTTTGTAGGTCTAGTCTTTGTTTTAATCATTTTTAGTCATTATTTTTATTTCTATTGTTCATAATCTATCTTGTTCGATTTGATCTTGTTTGTTTTGTTGTTTCAGGATTTCAGATCAACATGGAAAGTGGTAATTCAGCGTTGATCACTCAAATGGTTGAGTTGAATAGGAAAGTGATGGCTTGCACGTCACACTTTAGGCAGTCACCGACTCCAGTTTATCCACATTTGGGGTGGAATGGTCATACAGACGTTGGTCCGCAAGGAGAGCAATGGCCGGGGGAAGTAGAAGCACCATCCATGTATCCGTATGAATACAACAACCACCAAGCTAGATGGGATCAAGAGAGAGAAGACCACCAATAGGGCAATTTTGATGTAGAGGCATACCAACACGCCATTAACCAACGATTGCTAGACCTAGAAAAATGAGTAGAATGGTGTGCAATTTGGTTGGAACAATGTGTGGAGAACTCCCAAGGGCAAGCCAAGGAAGCCCATGACCAAGAGCAAGCCTACCGACACTACCTTAACCAACGGTTGCTTGACTATGAAGAACGCATAGAATGGTTGGGAGCTTGGCTGGCACAATATTTGGACGAGTTCTTAGAGAGAAAAGAAATAGAAGAACCTTCAAGACTCCTCAAATCAACCAACCCGTTCTTTTGTCTCACTCTTAGAGGAATCAAACCGGTGGATTCCTCAAGTAGCTCAGAATGTGACCTTGGCGATGTTTTGCTAAGGAGTGAAGAAGAGCCAAGGGTAGAAAAGGAAAGCAAAGAGGTTGAAAAATCGGAGGAGTCCTCAAAGACTGTCGATGATTACTTAGATGAGCTTTTGCTCATATTAGAAGAGGATGAGGATTTCGAAGTTGATTTAGGAGGTAAAAAGGAAATGGGAGTAGAGGTTGCCCTACAAAGCAAGGAATTGATAAGTCAAAACAATGACTTAGTCTTGAAAGTCAATTCACTTGAGATAGAGAGAGACTCGGCATTGAAGAAGGCACAAGAGCTCTCCGTATTGGTGGTAGAACAAGAGGAGGAATTCACTCGGAAAGCGGGGGAAATGCGAGTGGAAGCAGAAAAGAGGGACAAGGCGTTGGAGGCTATGAGTGAGGAACTCATCAAGAAAGACCATGCCTTGAAGGTATCACAAGCGGTGATATGTGACTACATTGTGGAAGTGGACAAAGCCGAATTGCCAATCAAGGCTTTGGAAAAGAAAGGGGCCAAGAGAAAATCAACAAAGAAGCCCTGCATTACCCAAAGTGGAGCAAGCCTTCCGAAGGTTGCCCACAAGCAAGCCGAAGCAACGGAAGAAGACAACCGAGGTAGTATTTCTAACTTTTCTCCCATATGCTATTTTTGCTCTATTAAGGGTCACAAAAAGACCCAATGTGCTAAATATGTTGAATATTGCAAAAATAGAAGCATGCTTAGGAAAAAAGTGAGAAAGGTTAGGAAAGCTTGGGTCTGTAAGGACAAGCTAGGCCAATCCAAAGAGTTTCCTTTCGTTGCAAGGAATAATACACCTAGTGGTAAGGTGTGGGTAGTGAAGAACCACGATAGAAATCATGTCACATTAGATAGTCCTTCGAACTTCCATAAATTGCATGATAAGTTTTCGAGTGAATTACGTGTTTCATTACACGTATGAACAAATGTTGATGTATGCTTGCACGTGCATGTGCTATAGCTTCTAGAGGAAGCCCATTTTTAGGTCTTTTGTTATTTTTAGGATTAGTTTTGTTTTAAGAGTCTTGAGTCTCTTATTTATCCACTTACCATATTGCAAATGTGCTATGAGATGCATGGAAATAGATAGGTTTAGGGGTTTATACTTCTGACTTATATTTGCATAGCATATGCTTGTGGTAGTTTGGTGTGATTTTTGTGTGTGTAGGGGTAGGAATCAAGAATAAAAGCCTACCGCGGGCCAATTCTACAGGAATGAGCCCGCCCAACAAAGCCGCGAGGTTCACTTGAACCCTTGCGAGAGATATAGCTGCGGGAAAGAACCAGCGGAGTAGAAGGAAAGAACTCGTGGAGTTCACCGCGACCTCAGATTTGCGGGAAAGTGCCCGCCTTGCTACGTGTATGAACTCGCGGGAAAGCTCCAAAATTCACCGAGAAATCAGATCAGCAAGCAACAGCCCGCTGGACAGAAGAACCAGAACCCGTGGAATGCTCTGGAGGAAGTCCGCGACTTCATACCACGGGAATAAACCTGCGAAACAGGGGAGCAAAGCCCGCATACCTCCACAACTCCAAATCTACGGAAACACACCATACCACAAAGCCACACCATCCTACGAATGCAAAATTGAAGGTCCAATCTTCGACTATTAAGCTTTTACTTCAAGGTTAATATATCATGTTTAGCTTAAGGGTGTGAATTGGTTGTTTTTGCCTAGTAACTAGGATTGGTTGTTGTGATATGATTAGTGGTGGATAATTAGGATTGTATATATATGTTTACATGTTAGTTGTAGATATTAGGATTGTATATATATATATGTTGTATTTTTGTTTTTATTTTTGTTGTTTTGTTTTTAACTTTTGTGTTTTGTTATACATGTGTATATATGTGTTAGGATGCTTTGTGCCTAGATTCTCAAACTGATGAACTCTTTGTCCATGTTCTTCAAGTTTTCAACATTGAGGACAATGTCGAGTTTAGGTTTGGGTGTGTAGACACATATGTGTCAAATTTTTTTGTGATTTTTGTGTTGTATATATTGTGTTTTTGTGTTTTTGTTTAAAAATTTTGAAATTTTTGTGAATTGAGCCATCTTTGAACAAATTGTTTGAATGAGATGTTTTGAGTAATGTCGTTGAGGAGTTTTTCACATGTGTTAGTTGCTGAGTCCTGGATAACTTTTTGTCAGTCTAGGAATTTTTTCGCACATAATGTGAATTTAATCCCTTTCTCTTAGTGTCTAAGTGGACGAGACTCTGCACTCGATTGTTAGGATTAATAATGGAGACTACCCGTGAGTTTTGTGCCTTAGCGTTCATTTCTGAGTGTAAATTATGTTTCTACTCCTAAACACTCTTCGAACATGTTTTTCATTGTGATCTCATCGTATCAATTGCTGTAGGGAAAAATACGGTCACACAGCGGAAGCGAGACTAAAATCGAGTTTAGTATAGTTTAAAATTTTTCCATAATTTGAACATTAACCCTCTAATTAATTAACATATAATACTAAAGATATCATACCTTTGTCGCGTGATCCGATTGACATTGCGTCGATGGTAATCCACAAGATCTTCCAATCCAATCACGAACGTGAATCACCTAAGAGCGTGGTCTCCCTTCTCTTTGAATTGTGTACCTGATGATGGATTAACAAAACTTTTTCTTTTTTGTTAGTCACAACAAGTTCCAAGAGACAACAAAGAATGTTCCGGTCACTTTTGAATTCACAATCTTTAGATCAAAACTCGCGTGAACCTTATTCGAAATTGTGCACAAAACCTTTTGATGTAAAAGTAACTAGTGCACTATCGAAATAAGAACAAACTTTTCTCTCTATTCCTCTTGGCCGAAAATCACACCAGTCTAAGAGTTGGATTCTATTTTTCTCAAGCAAAAGAAAAATATTCTCTCAAGCAAGAACTCTAGGGTTCTTGTAATTCTATATAAAGAATATATATATTATGGCCGAAAGTCACTTCCCAAATTATATATATTTGTCAATACTCAATATATATATATATATATATATTATGCGTGAATTCTCCTTGCCTTGTTAAGCATATATATCTATATATATTTGGCGTGAATTCTGCATGCAATTCTATATTCTATATAAGTCAATATATATATCTATATAATACTGCATGCCACTTATTAAATATATAAGTCCATATATATATCCGGCCAATTGCCATATATATCTCATATATTGTGGCCGAAATCCTTTACCATGTAGGATTTGTCTTTTGACTTAAATCCTAACCCTAGGTAGACTTCCTTAGAATTCCAAACCCTAATCCAACTCTTTAGTGTATTTGTAACTAAATAAAAGACTCCCTTATTTGACTAGATAAATAAATTCCTTATTTATCTACTTACCAAATAAAGTCTTTTGTATTTATTATACTACCACAATAGTATACTACTAAGAAACATATTTCCTAGTCAGAAAAAGATTTTGATATTTAATTAAATAATTAATTAATCAATTAATTAATTTCCATTTAATCAAATAATAAAAATAAAACAATATAATATCATATATATATCTCGGCCATGTGCCATATATATTAATATATCTATATATTGTTTTTCTATTTTATTAAATCCATTGGACCTTAATAAAAGGCCAACATGTGAACTAGGCCCATTCTTACTAAAAGAAACAAGTTCACATACCTTTCATTAATATATTAATATAATTGATCAGCCCATTAAATAAATAATGTGCAAATTATATTCTTAATATATTAAATACAATTCTAGATGGACCCATAAATTGGTCCGGTAGAATATATCAAGTGATCCATGCAAGTTCGTGTGGATTGGGGATCTTGGCGGGCTATCTAAATTTAAGCTTCAATAGACATAACCTAATCACAATCAACAAATGATTCACTTAGGTCCGATCCATTAATTTTAACTCATTCCACTAAAGAGCTAAAATTGAACTCTTAAATAAAGATAGAATAAGTAAATATTTCTCATTCGTACCCTAGACAATCTTATTGGAGATGTTGTATCCTCGTGAAGAATATCAATAATCGCCAAGAGCTCATAGACCGCCTATAGCTCTCCAAGTTGCCATATTTACTCATATAACCACATTTTGAACTTGGATATTTTGACTTGTCCAGAAGCCATGTTTCAATAGACTCTATCGAAAACTTAATGTTAAGATTCAATATCCAATACCTCAAAACATCCATATGATGATATTCTACTCTCATTTAATAAATGGATCCACGATGTCCATATCTATAAATGAAGTCCTCTATCGATTAACAAATGAATATCACCAAACTATCGAGGATAGACTATGCCATATAATCGTACTCATTGATAACTCAAATGATACCACTTGCAACCATAAGTCCATCATTTATCTCAGGATTAAGATAGACTCTCCAATTGTCCTGATAATGAAAAGACTATTATCTATTGACAGTTCTAGATAAAGTATTTCATTGTAATCCAGTTCAATGCACCCAGTGCACTAGATTCTTTTACTCGAAGACCCTCCGATGATTTCAGACTCATCATAACTCATTTGATCCCACTCAAATGCTAGCAAAAGAATTCTACAACTTTAACAAGATAAAAGTGCCCAACCTTTAACTTAAGTTGTGAACATTATTCAAGACTAACTAAAGAATTGTGTCTACCTCATACATATCCAGATGCACGAACAATTCTTCTTTTCTCATAGTCTTTTGACCTTATGATTATTTACTTTGACAATTATAATATTAAACTATAAATGCTATAAGATTTGTTAAACCAGAAATCACTTTATTAATATGAAAAGATTGTCAATTACAATATTACACTCTTGCTATTGAGCATAATCCTAACAATTGCATTGTTTGCCATAGAACATTCATAAATGTTAACATGTTGAATTGTATTCCCATGATAGATGGACTTTTAGAAATGATATTAGGACTTTGTAGTACTCACTACCAAATTGCCTAAACACGTCCATTTCCCTTTATGCATGATTCAATGTAAATACGGCCAAACACATAAACCTATCACACAACACCTTAATCCATAAACCTATACATATAATCTTACATAGCTACTAATCTTGTCAAGTTCTACTAAAGTAGAGAATTCAACCGTTAAGCTCAAAATTATAATAGCGTGTACTGAGGCATATTTTGTAACTTGTGCTAAGAGAGGGCTTTCAAAAAAAAAAAATTATTATGTGTTAAAAATTAAGCACTTAAAGCCCTTAATCTTCAAAGCAATGACTACTCCAATGTGAGTAACCAATTAGCACAAACCAAAGTTCAAAATATTGCCTAGACGCTTGTGTAAATGAATAATCTAAATGAGCTTCGAGTTGAAAATTGTTATGGGAAACATCTCGGCATAATTAGTATCTTCCATATACATTCCATGTACCATTCACCACATATCACCCTTGGCCAACACAAGTAGGGAAGAATTAATTGATCTTTTAGGAAGTCTATTTAGGGAATACGAATGTTAATATGCTCTGCCACGTTCATGGCATTCAATTCCTTCATGAGATTAATTTTCATAAAATGTGCTTTATTTCGAATACTCACATGCATTAATATTTGATTGCCATTTACATAACTTCCAAAACGCATGTGTTTGATAGAGAGTGTGCCTAGGACTCTGAGAGAAAAATAGAGTGAAATCCAGTGAGGATTAGAGTCGAGGTGAATTACATCCGAGCATTAGAGTATGTAGAATTTGAGGCTATGCCATTTTTGAGTGTGGGATTTACATTATGTGATTCATTCAATTTGAATGACTCTAGGTTATTCTTCACTCAGCGGTTTTTCACATGCGTTATTCCTCATATGCACAACTCTTGTATATCTCATTTTGTATGGCTTCGCAAATTGCTTTTAATTTTAGTTTTTAATTGTTAGCTTTACGTTTGTGGGTATCGTAGTGGTAAACCCTCAAGAGACTACACTCCTCCTACTAGGGACACCTAGGGGTTTAAAAGGCTTGTGGCACATGCTAAGTGCCATCGTTTCTCCCACGACAGTAGACTAATTAGTTTATGTTTTATTTACGCTTTAATAGTTGTTAATTGTTAGTTTTTGTTTTGCTCGAGGACGAGCAAAAGTTAGGTTTGGGGGTCTGATCGCGCTCAGAATGTTCACATTTAGCACTCCATTTTCCTATCTTTTTGTGCTTGTTTCTCGGGTAAAACTGGGTATTTAACAGATAAATAAGTGTTTCAGGTAATTAGGGAAGTTTAGGGCATTATTGTCATTTTGGACAATTCAGGGACAATAGTGAAATATTCGGGATAATATTGCATATTCTGTGAATAAGGAGAAGATCAGGGGAACAGATTGTAAAATGCCAGCCAACGCACAGCATCAGCTGCTACGTCACGCGTCAAACGACATCGTTTTGGCCAGCTTGCGTCAGCCTGACGTCACGATGACGTCAGGTCGTCTTCAAGCTGCAGCCGGGTCGACCCGCGACCCGGTAGACCCCATCCGAACCGGTAGACCCGACCCGAACCGGTTCAGACCCGGTGACTTCTCCAGTCATTTCTGACCGTTTTTCTATGGATTTTCCGACGATCTCTGCCCAGATCGGCTGTCCTCCTCCTTCCGGTCACGATGGACTAAGTTTGGGCCTCCCATGCAAAGGTTTTCAACTTCAACAAATCCTCCAAACCTCCATGGCCACCAAGCTTCAAGGTCACATTCCAGCGGCTTTATTCCCATAATCTAGACGGTCCAAACTCGCCGGAAGACCGCGGGTTCATGCAGCGGCTTCTTGCCCGCAGTCCAGAAGGTACAAACTCGCTGGAATCGTCCATTTTTCCGCGCCGACTTCATGTGGCGGGAACAAACCCGCGAGGCAGGGGATTCAAGCCCGCCGGGACAACCGACTCAGCCTCTTTCACGCCCAAAACAGTCCCCTCTATAAATATACAACTTTCCCTAACCCTAAACACTATCCCCTAATATCCAAACAAATACACAATTACCCTAAATTCACTTAGAATAGCTTACAATCTCACAAGCCACCATTGTTTCCAAGCTTGGGAAAGTCAATGAGAAGCCTAGCTAGCTTGAGGACTTCACCAAGTGTTTGTGTTGTCTTCTTTAGTTTGTTGTTGTATGTGCACTATATGTTTATGTTGGGATTTTGGTGAGATTGTAATAATATTCATTATTTGGTTGATGTGTTTATATGCTTGAGCTTAATATATACATGTTAGTTGATTAATCAATTAATTAATATGTAATGGATTTAGACTAATTGAGATTTCAATAACATGCATGAATGATCATTTATGTATGTGTCTTTATCCTAGTTTAGATTGGTGAAGACTAATCTTGTGAGCATATTTACCATTAACTAGGAATTGGATTAATTGCATGAATATCAATTCCTAGTATTTTCATATCCAATCCTCACTCTTGCATGACCATGCATGAGTTTAAGTAATTTAGTTAATTTAGTTAGTTAGTGTTAATTTAGTTAATTGTAGTTTGATTTAGTATAACTTAGTGTAATTTAGATAGTTGCCATATTAGTGTAATTTAGTTATTAGCTAGTTAACTTGCTTGCAACCATCCTCCCTTTAATTTTCATGCATGTAATTAGTGTTTATAGTGTAAATAGTTTGACTATAACATAAGATGTAGAACCGACTCAAGTGTATCGTACCTCCCTGTGGAACGAACCGTACTTGCCGCTACGCGATTGTAACGATCCGTGCGCTTGCGGATAAACTCACACGCCCCATTATTTATTGATAGTTTATAGAACTATCACGTACACATTTGCGGTGATCACCTTGTAAGAGAAATGAGGTCTTATATACCTTTGTAGACCAATGAAGCACATTTCTCTTTGAAGCCGGCATCTTGCATGAGTTGTGGCCAAGTCTTTCTTTGACGCCTTGAATCTTCAATACTTAGACCACTAAACATTACAAGAGAACATCGTTTTGATATGGAATACATGCCAAGACAAACCAAAAACCTAACAGACAATAGTCCATTTAATTTAATTAAAAGTAAGTTATAAAAATGAAATTAAATAAAGAAAGCAAGAAAGCATGTTGGGAGCCTCCGCACATTCTTTTCATTTTCATTTTATTTTCATGTGGAGTATCCATCCTTATAAACTATTACATTTTAAAATGTTTACAAAGGTGTAAAAAGGGGATTACAGTTTGGTCCTTATTTTTTAAGGAAATGTCATTTTTTTTACCAGACTTATGCCTATTAGGGTCTTCGGTCCAAATGTTTTTGGAAATACATCAAAAAAGTCCCTCTGACCAAAAAATTTACTGTCAACGTTAATAGAAGTGTCAAAAAGACGGTTTTACCCCTAAGCAATGTGAAAAGATGGAAATGCCCCTCTAACAATTACTCTTAAACTCAAGGATTGAACATTCAACCTTGTGATTAAAAGCAACAAGCTTTAACCAGCTGAGCTACTCCAACTCATTGTTGGAGGTTTGTTGATTTAAATGTATATATAGTTATATAATTTGTTTAAAATAATTTGAATATGTTTATATAATTTAAAATAAACTCATATATATATATATATATATATATATACAGTTTTTCTATTGTCAATTTGTCCTGATATAAAATATATTAGGACGAAGAATATGGACCATTAGATTTACATACTTTGACTCAAAGTGTATACATTTGTCAAAACTTCTCTATAATCTGTGGTCCATATTCTTCGTCTTGATATACTTTATATCAAGACAAACTGACAGTAAAAAGACTGTATATATATATATATATATATATATATATTGAAATAAACTCATAATTAATAATAATATGTCAAAACAGATTTATGAAAAAGAAAAAGAAAATAAGAAAACAAAAGGAAAAAATATTAAAAAAAAAGGAAATTTTTTCTTGGAGTAATTGCACAAACATCCCCTGGGTTTAGGCCTAATTACACACATATGGACTTTTTACCAAATATTACACAAACATCCCCTACCGTCAGTTGACTTCCATCCAAACTAACTGTTGACCAGATTTTTAGTATTTAAAGTCCAAAATACCCTTAGTTACTTATTTATACTTTATTTTGTTCCCCTTAAAATAAAATAAATTATATAAAAATGCAAATAAAAAACTTTTAATTATATTTTCATCAAACAAATATTAAAAGACAAAAATATATAAAACAAAAAATTTAGACTTTAAAAAAAATTAGAAAAAGAATAAAAGAACATTTTTAAGAAAGGAAATGGGGAACATATTTCAAATACGTCATTGATGGGACTTGGATCCACAATCATGAAAAACAAAACTAGTTTTTAAGTTTAACATTAAAATTCAATCATTATTGACGATCCATAAACCAACAAACCACAATTATATTCAATTTTCAATCATCAATAGGATTCCATTCAAGCCACAAGATTTTTAGCAATAAATGGGATTCCACAATTATATTCAATTTTCAATCATCAATAATGATTGCATTTTAATGTCAAAAACTTAAAATCTAGTTTTGTTTTACATGATTGTGGATTTAAGTCTCAGCAATAACGTATTTGAGATTTGTTCTCCATTTCTTTTCTTAAAAATTTTCCTTTATTCCCTTTTCTAATATTTTTTAATGTCTAAATTTTTTGTTTTATATATTTTTGTCTTTTAAAATTTGTTTGAAAAATATATAATTAAAAGTTTTTTATTTGCATTTATATAATTAATTTTATTTTAAGGGGAACAAAATAAAGTATAATTAAGTAACTAAGGGTATTTTTGACTTTTAATACTAAAAATTTGGTCAACAGTTAGTTTGTATGGAAGTCAACTGACGGTAGGGGATGTTTATGTAATATTTGGTAAAAAGTCCATATGTGTGTAATTAGGCCTAAACTCAGAGGACGTTTGTGCAATTACTCCTTTTTTAATTCTTTCTTTCTTTTTCGTTTTTGAATTATTTTTTTTCCATTTCAATTTATGGGCTTTGATTTTCTAGGTTTTTTTATTTTTTATTTTATTTTTTTTATTTTTTTATTTTTTTTATCAAATTCAAAAAAAAAAGGAAAATAATTTTTATTTTTATTTTTTCCTTTTTTTTCTTATTTTCTTTTTCTTTTTCATAAATCTGTTTGATACATTATTAAATATGAGTTTACTTCTATATAATATATATATATATATATATATATAAGTTTATTTTAAATTATATAAACATATTTAAATTATTTTAAACAAATTATATAACTATATATACATTTAAATCAACAAACCTCTAACAATGAGTTGGAGTATATCAGATGGTTAGAGCCTATTGCTTTTAATCACAAGTAGGGGTGGCACAAAAACTGAAACCGAATTGAACCGCACTGAACTGAACCGAACCGAGAAAGGGTGTTTGGTTCGGTTCATAGTTTTTATTCGGTTCAAAGTTTTTATTCGGTTCAAACCGATTTGAAATTTGAAAACCGAATTTAATTCGGTTCGGTTTCAGTTTTGAACATACAAAACCGAACCGAACCGAATAAATCGAATTGTCTTAATAAATTATTTTGTAAGGTTCAATTTTATTATAGACTATTAGTTGATGATGTTTTATTTTAGACTACATTATGTACTACATTTTTTGACTTCAATTTTATAGACGTTATGAAGATTTTATATTTTGATTGAGTATATAGACCGAATATAATTGAAATTTTAGATTTGGATTGAAAATTGGGTCTTATTTTGTTTAAATTATTTTTTACATATTATGTTTTCTTAAAAAAGTTTAAGCCTAAATGTCAAAAAAGCAACTTAAAAGCCCAAAAAATTAAAAAAAAACATATAAAAAAACCTTCAAAACCTAATAGGCTCAAAACCGAATTGAACCGAGATAAAGGTGTTCGGTTTAATTCGGTTTTCAGTTTCAAAACAGTTCAAATCGATTCACATTTTTAAAAACTGAATATATGTCGGTTCAATACGGTTTTAGCCAAAACCGAACCAAACCGAACCGAACCGATCCATGCCCACCCCTAATCACAAGGTTAAAGGTTCAATCTCTAATTTAGGCGTTTTTAATTTCCTAATATTAAATGGGGTTTAAGAGTAATTGTAAGAGGGGCATTTCAGTTTTTTCGCATCCTTAGCGGTAAAACTGTCTTTTTGACACTTCCATTACTGAAAGTACCATTTTAACCATGGACCAGTTAACTTTGACTAACCATTGACTAATTGAGGGATCTGTTTGATGCATTTCCAAAAAGATGAGGACTAAAGACCCTAATACACGTAAGTCGGCTAAAAAGGTGACGTTTCCTTAAAAGATAAAGACCAAACTGTAATTCTCCTGTGTAAAAATAATAAGTGGTATACATACGGTTTTTCAGAAGTATAAACATCACTGCTCCGGAGAAATAAAACTAAAGATCAGCAGACTATCCAAGCCCGTGTGGGCAAGCCCACTTTGGGTTATTATCTTGAATGGGCTTAGTTTTGAATGGCGGATGACAGACTTGGCCCAGCCCAAAGTCTGAACTTTGAAAACTCAACTAACTTCCAAAACAAAATTCAGACTTGGCGGTTGCGCAACTCACAGTCAACAGTCAACACCACTCGCTTTTCTCATTCCATTTTCCCGGAAAATTCAACCTCCAAAAACCCTAGAAATCACCCCACCCACCAACCAAAAAACATCTCACATTTCCAAAAAAAATGGAAAATTCAAGCCAAGAATCCCACCTGAGATCCGAAAACTCCGTCACATATGAGTCCCCATACCAGCTCTACGCCATGGCTCTCTCCTCCGCCTCCGCCTCCCGCCACCAACGCATCGCTCTCGGCAGCTTCATCGAAGATTTCAACAACCGGGTCGATATCGTCTCATTTGACCCAGAAACTCTCTCAATCAAAACCCACCCTTCTCTCTCCTTTGACCACCCGTACCCACCCACCAAGCTCATGTTCCAACCCACCTCCCTCCGCAAGTCCTCTGACCTCCTTGCCTCCTCCGGTGACTTCCTTCGGCTCTGGGAGGTCCGTGACTCTTCCGTCGAGCCTCTCACCGTCCTCAACAACAGCAAGAGCAGTGAGTTCTGCGCTCCGTTGACCTCCTTCGACTGGAACGAAATCGAACCCAAGAGACTTGGTACCTCCAGCATCGACACCACCTGCACCATCTGGGATATCGAAAGAGGCGTCGTCGAAACCCAATTGATCGCTCACGATAAGGAGGTCTACGACATTTGCTGGGGCGAAGCCAGGGTTTTCGCTTCAGTTTCCGCTGATGGGTCCGTCAGGATTTTCGATTTGAGAGACAAGGAACACTCCACAATCATCTACGAAAGCCCTCAACCCGACACGCCCTTGCTTCGATTGGCCTGGAACAAGCAGGATTTGAGGTACATGGCGACAGTTCTGATGGACAGTAACAAAGTTGTGATTTTGGATATAAGATCGCCAACAATGCCTGTTGCGGAGCTAGAGAGACATAAAGCCGGTGTCAATGCCATTGCTTGGGCTCCTCAGAGTTGCAGGCACATATGCTCTGTTGGGGACGACACACAAGCTCTCATTTGGGAGTTGCCGCCAGTGGCTGGACCCAATGGGATTGATCCCATGTCTATGTACTCTGCTGGCTCTGAGATTAACCAGCTTCAGTGGTCTGCTGCTCAGCCTGATTGGATTGCCATCGCGTTTTCGAACAAAATGCAGCTTTTGAAAGTTTAAGGCTTGATGATTGTGGGATCATTATACTTAAAGTACGTTTTGTTCTCTTTTTCTTGTACTTTTATGTGGGGTTTTATATTTATTTATTTAGATAATTGATTTCTTAGGGGACTATTGTGCGAACTAGTTCAACTTAGTTTTGTACTAGGAAGTGGAAATGCTTGTAATTTGCTCTAATACATTGATATAAATGTCGTGCATAAAATCTCTATTACAACATGTTCATTCTGTATCCTCAGTAGAATGAACTTGTTTGTGTATTAAACTAGATTATCATGTTATCTACACCCTAACAAGTTATTGTTAGGGTTGATTATACTATTGTGTGGATTATAGAATACCAATTAACTTAACAACAACCAAACAAACAAATAAATGCCATAGCAAATAAAAAAAACATAAATATGTAAACAAAAATTCTCTTCTCAAGAAAAACAACCTTAGGTATTACAGTAACCACCAACATAAATCCTCTCAAATTCTTTAGAATGAGATAGACCCGGATCCCATAAGCTCATAGTTTTTGACGGATTGGAAAACTGAGATCCTACGAATGAGGAAAGACAAATTTCTTTTTCCTCTTTTCTCTATTGTCTTCTACAAAAGGTTAGTAGGTTCTAGCAAAAGAAATCATTTGTTTCCTCTGCTAAATGTAGAATTGTTCATAAATATATGTTCGGTTTTCTAATGAGGGAGAGCTAGATGAGATACATCACCATTGATGATGAAGGTAGTTCCCAAGCAAGTGAAGTTTTGCTTTGAAAAAATAGTTAGCATGGCCTTTTGGTAGTGGACTCATAGAGTACCTCCCTCTTGGATTGGATGGGGAACTTGTTGGGCTTATAAGCCACAAGGATGAGCCAGTGTAAAAGGGAAACTTTAGTCACTTTGGAAGCTATTATAACAGTAAATTGTGATATAAAAGCATGTGTAGTAGCACATGGATGAGTAAAAACCAAGAGAAAAGGTGGCTGAAGCAACTTGAGAATTAGAGAGAGTGTGCACTAGTTAAGAGATAAAAAAGAAGAAAAAGAAATTTTGGGTGCCTTTTCTTTTTTGTTCAATCTCCAGTTATGAATCCACCAAAAGCAAGAAATTCCAAGGATTCAGTTTTACCTCATTCTATAGAAATTTTTGAGGATTTTATTGTGGTGATATTGTTCTACACTTTCTCTCTTGTTAGTGGTTATTATAATACCTCATATTGTTTTCATGAAGTAGTATTTTCTTGTACCAATTATTTGGTGATTATAACGAGGGTATATTTCGAAAGTAGACATGTGGATGTAGGCTTTACGCCAAACCACGTAAAACTTTGTGTTGTTTTATTTGCTGCAATATTTATTTGATTGGTTGTGGTTTTGGTTAAATATTAGGTTATTTGGTATATTATAATCCATACCGTAGCATGATCGATCCTAAAAGTTTAAATGCTTTGAACTGTATGATTAAAGTTAAATGGACTAAGATTTCATTTTCAAATTGATTGATGAGAAATATTATTGTGGTAAAAGATCCTTCTTGTTCTTGTCATTGTTTTCCTTTTCCTCTCTTGTGCATGTTGTATCATAATATGGTTACAGTTTAGCTTCTAGTTTCTGTGGACACCTATGGGATGGGGATTAGTTTGTTAGGGTTGGGGTCGGGGGATAGAGTATGAAAAATAAACCTGCAATGGGTATGAGATGGGTTCTATTTATGTATATTTTTCATGTTAATGTGGTGATCTCAACTCTTGCATAGG
The DNA here is from genome assembly GCA_008009225.1 of Acer yangbiense. Lineage (NCBI taxonomy): Eukaryota > Viridiplantae > Streptophyta > Magnoliopsida > Sapindales > Sapindaceae > Acer > Acer yangbiense. The sequence continues at coordinate 1,581,330 of CM017772.1, forward strand.
TTAGTTCTATTTATATATATAGTTTAAATAGCTAAGCCCCCCCGGCCTACTTAAAGGGGGGATTTAAGTGGGGATAGGGTCTCAAAAAATGAATGGGGCGCAATGTTGGGAGAGCCACCCTGTTGCCATTTCTCCAATGTTTAATACATGTTCCTAGTATCTTTTGATAATTGTCGATTTTAGGCTTTATCATCTTTTTAAACCAGCTTCTAATTCTTGCGATGTCTTCTCTGATATGATTGCCTTATGGTTAAGTTGCTTTGTTCAATAACATCGTACATCCTAACCTTTTTCTATCTAAGACAAATTAAATGTTGTTCATTTAGCAATGTATTGATCATAAAATTTGTTTGTTTACTTAAAACCCTCGTGCTGTCCGTTTTTGCAGATCCCCTGATTGTAAAGATGATGTAAAAGTTATGGTAGCTGTACTCTAAAACAGTTATTGTAACTTGGAAAAGCAGTGTACTGGTTATATGGAAAGTGCCCTTCATTCACCGGTGAGGGATGGTTTTGTTATTTGATTGAGGTCTGCTTGTGTTGTATTACATATCTTGATCACCATCTGCAGTCTTTTTCTATATTATGAACCTTTCAAGGTTAACTTCTTTGAAGTAGTAATTAGTACAGTTTTAGAATATGGTCTAATTCCATGTGACCGACCTTTTCTTTTTCCACCTCTCCCAATCTCAAGTTCCATTGTGTCTATAGTTTCTACCATGGTGTCGGTGAGTCTGTGTTGTACTATCAATGGTGTAGGAGAATAGTTATGTGAATTAACATCATTTGGTTCAATGGAACATATCTTCTGGCTGGTGGGTACAAAAACTTTCAACACTTGAGGTCAGCATGTATTTTGGAAACAGTTTTGCAACTGAAAGTGATGGTGGTCAAGTTACAAACGTTTGTTGGATATTTTTTGCTTTGTGTTTAGTATCTCGTTTACATGAGGAGAGAAGAGAATGTGATAACAAGGAAATTTAGCTCAGGTTTATCTAGAAACAAGTCCAATGATATGAAAATTTACAAGGGCCTTTTAAATCATTTGTTCTGTTTCATCCTCTTCTATACGTGGAGATTATTACCAGTAGCAACTATGGTTTTCTCCATAAACTTGAAAGTCAAGTCGGAGAGACTTTAGTTGAATAACAAAAGCAGGTAGTTCTTGTTTGTTCAAGAGCAGAGAGAGAATTTGATAGTATGAGTTTGGAAACATTTTTTGCTTATTAAACTGTGACGTGGTTGGATAGTTTTCAATTTGATATACCATTTTACCATATCTCAGTACAGTTGAAACCAAGGTTGTAGGGTCAGGCAGTTCAGAGTTCCTGATTAGTGACTAGTGAGGTTACAAATGCAAAGTATTTGTTCATCATATCGGTTTATAATGTGAAACCCTCTGGGGGAGCTTTGCCAGAAAGTGGAATTTTTGCAAGTTTGCTACTGATGAGTTGTATCTTATATACAAAGTATATAAGACCTTAGGGGTAGTCTCACGAGGCAACCAGGACCTCGAATTTTAAATTTTCAGTTTAAAATATATATATATTGTGATTTCATGAATATAAGGCCGGAGGTCCACATACATTTTTTTTTAATTATTATTATTAAACAAAAACAACCAATAATTATAATTAAAGGTCCACCGTTATATGACTTACTGTTTATAGGTGATTTTTTTCATTTTTAAAAAAGGCCCATTCGTCAATATAAGAATTTACCATTAAAAAATAAAGGCCTATAATTATTGCAACAGATAACAACACATTAAATCCTTTTATCAGACATTTGAAAAACAAATTGAAATCAAATTGAAGGTTCTTGAGAACTCTCTTGATAAGAAAATTTAAATTTGAAATCTCAAAAATTGTGTAATTCGTTTGTAGAAGAGTTGAATTCATTGCCCTTTCTAAAGTAATTGAATCTAACACTTATTTATTTATTTAAATTAAATCTTTATAAATGTATTTAAATATTAAATTAAACAAAAATACTTTCTTAAAAAATAGAAGAATTTGTTTTTTTAAAAAAGTAAAAGAATGGGGTGGAGATCCAATCTGGCTTTAAACCACATCACCCACCGGATCTCCAAGCGGTGGGGGACGAGCCTTATGTTTTTGGTGAGACTTTCCCATTCTAAATTGAGTTGATTATTACAAATATCGGTATCCATAAATAATTTTACAATGTCCCTAGTTGAGTTTGGGTGCCATCATTAAATTCCAAGGCACCACAATTTATAGGCATACCAATTTTGATTACTGCACAACAATTCCAATTTCCAAGACAAGTTCTTACTATTAAATCATATAGAAAGTATACAAAGAAAAACATAAAGTATACAAAGAAAGAAAACATCGTAAATCATATAGAAAGTAAACAAAGAAAGAAAAATCACATGGAAGAAAAATGATTAAGAAAGTTGAATTATTAATCATTTTTCTGCACTAGAAGTCACAGAAATGACTTCAAATTCTACATGAACAGTTAAAGTATCATCCTTGAGGTACCCATTGGAGAGCTTATAGATATCCTTTAGCAGCATGAAATCATAACCCGTTCCTTCTTCTGAGTTAAACCAGTGACGACCTACAACAACAAATTTCTTTACTTAATTAATTGCTTCAATATATAATAAATTGATCATTATATATTTTAACATATAAAAAATTTCATGATCAGGGATTTACATGCTTTTTCAACGTTCTTAACCCTACGATGGTTTAGTACTCGTAACTTGTATTCGGCGTACACTTTTCTCTTAGGCGAAACACGCCCCCAGTCAGCTAGCTTCATATAGAAAGATAGATATTTGCCAGTTCCAGAACCATTACCCTTGGGATAAATGAAAAATCTCTTGAAATTAAAATATTATCAGAAGAAATTAAAAATTAATTACATATATGTATGATTGTAGTATTAGCTAGACAAGTAGTAGTAGGTAATTAGGTTAACCATTTTCTCCCTTCAACAGTAAATTCATCAGACCACTTGACTTGGTCATTTAATTTTGAGAATTTTTTGATCTTCCAAGTATAACTTCTTCCATTTGGCCTCCTAACCATGGTCAGAATTTCTTTTTGAGCAGAAGCTTCAGCCCCAAATGTACAGCAATCATTAACAAGGTACCCTTTTGAAGGATTATTAAATTTCTCTAGAGAAAGAAATTTTCCAAACCCTCGTTTAGTTTTCAGCTTATGAAAATACGTTACCGCGCTAGCATCTGCATATACATTAACAATAATAATAATATCATAAATAATTAGTATGTGATCATGATTGTGTTTTTTGTAATGAAGAAATAAAATGAGTACTGTGCATATATATATTTGTCACGTACCTTGGATGGTCAAGAACAAGTTTGTATTCTAATTTTTTTTTGAAACTGAAATTAATAACCATTAAACAACTTACACAGAATGTTTACATCTAACAATAACCCCTCCCTACTAGAGGAGAAGGCAGATTTACCTAAATTACGGGCCAAAGAGTTGCCCACAGGAGAAGTTACTTGACACACCCTGACCCCAATATCAGCCATCAACAAAAGAAGCATCTCCTAAGTACTGACCAGAAGAAATAAGGATCGAAATAACAGGAGAGAAATCAACCTCAACCATCCCGACAGGAACTTCAAGAAATTTAGCCAGCAAAAGACCTTCCCTAAGGGCCAAAAGCACACCAGTTTCCTTGCTGAAAAAACCCTTAATCTTCCGTGCACGAGCTGCTATAATTTTACCTTTATCATCTCTGATGACAGTTCCCAACGAAGAGGATCGGGATGAAGACTTTGAGACCACCGCAGAATTCAATTTCAACCAGCCTGGGGGAGGCGCCACCCAGTCTCCACAGGGGTTAGGCCGGGAAGAAGGTCCAACCACTGGAGAGACCGCATCAAAAGATTTCTGAAATTCAAATAACAAATTCTCAGCTTTGGAGATCACCTGATCCGGGTTCATTTCTTTACCAAGAATCGAAACCAAGTTTCTGCTATCCCAAATTGACCACACAATCATACAAAAAAGATTCAAATCATCAATAGGATGGGTAGAGGAGAACAGACAAAAAATGTCCTGAGCGGGGATATGAGACAGCTTATCAAAGAAACAATCAAAACGAGTTAGACTCCAAACTTTCTTGGAAGCCAAACACCAGAACAGAGCATGCTCAGACGATTCGGCCGCAGCCTTACATCTGGCGCATTGCCTAGACCACACAAGTTTGCGAATACAAAGATTGTTAAGAGACGGGATTGCATTGAGACAAACCCTCCAAATAAAGATACGAACCTTTGGGGGGATTTGGAGGTGCCAAAGAGTTGTCCACCACTTCTTAGTAGCCGTGGAATCAGAGGTACTTTCCCTGATTTTCTCTTGAAGTGCCACCCTGTACCCGCTCTTTACTGTGTACCGACCATTTTCCGCATAATGCCACGAGAGAAAATCCTGACCCCCCAACCGACTAACAGGAATAGAAGAAACAACATCTCTGTCTATAGGGAGCAAGAAACGGTTCAACTTTGAATGATCCCAATCCAAGTGGTTTCTGTCCAAAAGATCTGAAACGCGTAAATCAAAACCAGGATCCGGGGAAATAGGTCTGAAGGAAGTAGGACGAGGAAGCCACTGATCTTGAAAGACTTTAATCGAACTACCATCTCCTATCCTCCATCTTAAACCTTTTTTCAAAAGAGCCCTACCCCAACTGAGACTCCTTCAGATGTAAGAACTGCCTTGTTTTACTAGAGACGTCAGAATATCTCCATTCTTAAAATATTTAGCTTTCAATACCTGGGAAGCTAGAGACTCTGGACTTCTCATAATCCTCCAGACTTGATTCGCTAGGAGAGCTTGATTAAACATGGCAAGATCTCTGAAACCCAGACCACCCAAATGTTTCGGGCGACAAAGGATCTCCCATTTGACCCAGCTTATCTTGCGATGTCCGTCACGAGACCCCCACCAAAACTTCGAAACTAAGGATGTGAGCTCCTGTACAAGACTAACAGGGAGTCTGAAAATACTCATAGCATATGAGGGTATTGCTTGAGCTACAGCCTTTAAAAGAATTTCCTTCCCCCCAAACGAAAATAGGTTGCTTTTCCAACCTTGAAGTTTCCTCCAAAGCCTCTCCCGAATCTCATTGAATAGAAAACGCTTATTTCTACCGATCAGGGAAGGGAGGCCAAGGTATTTATCATGAGTATTTCCACCACCAATACCCAGAACCATCAGTACCTCATCTTTCAATTTGCTATCTGTATTTGGACTAAACGTCACCAAGGACTTCTGGAAATTCACAATCTGGCCTGATGCTTGTTCATAAGTGTGCAAGATATCACGAATGCAAACACCACACTGGAAGGACGCCTTACAAAATAAAATGCTATCATCTGCGAAAAATAAATGACTTATTAAAGGACCCCATGTACCACATTTTAAACCCAATAAACGACCGCCTCTTTCATAACACCGGAAGAGACTAGAAAGGGCTTCCGCACACAACAAGAAGAGATAGGGAGATAGAGGGCATCCTTGCCTAAGTCCGCGAGATGGTGTTACACTACCAACTATTTGACCATTAAGCACAAAAGAAAACCTGGAAGTACATACACAGTCTAGGATCAGCTCAATCCAGTTGGAAGGGAACCTTAAACGGAGTAGAACTGCTCGGAGAAACTCCCATTCAACACGATCATAAGCTTTGCTCATGTCCAATTTGATGGCCATCTCTCCTTTCTTTCGCTTCTTCCGACGAGAGATTGTATGAAGAATTTCGAAAGCTGCAATCACATTATCAAATATTTGCCTGCCTGGTACGAAAGCAGATTGGAAATCAGAGATAAGACTAGGGAGATAACGTTTAATTCTGGTAGCCATAACCTTCGCTACAATTTTATATATTACGCTACACAGAGAAATAGGCCGGAAATCCTTCGGAGTCCTAGGATTACAAATTTTCGGGATTAAAACCACATTAGTACTATTAAATTCACGTATAGAGCTCTCCCCTCTCAGAATTCGCAAACAAATTCGGGACACATCCGGACCAACAAGATCCTAGAACTTCTGATAAAAAATTGCTGGATAACCATCCGGACCAAGAGCTTTAGTCGGCCCCAAGCTAAACAAAGCTGCCTTGATTTCCGCCTGACTAAACTCAATATGAAGTTCCGCACCCATCTCATCACTGAGACTATACTGCATCGCCCCTGTAGCCTTACTAATAGCTTCCCCAGTGGGATTAGAGGAGCAGAAAAGAGAAGAGAAATACTCAGAAATAACAGTAGCCATCCCTTCTATTGTCTCCTGCTTCATCCCTCTCGAGTCCAGCAGAAAGGGGATAAAATTTTTATTCTTCCTAGCCTGAGCTCTATGATGGAAGAATTTCGTATTACGGTCCCCTGCACTTAGCCATTCTACACGTGACCTTTGTTTCCAATAGAGTTCATCACATTCTAGCAAATCTTCAACCTCCCTTTCCAGAGATTTGATTTTGCGCATAACGCATGTCTCCCTGCATCTTTTATACAGACATTCAATCTCTCTATACTTGTCTTCAATTTTCCTCCGAATATCCCCAAAACGAGATTTGCTCCAGGCAAACAAGTGCTGAGTACAAATATCCATCTTGGCCCATAAATCCTCTGCCAAAATGGAAGGTCCTCTGCCCTCCCAAGCAGATGAAACAACCTCACCAACATCACTTTCCCTCAACCAGCAACTTTCGAAATGGAATCTTCTAGTCTTCCTTGCCATCTTCTCTTTGAATAAAGAACACTCCAAAAGAAGCGGACGATGATCTGAAGAAAAGAACCCCAGATGTTTGATTGTAATATGTTGATACAAATCTCTCCATGTATTAGTGGCCAAAATCCTATCAAGACGTTCCTGCACATTAGCACTACCTTCCCTCTTATTATTCCAAGTGAACTTTGATCCCGAGAATCCCAAATCCAACAATTCACAGTCATCTACCACCTGTCTGAACCGGATGACACCTCTGATTGCTTTCTCGGACCCCCCAACTTTTTCGCTCATACTTAATAGTTCGTTGAAGTCCCCTCCACAAACCCACGGAAGGTTGTCCACTTCCTTTAGACGTCTCATTAGCGTCCAAGTGCTCATCCTATTGGTCGGATTAGGATCACCATAAATCCCTGAAAATCTCCATTTCAGACCGTTGTCTTCGGTGATTCGCGCATCAATATGGCCAGCAGAATATGAAATCACAGAAACTGTGCAGTGGTTTTTCCACAAGAGAAGAAGGCCCCCACTGCTACCACATGAGGCGACACCAAAAGCACCCTCATAAGCCAGAATCTCCTTAATTTTACTAATCCGGTAATTGCCCAATTTGGTTTCAGAAAGAAAGACGAGGTCCGGGGAATACTTCTGCAATAGCCGTTTTAAGGCCGCGAACGTGCGGGGATTCCCCATACCCCGCACGTTCCAACATAAACCGATCATGGCTCTCGGCGGGCCTGCCCCGCAGGCTCCGCCGTTGAATGTAAAGAAACGGATGGAATCACAGACTCATAAATCTTCCCTTTCTTTGGCCCTCTTTCAGTCTCCTGCACTTCGAAATTGACCCTCATTTTACTACTCACTTAACTTCGACCTGCCCAAGTCATATCTGTTGTAGATGTCCCTTTTGTTTCTCTAGCCATTCGTTTCCATTTCTTGCCTTTTATCAACGGAACTTTAACCTCTGCTAATCCCAAACTCAAAGATTGGTTTGATATCTCAGGGCGCCCACTTGTATTACATTGGGCCTTCTCTGTTTGGCCTGAAACCGATCCAAACTCTGCTGTCACTAAAGAAGTATTTTGATCCACTATAGCATCCTTCTTTACTTCTTGGGCCTCTACCATGACTTCCACTATTTGCCCACTAAGTGGCCCATCCACACACATGTTCTCCTTCCTTTCGATTTTCGATGGCTTCACCAGATTAGAACGTTCCAGAAGCACCTCCCTGTCCTTCAACGAAGACGCCGTTTTTGAACACCCTGATCGACCTTTTAGGAAATCGAAAGAAGCCATATGCTTCTTAGAGCTCTCATCACTGTCTCGCCCACTCGATTCCCCTAATGACCTCTCTTTATCTGAGGAACCACCGCTGCTCATAGAGGACGCTTTGACCTGTATTTTATCTTGTAACGACGCTCGCATCCATGACCCAAACTTTGTAATCGGCCCCTCAACTGCTGCTTTCTTGGCTTCCACATCATTACAATCACCAATGCTATGACCTAGTCGGCCACAAGCATAACAAAACTCCGGAAGTCTTTCGTATTTTAAATTTACCATAACAATATTGTCAGATTGATCGAGTTTCAGCCGTAACCAACGCTTCAATGGTCTAGAGATATCAATTAAGACCTTTACACGCAAAAATTTACCCCAACACTCTCTTGATTTAGAAGGAATTTCAATGATGTCTCCAATTTGCGCAGCTAACCATTTTGCCATACATCTATTCATGCACATGATTGGTATATCATGTATTTGGACCCAAAATTCTGCCTTGCTAAAGCTTAATTGAGAAATATTTCCGGTTCCCTCCAGTTTCTCCAGTGCTAATAAGTGTCTATCGAAGTGCCAGGGCCCTCGACGCCAAATACGATTGCGATCTTCTGGATTGGCAAAATAGAACAGAAAAGTGTTCTTCCCTACTGCTTCTATATCCACAGTCCCAAATGGACTCCAAATTTGCTCAATTATCGTCTTAAAAGCTTCCCGATTTACCCTCCTACTAGACAACACTTTCCCAACTAAACAGTGGTGGACATCCTTCACACCTTCGTTCTCGATCCCACCAAACACTTGATGGATCTCACTATCCTCATCCGTAAGAGAAAGGTTCTCACAAAGCTTAGCTAACTCCTTCAATTCCATTATGAAGATTGAACCCCTGGAGAAGGTCAGAAAAAGAGAAGATACACAGCTATCGAACTGCAGATCTGGAAGAAGACCTACCCCACCGCAACAGACGCAACCAGAGAATAGACTATCGAAACAAGAACAGCCAGAAGAACTAGATCGGGCAAACAGACAACCCCACAAAGAGTGATACAAGAGAAGAAAGATGGAAATCACGCTCCCCTGCTACTTCAATGAAAGAAGACGGACTACCTAGAAGGACTCTCTACTTTCACTCTTTTCCTGACAAGAGGAGAAAGGGAAAGACTTAGTTTGTATTCTAATTAAGTACAAACAATTTAAAGTTGACGGGAATTCTCCAATTATCGATACGAAAAGAACTAGGTTTGTTTATTGCCAAGTAAAGGGAAATATGACCATCTCCATCATTATCTCTCTTTCCACTCGGGTAAAGAATCAATTTCCTATCACCAATTAAAACACCAATAAATCAATAATTATATGAGTGTTTGAAAAAAAAACGACAAGAGTGCTTTTAAGGTACCATTTGTAGCCACCGGCAGAAAAACGGCCCGATTTAAAATTATCTCTCCGTGCATTAGACAGTAGAGAGTATGACTTAATCTTTAATGTGAAGTGAGCCGGCTGAAGATTTCTTTCCTCTCTCAAAATTGCTAACAAAAATTAAATTAAAAAAAAAAAAAAACAATTAATGCATATGAAGATGTATCAACATTTAATCATGATATGCAAGAAAGTCTATTTAAGAATAGAAAAATTAAATACCGTTTGAGTTAGGCATTGCAGGATTACTGAATTTGAATTCTGAAAGGCTTACTGAATGATTGAAGAAATTATGTTTATACAACATTCAAGTTGGTTCTTGATGATGGATATTAAAGACTATATATATTTAAAGAGATCAAATAGAAGACTTCAAGATCAATTTGGGTATTACAATTAAAGTACATATGGCGACAAGTCATGCCCTGTTTAATATTCATCAACAACTACATATTCTCGTTTTGAATTAAATATTATGTATGAACACGGTTTTACGTTCAAACTCCAGATATTTTATATTACTTAAATGAATAAGAAATGACCGATGTGAATTGACTTAAGAGCTACCTAACCATGTAATGATTGTAAACGATGAACCAAGGTCCCGTACGATGCGTGAAATATGATAGGATTATTTTTATGTGATTGGATTAGATTAGATTAATTTTAATGTTATATTTAACCTTACGTTTGGTGTAATATAATATATGATTAAAAATAGAAAGGCAATTACCAATTAGGTTATGAACATTTTTTTTCTTAAAAAAAAATTCCAAATAGTTTGCAACATTTACAAAGTGATCAAATTGATCCTTATATTTTTCTCAAATACCAAATTAGTCTGCAACATTTCAAAAATACCAAATTACTCCTTGTTAACAATTACTTTAGACGGTTGATTTGGACAAACAATAGGAAATTACTTTAATACCTCTATTTAAAATTGGTAAATTAATAAAATATTAAAAAAATCAAGTTAAAATTGAAAGAAAATAATAATTAACAAACAGAGGTAAGTGATGAAACAACACCATTTATCAAAATCAAACTGTATTTAAGCAAAAAAAAAAAAAAAAAAAAAAAAAAAAAAACCTAATACCAAACACAATTTTCGATTCCCCAAATACAACAAACAAAAGGTTATCATAAAATTTTTAGCATAAACAAATCCATAGTTATATCAGCTTCATTTATGTTTCTATTTTTTATTTTCTTTTAATATACACATGTAATTAAATCCATGATAATGAAAATATGGAAAACCCATTTCACTATTTGTGTTCAAATCTGGAAAAACCAGATTATCACCCTTGACCGATCCCTTGTAAACAAATCTCTTCGTAGAAATTTCTTCTTCAAATTTTCACAGAAATTTGTTGTAGCAAGTCTTGATATTTATACAGTCAAATCTTGAAATTTATACGGTCAAGGACTCAGTAGCATCTCGAAACCCTTGGGAAGAGACAAATCTAGGAAAAATAAAGTCAAAGTCCTCATTAATAGAGAGTATAGATGATTCCAAACAGAGCCAACACTTGTTTGAAGAAGATAGGAAAATGGAAAATGGAAAATGGAAAGTGGATGAGGTTTTTTCAGATTTATAAGAGCATATCGATGAAGAAGAAGTAGATCTTTTTTTTTTTTTTTTAATAATATATTTTTTTAAGAAGTAGTTGATTAGATGAAGAAGAAGCCGATCAGAAGAAGAAGAAGAAGACAATTGTGTTTGTGTAATTAAGATGATTGGAAACAAATTAATCCCATGCATTTGGTCAGAATTAATTTATCCAAATGCAATGAGATAAAAACAGTAGATGGGATTATTTTACCCTATCCGGTCAACAAGCCAAATATGGGAAATAGCTGAAAAATAAACTCAATCCCATCCTATCCCATCAAACAAATTGGTCCCAATGACAGTGTTAGAGAACCACATATGAGGCTTAAGAAGACGGAGATGAATGTCATTTGAAAAAATAAATAAATAAGGTAATATATATATATATATATATGAGTAGTTCTCTCATAAGAGATTCTTTATTTTATTTTAATTTCAGTAAGGACTTTGATGAAATTACATCCATTTTTATGAATTTTGATCTAATTTTTTTTGTGAACGATATGTTCAATGAAATCTACTTATAAATAAAATTTGAGAATATTTCAAGCTCTACAACTATTTTTCATGAATTTTCCTATATTTCTCCCATTTTCCGATGCCTTCATATTTAACAAAATCGGGATAAATAGTTGTAGTACTTGAAAAATTCTTAAACTTTATTGATAATTAGATTTCATTGAACTTATCACCCACAAAAAAATTCGAAGGACCCACAAAAAAATTCAAAGAAATGGACATGATTTCATCAAAGTCCTTACCGAAATTAAATTAAGGGATCTTTTATGAGAGAACCACTATATATTAGTGGTTCTCTCATGAGGGATCCCTCATTTATAGAATTCTAAGGACCTTATTATTTGACCGTCGGATATATCTAATGCTCATAAATTAAATAGATTTTGAAACATCTGGGTAGCTAAAATTGAATTAGCTACCCGATGAAATATGGAAAGGGTAATCAATGCTCTCTTGATTCTTTATTTGATTTTCTAAAATTAATGCTCTCTTGAATTTTAGAGATAAATCTATTTGAGTTGTAATATATGCGAGTAAGAGTTGAAAAATATTATTCTAAAAAAATTTCTTGCAGTTATTGGATGCCATTTGAGGATAGTAATGCTTATGTGAATTGGATTTTTCCGGTTTAGTTAAGAGTTTTGGATTTACTAGCTCATAAGTTCTGTTTAATTTGTTTCCATAACTAGAAGGTGTCTTTGCATAATTGCATGTTTATACTTTCCTTTGCAGATGTGGTTTGGTTGAATTGGTGGAACTTGGAAGTCTAACTTAGTCTTGTCTCCAGGGAGTTGAGGATCGGTTGCCATACGAGTTGTCTGGTGGAATGAAGAAAAGAATTGCTTTAGCTAGGTCTATTATTTTTGATACCACAAAGGAATCAACAGATCCGGAGGTATGTAGAAATGTAGAATAGTTGAATAAATCTTTTCCTATTAACTTTTACTCTGGTAGACCCGATAAATAATCTAAAACAGGATTTCACAGTGCTTCTGATTTTGTTATAATCATGTCTAGTACTGTTGGGCTTGTTCTTCATATCTCATCGAATATTGCAGATTGCTGCAATGCAATATGTTACTTTACTCTTAAATACATTGACCTTTTTTATGAATTATGCGTCTTGTTTGCATCCTACTGATATGCTCCATGGAACGTAAAACACTATGGAGACCATTTAAATGCATCATTCATAAAAGAGTAATACTATACAACCCAAAAAAATAACCCAAAATTCAATCCAAATGATGTAGCAAGTGAGTTGTAATCATCACACACATCTTGGATGATGTGGTAAATAACATGTTAATGACATCACTTGCCATTGGGTTGGTTTTTGGGTTGTCTAGCATTAGTGTTAATAAAAATTTGTAAAGTCACCGTCCTACTACTATGTTCTTATTAGGATAATATAAAGTCTTAAGATCATTTCATTATTTAAAAGTCTCAAAGTTCCAGTTCCAGTTCAAGTTATTGAGCACTTGCACATTGTTTGGTGCCCAAATTTGTCCAGTCATGGGTTTTTACGTGTTCATGGGAAAGCATCACATATTATGTTAATGTTTATTATTGTTGTATAAAATCAGCTACCAGTTAAGCAGGTAATGCCCAGAGTTTATAAAAATGAAAGTAGACAGATAGGAATAAGCTTTAAGGTAGTGAGGTAACCATTTGGCCTCTCATTCATATTTTGGAAAAATAATTGTGAACATTAATGATTGATGAAAAGTAAAATTTTATTTGGATGAGAGATGCTAGTTTCCGGAGATTGAAATACGGTCTTTGATTTTGAGTGTTTTTAATGGATGCAAGAGATGGGAATTAATAAGGCTATAATGGGCGAATATATTAGGAGTGTTGCCATCCAGGCTATGTTGCAGTACTTTATTTTGTTTATTGCTTACAGGGTTTGAAAATAAACATAGACATTGCCTATTTCATACGTTGTCATGCTTTTGGTTGAAATTAACATCTATAGCTAATCTGCATTCAACGTCAGGTTATTAAACTGTTTTTTGATGCTGACAGGTGCTATTGTATGACGAACCAACAGCTGGACTGGATCCTATTGCATCTACTGTAATTGAAGATCTTATCCGTTCTTTGCACATCAAAGGCGAGGATGCACTTAGGAAACCTGGGAATATTGCATCTTACGTGGTTGTTACTCACCAACATAGTACTATCAGAAGAGCTGTTGATAGGTTATGCTTTGTCCGAACTTAATGTTGTAGTTAATATCTAATATTATTAATGTTATGTTCAGGTTGATATTTCTTTACGAGGGTAAGATTGTTTGGCAAGGAATGACTCATGAATTCACCACATCAACCAATCCAATTGTTCAACAGGTAATGACTAAAGTGGTATTTCACAAATTCCGTATATTTAGTCTTGGTCAGAATTTCAGTCAACCAAATTGAAATTATTAATTTCAGCGGAAATTGCTGGTGCAATTTAGAAATCCTCACATTTTAATGTTATCTTTTGATTTTCTAATTGGATGGAATTCCATGTCCAGCCTAACAACGTGTGTACTGGTATTTTGGTATGGGTCAGGTTTGGCAACCCTCAAACTTTACACAATTTAGTATTCAAAATGTGGATCTATAGATGAAATGGTTTTGTATGGTTAAGATCAACTCTTATTAAAAAATAATTGTATATACATTAGAACAAGCGTACACACACACACTCTCTCTCTCTCCCTAGTCCCTCCACTTTTCTCATCAAATATGGCTTCAGTGCGCATGACGGATGGTGTGGCTCCCACTCACATCATGTCATGTGACACGAGTAACCAATCACATGCAACCCCATGTCATATGACATGATATGGAGTGGGAGGTGCATTAGATGTTGTGCGTGCCCAAACTTCTCTCTTCTCTTCTTGATATTCTCTCATCTATCTTCTCTGCTCTTCATTCTCTGTCTCTCCTCTTTAATAACAGTAAAATCAATGTTCTTATTTCATTTTTTTTATGGACCTTAATCTCCTTGTTAGTGGTAAAACTAAAGCAAAGTTACGATTTTAACTTGTTGGTTTTGCACAAGGATTACATCTCTTGAAAAGTCTTGTCCGTTATTTCTTACATTCTGGATAGTATGAAGGTATAGCTGCCAGAACAATTTATCTGCCATGAAATTTAATGCTTTTCATTTTTATATTTCGAGATGCACCTGTGTTATCTTGCGTTTTTGGTGTTCTCAACTATGGAGATGATAATTAAGAGAGGTAGGTTTTTTGTGCATTATGAATATGATGATGCCAGTTAAAATGTTGTTTGCTGGAAAATTGAATTGGTAAATAGCTATTTATAGTTTCTTCATAAGCTATCAAATTTCAGAGATTAAATGGAATGAGAAATAAGAAGAAAGAGAGGGCAGAAGATGGAGAGATGTGAGAGGCAATGAGATGAGAGACAATATTAAAGTGGAGAGATGAAAGAGAAAGGTGTTGTTTCAGTGCATGTACAATGATTTTCTTCAAATAAGAGTTATAACCATTCAAATCCAAATTTTGTGTAAAGTTTTGAGGGCTGCCCCATTTGGGTATTATATCCTATGGATAAGTTGCAACGCGCAAACTTTATTTTGATCACATTTTTGTTTTGTTTTGTTTCACCAGTTTGCATCAGTGAGTCTGGAAGGGCCTATAAGATATTAAGACATATTACCAAAATGCAGGCAATAGTGATTTTATGTTAGTTGGTCCAAACAGGTTTCCAGTAAATTAGAGCTTTTTAATAAAATCTCTGGCCTTGATGAGCTTGCGTATTTGTATTTGTATTTGTTGGACAAATTCACAAGGCTTTGCTGTATTATGATTATCTGTTTTTGCTTTCTACAATTGGCGAGTGTATGAATCTGGGCAATTTTGTACTTTTTTTTTTTTTTTTTTTGAATTGGGAATACAAACTTACAACACAGGAACAACAGAAAAGGGGTTGGGATCCAACCACAAGCGCTCCCTAACAGAGGAGAAGGCAACCGAAGCAAGATTACATGCCAAGGAGTTCCCCTTTCTAGAGGAGGCTTGACACTCACAAACACCTACTTCGGAAAAAAGAGCCTTAATATCATTGATAATAAAAAGAGAATCCCCTAAACTGGAAAAGGGGTTACACAGCAAAGACACTACTCTAGCAGAAGAACACTCAGCAATAGAGGTGGGAATATTGTAAAACCTGGCGAGTTTCAGTCCCTCTCGAAGAGCCAGCAGATGACCTGCTTCCACTGAGAAGTTGCCCAGCAAAGTAGTATAGATAGCAGCAATCACTTTCCCTTTACAATCCCTTATAGCTGCCCCAACCCCGATACTTGAGGAGTGCCTTCGAAAAGTGACACCTGAATTAATCTTCAGTTGGCCGGGGGGAAGGGCAAGCCAATCAGCCGGAGGGATAGTAATAGAAGCAGGAGGAGAAGGAGAGAGGGCTTGTTTTGAATTAACAAACTCGTCCAGAAACAAGGTAGCAACCAGATCAGGGGACTTAACCTTGCCGTTATTAAGGTGGGCATTTCGATTCTCCGGGCAATCATGCAGACTTGACTGAAATCATCAGAGTCAAACTGGTCAGCCAAAGATTGGAAGACCTCCAAGACAGTTCGACATCGCAAGGAAGCAATGCTACTGCCAAAGCGAGTTCGTTCTTGTACTTGAAAGAAGAGCTTTGATGCTTCAACTGCTGCTGCCTTGCTACTTTTGGAAGGTAGCTATATATTATGGGTATCATATGTTACTGTTAATTAAACGGAATTTATCGCAAACAAAATTCAATATCATTAGGCATTATATTGTGAGATTAATAAAAATTAATAACATTTAACCATCTTCGACCACTTTATTGATAAATTTGAATCTGAAGATGTAACATGAAACGTATGCCTTAATAAGAAATCCAATTTCGACACATTAAAAGCAAAAAACTTGAAAACCAAAAGAAAGAGAATTGTCTGGAGAATGTAGCTTCTCGTTTGACCTGAACAAAACACCAAGATAGAAGCTTACAAAGAACACCCAAATGGATAGCAAATCTGAATTCAAGAGGGTCAAATTCTCAAGGCTGGAAATGTTTCCTGGAATCTGATCTAAGCTCAACATGTTATCCAAAACTGGAACCTGACTATCAAGAAAATTGTATGAAAGATTCAGGTATTCCAGACTTGGCAGTTCAAATAGACCCTCTGGAATTCCTCCATGCAGCAAATTGTGGGATAAATCCATTCCAACCATCGAAAGCAGATCTTAGTTAACTTATACCAAAATTTCGATGGCTTTACAGGCATTATGTTAAAATTAAAGCTAGTGTTGAAGTTACCATCTGGTACGAAGCCCGTGAACTTGTTGGTTGAGAAATCCATCCTTTGAATTGCTTCAAATGAGAACAACCAATTGTTGGTTGCAAAATAGGCAAACAAAAATATTATAAAATCTTGCAAGTGTACAAATCGTGAGAAATAGCACCGCATAAAAGCAAATATCGTTCCCACAAAGAATTAATTACCTACTAAAATGATGAATTTATATCTAAGACACTCTAGGACTCTAATCTAACTAAAAATAAGAAAACAAAGACACTTAACGTGCACACGCGAATGAGGGTTTTGATTTGGTTATTAAACTAAAAAAAATTAAATAAACAATTAATAAAAACGCAACATAAAAATAATAAAGGAAAATAAATAAAGAAAAACACTAGTTAGGACCTCCTATCCACCACTAAATAATCCTCCAATTCATAGATAATAATGAAATTGATAAATAATTAAACATGATGAAGATATTCACGACAATGTGATGGTATCTCACTCAAGCCATATGATTCTCTCTTAGTTGGCATGTAAGTTGCATGATGTCTACATAAATACTTGTATCCCAAATTATAACCTAGCATGGTATCTACTTAGAGTTAATAATTGGAATCCATTAAGAACAAAGAGAATATGAATATCACATAAACCCTAAACATGGTATCTATTCTAGGTTATTCATGAATCAACTTCACTTAATTAAGTCGTAATTCAATTAATTGTTATAACCAAGGATAGATTCATATGGTATCCGACTTGTATCCTTGCAACATAGATCCTAAAATCATGCTCCTAAGATGGCCAGTCAAAGAAACAAAAATAATAGAAAAACAATTCTTATGGAGAAATTGAATTCATCATGTAAAAAAAAAAATACTTCATTAAAACAAAACTTGTCTATGGAATTAAAATCATGTCTAGGGCTTCAAGTTAGCTCTAACTAATAAGAAAATTAGCTAGAAATAAGAACTAAAAAAATAAATAAAAACATCTAAAACTAAAGAAAGGTAGAAGAAAGAGAATGTTGATGGAGTCTTCAATCTTCAATCTCTCACACCGGACCTCCTCTCTTGCAGAAAACTCTAGATATTTATAGGTGACTTTTCATTGCGAGTTCCTAATTCTTCTTAGATTTAGAAAATCCACCAAGTAGGAAAATAGAATGAATTAAGGAATAAGATTTCTTTCCTAACTTGAATTTCCTCTTTTGATGATTGATTCCTAATTTAAGTTTAGGAAGTTTCTCAAACATCCATTGGTCTTCTAGAGTCATTCGAATTTGATTTGGAAAGTTTCAACAATATGCTTTCTTGCTATGGAATGCATTGTCACTACTTAATTGTTGTCATGGTCGGTAGCAACAGCTACATAGCGACTGTAAGGTTCCTATTTGTTGATTGGCTCATTTCGTGGACAAACCACATGTTGGGGTTCTTTGTAAGGGTAGCTTAAGTGTTGGTGTTATTGCTCAAAGCCCTTTGAAGACCTCGTCTTGATAAGCACCGAAGGTAAATTTCTATGTGCTTACTTGTCTTGAAGAGATAGTTGCACACACTCACAACTCATGCATATGTTTAATCCTTGTATGTTGTGTGTCTTATTTTTGTGCATTAATGTTCATTAACATCTCTTCTTGCATGTTATTTTGATTGCATCTTGCATATCCAATTGCCTTGTCATGCTTAGACTTATGAGTGCATTTTTGCAATGGGCGCTCTACAGAAGCGCTGTACGAACAGCGCTATACGAACAGTGTTGTACGAACAGCGCCCATCGAGCGCTGTTCAGACCTGATTGATTTAATTCGGTCGTTGTTGGGTCGCTTAACAAAGCGTTGTACGTACAGCACCACTCTGTTTTCTCGAGAGAACAGAGTTGGGGCGCTGTACAGAAGCGCTCTACATACAATGCCCAAGGCAAAATCAGGCCAACTTATTCAAAACGACCACACTTTGATTTGGCCCCCTATATATATGCCACTTTGACTTTAGGTCAATTAAGAGAATTTATATTCATATTTCATACTAAGGATATTTTTCAAAGAGAAGAAAAATTCCAAGAACTCATTTTTTATTTACTCAAACACCTTTTCATGATCATCAATCATCATCTAGCATCATCTTTGATCATCTAGATGTCTTTTTGCATGGATTTTTCATCACACTTTGCTTGGTAAGCTTTTCACTAATATCTTACATATTTTGTGTTTTTCTTAACAAGCATTCTCAATTTATTACTTGTATGATTTTCATATATCTTTTGATACAAGATTGAGATTAGTGTGTTGTATGTTTGAGAAGTTGAATTGTGATAGCTAATTAGGTTTTGTGCTTAAATCTTAATTAGCTAAACTATTTGACATGTCATTTAGTTTTAATATCTAGGATTGTTCTAATTGCATATTCATCATCTTAGATAAGCATTTAGGGTTTCCCTTGCTCTATGTTGCATTTGGATATTCATATATTCACTTAGGGTGTTATTCTCTTCATTGAGAAAGTAAGTCTTGTGTGTAGCTTCCGGGATTAGGTTGCTTAGATCGCAAGCAAATTGGACTAGGTTCACTTATACCGGGATTAGGTAGGTGTGTGATTACTTCCGGGATTAGGTTGTAATCGTTTTACACATTTAGTGGATTCGAGGTTCGAGTGTGGCTTACTTACTAGCCCGTGGTTTTTCCCGTGAGGGTTTCCACGTAAAAATCAAGTGTTATTTAATTTCCGTATTTTATACTTGATTTATTGCTTTATCTATTTAGGGGTAATTTCATAATTTTGATTTCACAAGAAAAATTGGGTAATAAGTTTAAAATCTATTCACCCCCCCCCCCCCTCTAGATAGTTTTATACACACCGTGCTATAATTTGTTTCACTTGGTATCAGAGCGGGTTCCTAGATATACATAGGTGATCCTTGCTTATTTTGGTGTGTTTTGCATTTTGTGTGATTTTTGATCTTTCATACATTTGCATTCATTTCATTCATTCATAAACACTATGAGTGGAAACGGTGGAAATGGTGGTGGCAACGAGGGTGCTTCAAGCACAAGGCCTCCACTTCTTACCGGGTTGAACTATTCCCAATAGAAAGGGAAGATGGAATCCTACATATGTCAAATTCACGACCGTGCATGGATGGCAGTGGAAGACGGATATGATCTACCTAAGATGACTCCCGATGGTGGAGAAGAAGAAGTATTGAAGCCTCAGGCGCAATGGAGTCCGCAAGAGTTTGAGGCTTCAAAGTGGAATAGGAAGGCGATGCACGCCATCCTTTGTGCAATGGATGAAAATCAGTATAAGCTAATTCAGAACACTCAAATCGCGAAAGTGGCTTGGGATGTCTTGCAAGTTGCACATGAAGGAACCGAGGTGGTGAAGGAATCCAAGCTTCAAGTCCTCCAAACTCAAGTCGAGTTACTTAGGATGGGAGAGGATGAATGCTTCAATGATTTCGAAATCAAATTGATGGATATCGTTAATCAAAGTCACCAACTCGGAGACCCGTATTCGGATAGGAGAGTCAAGCAGAAAATCATGAGATCTCTCCCCGATAGGTTCGAATCAAAGGTGACAACTATAAAAGAAAATAGTGGATATAAGGATATGAAGCTGAGTGAGGTGATTGGGAGACTTCTAGCTTATGAGTCTAGGAAAGGTTCTATCTCCACACCCACTAAAAAGCAAAAAGGAATTGCTTTAAAAGCCTCCAAGGATGAAAATGAGGCAAAGAAGATTGACTCGGATGAAGACCTTGCCTTGTTTGTAAAAAGGTTCAACAAGGTTATGAAGTTTAGGAGAAAGGGCTTTGGATCAAAAGGTCAAGATTTGAAGAAAAAAGGTCCTTTTAAGAAGTTTGAACCTAGGCAAGAAAGAACAGAAAGGAAAGGGGTCCGATGCTTCGAGTGTGGTGGCATAGGTCATTTTGCCCCCGAATGTGTAAATCACAATGAGAAGAAAAAGGGAAAAGTGATAGCCGCCACTTGGAGTGGAAGTAGTGATGACTCCATTGAGGGAGATGAGTCTTCGGATGATGAAGAGCTCATGGTTAATCTCCTAGCTTTTGCCTCCTCCCATAAAAGCAAAAGTGCTAGTGAAAGAGAGGAAATGAGTCAAGAGGAAAATGACTCAAGTGGAGAAGAAAGTGATTCATCTTCTAACTCCATAAATGGATTTGTGGAGAAAAAGGTGCTTGCTAAATACCATGCCGAGTTTAATGATTTAGAAATCAAGAGCACAAGAAAGATCAAGATGTTGAGAGAAGAAAATCTTGAGCTTTCATCTCATAATGACCACTTAAGTGAACAAGTGGAAAAATTCAAGAAGATGGAAGATAAGCTAAGAGAGGAGTTAGTCTTATCTAAGAGGAATGAAGAAGGTTTGAAGAGAGAACTTGATGAAGCTTTAGAATCTTTAGCTAGGATGGATTCTAGCACCAAGAAACTTGATCATATACTTGGTGTTGGAAAGAGTCCGTGTGACGAGAGGGGTCTTGGGTATGAAGATGGCAAGAAGATCTCAACCTCTAACAAGACCGTGTTTGTCAAGAGTTTGAGGAACGAAGAAACTTCATTTGTGCAAATTCCTAGGAAGAAGTTAGAACTAGGACAATGTTCAAATGCACAAGTGAAGATGGTGCCAAGAAGGCAATCTCAAGCTCAACCCTCTAGGGTCCCTCAAGCCAACATTCCTCCACAATTGGCTCACAAAGGAAAAAGACCAATCATGCAACCTCAAGCTAGGAAGCAATCTAGACCAGTTCAACAACGAAGATGGATTGAACCCATTCATCCACAAAGACAATGACAAGGTATGATTCCTTATTTTACTCCTATATGTCACTTTTGTGGATTTGATGGTCATATTAGACCACATTGCTTTCGATATATTAAAATATGCAAAACTAGAAGCATGATTGAGAAGAAAAAGAAAAGAGCCATGATGCATGTTCCTAGGAATGATGATACTATTATGCATGATCCTAGAACATATAGAGCCCATGTACCAAAGACCACTAAGAAAGCTAAGATTGTTTCTAGGTGGATTAGAAAGAATGAAAATGTTTGCCATGTTACTCAAATAGCCTTGAAGGCAAATTCTTCTAATTTTTGGTACTTAGATAATGGGTGCTCTAGGCACATGACGGGAAACAAGAGTTTCTTCGAGACTCTTGTTATGGAGGAAGGAGGATATGTCACTTTTGGTGATGGATCCAAAAAGAAAGTTGTAGGGAAAGGAACCATTTTCGTTCCCGAATTACCCTCCTTATCTGATGCTTTATTTATTGATGGCTTGAAAGCCAATTTAATAAGCATTTCACATCTAAGTGATGAAGGATATTCCGTCTTGTTTAGTAAAAGTGATTGCTCGATCCTAAAGCCCGATGGACAAACCTTGTTGAAAGGTATGAGATCTAGTGACAATTGTTATTGTCTTGAAGCTAGAATAGTCTCAAACATTGTGTCCATGGATGAGCAAATAGAGTTGTGGCATGAAAGACTTGGCCACATGAACTTTAGGGATTTAAGAACTCTTAGAAAGTTTAATTGTGTGCATGGCCTCCCTAAGCTTGGGAAGAAAGCCAATGGAATTTGTGGACCTTACCAACAAGGAAAACAAACCAAGAGCATGCACAAAAAGGGCAAGTATCTCTCCACCAAGGAGCCTTTAGAGCTTCTCCACATGGATCTCATGGGTCCTATGCAAACCGAGAGTTTAGGTGGAAAGAGATTGATTTTTGTTTGTGTTGATGATTTCTCTAGATTTACATGGACATATTTTCTTAGAGAAAAATCCGAAACTTTTGATAAGTTTAAAATGCTTTGTACTAAAATACAAAAGGAAATGAATTCTAACATTAAAAGCATTAAACGGATTAGAAGTGACCATGGGAGGGAATTTGAGAATGCCTCTTTTGAAAGCTATTGCAATAGCTTAGGCATCTCCCATGAGTTCTCGGCTCCTAGGAGACCTCAACAAAATGGAGTTGTTGAGAGGAAGAATAGAGTCCTTCAAGAGATGGCCCGAGTGATGTTGCTTAGCAACAATGTCCTTAGGAACCTATGGGCCGAAGCCGTCAATACGGCTTGCTATATAGGGAATCGTGTTTTCCTAAGGCCCGGATCTAGAAACACCTCCTATGAGTTATGGAAGGGTAGGAAGCCAAATGTTAGCTACTTCCACACATTTGGAAGCAAATGCTACATTTTAAATTACCGTGATCAACTTGGCAAATTTGATGCTAAGAGTGACGAGGGTATCTTTATTGGCTATGCCTTAAATAGTAGAGCCTATAGAGTTTTCAACTTGAAAACTTGAACCGTCATGGAATCATCCAATGTTGTTATTGATGATACTAGGCTCAAGTCAAATGACCATAAGAAGGAGGATGTTTTAGATGATGACTCTCCTTTGGAGAGGGTTGTGGAGACTCCCAATGTTGGGACGTCCAATGGTAATAATGAGGACACACAACCTCTTACTAGAGTTCTTCTCATGGACTCTAATGAACCTGCTCCATGGGTTAGAAGGCTCCATAACAAAGAGGATGTTATTGGAGATGTGAATGAGGGTGTTAGAACTAGGCGTCAAATAGCTAATCTCATTAGCTTTACATGCTACACCTCTCGAATTGAACCAAAAAAGGTTGATGAAGCCTTGAATGATGAATTTTGGGTTCTTGCCATGCAAGAAGAGCGAAACCAATTTAAAAGGAATGAGGTTTGGACTCTTGTTCCTAGGCCTAAAAGCTCACATGTGATAGGCACTATGTGGATTTATAGGAACAAATCCGATGAGAATGGCAACATAGTGCGGAACAAGGCTAGGCTTGTAGCACAAAGGTACTCTCAAATTGAGGGTATCGACTTTGAGGAGACTTTTGCTCCCGTTGCCCGTTTAGAGTCCATTAGGCTTCTCATGTCCATCTCTTGTGTGCATAAGTTCAAATTGCACCAAATGGACGTTAAGAGTGCCTTCCTCAATGGCTTCTTGCAAGAGGAAGTGTTTGTTGAACAACCCAAGGGGTTTGTGGATACACACCACCCCAACCATGTCTATCGCCTCAAGAAGGCTCTATATGGGTTGAAACAAGCACCGAGGGCTTGGTATGAGCACCTCACTCAATTTCTTGTTGACAATAACTACACAAGGGGTAGTGTTGACAAGACTCTATTCATCAAGAATGACAAGGATGAGCTTTTTATAGCTCAAATCTATGTTGATGATGTAGTGTTTGGCTCCACCAACAACACCAAGGTCCAACAATTTGTTGATGTTATGTCTCATGAATTTGAGATGAGTCTTGTTGGTAAGCTAAGTTACTTCCTAGGTTTGCAAATTAGGCAATTAGATGATGGGATCTTCATTACCCAAGCCAAATATGCCAAAAACCTAGTGAAGAAGTTTGGTCTAGAAAATGTCAAACATTGTGATACACCCATGAGTACCACTTTGAAGCTAAGCAAGGATGCTAGTGGTAAAAGTGTGGAACAAACGTTATATCAAGGCATGATTGGAAGCTTGCTTTATTTGACCGTAAGTAGGCCCGATATCTCTTTTAGTATGGGTGTGGGTGTGTGTGCTAGGTGCCAAGCGGATCCCAAGGAGTCCTATCTCTTTTCCGTAAAAAGAATCATTCGATATGTGAATGGGACATCCAACTATGGGATTTGGTACTCTTTTGACACAAATGCTAGTCTTGTAGGCTTTAGTGATGCGGATTAGACAGGAAATTACAATGATAGGAAGAGTACATTGGGCGGTTGCTTCTTTCTAAGCAACAACTTGGTGTCTTGGTTTTGCAAGAAGCAAAACTCGATTTCCTTGTCCACGGCCGAGGCCGAGTACATAGCCGCGGGGAGTGGATGCACACAACTCCTATGGATGAAGCAAATGCTAGTAGACTACGGATTCAACCAAAGTACACTCACTCTCTTTTGTGATAACATGAGTGCCATTAATATTTCCAAGAATCCGGTACAACATTCTAGAACTAAGCATATTGACATCCGCCATCACTTCATTAGAGAGCTTGTTGAAAATAAATGCATAGTACTTGAACATGTAGATACTAATGATCAACTTGCGGACCTATTTACTAAACCCTTAGATGCTACTCGATTTAAAACACTAAGTAGATCTATTGGGATATGTCTTGTGAAGTGATGACTTTTGTGATTGACCCCATATGGGGAACTCAAGCAAAAAAAGCTATTTTGCATTCTTGTCACTTGCAAAAAATTTGAAATATCTTATGCCTCTTCTTTTAATTGCTTGAGTAAGCTTGGTTGCACATATGTATATATGTTTTAAATTCAATAAGTGTGAACCTTGCTTGTTTACAATCCATGTCATATTTATGTTCAAACATGCATTTTTGGTCTAGGAGATGTACTCGGCCTATGGTTATCTCCATGACATGATGATTCTTTAATAACATGCTAATGTCAAATGAAAAAGCATGAAATTCATATAACATGCTCACATGAAAAGCATGAATTGATGATTGCATATTCGTAAAATGCAAAACTTGTGTGAAAGCTTATGAGACTCAAAATGAATAAAGGATCTTGTATCCTTTCAAATGAATTTATATTCCAAATGTCTCTCTTTCTTTATTGGTTGAACATGGCTACTATCATACGGATATATTATCCGGAAAAATCAAATAGGGTGTAAAGTCGCTCATGCCATGTTTCGCTTATAAAGTTGGATATAGTTGCTCTTAAATTGAAATCAATAAAATCTCGATATCCTTGCTTTTCTCATGACAATGGTGAAATTGGTTTGAATTCTTTTTAGAAACCTTTGTCATTTGCTTTGTCAAATACCATTGTATTTTGGACTTGAATGCTACATGTCTTGTATGCAAAGCATGTTTGATTCACACATTTTCTTCAAATAAATCTCCTTGTTTCTCTCCTATTAATTGAGATGCATAAAGTGACTTATATTGATTATGCAAATATGAAATTCCCTTAAGCAATATAGTGTAAAATATACCTAGAGGGGGGGGGGGGGGGGGGGTGTGTGAATAGGTATTTACTCAAATTCTTCCACTATTAAAAATGATGCGGAATACAACAAAGAAAATGCACACTTGATTAGATTTAGCAAATGAATTGATTTCACTAATACAAGAGTTAATCAATTTACAAGATATGCAATCAATGTAAGATATGGAAGATAAAGAAAAGTAAAAACAAAAATGAACACAAGTGTTTTTATGTGGTAAAACCTCAAAGAGGAAACATCCACGGGTTGATACCACAACCACCGGCAAAGCAATCCACTATATGAAAAAGGACTTACACACTCAAGCTATCAACACATGATATCCGCTCAAGCTATCAACTCCTAATATACCCTCGGGCTAGTGAATCACCAAGCCTACTTCCTATCCGAGATGTGTCCTACACCTCTAGAAAGCAACTTCCTATCCAAGATGCTCACGTCTCTAGGAAGATTTCTTGCTTGCCTATCCGGATCCTCCCGACCCTAGACAAGTCTTCCTTGCTTGATTATCCGAGTCCTCCCGACTCTAATCAAGACTTCCTTGCTCTATCCACAAAGCTTCACTCACTTTGCTAGAGACTTCAACCTAATGCAAGGCTATGATCTAAAGTGATGCAAGTGATGCAAACACAAACAAATTAAGCTAGATGATCAATCAAACAAAATGTACATGTTCAATGACAATCTAGAATATGCTTCCAACACACAATCACAAGATTATCTAGAAATCAAGACATGTAAATCAATAAGAACAAAGGTATGAATATTCAATATATCACACTAAAAACCTAGTTCTTAGATCATGAAATAAAACCTAGAAAATAATATGAGACACATCATATATTCATTTTCTAGAATCAATTTCACACAAAATCAAGTTTAGCACATATATGTTCAAAACAAATCACAAAGCTAAATCTCAATTAACAAATGATCAAACACCCCTAGCATATGATCTAACATGCTTCTCAACAAATTTCATCAATCAAATAGTAAGAATCAAAAGAAGATCAAAGATGAAATTGAAAAAGAAGAAGTTGAACAAACAACCTTGACCTCGGACTGAAAAACGATCAACTGGGAAAAATGGCGAAGTCAGCTGCCTCTGGAAATGCTTAGCGTTTGTAGCTCTCTTCAAGACCAACAATTTTGGCTTTTGAATCGATTGATTTTGAGTTCGTATGAGAAAGTTATGATCCAAATAAGAAAACAAAAATTGAAGAAATTCTGCAGAAATTTCGTGAAAATCACTTCAAGTTCTTCAACAAGTGTGGAGGGAAGGAGATGAGTTTAAAAGGAGGAGAGAGAGAGATTTTTCGAGCAAATCAGAGCGTGCCACGTCACCTCCCCGTGGGGGGCGCGTGGGGCCCACGGGAGCAGAGGGCTCCCTTGGCCGTGGGGCCCACGGCCAGGCCTTGTGGCCTCACGCGCTCCAGACCACTCTCGCGCGCTCCTTCGGTTCTTCAGCCCGTATCTTGGGCATCCGAAATCTGATTTAGAATCCATTTTTGGATTACGAACCGTGACTCCCTCACGCATGACAAAGACTACACAACTTTGAAAAATGGTTGAGAAATCATCTCGGAAAACGACGATGAAGTCAACTCAACGAATGAGAACGAAAAGTAGCGTAGTTACATCGTTTGGACTCGAAACCTTATGAATGAGTAACCGAAACGACCGGAACTCAATAAGGCATCATAATAGAACATATTCAAGTCCAAATACAAAAATACAGAAACAAACAAACACAAATTCACACAAGCATGCCATATCAAAGAGATAGTCACAACGCATGCAATTCTACAATGTTTATCAATACAAGATCAATGCATGAGCATACTATGAGATGTGTGAATGTGTTATACCAAATGTTTGAACCATGATGCAGGGACACACATGTATGAATTGTGTGTGTGCGCGCTAACGCCTTGCAAGAGGATAAAAATCAAGATATACCTTTGACGCTTTTCACCTCTTGAAGACGACTTTTGCACTAGACGTTGCTCTCCACCTTTTAAGCTTCCTTTCTTCCAAGAATATCCTAAGCAACAACTAATACAAATATAGAGTGTTTTGCAATGGAATCAAGCCAATACAAATCAAGAACCTTACAGTTTTCCATTGAAGAGACAAATTTACCACTGCACTAGATTAAACACACTGAGAATTAAACATACTAGGAATTAAACTGGTGGTGTTTAATTGAAGAAGAACGGTGGTGTGTTTAATTTAAGAAAACAGGTGATGTGTTTAATTGAGAAATCATTAAGGGTATTTTTGTTTCATCAGTGAAAAGTTTGGTAAAAACAATCAAAACACTAAAACTGGGTAAAAATAAAAACTCCACTAATTATATGGTTACAACAATTTTAATCCAAAATTAATCTTAACAATTGATTACTAATCTATTAAAGTCAACACAAAGATCATGATCCTTATCCAAATTGTATACTCTATATCTTCTCTTCTTGTTATTCAGACCATCTCCAATGCATATGCCAATGCCAATGCCAAATTTGGCACAAAAAAGAGTAAAATGCTATATTTGGTAAATCAATTTAGAATTGTGCTCCAATGTACAATAGAATAAGAATAAAATCAGAGTTGTATCATTATGTAAATCGGTGTAGTACATATACACGAGACAGCTTGTAGAAGCTGAGTTCTAGTCAACTACTGTTAACAATAAGATAATTACAGCAGTATAATCTAAAGACAATTACAAAGAAATAATTACAGAGGTGGAATCCTATTTAGACACATTTATCCTTTACACGCCCCCGCAAGATAGTGGGCATTTCAGAGACACTAATCTTGGACCGTAATAAACATAACCTTGTTCTGGATATGGGCTTGGTGAGTGAATCAGCAAGTTGATCAGAGGAAGAGACATGAGATATCCTGAGTTGGTTGCTTTGGACCTTTCCCTGACGAAATGGAAATCAATGGCTATGTGCTTCATTCGTGAGTGAAAGACGGGATTGGAGCAAAGATAAGTAGCCCCAATGTTGTCATAGTAGATTACTGGTGGAGACGGGGCAGAGATTAGCAACTCTTTTAGAAGAGAAGAGAGCCAGATTACCTCAGAGGCAGTGGTGGCAACAGCTCTGTATTCAGCTTCAGTTGAGGACTTGGCAATTGAGCGTTACTTGCGAGAGCACCAGGAGATGGCATTTGACCCAAGAAAGACAACGTAAGCACTTGTGGAGGACCGGTCATCTTGGTTGCCCACCCAATCTGCGTCTGAAAATGCATGAAGAGAAAGAGAGGAGTTGCGGTGCATCACTAGACCAAACCCAAGTGTGCCGCGCAAATACCTTAACAGACGTTTAGCTAGAGACCAGTGTCCTGTGGTTGGGTGATGCATGAACTGAGCTAGTTTATTCACAGCAAATGCAATGTCAGGGCGAGTGAATGACAAATATTGCAGAGCGCCAATCACTTGACGAAATTCAGTTGCATCTGTCAGTGAGGTGCTATCCAGAAGTGTAAGAGAGTGATCTGTAGGAAGTGGCGTGGACACTGGTTTGGCATCAAACATCTTGGTTCAATGGAAAAGATCAGTAATGTACTTCTGTTGTGAGAGAAATAGGCCGGCTAAGCAAGAAGTGACTTCGACTCTAAGGAAATATGACAAACCACCTAGGTCTTTTATAGAGAACCGACGAGCAAGAGTGGCAATAAAATCATTGACAGGAGTGCCATCATTTCCGGTGACTATGATGTCGTCAACATAGACTAACAAAAAAATTACACAGCCATTAGAATTAAAAATGAACAAAGAGGTGTCAGATTGAGAGTTGACAAACCCATTATGGAGCAGGAATTGTCGAAGTTTGTTGTACCACGCCCGAGGGGCTTGTTTGAGACCGTAGATGGCCTTGTTGAGGTGACAGACATGCAAGGGACGGGCAGGATCGACGAATCCCGCTGGCTGCTCCATGAACACATTTTCTTCCAAGTGACCCTGAAGGAATGTGTTGTTTATGTCCAGTTGGCGAAGAGACCAACCTCTTGAAACTGCAATGCTGAGTAACACTTTGATTGTAGTGGTCTTGACAACAGGACTGAAAGTGTCAGTATAGTCCACACCTGGCCGCTGATGAAAACCCTTGGGCACCAAGCGGGCTTTGTACTTAGAGATAGAACCATATGGGGACCGTTTTATGCGAAAAACCCACTTGCATCCGACTGTGTTGGAAGATGATTGAGAAGGAACCAAAGTCCACGTATTATTCCGAACAAGGGCATCGAATTTGGTAGACATGGCTCGTCTCCATTCCAAAAATTTCAGGGCCTGAGAGACACATGTGGGTTCAATTTGAGTGGGCGAGAGAACACTGGTGAGTGATAGCTTGTTGATTGGCTTGTGAATATTATTTTTTGATCTTGTCACCATGGGGTGAGTGCCGACAGGTGGACTGGTATTTGTGGACAGAGGCGGATGTATTGTTAGTGCCCGAGCTGACAGTGGTTGTGGTGAAGATTGGGAACACTCAACTGGTAGGACAGGTGTGGCAACAGTTGTTGCGTGACTAGGTGCAGCTGGTTCAACTGATGTGGAAGGTAACGAACCTTGTACAGAGATGGGAGCTGATGGTGTGGAGGGGATTGTCGCAGCAGTAGGTGAACTTGAGAAGGCCGGGGATGCTGCCTGTGCTCGAGAATCCGGGAAAGACGTCTGCCGAAGTGTCTCATGAAGGGCCGGTTGTGATGGTGATGAGTGTGCATGAGAAATTGGAACGTGCATGGATGAGGGAGCACTACACAGCCACTCCACGCATGTATTGACAGCAGGTCGGGATAGAGTGTTGTGAAGTGTATGATATGGAAAGACAAACTCGACGAAGTTTACATGACGAGACACAAACATACGATTGGTTTCAAGGTCGAGACAGTTGTAGGCACTTTGTGTTAGGGAGTATCCTAAGAAAATGCAAGCTTTGGACCGTGGTTCTAGTTTGTGACTATTGTATGGTTTGACCCATGGATAACAGAGACACCCGAAAATACACAATTTTGCATATGACGGGGTCACATTGAATATTTTTTCAAAAGGTGTTAGCATGTGTAACAGAGGAGTAGGCATTCTATTTATCAGATACATAGCAGTGGTGAATGCGTGAGACCAAAAAATAAGAGGAAGTGAGGCATGTGTGAGGAGAGACAAACCTGTCTCGACAATGTGTCAGTGACGACGTTCGGATACACCATTGTGTTCCGGTGTGTGAGGTGGTGTGGTGAAGTGGGAGATGCCATGACTAGCAAGAGTGTTTCTTAGTGCAATATATTCCCCACCATTATCACTGTACAATGATATGATAGGGTGATTAAAAAAAATTTCCACTAAGGTTTTAAAACGAGTAAAAACTGCATGAACATCTGATTTATACTTTAAAGGATAAATCCACATATATTTTGTAAAATGATCGACAAACAACACATAGTACTTGTAGCTATCTCTAGAGATGATAGGAGAACTCCAAACATCTAAATAAATGACTTCAAGTGGTCTGGAACTAGTAACAGTAGATACGGAAAAAGGTAACTTGTGAGTTTTATTAATTTGACACGCACTACATGAATTACTAGAATTATTTGACAAAGTAACAGACAATGCTTTAGACGACACTAATTTAGAAATAATTTTTGACGATGGATGACCTAGACGACGATGCCAGTCAGGGATTGAGGCCTTGACACTAGAAAATGCAATGATGGAAGGTGGTTCCGGCTGAGCATGAGACGGCCATTCGTAGACTCCATTCCTAGTTTGTCCTTGCATGAGCTGCGCCCCCGTAAGAAGATCCTTCACAATAAAAGATTTGGGTGAAAATTCAACAGATACATTATTGGAGATACAAAATTTTGAGACAGAGATCAAATTTTGCTTCATGGTGGGCACACATAACACATTAGATAATAAAAATGAGGATGAATTTGAGGGTAGTGTAAGTGAACCAGTGTGTGAGATAGGCAAACCTGAGCCATCACCAATCATAATGTCATCTGAGCCATCATACGGAGAGTGCAGGGAGAGGTTTTGAAGATCAGTTGTGACATGGTGGGACGCACCTGAGTCGAGAAGCCAGTCAGGTGTGTTAGACGGTTGGGTGGCATAATTTGCACGTGGCTGCTAGTGCCTTGGTGGCTAATTTTCGACGGTGAAGGATGGCTGATTTCCAGCCGGACGTGAATTGGTCGGAGCAAAACTAAAGGTTGCACACTTTTTGGCTGTGTGACCTTACTCTCCACATAGCTGACAGAATCCCCAATAGGGTCTAGGATTATTTTACGGATGCTGAGTGTTGGTGCTCCTGTTGTTCACGGTTGAGGAGGAATTTTTAGGCTGTTTGGTGTGAAGTTTCGGTTGTTTGTGTTATTGTAGTTGTTGCGGTAGTGAGCAGGTTTTGCTGCATAATTGGCAGTAATAGGGAGTCTTTGATTCTTCACAATATCCTGTTTCAGAACGGCCTCAAAATTAATAAGTTTCTCGTGGAGCTCCTCAAACGAGATTGGTGTGTCATGAGCACGAACGGCTGACGATATGTCCTTGAATTCATCTCCAAGTCCATTAAGAATTTTTACTGTCAGGTCTTCGAAATTCTCTGGAGCGTCAAGCATAGCTAATTCATCAGCAATACTCTTTGCATGTTGCATATACTCGGTTACTGACTGGGTGCCTTTTGAGATGTTGGTGAGAGTTCCTTTAAGGTGCATGATGTGGCCTCTGGAAGGTTTTGCATAAGTATTGGCTAGAGCGGTCCATGCATCATGAGAGGTTTTAGCGGAAGCAATAAATGGTATGATAGATGGAGAGATGGATCCAAGGATTGCATTGAGCAGCAGCTGATCTTGTCTTGTCCAGATATTATGAGCAGGATTTGTGGTGGTAATGTCATCGGTAGTGACTGTGGCTGGTGGACATGGGAGTTTGCCGTCTATGAAGCCCATGAGATCGAAGCCAACCAGAAGTGTGTGGAACTGAAGTTTCCAGGAACGGTAGTTGGTTGCAGTGAGTTTTAGTGGTGCTTGGGCTGCAACATTGATGGAGATAACGGTTTTTGAGTTGGTGAGCGTGATGTCATGGGAAGAAGAGGATGAGGAAATTACGGTGATTGAATCTGAAGAGGAGGGAGTTGAATTGGCCATTGTTGGATCTTGACTCTTTGAGTTTATTTGAGCTCTGATACCATATAGAATAAGAATAAAATCAGAGTTGTATCATTATGTAAATCGGTGTAGTACATATACACGAGACAGCTTGTAGAAGCTGAGTTCTAGTCAACTACTGTTAACAATAAGATAATTACAACAGTATAATCTAAAGATAATTACAAAGAAATAATTACAGAGGTGGAATCCTATTTAGACACATTTATCCTTTACAGTACAATCCTATTTAAAATGCTATTTTTATTATTTTATTAATTAAAATTATAAAAGTAAACACTTACATAAATACATTCATTATTTTTTTTAATGTTCCAATGTAAAATTCCATTAATGCATTCATTATTTCATTTAATATATATATATATATATAATGGTATTTTTGTAATTAAAAAAATGGGCATTTATTGCTGTGCCAAATTTTGGCATATGCTATATTGTGTGCCAAATTTGGCACATCATTTGGCATTGCATTGAAGGATGATTTTTACACCCTGTGCTAAATTTTAGTATTGGCACAGATATTTGGCACTGCATTGGAGATGCTCTCATCATGCTATCTTGAGAGCTCAAAATAAGGTGGATACGAGATTTTGATGCCATCCATTTAGAATATTTAAACAACTAATTATCAACATCATCATTATATTTGAAAATGCTAGTTATGTTAGTTTTGGTAAAGATATATATATATATATATATGAATATCTCTCGTTGCTATGAGTGACCCGGTTGGGGACTACTCCTTTGCCTATATCATGACAAAAAGGGGGAGTAGGATATGGTAAGGGGAGTTACAAATTGTAGTAGCAATTGTGCTTATTGGGGAGAATATTCATTGAGGAGGAGTAACCCGTTGAGGGGGAGCATTGCATACACATACATTGCATAATGTTGTGCCTAATCTTTTAATATGCAAATGCTTGTTTTTTGTTCTCACTTGATTAATCTCACTCTTACTTGTTTTGGAAAGTTTAGAAACTTTATTTTCAGGGATTGATTATTCTACAAGAGATTGAAGACTTGAAGTTTTATTTTCTTATCTCTTTATAATGTAGATAATCATTGTAGTCCCGTAATTTCTATTTTTTTTTTGTGAGGAATCAATGTGAGTGGTGGTTTTGTCACGAAATAGCCAAAGGGGGAGATTGTAAGGTTCCCATTTGTTGATTGGCTCATTTCGTGGACAAACCACATGTTGGGGTTCTTTGTAAGGGTAGCTTAAGTGTTGATGTTATTGCTCAAAGCCCTTTGAAGACCTCGTCTTGATAAACACCGAAGGTAAATTTCTATGTGCTTACTTGTCTTGAAGAGATAGTTGCACACACTCACAACTCATGCATACGTTTAATCCTTGTATGTTGTGTGTCTTATTTTTGTGCATTAATGTTCATTAACATCTCTTCTTGCATGTTATTTTGATTACATCTTGCATATCCAATTGCCTTGTCATGCTTAGACTTAGGAGTGCATTTTTGCAATGGGCGCTCTACAGAAGCGCTGTACGAACAGCGCCCATCAAGCACTGTTCAGACCTGATCGATTTAATTCGGTCGTTGTTGGGTCACTGTACAAAGCGCTGTACGTACAGCGCCACTCTGTTTTCCCGAGAGAACAGAGTTGGGGCGCTATACAAGCGCTGTACATAAGCGCTCTACGTACAACGCCCAAGGCAAAATCAGGCCAACTTATTCAAAACGACCATACTTTGATTTGGCCCCCTATATATATGCCACTTTGACTTTAGGTCAATTAAGAGAGTTCATATTTAGATTTCATACTTAAGATATTTTTCAAAGAGAAGAAAAATTCCAAGAACTCATTTTTTATTTACTCAAACACCTTTTCATGATCATCAATCATCATCTAGCATCATCTTTGATCATCTAGATGTCTTTTTGCATGGATTCTTCATCACACTTTGCTTGGTAAGCTTTTCACTAATATCTTACATATTTTGTGTTTTTCTTAACAAGCATTCTCAATTTATTACTTGTATGATTTTCATATATCTTTTGATACAAGATTGAGATTAGTGTGTTGTATGTTTGAGAAGTTGTATTGTGATAGCTAATTAGGTTTTGTGCTTAAATCTTGATTAACTAAACTATTTGACATGTCATTTAGTTTTAATATCTAGGATTGTTCTAATTGCATATTCATCATCTTAGATAAGCATATAGGGTTTCCCTTGCTCTATGTTGCATTTGGATATTCATATATATTCACTTAGGGTGTTATTCTCTTCATTGAGAAAGTAAGTCTTGTGTGTAGCTTCCGGGATTAGGTTGCTTAGATCGCAAGCAAATTGGACTAGGTTCACTTATACCAGGATTAGGTAGGTGTGTGATTACTTCCGGGATTAGGTTGTAATCGTTTTACACATTTAGTGGATTCGAGGTTCGAGTGTGGCTTACTTACTAACCCGTGGTTTTTCCCGTGAGGGTTTCCACGTAAAAATCAAGTGTTATTTAATTTCCGCATTTTATACTTAATTTATTGCTTTATCTATTTAGGGGTAATTTCGTAATTTTGATTTCACACGAAAAATTGGGTAATAAGTTTAAAATCTATTCACCCCCCCCCCCCCCCCTCTAGATAGTTTTATACACACCGTGCTATAATTTGTTTCAGCGACATTC
Organism: Acer yangbiense; assembly: GCA_008009225.1. Lineage (NCBI taxonomy): Eukaryota > Viridiplantae > Streptophyta > Magnoliopsida > Sapindales > Sapindaceae > Acer > Acer yangbiense. Next base: position 1,617,057 of record CM017772.1, read on the forward strand.
ACTGGAATGATTTTTGATAGCTCCGACCTTTAATAAAATGGCCATAACTTCCTCTAGATAATTTGAAAACAAGCCGTAAAGTGCGCAGGAAACTAGACATCTAAGGCTTTCCGAAAACATATGGCTCACATCCTAGTTTGATATGTGGAGGGAGATATGGTCTTCACAAGTAAGGCGTTCTTCATTGGCATTTCTTTAAACTTCTCAAAAATCACCTTTTTACCTTCAAACTTAACACAAAAGCTATCTTCAACACAATCTTAACAAACAAATTAAAATATCCAATTTCACTCAAGAACATAACATAAAACATAGGAATTAGGGGTCTCAAATATGAATATTTATCAACCTAACACCAATTGGGAAGACGTCCACTGAGTTTGTTCTGAGAGATGGAAACATACTTAAGATTTGACCATTTGGTTATTGCATCACTCAAAGTTCCAGAGAGATTACTGGAGTTAAGATCTACAATTTCCAATGATTTCTAATCTGCCAACATCAATGGTATCTCACTGGATATCTTCTTGTTGCTTATATCAAATATCTTCAAGCTATCCAATGCATCAAGTTATTGTTGAATTTCACCAGAAAGGTTGTTATTCACTATCAATGCCAGCATATGAAAACACTCGACAATGTTCAAAGGAATCGAGCTTGACAACATGTTGTGTGAGAGATCAATTCATTTGGAGATAAGTCAATTTTCCAATTCTTATTGAAATTTCCCTAGTTAAAAGATTGTGAGAAAGAAACTGTTAACCGAAAATTGTCACTGAGGTGAATTTCCAATTAACAACTCTAGTGACTGAAATCGGGGTAGATCACAGTCGGAGAGATATCAAGTAGTTCGATACCTATGGGTTCTCAGTAAAACAGTTTAACACAATGATGGTGAAATAAACGATATATAGCAATAAAATCACATATAACTTATTTTTATTGATTATAAACACGTAATGAGAATACAATGGAGATTTTATATGGCTATGTTGATAGGGTTAAAACTCAGTTGGCGATGGAGATGGCGATGAAGCTTTCGTGTGTGTCGATAAGTGGCAAAGTAAACTGTAGGGTTTTTGGACTCAAGTTGCCGTCCCTTTCTGTATGGTAACATGTTGTATATATACGTCCCAATGCTTGTTGAGCTCTTCTCTAAATTCGGTCTAATGACCTAGAGATTTTCGGGACATTCCATGACGATTGGCAAAAAGATCGTAGGATTGATTCTAGGAATCAAGCAATCCCTTATTTGGCGGAATTTGATAGAGTTGACTTTGCTTTCAAATAGAACTCTTGAGTGGCGGGAACGAGTCAATTTCCATGTTATTAAAACGTTGTCGTCTCACTGTCATTTTTAGTAGCTTGATCTTATCATACCTGCTCTTACCTTGATACTTGGTAGTCCGATAATCTACTACTTGCCGCTTGGTTGGCCGGCTCTAGAAGGGATCAGGGTACATAGGTATCCCACCTCTCTCTGGGTCTTGGTACCAGAGTTTCGGGGTAGCGGGGTACCGGGTGGTAGCGGGGTACCGGGTGGTAGCAGGGTACCGGGATCCTGTAGTAGTGGAGTCCTTAGGAACTTGGCTTCTTGTGTTTCCCGGTACCTGGAAGTCTAGGAGCCTTTGATTTTGATCCGGATTGGTATAAGGCCTACCCGGTAACTTTAGTGGTGGGGTACCGGGATGCTTTTCTATGATGCCATTCTATCTTAATTATTTATTCAATGTTGATGGAAAATTCTTCTTTGAACCCCTGCCATTTTTGGCGGTTAGCAGAAGTCCCCCCTGACTTGAACAGTGGTACCTTGTTGGGGTTGGAGTCAGGATACTAGGGCACATGAAGGATTTTCCTCATCCTATCTAGCTGGTTTCCACTGTCTTGGAGGAAATCCTCCTTCAGCACACAAATCTTCCTTCAGCACGCAAATCCTTCTTTAGCATGCTCATAACAAATGAGCAATCCACGTGTCAAGCCTTGAGTTGTCCGCTCATTTAAATGGGCCATTTTTTTGGCGCGATTTTCTCGAAACTGTCGCTTGTAAGTTTCCGGTCATTGATTCCGGTTTCCTTGTTTATTCAGGTAACCGCCTTCCTTCCTCTATAAATAACCTATCATTCTTCCTTCTTCCACACCAAATTCAAAATTCAAAATTCAAAATTCAAAAGCAAAACCCTAGCCTCCTTTTTCTAAAACTCTTTCTTCTTTCCAGCGACTTTCCAAGCTTCCTTCTTCTTTTTCTTCTTACTTTCTTCCATGGCAACCTCACCAAACCCTTATGACAGCATCGACGCCCTTTTCCGTCTGGAAGGGGATGTTTCAACCGAAAGCAACCCACTAAATCCAAGGAAGAGGAAGAGGAAGAGCCGAGAAGAGAGTGACACGGTAGGAAGCTCTGTCCCGATCTAACACCGCCGTTCCCCGAGGAACCCTAGAATATCATAATTTCTCTCTTGTTTTTTAATCTTGAATTCTCAAACTTGACCATGTAGTCTCGAAGATCCATCCTATCCATAATTCCATTAGTGGAGTGAGATGAAGAGCCATCATCACTTGAGTCAATTTCCTCTTGACTCTCATTCTCTTCTTCACTAGAACCTTTGCTTTTGTGGGAGGAGGCAAAGGCTATGAAGTTAGCCATGAGCTCTTCATCATCCGAAGACTCATCTCCCTCTTTGGAGTCATCACTTCCACTCCATGTGGCGGCCATCACTTTTCCCTTTTTCTTGTCATTATGATTAGCACATTCGGGGGCAAAGTGACCTATCCCACCACACTCATAGCATCGAACCCCTTTCCTTTCGGTCTTCTCTTGCCTATGCTCAAACTTCTTGAATGTAGTCTTTTTCTTGAAGTCATGGCCCTTGGATCCAAAACCCTTCTTCTCGGACTTGTAGAATTTCTTGAACCTTCTCATCAACAAGGCCATTTATTCGTCCGAGTCATCATACTCCTCCTTCTCATCTTTGGAGGCTTTCAAAGCAATTCCCTTTTGCTTTTTAGGAGGTGTGGAGGTAGGACCCTTCCTAGACTCATAAGCTAGTAGTCTTCCAATCACATCACTCGGTTTCATATCCTTGTATGTGCTATTCTCCTCTAAAGCCGTCACCTTGGACTCAAACCTATCGGGGAGAGATCTCATAATCTTTTTCTTGATTCTCCTATCCGAATATGGGTCACCAAGTTGATGACTTTGGTTTACAATGTCCATCAACCTTACTTCGAAATCATTGAAGCATTCGTTCTTATCCATCCTAAGCAATTCGAATTGCGTTTGGAGAACTTGAAGCTTCGACTCCTTAACAACTTCAGTTCCCTCATGTGCAACCTCTAGGATGTCCCATGCCTCATTAGCTATCCTAGTGTTTTGAATAAACTTGTATTGATTCTCATCCATTGCACATAAGATGGCATGAATCGCCTTTCTATTCCATTTTGATGACTCAAACTCTTGCGCATTCCATTGCACTTTAGGTTTGAGCACATCATTTCCTCCACCCGTAGGAGTCATCATAGGTGATGTGTAGCCGTCTTTAACCGCCATCCATGCCCTATCATGGATTTAACAAATATACGACTCCATCTTGCCTTTCCAAGAGGCATAATTCAACCTGTGAGTATGGGAGGTCTCGTGCTAGAAGCACCCTCGTTGCCACCTCCATTTCCACCGTTTCCACTCATAGTGTTTATGAATGAATGAAATGAATGCAAATGTATGAATGATCAAAAATCACACACAATGCAAAACACACTAAAATGAGCAAGGATCACCTAAGTATATCTAGGAGTCTGCTCTGATACCAATTGAAACAAATTATAGGTGTGTACAATATAAGTCTAGAGGATTTTATCCAATTTTACCCAATTTTCATGAATAGTCAAGATTACGAAAATACCCCTAATAGTCAATATAATAAAGCAAGTGTAATATAGTGAGGAAATTAAATAACACTTGATATTTACGTGGAAACCCTCATGTGAAAAACCACGGGCTATTAAGTGCGCCACACTCGAATCTCGAATCCACTATATGTGATAAACGATTACAACCTAATCCCAGTATATAATCTCACACCTACCTAATCCCCGTATAAGTGAACCTAGTCCACGTATAAGTGAACCTAGTCCAATTGCTTGTGATTTACGTAACCTAATCCCGGAAGCAACACAAGACTTAAATCTCAATGAAGAGATAATAAAATCCTATGTGAATATATGATGATACTCAAATAGCAAACAAAGCTAGGGAACCTTAGATGCTTATCTAGGATGCTAAAATGACAATAAATATAATCCTAGTTATCAATGGCTAAATGACATGTCAAATAGCTTAGCTAAACATAGATTATGAAAACCTAGATAGCTATCACAATATAACACTCAATCCATTCATCACAAACAATCTCTATCTTGTATCTAGCATATAATCTAAAAACATACAAGTAAATGAAGAGATAACTTGATATGAAAGATACTAAAATTAGATGAAGTTAGTAAAAATCTTACCAAGCAAGTTGTGATGATGCAAAACCATGCATGGATGCATCCTATATGGTCATGGATGATCCTAGATGAACTTTGATGAACAAAGGAAAAGCTTTGAGTGTTTAAATGTGAGTTCTTGTGAATTTTTTTCTCTTGAAAAATATTCTAAGGAAAAATATGATTTTTGAATTCTTAAAAACGACCTAGAAATGAAAGAGGCATATATATAGTATGTCAAAATGAAGTGGCGCCGTTTTGAATATTTGCTAAAAACCGGCAATTTTGTGCCCTTGATTATGCAGCCACGGACTACATAACAGGGGCGTAGAATTCAGTCAACCGAGTTGACTACCAATTTTGCTCCTTAGGCCGTCGAACAAGGGCGCCGATTTGAGACCTGACATTCTGGTCCCAATTCAGCGGCCTTGTTTTGCGGTCACTAAATGCCAAACCAAGGGCGCCGATTTGGACCAGAAATAGAGCACCTAAATCTGCGCCATTGTTCTGCGGACACCGACCGCCGAACAGGGCACCGATTTGCTTTCTAACTTTCAACCTGAAATCTAAACATGTTAAGGCACAACAAGCAAGATGCAATCATCAAACAATGCATGAAGAGATTTTTAAAGCAATCAAGTGCACAAATAAAAACACACAACATATGAATAAGAACTATGCATGAGTTGTGAGTGTGTGTGCAACTAATCTCTTCACAGAAAGTTAAGCACATAGAAGTTTACCTTTGGTGCTTATCAAGATGAGGTCTTGAAAGGGCATAGAGCTTGAACACCAATACCTAAGCTACCCTTACAATGAACCTCAATTGTGGTTTGTCCACGAAATAAGATAATCAATAAATGAGACCTTACAAGAACTAGGCGCAATGACAAGTGCCATTTTGGTGTTGAAAATGCTTGTCAAAAGAATTTATAAAAGACCTCAAATGTTCTCACAATGTTTTCAAAAGCAAGTATAAAGGCAAGTGAGGTGTCATCTGATCGTGCCAAAATTGTGATATATTTTGGCCCTCATTTCCATGTCCTTTGTCTCGTTTTCATGTATATTTGTGTTTCTAATAAGCTATTTTCTAGTGATTGCTGGCATTAGATGTATTCCAGGTATTGGAGATGGAAAGAGAGATTTTGGGAGTGAAACAAGTCAGAATTCAAGAGAAACAAGCCTCAGTGCGCGGGTGACCATATCCACGCATTTCAAAAACTTCGCTGGTTCAACTAGCGCATCAACCGTGCAACCGGGAGTCACCAAATAGCAAAAGTTCCCAGATGGCGGGTACTATACAGGTACCAACCAGCGTATTACCCGCGCACTTCCAAGATTTCCAGATCTACGCTGGTCCATACCAGCGCAGTGTAATTGCTGATCGAAAGCCGAAACTTCTCCAAAATCACCAAGTGTGCCCAGAACGCGGGTCCCTACCAGTGCAGTTGACTCGCGGTTTAAGGATAAAGATTTCCAAAATTGTCATTGTGTGGGTGACCCACGCACTATCCATGCAAATCAGGCGTTAGATTCGCCCACATTAACATTTTAGACCTATTTTCGGGAATAGTATAAATATATTCTGTTCTGATATCAACCACACACCCACACACATATTTTCCTTAACTTTTCTCCTTTTAGATCTAGAAACCCACTCTCCCACCATATCCAAAAACCCACATACCTATTTCTTGATTCCTACTTACCAAAAGCAATTAGGAGCTTGGATTGAAGCTTAAAGAAGGAGGATTCTCTCATGGGTTTTCTCTCACTCTATTCTCCTAGTTTTTATCTTGTAATAGTGATCGAACCAAAATTGATATGATTTTGGCCCTCATTTCCTTCTCTTTTCGATTGATTCATGAGCAATATCCCATGATTTAATTGTGTGAATTAAGTGTTTTCATGTATTTTTAATGTTTAGGGGCATTGGAGTAATATTGGTCAATTAGGGGTAACAATGTAATTATTGAAGGAAGATTAAAGTTATTGTGAATTTGGAAGAATACAGGGGGCATTTTATAATTTGCCACGCAAAGCAACCAGCCAACGCCATGTCATTTATTGATGCTGTGCGTTTTGAGTGTCTTAAAGATTGGGCTCAAGCAGAAATTAGTGGCCCAAGTGATTCAAAGAGAAGCCTGCGTGCAACCCGGCCCAACCCTGAATCCTCCCCACATTCTTCAACCTTCATTGTCTTCCTCTCGACTAGCAGCCATTGTTGGCAGCCAAACCCTAGGTTCTTTACAGTCGACGGAAAGTGGCCATTCCGTGCATTATCCCAGTCGAATTTCGGTCCAGAAGATGTCTGAGCTCAACACGACCTTTGTGATGTCGTCCTTTTTGTCCGCCGTGCTCCAGCCATAATTTCTTCACTTCGCCAGCGTCGCTCCGCCTTCGCCACCATTCCAACCGTGAAGCCATCATGAAACAAGTCCAAAGAATGTCGTGATTCACCATTTACCAGTCCAAACCACGACCCCACAGAGAAAACGAACCAGTTCTTCACCTCCATTGATGTCGCATGAAATGTCGCCATTAACGACCGTGAATTGGAGCAGCGACCTTGGTCTGATTGTTTTAAAACTTTGAAAACTCATGCCCTAATTCGATACACTATGAATTCATCATAGTTTTACATTTGAGATACACTCTTCTTCTTCCACCATTCTGAATCCTACCATTTCTCCTCTCCAAATATCATCAACAACGCTTAGATTACTTTCACCCAAATCACTCATCTCTTCCCATCTTCTCCTCACATCTACTTTGTCACTTTTCACTTGACTCCACCTATATAGACATATCCTCATCACCCAATATTTGCACTAGGATCAACAAGGAAGCTAAAGGAAGGATCAAGCTTACAAGACATATCCGTTTATTTGTTTGTGATTATGCGTAATTAAACCCCCATTCTAGGGGGATGATTTGAGTAACTTTTGAACAATGGGAATTTGTTAAAGCTTTGAATATTATATCTATACAATTATAGTTCTATTTACTTTTTAATTAGATCTTGCTCTTATGTGATTGATTGAGTTATTAACACACTTGTTGATTGCAATATGTTGTAGGATTTATTTGTGATAAAATTTGTTTAGTTATTGACTCACTTGATTGATTGTAGCACATAGTGAATAGGATATGTTGTTGGAGGGTATATCAACCGCAATTGCCTAGACCTTTGATCATCACTAACCGATCCCACCTTGACCCCTCTATTTAATCGGTTAGGCATTTTGGTGGAAAGTTGTTTATGGTCCGTAGTGATGGTCTAAACACACTTCCGAATGAGATCGGTACTTGATTGTGCGGATCATACATTAATGAAGCCATGTATAAATTGCTCAAAGTTCATTAGCTACTCTATCATTTCCCTAGACTTCTTATTAATTATTTGAATAATTTTCTTATCTAGGTTGTTGGTATTGGATTCCTATCTATTCATATTCTCTTTACATTTTTCTTACATTTACTTTACATGTTATGTTTGATGGTTTCTCAAACTATATACCATTCAAACTACCATGATTTACTTTATTGCATTTTAGATTAGTTAATTAATTCAACTAATTACTCTAATTCCACTAATTACTCTAATTCCCTTTGGAACGAATCCTTACTTACCGTTATACTAATTTTACATCCTAAGTGGATTTTCAAGTGGTGAAACTTTGTTTTCAAATGAACACATAAAAAGGTATTTTGTTGAGTACAAAACGACCTCATCAAAATTGGCGCCGCTGCTGGAGAGTTGGTAGCGATTATTGAATCAATTAACTTTTCTTAGTAATGGTTAGATTGGTTTTAATATTGTTAGTTTCTTAGTTGTTTCTAGTCTCTTTAGTTCTTTTTTATTTCTTTGGTAGTTTTTGTTTCTTTTTGTTTCAGGATTCTATGGATTTCTTCACGAAAAATCAGAGGCCGAGCTACGAGACTTGTGAGAATATCTACAATACGGATTGGAGGACCAGCCAAGGCTCCATCTCATCATACCAATCAAATTTGATGGAAGATTTTAAGATGAAAAATTTCATGGAGGATCATCTTCAGGAAAGTGAGCAATTCCAAGCTTCTCAACAAAAAACCATGCAGTTATTCCAATCCGCGCAACAATCAAATGAGAAGAAGATGACCAACTACGTGTTACCTAGCTAGCCAGACCAACTAATAGAGTCCGCATTAAAAGAGTTCCGCAACAACTCAACCAATGGGAGTTGTGACCGGTTCAAAGTAAAAAAACCGGTGGAATCCTCAAATAGCCCAGAGGAAAGACATGGTCACGAGAATTGTTTATCAGCAGATGATGAGGTCGTTTTGTACTCTTCGCGAGAAATAGTTGATTAAGGAGGTGAAAAGTAATAGAAGAGAAAAGGAAGAAAGTAGAGATTTTTGTTATTACTGCAAATTGTATTAATGGATCATACTGATTGATTGTATAGATTGTGTTATTGGGTCATATAGTGGTATAATTCTCCATCTATAATAGAAGTCAAAGATAACAAATCCATAAAAGTCCATGGATGTCTAAACAAATCTATAAAAGTCTGAGATAGATGTCTAAACAAATCCATAAAAGTCTGAGATAAATGTCTAAACAAATCAATGAAAGTCCATGTGGATTTATAAAAGTCCGTAGAAATCCATGAAAATCTGTCACTTAAAAAATGTCTTTAAATGTCCATAAGAATCCTAATTGAATACACCCCCCCTAAGTGCTGGACTTCGAAGCCTCAAAGTCAAAGCATGGAATGAGTTTTTTATTTATGTTCAAATGTAATTTTTAAAAGCTCTCGGTCTATTATGAATTGTAATTGTGGTAGATTAGGAATTAAAGAAATATTTGAGGTTGCTTCAGAACTTGCGTTAAGTTTAATTCATTTTACATGTAAAATAACTTTTTGATCCCTTAACCGTTTAATGTGGCGTTAGTCAACCGGTTAGTCAACATTTTTTCAAGGGATGTTTGTGCAATAAAAGGAAACATTGCCTGTGAATGAAATTTACCTAGTATTAGGGGTATGTTTGTGCAATTAGTCCTAATAATAATATCTGATCTCAAACATCCCTCACCCTCAGTTTCTCACCTCTCATTGTTCCCAAGAACAACAATCTTTCTTCATCTTCCTCCTCTCTTTCTCTGTTTTCCTCGCAAATGGAATTTCTCATCATCCAAAACCCACCATCACAACCGTTGATTCCGATCAAAACCCCATCACCGCCGTCCATCATCAACTGACATGTCTCCTGAACCAAAACCCATCTCAACCACCACCCACCACCACCACAAACCCAAAACCCTCCCTGATCTCTTCCTCACCACAGCCCTTTCTCTCCTCTGCCTTTTCACTTCCTCTGACAAATCCTCTAATTCCCTCAAAGTCCCATCTCTTTATTTACCATCTAACCCTCGTCGTTTTCTCAAAATCCCCACCATGTCCCTCACTAAAGACAATAACCACAACTTTGCCGCCACCCCACAGTCACTCTCTGATTGGCTCAGGCCTCGCTTGCCCTCCGATTCCTTCGCTTCGTGGGGCGTCAAACCCGGAACCAAGAACATCCACAACCTCTGGCTCGAGCTCTCCGAAGGCGAGACTTCTCTCGCCGACTCAACACCACCTGTCCGCTCCGTCAATGTCGTCACTGTACGGATTTTCAGAAACGACAAAATTCTAATCGAGTCCCTACAGGAGCTGTCGGACGGCAATGTCAGGGACCGGTGCCGCCCCTTGTCGGAGAAGATGAAGCCCGATGAGACCCCGGAAGAGGCGGTCTTTCGGGCTGTAAAAGAAGAACTGGGTTCGATTGTGAGTGGCGATGTGGTGAGGATTGTGCCAGGGTCGTATTTGAAGAAGGTGGAGGAGCGCGATTCGAAGTCGTATCCGGGCCTGCCTGCGCGATACGTGCTGCATTCGGTGGATGCTCTGGTTGATGGTTTGCCGGAAGAGGAGTTTTGCACGGAGGAGGCGGAGGAGTATTTGGATTCGAAGGTGGAGGTGGATAAGGCGGTGTGCGTCCGGAAGCATCACTGGAAATGGGTGAGTCCTGATTCAATCAAGTCTTGATTTTTGGGATGATTTTGAAGTTGATTAGAAGTCCAATTTACTGATTATAGTTTATATTTGATAAAAAGAGGGATTTTGATATGTTTTAGTGTAATTTATATGAATATTAAGAGAGTTGGAGGATTGATTATTTCAAATTTTGAGCTTGTGTTGATAATTATATCAATATTTGTATATATATGATTTTGGTGGTGTTTCAGTTTTGTTACTCTGTTTTACTATAAAGTTTTGATATTTTGTGAAAATGTGAAATGATGATAGGCATTGGTTACTTGAATTCAGAACTCTGATTTTTTTATGTGCCATTCAAGAATAGAATTTTGAAAATCTTTAATTGAGTACTTGACTTGTTGTGATGGAGTTTCTTCTGTTTAAGTAAATAGGAGTAGATTTTGAGTCCCCATTCGTGGTCATGATGTTTTTGAGGTATGATATTGTCTGGTGGTAGCCCCCAGTTTAGAATGCATGGAAAAAGGGGAAGTCTGATGACCTAATACCTACTGTAAAGGTGATTGTTGGAAAACTCAGAGAAAAGCTCTCTGAAGTCAGATGAGCAACAATGGTTGTTGAAAGAGAAAGCTGAATTCGGATTGATTGAAAAAAATGTTACAAGGCTAACTAATCTATTTATACAAGAGCTTACCAAAGTCAAAGCAGAATTCCTGAAATTCAGGAATAATTTCTCGTGCTTTCTGTTTAACTCTAGCCTTCAGTTGCTACCTCATCTACCTAACTAGCTTTGCACTAACATGACCTCTGTCGACTTTCGTACTGCTGCCGTTGATTGATAATTGTTGATCATGATTGCAGTCATAAACCTCACTATGATGAGTGTACACCAGGTTAGCTGAGGTTGGCATCTTTGAACCATTCCTCTGCTCATGACTATTGTTGGTATTCAGGCTGTCACCTTTGTCATTGTGAACAAATGCAATGTAGCTTGAGTAGATACCAATGGTGTTGGTCCCCAAATGTCAATACACTAGCTCAAAAGGTGTTGGTCTTATGCATTTTACCCATCTTACAATAGTCACCCAAATTGCAAGATAAATAAATGCATAGAGTTGAGTATTTTCTTCAAGATCAAAGGTGCTGGGTGCCCCGGCCTAGCATGCCTCGTGCTAGAATTAGTTTTTGAAGTAACAGCAGTTTATATAGGACTCTTACTACATGTAGAAACACCATATGCATTGTAGAACCTGAAAACATACTAGTGCTACCCTTATTACATGTTTTCTTTGTAGAACCTGAAAACATACTAGAGTTAGTCATAGCTTGAGCTGATTGATTGTATTGAGGAGAAGCTTCAATCAATTTCAGCTGATTGAGTCCATCTCTAAGAGTACCTTGAAGAAGAACCTTCTTCGTCCTCTGATCCTTAATGACACAATGATTGGCAGAAAATTCAGCTATAGCATTGTTATCCTTAGTTATTGTAGACACATGTTTCAGATGTAAACTCTGCTTTAGTTTAATGTGAGACTCAATACAAGAATCTAATTGATTACCATTGCCTACAATGAGTTTGTTTTTACCTTTTGTATTCAGACTTGATGTATAGGTTCTTCAAGTCAGCAGTGACATGGTTCGTAGCACCAACTAATCTACCTCTGTGGATTGGTTCTTCAACTAATTCTCATTGATTGAAAAAAACATTACAAGGTTTATACAAGAGCTTACCAAAGTCAAAACAGAATTCCTGAAATTCAGGAATAATTTACCGCCCGTTCTAACTAACTCTATCCTCCAGCTGCCACCTCAGCTAATCTGTCATGATTGCAGCAGTTACAAGCTTTTGCTGATCTTGGCATCTCTGAACCATTCTTCTGCTCAAGAATATTGTTGGTATTCAGACTGTCACCTTTTTCTTTGTGAACAAATGCAATTGTAGCTTGAGAACTCAGATGAGACATCTCTTTGATTCCAGAAATATCTCGGCTTACTATCTAGGCGACTGACGCTAACATTGTTCCAAAAAGTCATCAACACGTTTGAATTCTACAAAACTATGTTTGAGTTAATTCGTGGGAAATAGAAATTTAAGAGACATATCTTTGATATAAGTATGACGAGGTTTTTATTGAATCAACCACAACTTCATCCCAAGCTAGAACATTGTTTGGAGCTTTCAGGTGTCGTTGTAATTTGTAAGATATCAACTATGCCAAGAAATTATCTTAATTTATTAACATTATCGGATTAATATGTACATTTTCAGGAGTATTTGTCTTTTTAAGATATAAACCATGCCAAGCATTTTCTTAATTTATGACCATTAGCGCATCAAATTTGTATATTTCAATATGAGAGATATTGATATGGTTTGAAATTCTTAATTGTTGAAGATTTGAGTTTAGTAGAAGGCGATGCATTTGGAATTGGCTGCTTATATATATCAGAAAGGCTAGATACTGGTGGTTCACATGTGGGGTTCCTCTTGTAAGGATTCATGGGTGCACAACCATGTGTTTTCGATCGAGTCCCTGTTTGGATTAGAAAGTTTTCTGCCATTTAGTTTAAGTTGGATCATTATCGCATGAGTCTGTGAGAACCGCAAAACTTGCTAGAATGGATGTTGCAGAAGTATATCTAATTCATCAACACATATGAAGAAATAGTTGTGCAATTTGGCAATGGAAAATGATATAAATAGCATGTTGGCCCAGACATGTTATGATTGAACTACCAAACAACACAAACTTTTGTGGCTCAAATAAATCCAAGAATTATATATATAGCATAGATAACCTTAAAATACATGGAATACAATATCTGTAGAGTCTAGAGGGTCCCAAGCTATTGAAGGCCACATGAATCCAGGTGGAATTATGGCAACTATTTCACAACCAGATGAGACTTCTATAGAGTTGTGAGAGTAGATATCATGCAGACCCCGTTATATCTTTAAAGAACTTGTAAAATATGAAGTTTCGGAGAAATCATAGATTAAACAAGTTATTTTTATTTTCCAAAATATCAAATATTACAAAAACATTCATGTAAGCTACAAAATTATGAGAATTATAATATAATTTGATTGTTTGGTTTGGTTAATTTGGTTGTTAACCAATATAACTGAAACCGTATAATTCTTTTATTTTTATAATTTATTCATATATTTCAGAAATATTAGCTTGAATAAATTAACAATAAGCTCTCCCAAAGGAAGAAGAAACTTGGATTTCAAGCAATTTCTTGTTGCAATTTCGAGTTTTTTTAACCGGCGAAACAAGTAGTGTTAGGTCGTAAAGACATAAACCCTATCTTAATCGTTTCTTTGTTTCCTCAATCCAACTGTTGTGTCTACTTTACAAAAGGGTTGGTAGCCTTTTCTCTGCCTATGGTTGCCTGACCCTCAAGCTGCATATGTATAATTTACAAAAGGGTTGCAACTCATGTGGATATGATATACAAGAGAAATTTAGGAAAAGAAAAATTCACAACCAAGAGGCAGGGATGAAGAAAATGAGTGATAATATGGATCAATGCATTAGACTACAAATATTTATAGCTCATTTACAAAATTGTGTGTGATCAGGAGATCAAATCAATAACCAGAAACTAGCAATTGTTGGCTAGTGTGTCCATAAGGATAGAAAGCATGAGAGAGTGAGCATCTACTGCTAGCTACAGACTTAAGAAAAGCTTCGTACAAGTTTCTACTGACACAGCCTTGGATCAAAGACACAGCATACTCCATGAAAATTGCATCGCAAGGTAGCGTTATAGGTCCATTGCTTGGCAGGCCATATTCTTCCTCAGACATCTTCAAGAGTTCTTGAAAGATGTGATTACTAAGATATGAAATGGGAAATGTGAACCGTCTTCCATCAGTTGTGTAGACAACAAAATGGCCCTTATCTGCCACTGTGACTGATGTGTTGAATCCTGGTTGTGAAATTCTTTTCCTCCTGAGGACAGCTACCTTCTGCCACTTCCTTGCCATCTTGATGAGTTTCTTTGGGTTGATCATCATTTTGTGTGTCGTTAATTTTTGAATTAGCAATCTAGAGAAGGATGAGAAGAGATTTAGTTGTTGAAACTCTTAATTGGTGAAGGATTGAGTTGAGTGAAAGGCGATGCAAGTTAATTAGGTATATATATGAGAAAGGCTAGAGACTAGTTGTTTACATGTGGGGTTCCTCTTGTAAGGATTCATGGGAGCACAATGTGATAGTTTGAATAGAACTTGTTTTGGATAAAGGACATGTTTGGATTAGGTAGGCAATCAAAAGGTTTTCTGCCAAGTATTCGAAGAACGAAATGGGTCCTGAGTTGTTGAATCTTTATTGTATGAGTCGCTGAGAACCACAGAACTAATATAACTTGCAAGAATTAATAGATCGATCATTTTTGTAAAGGAAAATGATTTGGCAGCCTTAGGCATGTGCAGGAGCAAGACATGAATAATAACATGTTGGCCCCAAGAGATTGAAGTCCACAGAATTCCATCAGGAAGATTGAAGGCATGCATCCCACAATTTCTTGCCTTCTACATCTAATTCGATCACTTCTAAAACTTCATCAGTGGTTATGCAAACGCTTTGTGATTCCCTTTCCATATTTCAACAGTGATATCTTCTGAGAACTACTTAGTATGTCTTCGGAGAAGTTTGGGTTGCTAGTTGATGGCCCTATTACTTTGATATGTGAGTCATTTTTCTTGGAGTGCACAGGTTCACTGATACAAATGGAGGCCTAGCCAAGGATCTAGAGAAAGCATTGCTTATGCTAGACATTACCTCTCTCTGCTCATTGTCATTCTTTTTACATCGAGAAATGAGATACCGATATGTATACTAAAACTGCTGGCAATATCATACTAGTCAAGCCTGGCATGTGAGACTTTGCTATGAGCTGCTTACTTTCTGTGTGTAATGCAGTTTAGGAAGTGAATGTGTGGTTTCTGGTGGTGGTGGAACTGACAGAAGCCAAGTAAATTAGCCTTTCAACAAATTTGTGCATTATTACAAT
This sequence comes from Acer yangbiense, assembly GCA_008009225.1. Taxonomy (NCBI): domain Eukaryota; kingdom Viridiplantae; phylum Streptophyta; class Magnoliopsida; order Sapindales; family Sapindaceae; genus Acer; species Acer yangbiense. The sequence goes on from CM017772.1 coordinate 1,632,590, forward strand.
TCTAAAGAAAATTAAGAGTGCATTCCTCTGGAGAATCCTTGTCTTGATCAAAACAACAATATCACTGTTAAATTCATAACTAGTAACCAAGTATTGTAAATGAACAAGAACATAAATACATGGATTTGGAACAACTTTGATTTTGGTTATTAAGATTTCATATGATGGTTGAATGTGCAGGTGAATTTTGTTCGATATTGGAAAAAAGAGATGTCGTTATAGGTTTTCATTATAGGTATGAACTATCAAGCTACAACATTGTATTGATTACAAAAAATACATATGATCTGCTTTAAAAGCTGCAAATTAGTGATGATTGTTGGTTATTTAGCTCTTGACCATGGAGATATGAAGATGGTAAACAATGACAGGTAGCCAAGGGCATGAGCAATGCCTTTTCTACTTCTTTTTCAGGACGTCTTCTGATTAAAGAGATTGCATACTCCATGAAACTCTTAACTGGTGAAGGGCAATGCAAGTGAATTGGATATATATATCAGAAAGACTAGAGACTAGTTGTTTATATGTGGGGTTCCTCCTATAAGGATTCATGGGTGCAAAACCATGTGATAGTTTTTGGATTGAAGACATGTTTGGAATAGGTAGGCAATCAAAAGGTTTTCTGCCAAGTGGTTGAAGAACAAGATGGGTCCCGAGTTGTTGAATCTTTATTGCACGATTCTCTGAGGACCACAGAACTAATATAACTTGCAAAAATGGATCTTGGAAATCTATTAAGTATTTCAGACTCAGGCATGTGCAGGAGCAAGACCTGAATAGCATGTTGTCCCCCAACAAGTTTTTGTTGAACTATCAAACAAGACAAACTTTTGTGGTTCAATTCAAACAACCCAAGCTTTTATGGTTTTTAACATATAAACTCAAAGTCAAACTGAGAAATGCTTTGTGAGAGTCACTCGTTCTATTTTACATCCCTTATGTTTAGAATAGGGGCCCCAAGGGATTGAAATCCACAGAAATCCATCAGGAGGAAGACAATTTCTTGCATTGGTACATTTACTTTCACATGTTCTGTCCTTCAGTTCAAAATGATCATCTATGTTGGTGGCATCATCATCTCTCCCACTGCTGGTTATGCTTTAAATTTCGATACAGTCTATTCTTGTATAATTCTTCGACTAAAGAACACAAGAAAATACTAGATCATCGATCTCGATATTCTACGTGCGGCTTGGGTTTTGCTGAGTCTATGGACAACTACAAGTATGTGAAATTTTAAGAAGGTGCAAAATCTATTTGGGTCTACTCTCTCAAAAAAGATTTTTGGATAGACATTCTAAGAGATTTTTATTTTGTTTCGAACCTACCCATTAATCGGGCGAGTCCAAACTGTTTGATTGCTGCATTTGATTTGGTTGAGGAGAAGTTTAAGATCTGCAGTCAATTAGCAGCAAAAAACCATATATAATTAGTTTGTTAATTGTATAGATATATGTTTTTGAAATAAGCCTTAAATTAACCAACTTGAAATTTGAAAATAAGAAAAGATAAATTTATTTTAATTTGTAACAACAAAACATTATTTGAGACTGGTGATCATAATGGTTTTAATTCTTGATGGAGATCATGTTGCCTCCATCTTCTCAATGAAGTCGAGTGTTAGAAAATGAAATTCAACCTTGAAACCTGTGTTAGAAAATGAAAAACAAAATCTTAAAAACTCTCATCACGATATCTAGAAACCAAACCAAAAAAATCTAGCTTGCTAGCTTTAATTTATGTACACGCATTCAAGGTTGAAAATATCTAATAACCCTTCACAGAAACCATTTAAAAAGAATAGTACACATTCCAGAACACCAAAATCTGTTGGAAAAACGAGAAAAAACACAAGCATATAAAAAATATTCTTGAAAACACATTTCTTTCATCAACATGGTTACCAAAAACTAAAATGGACCAAAAAAAACTATAGATATAATCAGTGACGGACCCAGGAATTCTAACCAGGTGTGGCACTTGAACACTTGAACAAAATAACAATTATATTATAAAAAATATTTAAAATTAAGATCATAGTAAAATGAGTTTTTTTACATAAAGAAAAATTGATGATTTACTTAAATTTATATAAAATAAAACAATTAGAACATTTACTCAAGATGAACTAAATAATCTTATGTTCAAAAAAATAAAAGTAAAAACAAGAAACACAACATTAAAAATTAAATAATAACAAGAAAAACAACATAAACAATAAAATTGTAATATTTATTCTTCTTAAAATAATAAATTAAAATCTTATTTTATAATAAGAAATTTTGTTTTATATTTATAATGAATTCACTTTAAATTTATACAAAAATAATTGATTAATAAATATTACTAGACATGTTTTTGATTTTTTTTTTATTCTTCTAATTATTGATTTATTGATTCGAAATAAATTATAATTATAAAATAAAGAAAAATACCAAAGATAAAATAAAATAAATCATAATAATATATGGACTATTTTAATATAATAAATTAAAATTTGAGATTTTAGGGTTTATTGATTGGAAACTAAAACTATTAGAAATAATAAAAGTTCAAAACAATAGATAATTTAATATAAAATAAATTGAATTAAGTAACCTCAGATTGAAAGTAGCTAAGAATTTGATAATGACGGAAAGAGAAAATAAATTGTTTTGTTTTAGAATAAGATAAAAATTGAGAAAGAAATTGGAAAATATGTGTAAGGTTATTGATTTGTATTGGCTTAATTCCATTGCAAAACACTCTATATTTATAATAGTTGTTGCTTATGATGTTTTTAGAAGAAAAGAAACTTCAAAGATGAAGAGCAACGTCTAGTGCAAATATCGTCTTCAAGAGGTGAAAGCGTCAAATGTATACTTAGACTTCTATCCTCTTGCAAGGCATAAGCGCACATACACACAATTCATATATGTGTGTCCCTACATCGTTGTGCAAACATTTGGTATAACACATTCACACTCATTTAAGTATACACATGCATTGGTCTCAATTAGACAAACATTGTAGAATTGCATGTTTTATGACTATCGCTTGGATATGACATACTTGTATGACATTGTGTTTATTTGTTTGTGTTTCTTGTATTTTGGACTTTAACATGATCTCATATGATTCCTCATTGAGTTCCAGTCATTTCGATTACTCATTCATTAGGTTTCGAGTCCAAACGATGTAGCTACGCTACTTTACGTTCTCATTCGTTGAGTTGTCTTTGTCGTCATTTTCCGAAATAAATTCTCAACATTTTGTCAAAGTTTTGTAGTCTTCGTTGTGAGTGAGGGAGTCATGGTTCGTAATCCAAAAACGGAGTTGAAATCGGAGTTCGGAGGCCCAGATACGGCCGAAGAACGCGAGAGGAGCGTGAGGGAGCTTACTTGGCCAAAGGCCAAGCAAAGGCAAGCCACGTGTGGCACACAGCCAGGAAAGCCCTCTGTCCACGTGCCCCACACGTGGAGGTGACGTGGCATGCAATGGTTGGTTCATTTTTCCCTCTCTTGAATTCTTTTAAATACTCTCCATTCCCTCCTATTCATTCTAAGGAGAAAATTTTGAAAAAGATGAAATCAGAAATTTTCTCTCAATTTTAGTTTTCTTATTTTGATCATAACTCTCTCATACAAAATCAAAATCGAGTGATCCAAAAACCAAAATTGTTGGTCTTGAAGAGAGCTACAAACTCCAAGCATTTTTAGAGTCATTTGAGTTCGTGATTTTTCACAGCTTGCAGATTTCTGTCCGAGATTCCATTGTTGTATGTGAAACTTCTTCTTATCACTTTCTCTTTGATCATCTCTTTTAATCTTCCTATTTGATAGATAATTTGTGTTAAGAATGATGTTAGATCATATTCTAGGGGTGTTTGATCATTTGTTAATTGAGTTTTAGCTTTGTGATTTCTCTTGAACATATATTTGCTAAACTTGATTTAACTTGAAATTGATTTTAGAAATGTTATATATGATGTGCCTCATGATATTTTCTAGGATTAATTTCATGATCTAAGAACTAGGTTTTTAGTGTGATATATTGAATATTCATACCTTGTTCTTATTGATTTACATGTCTTGATTTCTAGATACATTTGTGAATGTTTGTTGAAAGCAAATTCTAGATTATCATTAAAGATGTACATAGAGCTTGATTGATCATCTTGCTTTATTTGATTGTGCTTGCATCATTTGCATTACTTAGATCATTACCTTACGGAAAGGTTGAAGTCTCTTGTTAAGGTGAGTGAAACCTTAATTTGAGCAAGAAGACTTGGCTAGGAAAGGATTCCGGATAACCAAGCAAGAAGCCTTAGTTAGGATCAAGAGGATCTGAATAACTAAGCACAAGTCTTAGCTAGGAGTATGGCACTCCGGATGGTTGAGCTAGAGAAGCTTGACTAGAAACATTGTGGTCTAGATAGCTAAGCAAAGAAATCTTCCTAGTGGCTTTTTAGTCTTAGATAGGGAGTTGCTCTCTAGAGGTGTAGGACATACCTTGGATAGGGAGTAGGCTAGGTGATTCATTGGGCCCGAGGGTAGATTAAGAGTTGATAGCTTGAAGTGGATATCATGTGTTGATAGCTTTGAATGTATAAGTCATTTTCATATAGTAGATTGTTTTGCCGGTGGTTGTGGTATCAACCCGTGGATGTTTCCTCTTTGAGGTTTTACCACGTAAAAATCCTTGTGTCTAATTTCGTTTTAATATTTCTTTATCTTTCATATCTTACATTGATTGCATATCTTGTATATTGATTTACTCTTGTATTAGTTAAATCAATTCATTTGTTGAATCTTTTCAAGTGCGCATTTTCTTTGTTATATTCCGCATAATTTTTAATATTGGAAGAAATTGGGCCTATACCTATTCCCCCCCCCCCCCCCCCCCCCCCCCCTCTAAGTATATTTTACACTATTACTTAAGAGGATTTCAATATGGTAAAATAAAAAGATATAAAAATTATTAAAATAACATTATAAAATTAAATTTATAAAATAAGATATTCATTTTCCTTGAAAAAAGTAAATGGTGGGACTTGAACCACCATCACCAATACAAAAAAAGTGACAAAACACCAATTTTACTAAGAGGTGTTGTTTTATCATTATTGTTATTTAATATGTATATAAATAATTGAAAGAAAAATCAATTTTTTTTTTAAAAAAAAAATTGAGGTAGGGCACGGGCCCCACCTGGCCTTAAGGTGGGTCCACCCCTGGATTAAACTGATGAGAACCTGCAACAATTCTCATGCACTTCTGGTAAATTGCTGATGCGATATTGTTTCTTTCGATAGTAAGATTTATAAATTTCTTGAGAGAAAAGAAAGACTTCAAAGTCAAGAAGAGTTAAGACAATAACATATGAAGTCTAGGAGTAAGTGTATCCATTTGAGATGTGTTTTCAATGGGGTTGTTGGATGACCGAATTTATACAAGTTTGTTTCACCAAATATCTTATTTGGATTGGGGCTAACACGTCTACATATTATATACTATATATCAGTCTTACCTTTTTTGACAAATGTACATTTGGATTGAGGTAACACGTCTACATACTATATATTATTGGTATACATTTTTCGACAAATGTCATCTTTAGATTGAGGCAACACGTCTACATGCTATATATTATTGGTATACATTTTTCAACAAATATTATCTTTGGATTGAGATAACACGTCTACATATTATATAATATTAGTCTACCTTTTTTTACAAATGTCATCTTCAGATTGAGATAACATTTCTACATACCGTATATTATTGGTTTGCCGTTTTCAACATATGTCATTTTTTTGATTGAGGTAACATGTCTACATAATACTATATATTATTGGTATGCCTTTTTTCATCTTTGGATTGGGGCTAACATGGCTACATATTATATATCGGTTTTACCTTTTTCAATAAATGTCATCTTTGGAATGAAGTAACACATCTACATATATATTTATATATTATTGGTATATATACCTTATTCGACAAATGTCATCTTAGGATTGAGATAGTACGTTTATATATTATATATTATATATTGGTCAATCTTTTTCGATAAATGTGATCTTTGGATTGAGGCAATACGATTGCATACTATATTATTGGTATACCTTTTTCGACAAATTTCATCTTTGGATTAGGGCTAACGTGTCTACATATTATATATTATATATCGATCTTACCTTTTTCGACAAATATCATCTTTGGATTGAGATAACACGTCTACATAGTACTATATATATTATTGGTATGCCTTTTTTTCATCTTTGGATTGGGGCTAACACATCTACATATTATATATTATATATCAATCTTATCTTTTTCAACAAATGTCATCTTTGGATTGAGATAACACGTCTACATACTTATATATTATTGGTATACCTTTTTCGATAAATGTCATCTATGGATATAGGTAATACGTTTGCATACCATATATTATTGGTATATATGCCTTTTTTGACAAATATCATCTTTGGATTTAGGTAACACGTCTACATACTATATATTATTGGTATGCCTTTTTCGACAAATTTCATCTTTGGATTTGGGATAAGACGTCTACATATTATATATATCGGTCTTAACTTTTTCGACAAATGTCATGTTTGGATTGAGGTAACACATCTATATATTATATATTATATACTATATATTATTGGCAAGGGCGGAGGTATTTAGAGCCCAGGCTAGCTTTTTATATTAAAAAAAAAATAGAATTTTTTTTAAGCATTTGTTAAAATAAAAAGTAAAAATACAAAATAATGACAATTACAGTTGCTATTGTTTGATAATTTATAAAAATAGACTAGTTTATAATTTAATTTAATTTGGGATAATTTCAATAAATTCATTAGTGTGATATTTTCAATATTTTATTAACACTCAAAAACATTAAAGTTTATTTTGTTTGCTATTTTTTTTTTCTATATTTCCTAGTTGAATCATTGTAAATGTTTGTATGGGCAAAAATCATTATATTTTTATTATCTATAGGTACGTCTTCTTTTATTTTATTTTATTTTATTGCACATCATCTCTTAGTAGAGATGGTTGTGCACTGTTGGGTTTTGTGAAGCTTGAAACAGCTTGAGGATCGAATTTCGGCAGAAGAGGCGGCATAGCTCGCGGCTCGGACAAGGAGCTCCAACCACGGCACACACAGCGGTGGAGTCCAGAGGGATGACGCTATGTAGACCGCGTGGCAGACATGGTACCCATGCCGTGGTCCAAGGGGCGAAGTTTTCCAGAGGTGATACGCGGTGTTCTGAGTGGTGGAGAACATAGGCATAACCACGGTATGGGACGCTGGCTGTAGACTGCGACCCAGACTGCAGTAATGACGAATCTTGCGCAAATCAGGAAAACTTGTGCAAAAAGAAAAGTAATCCTTTAGGGTTTTGGCTTACCCTAGTGCTCCTATATAAATACCACCATTATGTAAACCCTAAGTTGGTGAGAAAAAGTTGCTAGAAAGATAGAGAGCAAATTATAGAGAGACTGGGAGATTGAATCAACTCTGAAAATAGTGGATTAAGTGCGGTGCGCTCCGTGGATGTAGGCAAATTGCTGAATCACATAAAATCTTTGGTGTTATCTTTTTTTCTTCTTCTTCTTATTGCTTGAATATTATATATGTGTGTTTAGATTTGTGTGTGCGACTTTTCTTACAACAATTGGTATCACTTCTACATTGGTGGTTAGAGGCTCAAGCCTCACCGTACGTAATTTTAAAAGCATGTGTGGGGGGTTTTCTCCCGATTTGTTCGGAATAGATATTCGAGCCGCATAAGTCCCGGCAGTCCTATTGTAATAGTTGTAAATTGTAATATTTCAACAAAATAAAAAGGTACGTACTTTTTAATTAAGAATATTTTATTGTAAGGTTTGCTTAAGAAAAAAACTTTGCACTACCACCCAGTGTGGCTTGAGTAGAAAATTACGTTCATTCAACATAACAATGGCTTAGATACGAGTCGCCGCACCACACCGTAGGTGTATACCCTAAAAAAAATTATACTTAGCCAACCCAGACAATTAGTCCTAGCTTCACCCTTAATTATTGGTATGCCTTTTTTTCATCTTTGGATTGGGGCTAACACATCTACATATTATATATTATATAAAGATCTGACATTTTTCAATAAATGTCATCTTTGGATTGAGATAACATGTCTACATACTTATATATTATTGGTATAGCTTTTTCGACAAATGTCATCTTTGGATATAGGACATTCATACTATATATTATTAGTATGTCTTTTTCAACATATGTCATCTTTGGATTTCGGTAAAAACGTCTACATATTATATATTATTGGTTTTCCTTTTTCAACAAATTTCATCTTTGGATTAGAGATAACACATCAGGTTCGAAAATTTTATAGCACTCTTTACAGGTCTCTTAATCTTAAACTAGGTGTTTTACGGTTTCAGCCTTGGATTTCGGATTTTAATCCGACATCACAAAAGTTTTCAAATGCTCAGGTTTGGGTCTGTTTTTATGATCTGTCATGGGAATACTGGCATCCGAATATTATTTATTATTTAACTAGATAGATCGGTGTGCCTTTACTGTTGGACAGGGCTACGGTGGAGAGTGATTTTAGACATTTTGCGCATGTTCTAGTGGATATTGATATGTCTACTGTGCCTCCATCTTCTTTGCTTCTTGAGAGGGATGATTCTCATAGTTCTTTCATTTCGGTGAAATATGAGAATCTCCTGGCATTTTGTTCTACTTGTTCCTCAATTGGTCATTTTTCCAATGCTTATTGTTGGAAAAAGTCTAGAAAGAGGATTCATGTTAGTTCTGGTAAGCCCGTTTTGGCTAGAAATGGTCCAGTCACGGTTGTTGTTGATGAGGGGTTTCAAGTTCCTTGCAACCGTGCTTCTCAACTGATTTTTCATCCCGTTTCTGTGCCTTGGGCGAAAATTCTGATTTCTAATGTCTTTGCCACTATTCAACAGGATTTAGGGTCTGTTGTGGTTCATTCTTCGGTAGGCTCAAATCTGATTTTGGGTATGGTTTATTCTGCTAGTTTAATTGATTCGCCATGTTTAACTTCTTTAGTGGCTCATACTACTTCAATGGTGGCTGCTCAAGTCTGTTAGTCCCAGCAGGTAGGGCAAAGCAATAATTATCTTATTGTTGTCCCTATTCCTTCCTCCAGTGTGGGAGCAAGGCATGTTTCTTCAGAGGGCCCCTCTTTTATTCTTGATGTTTCGGCTAGTGCCATTATCTTGATATCTTCAGCTATTTCGATGGTCAGGCATGAGTCAAAGGTTGGTAGGGATACTATTTCTTTGTTGGTTTCTTTTGCTCAACCCATTATTTCTTCAGTGGTTTCGGTTTATGAGTTGGACAATAGAGCGGATATAGTTTCTCCTTCAGTTGAAAGGGTTGATCAGGTAGTTTTACGGGTTGGATTCGAATCTTCACGTTCCCCTATTTTTACTGTGGACTCTGATGTTTGGTTCCAGGGTCCTGAGCGTCCATTGTCTGACTCCTAAGCTGAATTTCGCCTCATTGCTAATTCTTTCTAGGCTGACCAGGTTGAGGAAGAAGAGTTAGATGATACTACTATTTCTCTGAGGTCTATTAGGATTGCGCTCATATTGGCTTCTCATAAGTCTAGGTCCCGGGCTCTTCCGAGGGTTTCTGATTATTAGTATCTTATTTGGAATTGTCATGGGATTGGGAATAGTTCTACGAGGCGGGTTCTTAAAGATCTATGTCGTTTGCATCGTCCCTATTTGTTGTGCATTGCTGAGCCTATGGTGACTTTTTCTTCTCGTGCTTCTAGGTTTTGGTCTTCTATTGGTCTGCACTTTGTATGAGAGAATGACAGAGATGGGTTATTGCCATCCATTTGGGTATTTGCTTGCGATTCCATTTCTGATGCTCAGGTTGTGTTCTTTCATGAGCAGCAGCTTACTCAGTTGCATTGGTATACCTTGGTTTATGCAAGTACTTATGTGTTGGCTCGTCGCTTGCTTTGGCAGTTTCTTAAGAATTTGGTTGATCTGGTTTCTTCCTCTTGGTTGGTTGTGGGAGATTTTAATGTGGTTTTGGGAGCTCATAAGTCTTTGAGTTTTCGTTATCCTTCTCAGAGTTCTTATGCAGATTTTGGATCGATGACTATGAGCTCATTAGTATTCGTTCTCAGAGTTCTCATTTCACGTGGGCTAAGGGTCGCTATACCCGTACTCATGTTTAGAGGAGATTAGATAAGGCTTTAGTTTCGGATGGTTGTATTTCCAGTTGGCGCGATATTTTGTACGTGGCTCTTCCCCATCGATTTTCTGATCACTGTCTGTTGTTAATTCAGTTTTCAAACATCGACATCTCTTGTCCTAGGCCTTTTCAGATTCAGAGAATATGGTTGGATCATCCTAACTTCTTGGCCACAGTTCATAGAGTTTGGAGTTCCCCTTCAGTGGGTAGGCCTCCTCACGTAGTGATTAACAAGCTAAAATGTTTGAAAAAGGTTCTTAAGTCTTGGAATTGAGAGGTTTTCAGTGATCTCAAGTCCGACATAAAAATGAAATCAACTGAGCTTCAGTCGGTTCAACTTCAAATGTTTGATATGATCAGGGTTTCTCTAAAGAGCTTTTCCTAGTCAAATCGTGCGTTCATCATGATCTAGATGTGTAATTGCGTAGACATGAATGTTTTCTCCGTGATCGGTCCATGGTAAAATGGCTCTGTAATGGTGATCGAAACTTTGCTTTCTTTCATGCCTCTAATCGGCACCGGCAATATCGGAAGGCTTTATCTACTCTTTTGATTAATGGGGTGCTCTAGAATGATCGTTTGGTTATTATGGATCATATTGTAGATTATTATTCGACTTTTTTTCCTCTAATTCTTCTAGGGTCAGATATGATTTTTCAATGGTGGATGAAGTGATTCCTAATATGGTGACGGTTGTCAAGAATGATTTTTTGATTGATATTCCTTCTACTGAGGATATTCATGATGCAGTTTTTGCTATAGATGCGAGTTCTACCCCTAGGCCGGATGGTTTCTCTAGTAAATTTTATTAGCATTGTTAGGAGGCTGTCGGTGGCGATGTTGTCCTTGCTGTTTAAGATTTGAAGCTCTTGCTCTTGAAGTGGATTATACATTTGAAGTTCTTGCTCTTGAAGTCTTGAGATGCCATGAAAATTGCCAATCACGATCTCAATGTTGAGCACAAGAAGATCCTAATCTACCCATTACAAAAAAGCATCACAATGTGGTTTGTCACATAAATAAGTCAATCACAAAATGGAGAACCTTACAAAAATTATTATTATTATCAATTAGTTTAATTTTAAAAACATTTAAATATATTTTTTTTTCCTATATTATTAATTATTTATTCTAATTAGGGCATTATAGGTATATTCCAACTAGTAGATATTTTAAAATTTTCAACCAAACGGTCTCAGAAGCTCTTATGAATACAAAAGCTCTTTTGAAATACATTATCCAAACAGTCTCCGAAAAGCTCAAGCTTTTACTTCTCTTCTTCCACTGTCAAAAGCATAAAGTAAAAGCTATCTCAAATGAGCCAATTGTCCATTTGGGTTTCGTGTAAGTGTTTGATGTAGGATACATCTGAAAGCTTCCGTGAAAAGGTAAACGATGTTCGTTTTTGGATCATAATATACTATTGAAATCATCTTGACGAGACCTACGTTGTCATCGGATACCCTGTGCTGTAGTTTTACCAAAATTCATGGTTTCGGCCTTTATTTTTAAGTTTTTTCCTTTTTAGATAGTATTCTTCGAATCATAATAACTTTAAGTAGAAATTTCCCTTTTCATTAAGATTTTTTTTTTCTTTTTGGTTAATTTATGTGAAAGCACTATTAACACAACTTTGTCCCTTGAAAATTAAATAACATGAAGGATTTTTCACTTCAAATTATATACAATAAAATTGGTTTGAAAATAATATGAAGGATCAATATCAATTTTACTTTTGAACCCAAGTGCAATTGCTTACGGAAAAAAACTGATTTGTCTCACTACCAAAAAAAAAAAATGGTCTTTTGCGACGGCCAAATGCTGTTGGAAAGAAGATTTCCTATCAAAAATACGTTTTTCCAATAAATAAAAAAAATTGTTAGAGGCCGTCACAAATACACTCGTCACAAATAACCATTTAATGACGAACCGTCACAAATACCACATTTTCCGACGGTCATGACCATCGGAAATAATGGAAATGCCATCGGTAATAGTAATGAAAGGTGGTCAAAATTACTTGTATTTTTGAAAAATATATATATTAAAAGAATATTAAAACATTTTTTTTAAATTGGATATAGTCATGTTAGTAGACATAATTAAAAATAACTAAATGCTCTATTACTTACTAAGAATTTTGCTATATTTTATATTTAGTTAATTTAGTCAAGTGTAGCCTTAAAGTAGACTTCTTATTAGTACATTTTTTTGTCCCTAAAGTTTGATCTATATTGCCTAATTTTCTTATAGTAGTCGTCACAAATTATAAGTTTTTTTTACATTACTTAAGTTTTTTTTAATTAATTATGACATAATAATTTAAAATTCAAAATTGAACCAAAATATTTGGCGGAAAATTTCATAGAGTGATTTCGCTAAAAAAGATAGTGATAAATAACAAAATAGTAGAGGAAATAGGGGGTTTTGTCACTCTTTTAAAGTGGGTTTGCAAGACTACCACCACTTTAATAATTTGAGTTTAAATGACACCTATTATGGTGAATAGACAAAAATACCCCCATAGTTTTGATTTTTTCTTTTTTTTTTTTTTACTTTCCAACTTTTTTTTTGTTCTTCTTCATCTTCTTCATCAGACCTCCATTGGAGGTCTGTTCATTCGACCTCCAATGGAAGTCGAAATCAAGCTCCATTAGAGGTAGATTCAACCTCCATTGGAGGTCAAAGTCGTTTGACCACCGTTGGAGGTCGATTTGACCTCCAATGGAGATCGATGAAGAAGAAGATGAAAAAAAAATTTTGAAAATTTTTATTTTTGACCAATAAGTCTTAAAAATTATAAAAATACCCCAAAAGTCTCGAATACTACAAAATAAATCTCGAAAATACCCAATAAGTCTCGATCCGAGACTTATTAAATCTTTAAAATTACAGAAAAATCCAATAAGTCTCGAAAATTATAAAATACCCAATAAGTCTTGGAAATACCCGAAAAGTCTCGGAAACTACAAAATAAGTCTTGAAAATACCCAATAAGTCTTGGTGGGTATTTTCGAAACTTATTTTGTAGTTTTCAAGACTTTGGGGGTATTTTTGCAATTTATGAGACTTATTGGACAAAAATAAATTTTTTATATTTTTTATATTTTTTCTTCTTCTTCTTCATCGACCTCCATTGAAGGTCGATTTTGACCTCCATGGAGGTCAATTAGACCTCCAATGGAGGTCAAACGACTTCTACCTCTAATGAAGGTCGAACAACTTCTACCTCCAATGAAGGTCGAACGAAGAGGTCTGTTTGACCTCCATTGGAGGTCCAACAAAGAAGATAGTGAAGAACAAAAAAAATGGAAAACTGAAAAGTAAAAATAAAAAAACAAAAAAAAACTATGGGGGCATTTTTGTCTGTTCACCATAATAGGTGTCATTTAAACTCAAATTATTAAAGTGGTGATAGTCTTAAAATGCACCCGCAAAAAGGTGCTATATAATTTTCGAACCCCAAAATAGTATATATAGTGATGCATTTATAATATTGCCTACAAGTCACTTTAGTTTTTGGTAATCTAAAAATTATCACATACATTCATTTATAATTTATTGATTAATACGATAATAATAAATTAATAATTTTTTCCATGACAAATTGTAACAAATGATGTAGAAAATAGTACCACATTTTCGACAGTGTTATAGCTCTTAAAAGTCGGAAATGTGGGCAACAGTAACAACTTTCGACTATTTCTGACAGCCATTAGACCGTCGAAAATGTTGTACAACTTTTTTCATCATTTCCGACTGCACTTTTTGTGCCGTCGGAAATATGGTCAACATTGACAAGTTATTTGATTATTTCTGACAGCATTATTTCGACCGTTGGAAATGTTAGTAACATTGACGGTTTATTCGACTATTTTCAACGGCCATTAGACCATTGGAAATATGATGTTATTTTTTTCATCATTTCCGACAGTGCTAATAGGACCGTCGGAAAATGTTGAATTACTAATGATAATCAGTGCTGTCGAAAATATATAGTTTGTCACTGATAGACAATTTTTTTTAGTGTCTATAAAATCTTACTCTTGAAGTTGTTGACAGAAAAAAAAAAGGGTAACATTTTCAGGTATTCAAACAATGACAATTGCAGTGCAGCTGGTAGGACACACCACTAAACTCTTTAAAAAGCTTGTTCGCTTTTGAAAATGGAGGGCACTACATTACATTTTTCAAAATAATGTCTTTCTTTCTTCTTTTCTTTCTTTCTTTGTGCAATTAATATTTATAAAATTATTTTTGTCTTTATCTTACTATATTATCTTACATTTTTCTATTACATAAATCAATTTCGTAATTGCCAAAATGACTGCGTCAACTAAATGGTTAGTTCTAGACTTTAACAAATGTAAAGAACAAATTATTATACATATAATATATATACTATATAGTATATAGTATGTACAAATTAGAAGTAGTTAACAAAAGAAGTCACATTTTACATTTCTTTTTAGTAATTAATCACCTTTAAACATTGAAGAGGCAAGTGTTTTTTCTTTACTTTATTAAGGGTTGGTCAATCTTTGCCTTAATTGATGCATTAAAGAAGATTCTATCTGACAAAAGTTGGATGAATAAAAAGAAGGAATATATGGGTTTATATATCCAAGAAATGATTATACTTTGTTGTTTCAAATGCATGTCATTCACACTCATGGATTAATTGTATGGGATTATAGATTTCACACAAATTAATTAAGGGAACTCAAGACTAATATATAAATCATGAACCAATAATTAATGTGATTCATGATCAATCTCCCTCAACCAACCTTAGAGAGAGACTTTAATAATTAATTGTGTTTGTGCATCAAATGGGTGGGGAGTGTGCTATTAAAACCAAATCTCTTCTTCTTGTTTTTCTTTTTCTTTTTCTTTTTTGAAAAGGAAAAACCAAATCACTTCTGATTTGTCTAAAAATAAACATGAACCCCCATTGATTAATTTTTTAAAATTCTAAAATTACCATAAATCTCTCAAAAACAATATCAAAAATCTCAATTAAGATTCATATATAAAACCAATCAGAAACTAACTTTTTGAGATCTTTCCAAACAATGGGAATCTAACTACCAATAATTAGGCCAAGCATATGATGAAGTTAACCCAAATTAAGTAACTATGAAGATTCAAACCATTGATTATTGAAAATAATATATACGATGGAATGATTGTACATATCCTCATCTAATATACAGAGTAACAGAGACACAAGTAACACTTAATTATTTCCTTGAATATGCATTTCCTACTCAGTATATCCTCCATTAATTTTATCTCTTGGATACTAAGTTTCATTTCCAAATCATGGAAGAAAAACAAAGCAAAAGAAAAGAAAAAGTAGCTCATGATCAAACAAAAAAAGCAAGATGAAAGATTCAATCAAGAAACTTAGTGGTAAATAGGGACCCCCTCATATAGGACTATACAAAAGGGGAACTAGACTTCCATTATTAATTATTATATATATGTATTATCTTTTAATTATTAAAGGTAATAAAAAGCTAGAATTGACATGAAAAATCTGATGATTCCTTGGCCAATAAAAGAAAGTAATTTAATTTCCCACTTTTTCTTTATTTTTCTCCTCTTTGAATACATTGAAATTTATATGTATGGCACAATGGACAACGCCTGCCTCATTGTAGACAATCTCCTATCTATATACCCATCTCATAGAGCTTACCAGTGGCAAAGCAATTCACAAAGCCACAAAGGTGAGCCAATCCCTCCTCATCTTTCCACTCACAATACTTCCCACTAAAAAAAAAAAAAAAAAGCTCTCTAAAAATCAAGCTTTCCACTCTCCATATATCCATATCATTTAATAAAGCTGAATTTGCCACATCTCACACAGTTAGCTAGCGAAGACACACACGAGTCTGGACTAACTTATAATAAGTCTTATCACTAACCTATCGGTGAATTCGGAGTTCGGACTATTAATTTATAGAAATTGGGTTGCCTAAATACTAAACAAAAGCAAAATCGTGAAAATGAAGAATCTTATATATAAAAAAAAGTCAAGCAAATTGCAAGATATGCATCATAAACAACAATATGAAAAGAAGCTTTAATAATCTTCATTGATTATCATCACTTACAATTATTTCTCAATATTTTCAGTACTCTTTATAACTTACAAAACACTTGAAATTAAACCAGCAAAAACAGATAAAAACAGCTCTACACCAATCTGAAAAAAAAAATGAAAAAAAAAAAAACATTCAAAAATACCAAGCATGCATGAACAGAAATTAAGAACTATATTATCTCTCTCTATATATATGTTAGTAAATATTCATGATTATTCAAATACTAGTAGAACACTGTGTTCCTTGCTTAGAACTGAGAGGACCAGTTGGAAGAGTTGGTCCAAAATCCATGACAGCAACACAGTTGACATTAAACCTGTACTTGCCTGAAACCCAAGTCCCAACCTTCCACCTCAGCTTCCCATTCATCTTCAGGTTCAAAACCAACTTCCCAGCCGTCTGATCACGACCCACTTCATATCTAAAAGACGCCGCCACAGGCAGGCCTGTCCCGACCAGAGAAGCTGTCAACAGGTTGGTGTCTTGGTGCCCCTGATAAAAAGGTGGAAGATAAGAGTCAACAGTGATTTGCTGCCCTTTATAAGCAGCATAGACCTGTAACTCGTCGTAGTAGATGCCGACTTTTTGATTAGGGTTCTTGGAGAGCAATGTGAGCTGGATGGAGGAGTTGAGGAGGTGAGTGGTGGAGAGGTTGAGTTGGTAGATGTCAGCTTCTCTGAGAGAGAATTGGGGTTTTGAAGGGTGGAGGAGGAGCCAGATTAGGAGGATGAGTGAGAGGATTGAAGTGAAGAAAGTTGAGAGAGCACAGAAGAGCTTCTTGTAGTGCTTGTCAATGTTTAGGGTTTGCTTCTCACCACAGTGTTTTGGAGACTTGGAGAAGACTTGAGACATTTGCAAGAGAGAAAAAAAACAGAGAGAGAGAAAGAGAGAGAGAGAGAGAGAGAGAGAAGGAAGTTTACAAGGCTAAGGAAGGAGAGTGGTGATGGGGTTAATAAAGGAAGAAATGGGAAACATGAGAAAAAAGAAACAATTATTTTGAGGTTTTGGTCACTCATGCAATCATGCTTTTGACTGGCAGCTGCTCTTGTTTGTTGTTGTTGGTGGTGGTGAAGATTATTAATCGTAAGAATCTTCTTCTTGAATTTATCAAAAATCCCATCCAAATACGCTTTAGATACGGTTGTTTTGTAGTTTAAATTTTTGGGTCTGTCTCTTACTACTATCTCATATGGTTTGGTGGTGAAGAACGATCATTCATATTTAACCGGCAGCAACAGAAGATGATATATAAAAACTAAAACTATAACTAAAAAAAATGTTAAAATCTCTTTCCCTCACTCTATTTGAGTTTCTTGTTTTATTGAATATGTCTTGGGCTAAGGGGTGTTAAATGTGTGTTCGGCATATATCATATGTATCCACGTTACATATTGTGACTATGTGAGGGAGCTAGTTAACGTATCAAATCTCATAACCCTTGGATCAGTTTCTAACATTTTAAGCTTTTGAATCTAAGTATTCATGGACTACTTGTTGAATCAAGTGGCTGTGATTTGATTAATCTGTTTGGAAGATTTCATATCAACCATTGGATCAGTTGACCATGCTCTCTGATGGGTGATATATCATATATAGCACAATAATGATGACCAAAGTAGGAGTTGAAATGAACTCAGTCATAACCATTTTTTTCTTCTTTAAATATTGTTTTTCAAAAGTAACATGTTTGAATTTTACACTCCTAAAAGACATTAAATCATTGCACTTCCAGTTGTTGTTAAATAATTATTCGGTTGCTTCTATAAGTTTCTGAACTTTTTAAACAAAATATTATTTAAGTGGAAATGGACAAATCTAGCCATCTAATTTATGTAAAAATTATTTTTAATTTTGATTTAAATTTTAACGGTTTAAAACCATCTTTTAATAATTTATTTCAATCCCTAACTAAAATTACACAAATACATCCAACGACTTAATTTTTTTAATTTTTCTACTTTTCTTCCTTTCTTCTTCTTCTCTTCCACAAAAGTTATATTCTTCTCTTATTCTCTTCTTTCCTTTTATTTCTCTTCTTCTTCCATTATCAACTTCAACAAATATTTGAATCCTATTTTTACAACAACAACAGAAAAAAAAAAAAAAATCTCTAGAAACTCAAATTGTCAAGTAAGCTTGGTTCCAAAAAACGTGAAACCTTACAATTTTTCCCAAAAAGCGTGAAACTTTGTTCTTGGTGAAAAAACATGAAACCTTTAAAAAAAAAAAAAAAAAAAAAAAGTAAAACATAACCCTAATAAAATGATGTAACAAGTGATTTGTCACCGGTACCACATCATCCCATGATTTGTTTGGTGATGAGTCATTTTGGTTGTATAGTATTACTCTTAGTAAAAATATGATATATATTAAGAATTGAACCCATTACCTCAAAAGACAACAATTACAACTTAACCAACAGAATTAAATAGTTGTAAGATGAAACCTTGTAAAACCTAAAACTTTGGAGAAAAACATGAAACCTTGTAAGATCCTAAATCTTTATTGGCTTGATTCCATTGCAAAACTCTCTTTATTTGTATTGATTAGTTGCTTAGGTGATTCTTGAAGAAAAGAAGCTTCAAAGGTGGAAAGCAGCGTCTCATGCAAATGTCGTCTTCAAAAGGGAAAGCTCGTTCTTGGATGCTAAGGTATCAAGATCCTTCTTCCTTTTGCAAGGCGTAAGCGCACATACACATAATTCATTCATGTGTGTGCCTGCATTGTTGTGCAAACTTTTGTTATAACATATTCACACTCATTTAAGTATGCACATGCATTGGTCTCATATAGACAAACATTGTAGAATTGCATGTTTTATGACTATCGCTTGGATATAGCATGCTTGTGTGACATTGTGTTTATTTGTTTGTGTTTCTTGTTTTTTGGGCTTGAACATGATCTTTTATGACTCCCTATTGAGTCCCGGTCATTTCGGTTACTCATTCATTAGGTTTCGAGTCCAAACGATGTAGCTACGCTACTTTGCGTTCTTATTCGTTGAGTTGTTTTCGTCATCATATTCCGAGATGATTTCTCAACCTTTTGTCAAAGTTTCATAGTCTTCGTTGTGCATGAGGGAGTCACAATTCGTAATTGGAAGACGGATTTGAAATTGGAGGTCCGAGGCCCGGATACGGCCGAAGAACGAGAGAGGAGCGCGAGGGAGCGCGAGGGAGCTTACTTGGCCAAAGACCAAGCAAAGGCAAGCCACGTGTGGACCACGTGTGGCACACGGCCAGGCAAGCCCTCTGCCCATGTGTGCCACATGCGCTCCACACGTGGTGGCTGATGTGGCATGCTTTGATTGGGTCGTTTTCCCTCCCTTGAATTCTTTTAAAAGATCTCCTCCTTCTCTCCAAACATGATTTGAAGAAAATTGAAAAAGAAAGAGTGTGCAGAATTCTTCAAGATTTTAGGTTTCTTATTTCAATCATAACTTTCTCATACGAACTCGAAATCGATTGATCCAAAAGGAAACAATGTTGGTCTCGACAAGAGCTACAAACCCCAAGCATTTTTAGAACCAGTTGACTTCGTCATTTTTCCCAGCGATCTGATTTCAGTACGAGGTTCAATTGTTGTATGTGAAACTTCTTCTTCTTACATTTCTTTTGATCATCTTTTTGATTCTTCCTAATTGATTGTTGAAATGTGTTGAGAAGTATTTTAGATCATATGCTAGGGTTGTATGATTGATTGTTTGTTTGAGTTTTAGCCTTGTGATTTAAATTGAACATATTTTGCTAAACTTGATTAAGCTTGAAATTGTTTCTAGAAATGATATATGTGATGTGCCTCATGATATTTTCTAGGTTCAATTCCATGATCTAAGAACTAAGATTTTCTTGTGATATATTGAATATTCATATCTTGTTCTTATTGTCTCACATGCTTTGATTTCTAGATAGATTTGTGATTGTGTGTTGAAAGCATAATTCTAGTTTATCACTAAGCATGTACATTTAACTTGATTGATCATCTAGCTTTATTTTATTGTGATTTGCATCATTTGCATCACTTAGATCTGAAACAAATTATAGGTGTGTATAAAACTATCTAGAGGGGGGTGAATAGATTTTATCCGATTTTACCCAATTTTCGTGTATGGTCAAGATTACGAAAATACCTCTAATAGTCAATATAATATAGCAAGTGTAATATGGTGCGAAATATAAATAACATTTGATATTTACGTGGAAACCCTCACGGGAAAAACCACGGGCTAGTAAGTGCGCCACACTCGAACCTCGAATCCACTAAATGTGTTAAAGATTACAACCTAATCCTGGTATATAATCACACACCTACCTAATCCCGGTATAAGTGGACCTAATCCTATTGCTTGTGATTTACGCAACCTAATCTCGGAAGTTACACAAGTCTCACTTCTCAATGAAGAGATAATACAACCTAAGTGAATATATGAAATATCCAAAAATACAATTAGAGCTAGGTAACCCTATATGCTTATCTAGGATGACAATTTTGCAATTAGAATAATCCTAGATATCAATGGCTAAATGACATGTCAATTAGCTTATCTAAACATAGATTATGAAAACCTAGATAGTTATCACAATACAACTCTCAAACAATCAATACACTAATCTCAATCTTGTATCTAAAATATATATGAAATACATACAAGTGATGAATGAGATTGCTTGTTAAGAAAGACACAAAATATGTAAGATATTAGTGAAAAACTTACCAAGCAAAATGTGTTGAAGAATCCATACAAAATAACATCTAGATGATCATGGATGATGCTAGATGATGATTGATGATCATGGAAAAGTGTTTGAGTAATCAAAGGTGAGTTCTTTAGTGAAATTTTTCTCTTGGAAAAATATGCTAAGTAAAAAAGTGATTTGTGATTATGTGTTGAATGCATAATTCTAGTTTATCACTAAGCATGTACATTTAGCTTGATTGATCATCTAGCTTTATTTGATTATGATTTGCATCATTTGCATCACTTATATCTGAAACAAATTATAGGTGTGTATAAAACTATCTAGAAGTGGCCGATTTTACCCAATTTTCGTGTATGGTCAAGATTACGAAAATACCTCTAATAGTCAATATAATATAGCAAGTGTAATATGGTGCGAAATATAAATAACACTTGATATTTACGTGGAAACCCTCACGGGAAAAACCACGGGCTAGTAAGTGCACCACACTCGAACCTCGAATCCACTAAATGTGTTAAAGATTACAACCTAATCCCGGTATATAATCACACACCTACCTAATCCCAGTATAAGTGGACCTAGTCCAATTGCTTGTGATTTACGCAACCTAATCTCGGAAGCTACACAAGTCTCACTTCTCAATGAAGAGATAATACAACCTAAGTGAATATATGAAATATCCAAAAATACAATTAGAGCTATGTAACCCTATATGCTTATCTAGGATGATAATTTTGCAATTAGAATAATCCTAGATATCAATGGCTAAATGGCATGTCAATTAGCTTATCTAAACATAGATTATGAAAACCTAGATTATGAAAACCTAGATAGTTATCATAATACAACTCTCAAACAATCAATACACTAATCTCAATCTTGTATCTAAAATATATATGAAATACATACAAGTGTTGAATGAGATTGCTTGTTAAGAAAGACACAAAATATGTAAGATATTAGTGAAAAACTTACCAAGCAAAGTGTGTTGAAGAATCCATGCAAAATGACATCTAGATGATCATGGATGATGCTAGATAATGATTGATGATCATGGAAAAGTGTTTGAGTAATCAAAGGTGAGTTCTTTAGTGAAATTTTTCTCTTGGAAAAATATGCTAAGTAAAAAAGTGATTTGTGATTATGTGTTGAAAGCATAATTCTAGTTTATCACTAAGCTTGTACATTTAGCTTGATTGATCATTTAGCTTTATTTGATTATGATTTGCATCATTTGCATCACTTAGATCTGAAACAAATTATAGGTGTGTGTAAAACTATCTAGAGGGGGGTGAACAGATTTTATCTGATTTTACCCAATTTTCGTGTATGGTCAAGATTACGAAAATACCTCTAATAGTCAATATAATATAGCAAGTGTAATATGGTACGAAATATAAATAACACTTGATATTTACGTGAAAACCCTCACAGAAAAAACCACGGGCTAGTAAGTGCACCACACTCGAACCTCGAATCCACTAAATGTGTTAAAGATTACAACCTAATCCCGGTATATAATCACACACCTACCTAATCCCGGTATAAGTGGACCTAGTCCAATTGCTTGTGATTTATGCAACCTAATCTCGAAAGCTACACAAGTCTCACTTCTCAATGAAGAGATAATACAACCTAAGTGAATATATGAAATATCCAAAAATACAATTAGAGCTAGGTAACCCTATATGCTTATCTAGGATGACAATTTTGCAATTAGAATAATCCTAGATATCAATGGCTAAATGGCATGTCAATTAGCTTATCTAAACATAGATTATGAAAACCTAGATAGTTATCATAATACAACTCTCAAACAATCAATAAACTAATCTCAATCTTGTATCTAAAATATATATGAAATACATACAAGTGATGAATGAGATTGCTTGTTAAGAAAGACACAATATGTAAGATATTAGTGAAAAACTTACCAAGCAAAGTGTGTTGAAGAATCCATGCAAAATGACATCTAGATTATCATGGATGATGCTAGATGATGATTGATGATTATGGAAAAGTGTTTGAGTAATCAAAGGTGAGTTCTTTAGTGAAATTTTTCTCTTGGAAAAATATGCTAAGTAAAAAAGTGATTTGTGATTATGTGTTGAAAGCATAATTCTAGTTTATCACTAAGCTTGTACATTTAGCTTGATTGATCATTTAGCTTTATTTGATTGTGATTTGCATCATTTGCATCACTTAGATCTGAAACAAATTATAGGTGTATATAAAACTATCTAGAGGGGGGTGAACAGATTTTATCCGATTTTACCCTATTTTCGTGTATGGTCAAGATTACGAAAATACCCCTAATAGTCAATATAATATAGCAAGTGTAATATGGTGTGAAATATAAATAACACTTGATATTTACGTGGAAACCCTCACGGGAAAAACCACGGGCTAGTAAGTGCACCACACTCGAACCTCGAATCCACTAAATGTGTTAAAGATAGGGCTGTCAAAATGACCCGTGACCCGCGAACCCGACACGAACCCGAGGTTGATAATTGGGTTCGGGTCGGCTTTAAACGGGTTCGGGTCATCAACGGGTTAACCTGTTTAACCCGTATACGTATACGGGTCGTGTCGGGTTTAGCTATACGGGTTCGCGGGTGACCCGTTTAACCCGTTTAGTAAATAAGGTTATTTTGTTATTTTATATTATATAGGGGTTGTTACTGATATTTGTTATAGCATATAAATATAATAATATATCTCATTCTCACTTTCTGTCAAACAAGAGCAACGCAGCAGCAAACACCAAACACACTCCAAGTCTCCTACTAAACCCTAACCCTAACTCTTCTAAGTCAAAATTAGTATCCATCGGTCGCCGATTCTCGTCGCCGGCACATCTCTCTTTAAGTCTTCAGTCTTCCACTCTTCCCTACTTGTCCAGACGTCCAACCGCCGTTCGTCTCAAGTCTTAGGTTCGTGATTTCTTCTTGATTTCTTGATTTCTTCTTGATTTCTTGATTTCTTCTTGATTTCTTCTTGATTTCTTCTTGATTTCGTGTTGTCTTGTACTCAATTCATTGTTGATTCATATATATTTTAGAAATAAATTGTTGTTAAGTTTATATTTTTGAAAGAAAATATATTTTTAGTTAAGGGGACCTGGTAAATTGGAATTTGAACTGAGTTGGGGTTTGTTTTTGGGTTCGATTGTGGGTCTTCGTTTTTCTTCTCTTCTGTTCTGTTGCTGCTCTGCTTCTTTTGTTTTCCTTGCTTGTGTTTTTTTGGCGTGCTGGACAGCATGGTGTGGGTGTGTTGGAAAATGGAAGGTACTGCAGCTGATATTGGTCCTTCGAACCATATAAAACTTTATTAATTAATTGATAAATTAATACTTATTAATTTATAAATATATTAAAAGTGTATTGTATATATATATTTTTTAATTTCAAACATGCATCGTACTCCTTTAATTAATTTAGATTCGATGTATAATTTTTTATTAATGTGTTTTATCGATCTAATGAATATAATTTTACAATCACTTTTTCAAACTTTTAACGAGTGACGTGTCTTAATTCCTGGAGTTTAGAAGCTTGTTGGGATAGGGTGGTTAGTGCTTTTTGTTGTTTTTGGCGTGTCCTTTTGTTGTTGCTTGGCTTCTTGCCTTCTTAATATATTAGTATATGTGTTTCAGTGTTTGTGTCTTTGACTCTTTGTGATTATCTTATCTATAATTAAATTATATATTGTTTAATTATATATTTAATCTGTTGTTTTAATTAAATTATTTAATATATAATTTTATATACTGTTTTGCAGTATGGATTTTGATTCAAACAATGAAATGGACGGCAATATTCCTAGTTTGGGAGATGAAGAGCTAGGCGATGATGGTGAGGAACAACCAGAGGCAAATAGCAATAGAAGGCCAAATACCTCAACTGAGAGTGGGATTGGAGTTACTCGAAAAAGAAGTCGCACTTCCGATGTGTGGTCGGAAGTGCGACTTCTTTCGTGATGGTAGACAGAAATGCACAGGGGAAACAACAATTCAAGTGCAAGTATTTGTGTATTTGTGTATTTGTGACTTTATTTGAACTTTAAATTTGGATCACTTTATGGATTAATGTATTTGAACATTGTATGGATTATGGTCCATAATTTATGGAGTTGTAACTTGTAAGACAAATCAGTATTTTTTTTATTATTTGAACTTTGTGGTCAAACGGGTTAAACAGGTCATACGGGTTAAACGGGTCAAATGGGTCAAATGGGTCACGGGTTAAATGGGTCACGGGTCACGGGTCACAGGTCAACCCGTATAATCCGATCCGATTAGATTTTAAACGTGTCACGGGTCAACCCGTATAACCCGTTTGAATAATCGAGTCATGTCGTGTCATAGGGGTCTGACTCGTTTACTTAATCGGGTCGTGTCGGGTTGAGTCTAAACGGGTTGACCCGTTTAATTAAACGGGTTGTGTCGACCCGTTGACCCGTTTTGACAGCCCTAGTTAAAGATTACAACCTAATCCCGGTATATAATCACACACCTACCTAATCCCGGTATAAGTGGACCTAGTCCAATTGCTTGTGATTTACACAACCTAATCTCGGAAGCTACACAAGTCTCACTTCTCAATGAAGAGATAATACAACCTAAGTGAATATATGAAATATCCAAAAATACAATTAGAGCTAGGTAACCCTATATGCTTATCTAGGATGACAATTTTGCAATTAGAATAATCCTATATATCAATGGCTAAATGGCATGTCAATTAGCTTATCTAAATATAGATTATGAAAACCTAGATAGTTATCATAATACAACTCTCAAACAATCAATACACTAATCTCAATCTTGTATCTAAAATATATATGAAATACATACAAGTGATGAATGAGATTGCTTGTTAAGAAAGACACAAAATATGTAAGATATTAGTGAAAAACTTACCAAGCAAAGTGTGTTGAAGAATCCATGCAAAATGACATCTAGATGATCATGGATGATGCTAGGTGATGATTGATGATCATGGAAAAGTGTTTGAGTAATCAAATGTAAGTTCTTTAATGAAATTTTTCTCTTGGAAAAATATGCTAAATAAAAAAGTGATTTGTGATTATGTGTTGAAAGCATAATTCTAGTTTATCACTAAGCATGTACATTTAGCTTGATTGATCATCTAGCTTTATTTAATTGTGATTTGCATCATTAGCATCACTTAGATCTGAAACAAATTATAGGTGTGTATAAAACTATCTATAGGGAGGTGAATAGATTTTATCCGATTTTACCCAATTTTTGTGTATGGTCAAGATTACGAAAATACCCCTAATAGTCAATATAATATAGCAAGTCTAATATGGTGCGAAATATAAATAACACTTGATATTTACGTGGAAACCCTCACGGGAAAAACCACGGGCTAGTAAGTACGCCACACTCGAACCTCGAATCCACTAAATGTGTTAAAGATTACAACCTAATCCCGGTATATAATCACACACTTACCTAATCCCGGTATAAGTGGACCTAGTCCAATTGCTTGTGATTTACGCAACCTAATCTCGGAAGCTACACAAGTCTCACTTCTCAATGAAGAGATAATACAACCTAAGTGAATATATGAAATATCCAAAAATACAATTAGAGCTGGGTAACCCTATATGCTTATCTAGGATGACAATTTTGCAATTAGAATAATCCTAGTTATCAATGGCTAAATGACATGTCAATTAGCTTATCTAAACATAGATTATGAAAACCTAGACAGTTATCACAATACAACTTTCAAACAATCAATACACTAATCTTAATCTTGTTTCTAAAATATATATGAAATACATACAAGTGATGAATGAGATTGCTTGTTAAGAAAGACACAAAATATGTAAGATATTAGTGAAAAACTTACCAAGCAAAGTGTGTTGAAGAATCCATGCAAAATGACATCTAGATGATCATGGATGATGCTAGATGATGATTGATGATCATGGAAAAGTGTTTGAGTAATCAAAGGTGAGTTCTTTAGTGAAATTTTTCTCTTGGAAAAATATGCTAAGTAAAAAAGTGATATTGAACTCTCTTGGTCGACCTAGAAATGAAAGAGGCAAATATATAGTGTATCAAATTAAAGTGACAACGTTTTGAAAAGTTTACAAAAAAATGCATTGACCTCTGTTCACCCGCTCTACGTAGAGCGGATGAACAACGGTTCACCTGAGAATTGAAGAACAAAGTTCTTCGTGACCGCCCTACGTAGGGCGGATTCTAGGCGACCTAGGGGCGGTTGCTCTCGGGTTTGGAGAGCCGCCCTTCACCCGCTCTACGTAGAGCAGATTTTGGGCAAACCATCAGGTGTTAAAAAATCACTAGTGGCACCGCTGTTCAGCCGCTCTATGTAGAGTGGGTGAACAGCGAGTGAGAGCAAATTTTGCTCAACCCCTTAACTGGCCGCTGTACGTAAAGCGGCCCAAGGGTGGTTGTACAGCGCCCATAAAAAAACAATGCATCCTAAGTCTAATCATGACATGGCATTTGACATAAAAGATGCAATCAATAAAAAATGCAAGAAGAGATATTATATAATCATGAATGCACACATAAAAAGGCACACACAAAGTATGGATATGCATGGAATGTGTGTGTGTGTGCAACTAAATCTCTTCAAAGCAAAGTAAGCACTAGAAATTTACCTTTGGTGCTTCTTCTCTTGAGGTCTTGAAGGCCTAAGCTACCCTTGCAAAAACCCCAACATGTGGTTTCTCCACGAAATAAGCCAATCAATGAATGGGAATCCTTACAAGATCATTGCCTTGTGATAGGTTGAATTCTCTTGCAAAGTGAGTGAAGCTTTGTAGAAAGAGCAAGAAGTCTTGGTTAGGAAAGTGTTCTAGATAACCAAGCAAGAAGACTTAGCTAGGAGTAGGAAACTCCGGATAGCTAAGCAAGAAATCATCCTAGAAGCTTGAGAGCTTGGGATAGGATGTTGCTACCTAGAGGTGTAAGACACACCTTGGATAAGTAGTAGGCGTTGTGGTTCACTAGCCCAAGGGTAGACTAGGAGGTGATAGCTTAGAGCAGATATCTTGAGTAGATAGCTTTGAGTGTGTAAGTCATTTTCATATAGTGGATTGCTTTGCCGGTGGTTGTGGTATCAACCCGTGGATGTTTCCTCTTTGAGGTTTTACCACATAAAAATCCCTGTGTCAATTTTCGTTTTAATATTTCTTTATATTTCATATCTTACATTGTTTGCATATCTTGTATATTGATTTAGTTAAATCTGAAACTAATTTACGGTGTGTTCAATGTAAGTCTAGAGGGGGGGTTGAATAGATTTTTAACAATTTTACCCAATTTTTGTGTAAAGTCAAGATTACGAAAATATCCTTATCTAGTCAATGCAATATAACAAGTGTAATATATATGCGGAATGTAAATAACACTTGATATAACGTGGAAACCCTCAACTGGGAAAAACCATGGGCTAATATGTGCGCCACACACGGACCTCGAATTCACTAATTGTAATAGAGTTTACAGCCTAGGTTGACCTCAACCTTTCACAGCCTATAACCCCCTACTACTACCCGCAGGCCTATAAAAGCGGATCTTACATTGTTTGCATATCTTGTATATTGATTTAGTTAAATCTGAAACTAATTTACGGTGTGTTCAATGTAAGTCTAGAGGGGGGGTTGAATAGATTTTTAACAATTTTACCCAATTTTTGTGTAAAGTCAAGATTACGAAAATATCCTTATCTAGTCAATGCAATATAACAAGTGTAATATATATGCGGAATGTAAATAACACTTGATATAACGTGGAAACCCTCAACTGGGAAAAACCATGGGCTAATATGTGCGCCATACACAGACCTCGAATCCACTAATTGTAATAGAGTTTACAGCCTAGGTTGACCTCAACCTTTCACAGCCTATAACCCCTTACTACTACCCGCAGGCCTATAAAAGCGGATCTAGTCCAATTTGCTTGTGGCCTAAACAATCTTAGCCACAAGTCTTACTTCTCAATGAAGAGATAATGCAACCTATGTAAATATTTAAAATACTCAAAATGCAACAAGAGCTAGGTAACCCTATATGCTTATCTAGGATGATGATATATCAATTAAAACAATCCTAAATATCAATAGCTAAATGACATGTCAAAAAGCTTAGCTAAACATAGATTATGAAAACCTAGATAGCTATCACAATGCAACACCCAAACAAACAACACATAATCTCAATCTTATAATAAGAAATTAATCTAAGCACATACAAGTAATCAATGAGATAAATAGATATGTAAAAACACTAAGCTTAGATGATATTAGTGTTTAACTTACCATAGCATGTGTGTTGATAAAGACCTATGCACTAGCACATCTTAGATGACATGGATGATGCTTAAATGATGATTTATGTATATAGAAAATGATTTGGGTGATCAAAGATGATCAAAGATGATTTCTTGAATAAAATGCTCTCTTTGAAAATGCTCTCAATTAAAAATATGATTTTTGAGTCATTAGTTTGACCTAAGAATAAAGAGGCATATTTATAGGAGGTTAAATTGAAGATATGTCGTTTTGGACAAAATCAATTGTCGCCATTTGTCAAATGGTGACGCAAATGGCGACGCCTGACGCAACAAAGAAAATCTCCTTTGTCGCCATTTGTCAAATGGCGACATCATACTTGATTGAATTTCAGAAATGAAACGTTCTGTCGCCATGACGACATCATCAAATGGTGACACCAACAAAGGGCGACAATGCCCTGTTTCCACTTTGTGCACAATGTGCAAGTGTGCAAGGTGGTGAATCCTAAGGAGAAGCCAATGGCATTCTCTGAATGCGATCTTCGCACAAGACAAGCACACCAACGTGCACGCGCAGACGTTTCCTAACATTCATCGGGAAACGAATTACACAACACATAAACACACAATAATATACAAACAACAAAGTGCAAGTGTGAAATGTGACATGTGAAGAGAACGCACACATATGCAAATATGCTAAGTGTGTGTGTGCAACTAAATCTCTTCAAAGAAAAACTAAGCACTAGAGATATACCTTTAGAGTGTTTGTCACCTTGAGGTCTTGAAAGGGCTTTGAGCTTGATCCTCAATCACCTAAACTACCTTTACAATTCAATCCCCAATTGTAGTTTGTCCACGAAATAAGCCAATCAATAAATGGGAATCCTTACAAAATCAATTCATTTGTTGAATATTTTCAAGTGTGCATTTTCTTTGTTATATTCCGCATTATTTTTAATATTTGAAGAAATTGGGCATGTACATATTCACCCCCCCCCCCCCCCCCCCCCCCCCCCCCCCCTCCTAAGTATATTTTACACTATTACTTAAGGGAATTTCAAACCTTAATTTAGAAGGGGATGTTTCAATAAGAAGGGGATGTTTCAATAATTCCACGTTTAAGGTTTTTTTTTTTTTCTTTCTTCGTGAAATGAGCAGCGCATGAGCATTGGCATCGCACGATGCACAATCGCAGCTTCACCGGACACAATCATCAGGGGTTCCCTCTCCGGCGTCGTCTCCTCTTCGTGATGGCGGTGCGAGCTCTCCTAGATGGTGGTGCGACCTCTTTCTCTCTTCTCTTTTCTGGTCGAACTAGGCTGCTGAAAATCAAATCTCATGCAATCGACGTCGTCTTCGTCTGACAGGATCGGTGTTGTCTTTGTCAAACAGAATCGACATCATCTTCGGCGTGCGTTGTCTTCCCCGGCATCGTCTTCTCTCTTCGTATGAGCCGTTTGCAAGCTATCTCTCTCTTCTCATGTTTCTAGTCGATTGAAATAGAGGTGTTGTGAGCTATGTTTTTTTTTTTTTTTATCTTTTCTTTTCTTTTACTTTTTCTATTTATATAGGGGTATGATAGTAATATTGTAAAAATTAGGATATAAACAGTTAAAATCTCAAACATGGTTAAAAACAATTTTCTAATGTTTCTAATGGCTACTTTTAAATTTTTCCCCTATTTTAATTTTTTTTTTATTTTGAAAGAATTATTTTAACATTTATGTAACAGAGAAATTTAACAATAGTAATGATACTTATAATGCACATCACCTTTGGTAATGCATCTCTCTTTCCATGTTAGTGGTAGAGGTTTGAGTCATGTGAATATATATGAGAAATTTTCTCCCTTCTAGACCCCTGACCTTGACCGTTTATTGTTATAATTTATTGTCATACTAAAAAAAAAAAAAAAAAAAAGTAATACTATTAATTGAAGCATGATTGGTGCTCGCATAATTTGAATATTCAATTTTTCCAAAGTTTATAGTTGTACCATTATATTTAAGATACCAAGTAGTTTTCTTTTTCCATGTTTTCTGTTAGACTTCAAACAAAGCAATTTATTAGTCATTTGTTCACAGAAAAACAAGTAGATTACTTTTAGAACATTTCTTTGTCCTGTATTTAAACAATTAAAAGTTCTTAAAAGCATTTTTTTGACTTTTTTTTTTTTTTACTTTAAGTTTGATCAGTATTAAAGGTGTGAGCAACTAAATCTTTTGAATAGGCCACGTGCTACACTCTCATTAATGGGGTCAGTATTTTGGGTACCGCCTGCCTAAGCATTATTCAAATCTTTTTGTTCAAGTGGTTATTTAAATAGTACTTTAAACCGGTTTTTTAAAGATGTTCAGGTTTTGAATCTCATATGTATATGAATTTGTATATGTATTTGGGTTTGGTTAACGTGATCACAAGCACGGTAATATTACTAGTGATTAGCAACTGTGACAACAAGAGTAGTACAAGTGGCAGTCATGTAGGGACATCCACCAACAAGATTGGGTCCCAAAAGAGCCCACATAGAAACCCATTCAACATCATGAAAATGCATGCATTTTCTGATAGTGCATAGAGTCTTTTAGGCTATTTTTATTTTGTATAATAATTTTGCTTTTTTACAGGAGATATATATATATATATGTTTGATCAAAACCTGTTGATTGATAGAGTAGGATACGGGTACGTATATCTTTCTCACCCAGAATCAGAGATAGAAAAGTAGTTATAGAATTATTGAAGCACTTTTTTTTCTTCTTGTTGATTAGATTTTGTGCAGAGAGAAAGCCTAGCTAGTGGCTGGTACCATCATCATCTCCATATCTTTGTTAATGCACGCAACTTGTTTTGAGTAAAAGCACAAAACATGATTATGTTGAAATTATGAAAACGATTTTGGAGTGTTTTGAGCTTGTGGGTGTCTATTTTCTAATATATTGTTAAATGTAAAAGTGCTTTCTAAAGCAGAGAAGACATGAAGAATCTTAATTAATAAATAAACCAGCTTTTTGGAAACCTCCGGGAATCATCCTTGATGATTTCTTGGGCTTAATGTGTCTTATCTAGCCGTTACTTTCAGGCTAAGAAAAGGGCAAAAATGGTAGAAGCTAGGAAAAGGGTGTTTTTATTTCATGTGAATCACAAATCATGATCAATTATTTTCCAAACTTTGGTGGGGTCTTCACCATTGTTTATCATGAAATTGTATTGATTTGATGTTGGTGATTATCGGTTTGTGTCTTTGATAAAGTATGAGAAATGTTTAATGTTTTTTTGCGTATATGTTCAAATCAATTAAACCATACTCTATGATATGAACAATTATTACATGAGAGATCGGTTTGTCATTGATAAAGTTATTGGGCCAATAGTAAGTATAAGAAATGTTTAATATTTTTGGCATATACGTTCAAACCATTTAAACCACATGAATAATTATTACATGCATAAGAGATTGGTTTGTGTCTTTGATAAAGTTATTGGGTCAATAGTAAGTATGAGAAATGTTTAATATTTCTGATGTATACGTTCAAACCGCTTAAACCACATAAATAATTATTACATACATGAGAGATCGGTTTTTGTCTTTGATAAAGTTATTGGGCCAATAGTAAGTATGAGAAATGTTTAATGTTTCTGGTGTATACATTCAATCAAACCTCTTAAACAGTTAAACCATATGAATAATTATTACATGAGAGATACTACAAGCAATTTTTTATTTTTTTTGCAGGTATGGACAATCTCATCATGAAATGCTAATCAAAAGTCGATGCTTGTCACAAACTTGCAACAATCCCACGTGTTGTCTTTTGAGTTGTGGTTCTATGATGAGACCGTCACACCTAAAGTTTTGCTCCTTAGTAGGATATTCAAAAGAATATTACTGATGGGTTATTACTTATTAGAATTAGAGAGGTTTGAAAACAAAAGAAGAATTTTTAATTGGGTTTGCTTTTGAAACCCTTTTTAGTTATGGAGATTATCATCAATCAAGAGAAAGTTAAATAACCCATGAATGAACATATATGAACTTTACTGATTTTTCATCTTTATTTGTTTAAAATATTACAATAATTTGGGTTCTTATAAGGAAAGAGGAAGAAACTCAAACCCACAACCTCGTGGTGTGAGTGAGAGGGATTTAACCACCTTATTTGCTTTGGACCAAACATTAGGCCTCTTATTAATAGATTAATAGATTTCTTTTTTATCATTATTATTTCATTATTTGTAAAGAAAATATTTCATGATAGGTTTATGATAGTGACATCACATCAAAAAAAAAAAAAAAGACACAATTTATATATATATATATTAAATAAAAAATAATAACTTTTTTAAAAATTAACAAAATGTTTGTAAGAACAAAAAAAATTATAGCAAAAGAGAGTTGTAGACATAGTTGTACTTGAATTGTTATAGATAAAAGAAAATAATTTTTAAATGGTAAAATAGAAGTTTAAGGGGTTTTTAATGATAATTATGCTTGAAAAGTGGATACTTTTTTTTAAAAAACTGTGGTAAATAATTTATAATATTATTAATATAATTCTGTTTTCTACATATGACTTATGAGGCGCTATAATTAAGTATAATAAAAAGGGTCCTTTAGTATATTCTTATCATTAAGACTGTAATTTTTTTTAATAATATCTTTAAAATTTATAATTAATGGTCCCTAAGAGCAACCCCCGAAAACCTCTTCTAATTTCACTCTTCAAATATCAATTTGCTTACCTATGTGACAATTTGAGGAGTGAGAAAAGAAGACTCGTTACAAAAGACTTTTCAAATAGAAATAGTCTTATATTATTTTAATAATTTAAAATCAGATAAAGTTGTTAAGACACAATAAAAAGTAATAAGATAAAATCTGAAGAATGAGAAATCACTCGACAATATTGAAGAGTGTGAAAGAATTTTTCGATTGAAGAATACTATTTAACGAGTCACATCTGCTGATATGGTTCATTTAACTTTTTCAATAACCTCAATTAACGAGTCTGTTGGAATTGCTCTAAGTATGTGCTTTGTTTCCTTCAAAATGTTTTGTTTGCTTTGTCCAATAATCGACACATTCAAATACCAAGATTTATATACAAGTTGTGTACCCCACTCACCTATAATGGGTGATGTTAAGCTGCTGAATTCAAAAACATGCCAAGTGATTCGAACTCGAAAACTTCTAATAAAATCCGTTTTGATAAGTAATTAATCGCTAAACCCAAACCCAAACTAAACAAATATTTGATTATGGTACAATGTATTCTTTATGGAAGAGTGTGAAGATATTCCATTGGATAGATAGTGAATTGTATTGTTTTCAAGCCGGTGGATTTTTCTACAGGCAGCATCTGTGACAATACAACACAGAAAATGATATCACATTCTTTAGCTGTCTTGCCAGAGCCTTTTCTCTACCAAAAAAAAAAAAGTAGAAAGTGCCATAACTGGCCTGTTGTTAATCTTATACACAGTTTTCTAAAAACTTTAGTGTCTTTTGTTTGTTTGGCTTGAATGAAAATTCTTATATTGACTGTCAATTTCAACACTTTGAGTGAGGCAAGTAAAAGGCATGATGATAACATTGACAGATGACAATGACTATAGCAAAATCACTGCCAAAATTATTGAAACAACAGTACTCTTGATTCTCATATGGGAATTTTAATCCACGGCCTGAAATGTGGTCAACAGTAGACTAGAGGTGTCAACCGGGTTGGTCCGGCCTGAAAATTTTTAGCCTGACTACTGTTCAGATTATCCTTGATTATAGCCTAAATGCTGTTCGGACCAGATTGAGCCAGACCCTACTGTATAACGAACATGATAAATCCAATCATCGGACCAGCTGTATAACGAACATGATAAATCCGATCATCGGACCGGATCAAACCGCACTTTAGATTTCGAATGACCAAACTTTGACTAGATCGGATCAGATCGGATCAGACCGGACCAGACTTTGACCGGTTTTAAGCCTAAAAAAACTATCATCTACATTCAATTTTCATATATACTCTAATACTATAATGCATTACTATATGAATTTTTTAGAATGATTTTGGTATTACATGGAAAAGGTAAATGTGAAGATGTTAAAAGGCCTTATAGCAAAACCCAAACTGATCGAACCAGGCTGATGACTTTTTGCAATCTCAATTGGGCTTTAACAAATATGGCCTGCCCAGCCATTTTGAGCACAATGAGTCAATGACACTTCCACACTTTATCATAAGGACTTGAGAACTTAGGTTGAAAGGGAAAGTAATTATCGGTGTTTTATATGAGTTCGGCCAAACCCCCCCACCGAAAAAGTTATAAAATGTACATATAGGACTCGAACCCCCAAAGAAGAGATGCATTACCACACATATGCTAAGAGTTGATGCATTAATATAAGAGTAATTGGTACAAATCCCTCACAAACTATACTAGCTTTTGCATGTTACCCCATAAACTATTTTATTAGGCATTAAACTCCCTGAACTATCGTTTAACCCCCCCCCCCCCCCGAAAAGTAGAGTTGATGTGCATTAATATAAGAGTAATTGGTACAAATCCCTCACAGACTATACTAGCTTTTGCATGTTACCCCCTAAACTATTTTATTAGGCATTAAACTCCCTGAACTATCGTTTATTGGCAGAATAAAACTAAAGATGCCTCCTCTCAGGGGAGGAAAAACCTAAAGGATTGCCAATAAGCGATAGTTCAAGGGTTTTAATGCCTAATAAAATAGTTTATGGGGCAACATGCAAAAACTGGTATAGTATGGGGGGGATTCGTGCCAATTACTCTTAATATAATAATTAATTTTATTTTCAAAATATTATATTTTTTGAATAAGATATCAATTTAGGTTAGCTCTATAATTATGGGGAGTGATTTTGCTGATGCCACCAGCCACATTTATTGCATCAGTTTCTGCCTAAGACACCGAAATCCCAAGCTGCTTTGCCAAACGAATCTTTGCTTTTTTTTTTTTTAACTATTACAATATTTCAGGATTGGGGAAAGGGACATGACTCGAACCCACAATCTCGTTTACCACTGAATCAACTTTATCTTATCACAAACCTACACCTTAAAGAGTCATTTATTTAATAAATAAAAATTAATCATATTCTCAGCTCTCTTTTTCCTATCTCTCCAATTTTCGTTTTGGTTCTACATCATGATCAATATAGAAATGGTGTAGTAATGATAGTACAGCATTTTTAGTACCCTCTACTTCATATGCAAGTTATTACATCTTGACAAATAAGAGATTGAACTAAACAATTGTTTCCAAGCTCAACTACTCTCAGGTGATACAACTAAATTATGAACAATTTGACAGAGATCAACTAGTTTCATCCAGTATTGTGTATTTATATTAGCTACGGTACTCACCAAAAAATGCTGGTATGATACCAACATCTTTTTAGAAACAACTTTATCAGAGCAGTTCTCAAATATTAAAATTTTTTAACCATGAGTTGTTCCCAAAATTGGTAGCTATCTTACCTATCAGGCATGCCTCACCGCAAAATGTATAAAAGAATGCTTGATATGATCATATATATATATATTACACTGCTAATTTTACAGTAACTACAAGGTAACCTCCAAAAATATCCATGGATATAACGAATATGGATGTGATGTCAGCATCGATCCCTTTAAATATCTAATCTAAGTCATAATAGAGTGAATTATCGCCGTGGTTTCTAAGATTCTGCAGCTGCATCATCAGTTTGCACTTGACGAACAAACTGTCCTTTCACTCTGGGGCGCTGTTCCGCAAGTTTTTTTCTGCTCTGATATCGAACCTGTTAATCGAATGTTGCAGAAATTGTAAGATATTCTGTGTAAGTGGCTAGATTATTGAAATGAAATCTTTAAACAAATTTTCTGTTGTATTAAACTAACAACAATGACGACGAATAATTACATACCTTCTTCTCATAGCATCTATCCTTCCGCTTCAATCGGAACTTATTTAGAGCTGCTTCTCTTTGGATCGATCGATGTGAGTTCCCGCTAGAAGGTAATAAACCTTCTTCATTTTTACTCTCAGCAGCAACCCTGACAACAGCACCCTGATCAACATTACTGTTGCTTCCACAAGTGCTTCCATAACCCATGCTGTTAAGACGACTTATAGCACCATTACAGAAACTGCTACTTGCACTCTGATCAGTTGCAGGAGAAATATGTCCCCGATCCTCCGGAGAATCCAACCTGTGCATAGTTTGGTTGGTGGAATTGATTGCATTTTCACCAAGTCGATGATCATATGATTGCGTGCAATTACCATTTTCAACATTGGAGCAATACATTTGATTCACTCGAAAGGTAGGTTCCTGCTCATTGGCAGAACTTGAACTTGGAATTGGTGATAGAGCAGATTGTGCACAAAACATATGAGGGGGGACAGAACCATAGCCTGTGTATACATTATTGAGCCTCATACCTTCAACAGGAACTTGGACGGGACACACTCTACGTCCGGGGAACGACGTTTCAAGTTCAGATTGTTTAGAATGACTAGTAGCCAGAGAACTGATACTTCTTTGAGTACTTGGCATGGCAACAGGAGTATCAGAGTTACAAGAGGTAACGATATTGGACAGAATCTTCTCGGAATCAAATTCTTTCTGCTGATTGCAAGCACTTGTCAAAGCTGAATGTAGAGGCTGCAATGACTTGTTGGTATACCTGAATGAAGAATCATTAAAAGGATGAGAAAATAGAAATTCAAGCCATCGATCGACTAAAATTCACAAACTTAATAACCAGTGGTAATAGTCATCAGAACCAAAAATTAATAAACACATACAGAAACTCACCGTGTAAAGGCTGAGGCATTAGAATGGTTGAGGGTAAATTTTTGTTCGGTAACTTGATTCTCAAAGCCGCCAGGATGAGATCTTCTCAAGGAAAGGTCCAATTGTGAAGAAGAATCAAACAAGCTAGTGCAATTGTTTGAAGAAGACTTGAGATTGTTAAAAGCTCCCATGAAGTCAATGACTTCTCTGGAAGAATTGACGTGGACATCACTGGCCTCATTGGTGAGAATAAGATCCTTCCTTTGACTCTCCGGTTCAACCTCCATGCCCAAATAGGCTTTTTCTCTGTTAGCATCCTCGCCGATAGCCACTACTGATCCAACTTTAATCAACACGATGCCAAAATGTTAGGTGCTTTCTTACTGAAATCAGCAGAAAATATAAAGACAGATAGGACTGCACAGATGTTTTACCTCCAACTTCACTCTCATGCACAAGTGATTTCTGGTGGTAAGATTTATGCTTCTGCATCTCTACATCATCTGGTAAGCATTTACCCTCTAACTGCATCGACAAATCCTGTGTTTCTTCCATATGTGCACCGTCAGCTTCGAAGTCCGGTTTTGTACAAGAGCTCTGCAAGAGACAGCAAACATGCAGTCTCTATGAAACCTCATGAAGCCAACCTAAATTGGAAGCAAATTCTAGTAACCATGAGAGGCCTTATAAATAGAAGTATATACAAGACCTCGATTATACATGCATTAAGCATGCCCAGAAGTGTCATAGGTGAAACCTCACTTTGGGGATGCAAGCATGCTTATGCACATGAGATGAACACATTATTAAAACATATTAACTTAGCACCAAAAATAAGCCTTATTTTTTAAAAAGAAATTAAATTAAGTCCATTAATCAACTAGGGGAATATACTAGACGGTATCCAGATTTAACACCTCTAATCTAAATTCTACCATGAATAGATAAGAAGTGATTTCACTTCCATCGAAGACAACATATCCCCAGAACACAGCATAAGAGAAATATCAAAACAGGTTATTTTTCTATGGTTGCATTCCACCACATATCAAAACTCTTGTATCCAAGGAAGCTCATTGAACAACATGACCTATAATTTGATGAGATGAGGTTGACCCAAAGGTATGCCCCTCACACCTACACCATTGAGGTTGTGGGTTCGAGTCATGTCCTCATCCTCGAACCCCAAATTAATTGTACTAGTTCCAAAAAAAAATACACACAATGCCTATAATTTTATTGAAATATCATAATAATCTTGGTACCAACTAATGCATCTGCTTCATAAAATGAGAAATACTGACCTGAGCATCACTCCCTTTGTCGTTGCATTCCTCATCTCTCTGGACACAAGCCATGTAACCACTGGAATGATTACTTGCAGCATCATTTTCAGAAGAGATGTCAATCTTTTTCTGTCCAACGCTCTCATCTTGGGCGCTGTTTCCGCTAGTGTTTGTCTAATAGAACATTAGAAATAAATCAAGAGCCAATTAGAAAATAGGTCATAAGTTACTAGTAAATGCTAAAAGGTAAGAGAGAGAGAGAGATTTAGGAAGCAGACATACAGATTGTCGTCTCCATACATGCTGCCATAGATTTCTCAACTCATTTCTCCTTACAGGTTTAACAAGATAATCAGCAGCACCTCTCAACATACATTTGTATACTGTGCTAACTGAATCCTGTGAGGACATCACTGCATAATCACAAAAATTAAAATTAAAATTGATTTTCATATCAAGTCTTTTGTCACATTAGAAAACTAATCAGTGATTTTATCAGAAGTTATATTCTCCGTATCATACTTATAACAGGGATGTTTTTGCAAATCTGATGCTCCATAATCAGCGTAAGAAGAGCAAATCCAGATATCGATGGCAAATCCACTTCCGTCAATATGATATCTATGTTGTCTGGTCTTCCCTTTAGTATCTCCCAGGCCTTCAAGCCATCAGGAACAGCGTTAACTGCTCAAAACATGAAACAAACCCTTGTCAATTCCCATCCATAGCATGTCAACACATCTTAGATTTAAAGACAAATTCAATATCAAAAATTTCAGGGATCATTACTCTACAGACTTCAAATCGTATAAATACTTTGCTTCTGCTAGTCGTCAATTAATAGAACCCCAAAAGACAATTTGATACTCATAAACATAAATTCAACATCTTGAACTTGACAGGGTCAGGATTAGCACA
Organism: Acer yangbiense; assembly: GCA_008009225.1. Classification (NCBI taxonomy): domain Eukaryota; kingdom Viridiplantae; phylum Streptophyta; class Magnoliopsida; order Sapindales; family Sapindaceae; genus Acer; species Acer yangbiense. The sequence goes on from CM017772.1 coordinate 1,672,967, forward strand.
ATCATATGAGCCAAGTTTCATATTCATGTACTGAGGACATACAGCACACGTCACGTCACCTAAAGGCACGAATGCACATAAGTGACTGAAGATCCATCTACCGAGCAATTATGATATATATTTTCTTTATATATTCCATTTTTTTTCTAAATCATATTGTCTTGTTTCTGTGTCGTTCTCCTTTTTTCATGAAACAGAGAAAGTTTAACCCATCCAGGATATAGAATTTTTTTGTTCTTTTTGCAATTAAAACAAAATTACAACAGGAAACCAAAAAAGCTAGCAACCAAGGCAAATACACAAACTCAAGCTCCAACATCTACTTGGCATAAGCAAGACCAGAACTTGATGCTCAAAATTTGATGTTACTAAAACAACACAACAACCCTTTAAAGGAATACAAAATTACAAACACACACAACACAATTTAATCAATGAACCAAGCAAACTATCAACAAAGCTACAAGCTTTACAAAAACCAACATAGAAAACATCAATTCAATAACAACAAAAGATCAAGAAGAAGAAGAAACAGACCTATGTAGCTGGATTTCCTAAGAAGAGCAGATATAATTTGTCTGGTGGAATCATCAGCCTCAACAAGCAAAACCCTCAAAACCATCTTAGGCAAAAACCTCTCCCACTTCACCAAACCATCTTTCTTCTCATCTGTTGTTGTTGTAGTTGGTGTTGTCTTCTGCACAACCTCCATTTCTTCACTGATCAACACGACCTCTCCCATTCTTTCTCTCTGCTATGGCTCTCTCTCTGTGTTAACACTTATTGCACATCTTCTAGTAATATCTAGACATACACAGAAAAATAAAATATAAACAAAAATATCTAAATCTATCAAGTGGAGGCTCAGCTAAAAAAAATATCTACAAAGATCCCAATTTTTTTTTTTTTTTTTTTCTGTGGCCTACACTTGCCAAGTCAGCAGATTTTCGGACAGATCAAAAGGCAAGCGCTCATTGGGAGGCTCTCTCTTCTTCTCTACCCCTGACCTGACCTGACATGTTTTGTGTGGCTCTCTTGCTTCTCTTTTATTTTAAAGGAAGTCCCTATATTTTTATTTAATTTCAGTTCAAATATTTTGTACTTCTTTCATTTTAAAGCCAAACTGGTCTTTATGTATATTTTAACAAGAGCCCTTAGAGTTTACATAAATTCAGGGTTTTATGAAATGGGGAGGACTCGAATCCATAATCTCGTGGTATGGGTGTGAGGGGTATATCACTAGACCAACCTCATCTCATTCATTTAAGGAATATTTGTAAGGTTAAAATTGTGTATAAAAAATAAATTACATAGAGTTCAAACACATTGCTTTTATTTAGATGTATAACCGTACAAATCTTCTTTAAGTGTAAAGGCACGTGTTAGTCAAATTAATCTTTATCACCATCAAATTGTTGTTTACATAGACTTTTAACTTTAACCGAAATCTTGAACACTTAGGGTTCGTAACTTTTATAATTGATTAGAAGTACAATTTTATCCGATTAAGATTGAGTAATATCTTGCAGCTAGAGGCACTAATTTGGTGGTTATGAAAAAAATACATGATCAACCTACCTAGGTGTAGCCTAGTGTTAAGGGGTGCACCAGGGGCTATGTGATGAGTGAGGCGTACGGTCTTGAGGTTCAATTCCTCATAGTATCAAAATCCAGATTCACCACATGTTTGATATGCACATCTAACTTTACACCTAGGGTTTTCCACTAAGTGGGATCGTTGGTTATTAAAATCTGATTCACATTTAGGTTAAAAGTTTCAAGATCGATTATAGAGCCGGTTACAGACCTACACATGGTGGGTTTCTTTCGGAAAAAAAAAAAAAAAAAGGTTAATTTAGTCGAAAGCAAAAAAGTTACTAAATAATTGAAAATATGGGGATTTTGTGGTAATTTGCCTTTTTAAAAGAGTCAACAATTTTTTTATTGATATTTTCTGGGTGGGCTGGAAGGGGCCCACTTTTTGGAGAGATTTTAATATTAGTTTCGCTGCTAGATATTTTGTGATATTTTGATCTCATGGACAGTATTCGGCCACGTGGATTCCTATTAGGGAACGCTTCGTTTGTGGTATTCAAGTTGTCAAATAACGCTATCTTTTAAGCTTTCGGACGGTGTGCTGTGACACTCGCGGAGGAGTATGAAATTACAGTGTACTCGCTATGTCATTAATTGGCGTCTAACGGCTGTCGTTCTCTGATTGGCTGAGGACAAGAGGTGGGTCCTCTTTAGTTACTAAAATAACCTCAGAGAGAGATTTTTTAGAGGATGAAATGGCAGCATAACGTGCACTCTTTTCCAATGGTTCCCTTTTGCCCCATCAAATTAAGGGTTACGTGGGTGTCAAAGATCCATTACTTTGTCTTTATTTTACATCCAAAATTATTTTTTTCATGTTCTTCCTACGAAATGATGATGTGATATTTGCAATTGGATAGAATCAGATTTGGATAAGTCGGATTCGTCAAAATATGAACCCTAATTTCATATCAAGTAAATGATTTTCATATGTTTCAAATATGAGGCCTAATTTCATATGAATTGGATTTGGAAACATCAGATCTGAAATGATTTTCATATCCTTCCTATCAAAGTATATATTTAGTGGTTATTTCTTCAAGGATTTTATAGTTGGGGATCGAAATTTTAATAACACTCTTTAAAGAGTGGATTTTAAGACTATTATCAACTTAATAACTTAAATTTTAATAGCACATAAAGTATGGATCTTATTAAAAATACCTTTAAAATAAACTCAAAAACAAAAATCCTAAAAATGGCCAAAATGTAATAAAATAAGAAGATGAGAGTATTTTTATCTATTTGTGTCATTTAAACTTAACTTATTAAACTAGTGTTACTATTAAAAGTCCATATAAAAGAGTGTCATTTCCCCATATTTCCACTTTCTTATGGATCTTTATGAAATCCATTGATTTTATTAAAATTTAATTTAAAATTTTTTATGGATGGTAAGCTCAATGAAATATACTTGTAAACAAAAGTTAAATTTTTTCAAGTACTACCTTTTTTTTTTTTCCATTTTTCTTGATTTTTGCCCCATTTTCTAATAGTTTTAGTGCTAGAAAAAATTTCAAATTTTGTTTACAAGTACTTTTCATTGAACTTATAATCCATAAAATAAAATATAAAAAAATTCATATCAAAAATCATAAAGACCAATGAATTTTATCAAGGTCTTTATATCATGTTAAAATAAGGGATCCCTTATAATATAACTAAAACTGACATCATTATAGATCAGGGATATGTCGGGACAGGGCGAGATTGGACTTTAAAAGCACATTCCGGAATGCAACTCCCACTCTAAGGGAGAGGTTTCCCCATACTTTGTGATTTAATGAGAAAATATGATATTATATTTACAATAATATGAACATATGGTTTGAATCCTTAGTAGTGGAGCTTCATTTTGAAGTCTCCAACCATCAAGGCAAGGGGCCCATGGTGACCTAATTTATATGTTGGGCCAATTTGTTTTATTTACTTATCTTCTTATATGAGGTCCAATTCTCAATCCAACTCAAATATTCCATTTGATGTAATGAAAGTTGTAGTGCTAGTGTATTTTGTCTTAGACTTTGGTTTGTCAATGGATTATTATGTTTATTTTGAGCTTCGAGACATTTGGATGTTTTTATTTGTGTTTATGTCTTGAACTTAAACCATGTTTAATGACTATAACTCGACAAACTTTTTGAACTATAAAGTTACTTTGTTAAATAGTGTTTTATGTTAATTTCATTTGAAGTATTATATAAATTAATTATTTGATTTTGTTAATTTTATGAATGTTTTAAATTGTATATCAATCTTAAGAATGGTTACCATTCAATATTGCTTGGTAGTGAATGACTCTTATTCAATCGGTTAATGTTGCAAGTTCGACTTGCAATGGTATATATATATTAAAAAAAATAATTATTTCATATGAATCAGATAAGAACATATTTAAGTAGTTTGTAATTGGATCAGATTGGATTTTACTAATACTTTCTTTTTTAGAATGTGTAACATTACTTTTCTTTTTTTTTTATAACAGGTTACTTTTCTATTCAATAATACTAAAGTTCTCCACATGTATCTAAACTTGTAATGTCAAACATACGTGGCATGAATAAAAATGTCACAACATAAGTTAAGGTCTCTAATATTATTCTTGTATTAATTATTATTATATGTAACATTAACATATACAATCTCACCCACCGAAAGTGTATTGCTCCAATAATTTAAAACACAAGTGAAAAAAAACTGTTTAGAAAAATATAATATTAAGAATCATCATCTAGAAAAGGGCAACGCGTATACATCTTCTAAAATATAATTTATTTATATATCTTTGAATATTTTTTCAAACATTGTATTAAACAAATAATAATATAATTATATTCAAATTTTATAAAAGAAAAAACAAATCATCCTATATAAAAGTTTGACAATTGACATGCATCAAACTTGTAGGGCTTTTTGAGAATGACACATGAATACACGGTATGAAGATATTGGGCCAAGCAGCCAAGCCTATTCCACCAAGAAAAATCCACTTTCAAAGAGGTTGCATTTGATTGAATGCTTGTGCACTTCAACTTCCACGTATTTGAGATGAGATTCGAATCTCAATTTGTTTTATAAAATAACGAAGGAAATTCAACCTGTTTACTGATTTATGAAAGTAGTTATATGTATCGTGTCCTTAGTGATTAATCCAAACAAGTTTTGATAGACCCATATAAATATCAAATGTAAATACATCTCACCATTGTACTATTTGGACTGTGCTTGCAATACTTGATCCCTATAGATCATAGACTATAGAGTCTAACCTAAAGCTTGGTTAATAAAATAGAAAATGTGCCTAGCTACCACCATTTGGACTTTATTATTATTATTATTTTTATCCTTGTCACTGACTTGATAATCTGAGTCTTGTTAGCCAAGTAATTAATTACAGAACACGTCATTTTAGTTCAACTTCTCCATTTTCTTGCTCATTTATTTTTCTCTCATTATTATTGTTTATTTTTTTCTCATGTTTTGACAAAATTTAGTTTTCCCTAAATTTTAACAAAAACACTTGATCCACTTCTTGGGTGGTTGAAAAATCTCAACGTTTAAGACTATGAGAAGCATTAATCTTTAAATATTAGGGAGAGCACTCATCCTTAAAGACTTTAAATTTAGTTTTTAGGTGATTTGATAGCATTTTTGTAGATTAGAAACTAAAATTTTATACATAAAGACAAAATCATATAAAATATAGTGTTTTTTTTTTTTTTTTTTTGAAGGAAAGACCATCTACAACAGCAACAGGAGAAATACAACACTAGATGGCATTGAGCCAAGAAAGCTCCTTCATGTATGAGAAGGCCATAGAGGCAAAGACATGTGCCAAAGTATTTCCATTTCTGGAAATAGCATGACACACACAACCACCCACCTCTTTTAAAAGAGCCTTAATATCATTTACAATATATTTAGCATTACAATTTATAATATCAGAATCATTGACACCTTTGGCAACCATAACAGCATCCACTTCTGCAAACTACAGCGTTAGATTAAGTCTTTTGGCAAGGAGAAGACCTTCACGGAGGGCAAGGAATTCCCCTATTTCAGCACTAAAAGAGCCCTGAAAAGGTTTAGAGATAGCAGCAACAATTTCCCCTTTGTGATTTCTAATAACAGCACCTAAACCAATAAAAGGAACACCATCACGAATAGATGCATCTGTATTCAATTTAAGAGTGTTGATAGGAGGGGGGCACCAACCTGTATTACGGGTAACTTTCGGATGAATAACAGCTGCAGACAAGGCTCTGTGAGTCCCTTGAAATTCACTCAAAAAATCTAGAGCCCAAGCCACTAGGTCTGCAGCATTCTTAGGAACACCCTTATGAATGATGATATTCCGATTCCACCAAATACTCCAAAGGATCACACACACACATTCTAATTCAATACGGTTGATTATAGAGAGGATCCCACATAAGACATCTAAGGTAGGAAGATTCTTGAATTGAGAAATTATCTCCCCAAATATAGTATTGCTCCATATTTGTCTAGCCTTTTTGCACCAGAACAGAGTATGTTTAATAGATTCAGCAGATGCATCACACTGAGAACAATTGGACTCCTTTATAATATTACGTTTACAAAGATTGACAAAAGATGGAAGAGCATTCAAACAAGCCCTCCAAATAAAGATTTTAATCTTCGGAGGGATATATAGAGACCAAAGAGTCTTCCACCATTTTTGATTCAATAAAGAAGAAGAAGAGGATGCTGTAATTTTATTCATTAAAGCTAAATGATAACCACTTTTAACCAAATATTGACCTCTTTTGTCATAATGCCAGATTACACTGTCCCATCCGCCTCGCATACTCAGAGGAATTGACTGGATGATTTCTCTGTCCAACGGCAAAAAATGTTGCTGCAGCAAAGACTGGTTCCAGCATCCCCTATCAGAGTCAATCAGGTCAGCCACAAGTAGATTATTATCAGTGCAACAAGAAATAGGTTTAAAATAAATAGGTCTTGGAAGCCAAGGATCTGTAAACACCCCAATTTTCTCACCATTTCCAACCTGCCAGCGGATACCTTTGCGAATAATTTCTCTACCCCACAGGATACTTCTCCATAAATAAGAGCAGCCAGGTTTAAGAGACGCTTGGAGAAAGTCATCCCTTTTGAAATATTTGGCTTTTAGGACCTGTGCTGCTAAGGAGTCAGGATATAAGAGTATCCTCCAAGCTTGCTTGGCCAATAGAGCTTGGTTAAAGGCTGACAGATCTCGAAATCCCAAGCCACCGTAGGATTTGGGAAGGCATAACGTTTCCCATTTGATCCAACTAATTTTCCGTTTACCATCCTTGGTGCCCCACCAAAACCTGGAAGTCATAGCATTCAAATCTTTACACAAGCTGGATGGAATTTGAAAGACACTCATTATATAGGTAGGAATAGCTTGTGCTATTGCTTTTATAAGAATTTCTTTCCCACCCAAAGAGAATACATTTCCTTTCCAGCTACGAAGTGTTCTCCAAACTTTCTCCTTGATTTCATAAAAAGTCTTCTTTTTGTTTCTACCCACGAGAGTGGGTAGCCCAAGATAGCGATCGTGGGTATTTCTATCAGGAATTCCGAACAACTCTAAAATGGCCAAACGGAGATCAGTAGTTACATTATGGCTAAAAGTTATACCTGATTTCTGTAAATTAACTTGCTGGCCTGAGGCCTTTTCATAGACATGAAGGATTTCTTTGAGACAGATACCACTTTCAATAGAAGCTTTGCTGAATAAGATGCTATCATCTGCAAAAAGTAAATGACTGATGAGGGGACTGCCCCTACAACATCTTATACACAGCATCCTCCCATCCCTTTCATGTTTCCGAATAAGACTAGATAAAGATTCAGCACAAAGAATAAATAAATATGGTGAAAGTGGGCATCCTTGACGTAAACCCTTTGAAGGAATAACATTACCCATAATCTTACCATTTAATACAAAAGATAACCTTGAAGTGGAAACACAATCTAATACAAGGTCCACCCAATTCCGAGGGAAGTGCATTCTTTCCAATATTGCACGCAAAAATACCCATTCCAAACGATCATAGGCCTTGCTCATATCAAGCTTCAAGGCCATTAAACCTTTTCGTCCAAGCTTCTTGCAGCTGACCGAATGAAGAATCTCAAAAGATGTCATAACATTATCAAATATAAGCCTTCCAGGAACAAAGGCAGATTGATTGAAGGAAATAAGCTCTGGAAGAATCATTTTCAGTCTATTCGCAAGTACTTTGGTAATAATTTTGTAAAAGACACTGCAAAGGCTTATTGGACGGAAGTCTGTTAGATATTCTGGATGTTTTTTCTTTGGAATCAGGACGATGTTCGTACTATTGAAGTCCTTAATTGAAGCTTCCCTATTTAGAACTTGGAGGCAGATCGTTACAACATCTGTTTCCATGAATCTCCAAAATTTTTGGAAAAAAAAAAAGCATGGAATCCATCCGGACTGGGAGCTTTTGTAGATCCTAACTGAAAGACTGCTGTCTTAATTTCTTCAGCTCTAAATGTATTCATCAAGACCCACTGCATATCTTCAGTTAGAGTTTTGTCAATACTTTTAGTGACTTTCGCCAGATCAGCAGATGTAGGATTGGAAGATTTAAATATGGTGGAAAAGTATTGACTAATAGCTGCAGCTATATCATTTTCTTCTTCCAGACAGTGCCCCTCTTCTGTATACAATCTAGATATAGTGTTTTTGGCCCTTCTGGTCGAGGCTCGAGCATGAAAATATTTAGAATTGCAGTCTCCCGCAGCTAGCCAATCTGCACGACTTCGTTGTCGCCAGTAAATTTCATCCTTCGCCGGCAGTCCCTCAAGATCCCTTTCCACCGTTTTAATCCTCGACATTATCCCGCTTTCATTACTCTTGCCATATAAATCTTCCAGTTCCTTTTGTTTTTCACCCATTCTCTTTCTAAGATGTCCGAACTTTCCCAGACTCCAGTCGGTCAATTCAACCGCACACTTATTAAGCTTGATTCGAAAATCACGGATGGATCGAGATTGACTGCTCACTTTCCAAACCGACTCCACCACCTTGGTACAATCTTCATCTTTGAGCCAAAAAGGCTCAAATCTAAATATCCTCTCTGATTTCACTGCTATTTTCATCTTACCACCTAGAGTTAATAGAATGGGACGATGATCTGAGAAATTAAAGCCTAGATGTTGAACAGCGGAATTTGTAAACATATCTCGCCAGAGCTGATTCGCTAAAAATCTATCTAAACGTTCCTGGATATTATCATCACCCTCTCTCTTATTATTCCAAGTGAATTTTGGGCATGTATATCCCAGATCGATGAGTTCACAATCGTCCACAGCTAACTGAAAGTTTGCAGAATTCACCACAGACGTATTGGATCCTCCTATTTTTTCATTTGAGTATAATGTCTCATTGAAATCTCCTCCACAAACCCATGGCAAGTTATTCACCTCCCTGAGTCTGCGAAGAAGGTCCCAAGAGGTCTTTCGGAGAGAAGAGTTGGGATTACCGTAAAATCCAGTAAAGCGCTAAAGAAATCCATTCTCCATTCGAACACAAGCATTTATATGGCCTACAGACATGGATAGAATTGTAACATCCCAATCTCCCTTCCATAGTAAGAAAAGACCCCCACTTCGTCCTGTGCTACTTACTTGAATACCTCCAGAAAATCCCAACTGGTTCTTTATTTTATCTACACCATTATGTAGTTTTGTTTCACAGAGAAAAAGTAAAGTGGGGAGGTGTTTACGAACTACCCTTTTCAGGGCCATGAATGTACGGGGGTTCCCCATCCCCCGTACATTCCAACATAGGACACTCATTGTTCTCGGCGGCCTGGCTCCCAGGCTCCGCCGTTAGAAAATTAGGCTCCATAAGACCAACCTCCTTTTTCTTTTTAGCATCTGGAGGCTTATCAGGTGAGATAGACAACTCCTTCCTTTTTTCACCTCCAACAGTCCCACTTTTAAGGGGGGATTTTGGAACTGCAGACCCAGGGGAGTTCTGTTCATCTGAATTCCCATCAGTGAGAGGAAGCTTTGAAATTTGATCAAAAACATGAAGTTTTGATCTTGCTATTCGTTTCCATTTCCTAAATCCAGTCTTCCCCGAAATGCCGTCGTGTTCCAGATCATCAGCTTGTAAATCTTTTGCATGAGAACATATATTTTCAGAATCTATCATCTCCATATCTCTACCCATTACATTTTCGGTACCCCCCAAATTTTGAGCAACAACATTAGGAGCAGTCATTAGGTGTTTAGTACTTGCAGCCTGAGATGGATTTGGAGTCGAACCTGCCAACAAACCCAACTTGAGTCCCCTATTATCATCCTCTGTGGTGTTACTCACAGGTACTAATGCAATTAACAGCTGTTGGGTTCTTTCATGGTCAATGCTATAGTTAAACATTCAGTTTAAACGCATTAGTATTAAGTCTTGGCCTTGTGAACACGTATTGACAAAGCCTAGTCGCCTAGACTTAAGTTATTGCCAAAACTTCAATCTAGTCCAAAATGTGTTTGGTTGAGATTTATTACCAGATTTTTAATTTTTGGTTTGCAATGGTAAGGTCATGACTTAATAGATCAAAGGCTAAGATACAATTTTTTTTTTCTTCTAACTATTCCAATATTTTAAGATTGAAGATGAGGTATAATTTGAACTCAAAATCTCTTGAATATAGATTTAAGCGGGTAAGTCGGCCTCTTTTATATTATGTAGACCAGTTAACATTTCATATTTACGGTTTAATCTTGGTATTCGAATCAATTTGAAATTAATTTTAAATAATAATAATAAAGACGGGTGTTACTTTTAAAAAATAAAAATAAAGATGGGTCACGAGGACAAAATGGGATTGGTCAAATAGTAAACCCCTCACACCTACGTCACGAGTAAGGATGGAAATTTCCCCCACGGAGCCCCACCCCCATTTGGGGGCAAATTTGGCCCCCAAATGGGGTGGGGGTGGGGGCAAATTTGCCCCCAAAACCTAAATGGGGGTGGGGGTAGGGGCCCATTTTCTCTATATATTTTTATTTATTTAATTATATATTTTTAATTTTATTTTCTTAAAAAAAAAAAATAGTCTATTTCTCATATTTTAAATTAATCGAGGGCTTTAAATTTGTTTAGACTTTTGGGTTTTTAGCAAAATTGCCCTATTTTAGGGACTTAATAGCAAAACTACCCTAAAAACCAATTCAATTGCAAAATTACCCTAAAATGACATTTCTACCCTTATGTAAAAATTGAATCCAATTTGACTGACTGCAACTTTTCCTCCTGCCTCCCTTTCCCGAGAGCTCCCTTTCCCGATCAAATTTCAGCCACTGAAACCAACTGCCGCGTTCTAACCGCCGAGTTCCAGTCGCCGCGTTCCAGCCGTCGTCGTGTGGAGTTCCAGCGTCGTCCGCCGTTCGTCGTCCAGCCTCCAGCAGCGTCGTCCAGCCTCCAGCAGCGTCGTCCAGCTTCCAGCGGCCTCCAGCGTCAAGTCGTCCGTCGTCCAACGTCCAGCCGCCGTCGCGTCTCGTTCCAGCGTCGCCTATGCCGTCGTCTAGCTTCGTGTCGTTCCAGCGTCACCTGATTTGGAGTTCTAGCGTCGTTCCAGCTGGTTGGGTTTTCATTTCAGGCGATTCTTCAACTACAACCACCACTCCGAGCTGGGTTTTCAACATTTCTCCATTCTCTAATCTCACATTTGCCATACATCCTTCATTTGGTTTCCATTTAAGGTATTTTGATTTTGAAACCTAACATTTAAGTTTATGTTTTTTAGTTGAAATTGATTTTAGGGTTTTCAATTTTTGAAGTCTATTGTGAAATTTTGATTCATGTAATTGTAAATCTATTAACTGAATGTAAATATCACAAAAATTTACCTTAATAAATTTGATTTTTGTGGAGTGGGGAGACTTGAACTAGTTTTGTTTCTTGGTTTTGTTTTGTTATGTTGTTCAATTAAGTTTAAAAGTTTGTTCAATTAAGTTTAAAAGTTGTTCAAATTGATTGGTTTTCTTGGTTTTGAACTAGTTTTGTTCTTGGTGTTGTTCTTAAATTGAAAATATGTTCTTTTATGCTCTTAGACTTGAACTAGACTTGTTATGTTGTTATAGATAGATTACAAACCATTTAGTTGAATTAGATTACATCTCAAACTTTATATACAGTCTATGTCTCACTTTTAAATGTATTCACTTTTATTTTTTTCGATTCTTTATACTTGAGTTCATATATGAATTTATTATGGAATGTGTTTAGGTATATACACATGGGTGGACAGAAATTACTTGAGTCACTTAAGATCAAGGAATGCGATCGTTTTCCATCTCGAGTTTCTGGGTATTGTAATTGGGATAGTATAAAACTTATTAAATCGTGTCTCTCAGAAAAACAACTTGACATGTTTAAAGCAACGTGTTTTGGTCATTTTTTGAATGTGAGTGATATGGTGTTGTCTGGGCAATTTTGTCACCATATCTTACTTAGGGAGTGTCATGTTAAGAATGACGAAGAAAATTCATCTCATTTGTGGTACCATGTTGGCAACGGGGTGATACGGTTTAGCCCAGTGGAGTTTTGTTTAGTTAGTGGGCTAGCCTTTGGAGAATATTCTGAATCCACATCCTATCTTTTCAAACGAAAGAATAGTAGACTCCGTCGGTCCTACTTCCAAGAAAGTAAAGTCAGCGTTAAAATGGTTGTTGATTGGTTTAGAAACCTTATTCCTAATAATAACAATAGTGATGAAGATATGGTGAAGTTGGCTTTAATACTTTTATTGGAGATGACGTTAGTTGGCAAGGACGATAGGAATGCCATCCTTTATTGGGCATTGGAGTTAGTGGATGATTTAGATGCTTTTAATAAGTTTCCGTGGGGGTCATTCATATACGCAAGGACATTTAACTCCCTTGCTAGTTGTCTAGTTGGCCGTGATGATAAGTTCAAGGATAAGTTCAAGGAGGGGGTTAATGCTCCATCGAAACATAAAGTGGAGAGGTACAACGTTTATGGGTTTTTGACAGCTTTTCAGGTAATGTGTGATAATTGATGAATTTAATTAAAATCTTTAAAGGCAACATGATATGTGATAATTGATGGATTTTACTGTTTTTATTTTTATTTTCGTTATCAGGTGTGGGGAATCGAAGCAATACCAAAATGGGCCACAGTTGGATATGCCGTTAAAGTGAATAATGTCGCCCCCAGAATTTTGAATTGGCGATGCACGGAAACTCCCTCATATGTGGACATTTTAAAAAACATATTTAAGTTTAAAAGCGTAAGTATTGAGTATTATGTTCAAATCCTCGTGGTGTTCAATCTCCTGAATTTGTCGTCGTGTCTAAGACAAGTGAAGATGTCAAGCAATTGTCAAGACCACCAAAGCTTACCATTAAAGTACCTAGAGATCGCAAACGGTCCACCGTTACCGTGAGTCCGTACACTGATCCCACAACGAAGAGGCCTAAGAAACCGAAAATGCAGGAATTCGGAAGCGATAACCAAGTGGATGAGGAAATTCTTCGTTTAATGCAATCATGGATAAAGAAAAAAAACACATGGTATGTTAAAACATGTATTATTATTGCAATCCCCACTTCGATTTTGTTAATATGTTTTTATTGTTGAACGTCAACAGCATGGACGTAGGTTTGCTCGTAGCAAAGCCTGCTTGGTTTCAACTGTTGCTATCTCCAGAAGGGTGGCTAGAGGGAGATGTAAGTTGTACACCTCATATTGCAATTCATTAATATATTGTATGCATTTGCGGTAACACACATTTGTTGATTGACAGCATATTGAGACATATTGTCGTCTAATGCGGCGGCGTGCCATTTTCTGTCCTCAGTTATACAATAAGAACATTGTGTTATTGGATTACACGTTCATGGTATTTAAATACATTTATGGCAACATTTATTATTTCCTTTTTATATTTACTGAGTCTAACCATAATTGACAATTTCTGCAGATTAAAATTCAAGGAAGGTGGTCAACTATATCTAAGAGTAAAAAACAATTCAAGCATGAAAACTACAAATGGGATGGTACAATGATGGACTACGTTATTGGAAAATATCCGGTGCATGCTTCGGTAAATTGGCGGACAATTGACGGTGTAAGTAATTTTGTCATTAATATGTTATTCAACTATTAGTAGATATTCATTCGAGTGTTGTTTGATTATTCAGATTTTGTTTCCTGCAAACGTAAATGGAAACCATTGGGTTGCTGTGGAGGTTAACTTAAAGGAGTGGTCCATTAAAATATATGACTCATACCCGGACGCTAATAGTGTTGATGGAATACTAAGGTAGGCAACATGTCTTAGAAAGATGTTGCCATCTTTGTTGGTGCATGCGTTGCCAGACACTTATAAGGACCCTAGGTCATTTGCTGTCGAAAGACTCGAAGAAGGCATTCCACATCAAGGAAATCAGTATGTCTTAGTGAATGTGTTAATGGTATTAGTTTATGTTTACATGATAGCTTTTATTAATTATTGTTTATTTTTTTTTTGACATAGGTCCGATTGTGGTATTTTTACTCTTAAATTCTTGGAGTATCTATGGGCGGAAAAACCATTTGACTTTGAAGAAAAAGACGGAGCACCCCTTAGAGTTAAAATAGCAACAGAAATATTTCAAAATTCAAAAGAAGTGCCATATGTAAATTGATGTGTACTAATAAGTAAATGTAATATTTGAGACTAGCGTTTTTATATGTTGTGGTGGTGATGTGAATGAAATGTGTGATTTGAGTATGAGATCTTTTGTGGATATTGGAAGTGTTATATTTGCAGGTATCATTGAAGATATGGATTTGTTGAAATTTCAAATGGAACTTTGTCGAAATTTCGTAAATTATATTGAAGTTAGTCAACCAAACGCTAACAAAAACAAAAACACAAACACTAACAAGAGATGACACCACAAACACTAACACCAAACGCTAACAAAATACCCTAACAAATATAACACCACTAACACCCCACATAAACACAAACACCCCACGTCACCACAAATATAACACCACTCATAAAATCATAGTTTTGCAAATATCATTGATTTACATGTGACATCACCACAAACGCATAACTACCATAAAATGTAAAGTCGAAGTTCGAATATAGTAATCATTTTCTTTAAATTTTAGTACAACCAATTACATCATAAAACATTATGCGATCCACTTGCCTCACCGATTTCACATGTACTTCCCATGGTACTTGACTTCGGGTAGGTGCATGTATGGCTATTGTGACCAACACGGTGACAAGTTATGCATCTCCTTTGAGTTACTTCCTCGCCAAATGACGGGTTACGATTCTTTCTAGGTCTTCCAGGAGGACGACGACGACCTACTGGTGGATGAACAATTTTTGATGCAATATCCGAAGGAACCAACCATTCGCTGGGTTGTCCCACGGGATGTATTTCCCCACTATATGCTGTAACAAGGAACGTACTAGAGTAATAAGGGGAACAATAATCAGGAAATGAAAACCCTCGTAACCTAATGCAAGCTAATGCATGTGCACATGGAAGTTGGTCGACATCAAATTCTCTACATGAACAGGATTTTGTGGTCAAATCCACATGTCCATCTAAATCTCCATCTTTAACAACGAATGTGTAAAATGTGATAGGGTACACCCGCATATATCGTGCTTCGTCATCCTTGACACCTATGGCTACATCTGCGGCTGTTGTCAATTGAGTCGTAAGTTTAAGTGCAGCTGTGCGCCGATCATGGAACCAACCCTGAAGAACCCCTCTGATGTAATCAATCACTCCGGTAATAGGCAATTCCTTGCATCCTTTAATTGCATTATTCATGGACTCTGCAATGTTGGTTGACATTATGTTGTACCTTTTTCTTGGACTGTATGCTCTTGACCAACGATCAAACCCGGCATCCGTAACATACTGAGCTGCTTCAGAATTAATATTTGCAAGTTGTTCCATACGCTGCCGGAATTGACTTTCGCGATACACCCTGGCTGCCCGTTCGAAGTACCGTTTAAGTGCCTTATTCTTGCCATAGTGTCCAAGCATGTTCCGTTGTAGATGTATCGCACATGCACCGTGGAATGAATTTGGGAACCTTTTTCTACACCGGTTATGATACTGTTTTTTCTATTAGAAACGATAACCAAATCATCAACTTCGCCAACGGCTTTATGCAACCTAGATAAGAACCATTCCCAAGCTTCATTTGTCTCTGAATCACCAACACCAAATGCTAAAGGAAATATCTGCTCATTGCCATCCATACACACAGCCACAAATAAAACCCCTCTATGAGGACCTGTCAAAAATATCCCGTCGATAGCAATGACCGGTCTAATCGAAGACAGAAAACCATCTATACAAGCTTTGAAGCAAAAGAACATATACATGAACCTGTCAGACGAATCTGTGTGGAAGTCTGTAATAGTCCCAGGATTTGTTTGCTCTAACATGTACAAGTATGATGGCAAAATACTGTATGACTCAACCGGTGTTCCTTGAACCTCCTCTAAGGCAATATGTCTAGCTCGGTAGCCTTTGTGGTAGTTACAAGAGATGCCAAACTCCCTCTGCATGTCATTTATAATTTCCTTTGGCTTGTACAAACGATGATCATGAAGTTTCTCTTGTATATGTTCCCCTATAACCCGTGCACTTGCTTGCCTCTGATGCGAAAATCGTGCTTCTGTGGAGCATGTGTGTTGATTGTCAAATTTTCTAATTTGGAAATGATCTGAATTTTGAACCTTAGCTGCACGCATTCGCCAATTGCAACCCTCAACAATACACCGAACTTGATAACGTGTTGTATCTGACTTGAACACCCTAATCTGGCACTGGTTGGCAAGGCAATAACGACCTAATTGCGATTGTAGTTGTTGCTTGCTTGGAAACACTTCACCAACTTCAATACGCATGGTAACAGGTCTTGGTGCAACTTCACCCGAATGAATAGAATAAAATGAACATGGAGGTGGAACAAGCCTCTGGACATGGGCAAATTGCTCATCATACCGGCTGGGAAATTGATTAGGAATGGGATTGAACTGTGGTTCTGTTTCATCATGATCAGGAATAAGACGAGGAGAAGTTGTATCAATGTTGGCAATTGGTGTAAAACCCTCTACAATATCATCCAAATTTGCACCCATGTTAGGTACATCTGACGTTTGAAACTCATCAATATCAGTAACTTGTATATTGCTTTTTTGTGTATGATGAAATTCATACTCACGAGTTTCATGGTGTGGGTTGGCAGAGGACTCTGGTGGTTTATGATTCCTTTCTGGACATTCATTGCCGATTTCCTCAATACTAATGTAAACTAATGGGTCAACATTCTCTCGACGAAGCAACAGTGCAACATCTTCATCATCAACAATCTCAATAGGCATACTAGGGCGGAAAGTGTGAGCAACAGTTGTCATACTTACCCGATAATGATCTCTATCAATTCCAGTGACATAGTATACCTTATCTAATAAAAGATCATAATTTGCATCTCTTGGAAAATCAAATGCCTTTGCTCTTCGACCTTCATACCAATATTGACCATGATGACTTTTCCATTTTCCACCCCAATTCAAAACCAATTGCACACTTGTCATCTTGAATCCTGAAAAAAAAAATTAACAAATATAATCAACCTATAAAACACCTTATTATTCTTAGGAAATTAGACGGGATAGTGAAAATAAGGTTTTTTTTCAAAAATTAAAAAATTGAAAAACTCTCGTGACAGGGTGTCCCGATGTCGGGTCACCCCGTCTCGAGGATTTTTTTCCTCGGGACAGGGTGACCCGATGTCGGGACACCCTGTCCCGAGAGTTTTTGAAGGTTTGAAAAAAACCTCAGGACAGGGTGTCCCGACGTCAGGTCACCCCGTCCTGAGGATTTTTTTCCTCGGGACGGGATGACCCGACGTCGGGACACCCTGTCCCGAGGATTTTTTCAAACCTTCAAAAAATCTCGGGACAGGGTGTCCCGATGTCGGGTCACCCCGTCCTGAGGATTCTTTTCCTCGGGACGGGGTGACCTGACGTCGGGACACCCTGTCCCGAGGTTTTTTTAAAACCTTCAAAAACTCTCGGGACAGGGTGTCCCGACGTCGGGTCACCCCATCCCGAGGAAACAAAAACTCTTCTATCATAAAAAAAAAAAATATAACCAAGTAAATCCGGGCACATTACAAATGAGGTTGGCAAAAAAATAAATTATAATGTAATACATACCTTCAAATAACTTGATACAATCTTCTCCAATTTTTTAAAAACCTAACATTGAAAAACAAATGTGTGTGAAACAATGTGTTGTAATGTAAGTTTTTTTTTGTTTGAAGAGAATGTGTTGTAGTGTAAGTTAAATTATTAGATAGTGTTTTGTTTATTTTTTTTATTAGTTGGTTGGTAAATGGTTGGTAAATGGTTAGTAAAAGTAATAAATAAGGATAATAAATGTGTGAGTTAATAGTGAGGGCATTTTGGTAAGTTTAGGGTAGTTTTGCAATTAAATTGGTTTTTAGGGTAGTTTTACTATTAAGTCCCTAAAATAGGGCATTTTTGCTAAAAACCCTAGACTTTTATGTGTAATACACTAATACTATATTAGAGCATCTCCAATGCAATGCTAAAGCATTGTGTCAATGCAATATTTTAGCACAAAGTAAAAAAAAAAAACATACTCTAACGCAACGCTAAAAACTGTACCAAATTTGACATAGTATATAGCATATACCAAATTTGACACAGTAATAAATGCATCCGTATTTGTTGACTTTTTAATTTTAAATAATAAAAAATTAACAAATTTGGTAGGGAAAATTGAGATTAAAATAATTCTAAAAAAATATTCAATGCATTTGTTGTATTTGTTAACTTTTATAATTTTAAACAATAAAAAAAAAATAGCATATCAAATAGAATTTTGTATTGGAGTACAATGTTAAAATGATATGCCAAATATAACATTTTACTATATTTCGTGCCAAATTTGGCATTTGCATTGGCATATGCATTGGAGATGGTCTTATTATAGTTATTTGTATTAATTTTGGATTAAATTAAATCAATTATATATTTTAGATTGAATATTTTGTTAATTATTGAATTGGATATTGAAACAGTATGAAACAAAAGTTTGGTTCGATCGAATTTCGAATTCAGAATTCTAAATTCCGGATTTCGAATTGAAAAATTGTAGGATTAGAAATGGGGGAAATGGGGGACGGGGGTGGGGGCAGGGGAACCTCCCCCCAAACATCCCCATCCCTAGTTCCCCTAAATGGGGTTCGGGGGTGGGGGGACCCTCCCCCGTTCCATTGGGCCCCCATTCCCATCCCTAGTCACGAGGTTGTGGGTTCAAGTCCTCCCTCTCTAACGGAAAATTCTTTTTTTTTTCTCTTCGCTCTCTCTCTCCATAAAAAGAGAAACAATGTGAAAGTAGCCATGTCCGTGAGGTAGTTTGTCTTCTTCTCAAAAGTAGTGTGGAGTGTAGTAGATCTGTTTTCTTGTTGTAGATCGGTTAGGAGGTTGTTTGGTTTCAAAAAAGATGAATGACACAGAGATATCTCAGTTGTATGAGAATCTAACTGGCAAACGAAGATGAAGTTGTTCTTGAAATGGCAGAGGAAGTTAAGTTAGATGGAGTGGAAGATGTAGACCGGTGTCTAGTTGGTAAGGTCCTATCGAGGAAGAAAGTCAATAGAGAGGCTTTTAAAGGTTTGATTGAACAGATCTAGAATCCCTATGGTAATGTTGAAGTTAAGTTGATAGGTGAAAATATTTTCATGTTCTATTTTATCAACCAGGAAGATCAAAACAGAGTTTGGCATAGAGGACCATGGCACTTTGGTAATAGTTTGATAGTGTTGGAAAAACCGGTAAGTCTCGGCAATATCACTCAGCTGGGTTTCAATAAAGCTGAATTTTGGATCTAGATCCATGACATACCCATAATGTGTATGAATCGACGAACAACAAAATGGTTAGTTGAACAACTTGAGGAAGTAGTGGAAATCCCTGCAGAATCAAGAGAGTGTTGGGGCAAGTTCATGAGAGTAAAAGTCTGCATTGATATATCAAAAGCCCTGAAAAGATGGCTTAGATTAAAGTTGGGTAAATCAGAGGAGATCACTATGGTTAATCTCAAATATGAAAGATTGCCTGAGTTATATTTTGCTTGTTGTAAAATCGGCCACTGCATCAAGGAATGTCAAGATATGGAGGCCAGGAAAGCAGTTCTATAGGGGTCCCAGAACAAATTTGGGTCCTAGCTCAAGGCTTCGATCCCAGAACGTTCGAAACCCAGGTTTGGTTAGCATACTAATGGCAGTTCGTCAGATAGGAATTGGTTTATGGAGGCATCACGGGAATCTGAAGGCGATGTGATGCAGCTGTCAAACACGATACGGCAAACAAAGGTTCAGATTTCATGGAGCGGAGGAATCGACTCAAAGATGAAGGGTGCGGAAAGAAGGAAGCAAAGACTCGGAATGGTTTTAACTATCAGAATGGGAAAATTTCGGGGGCCTTTTCAGAGGGCAAACAAACTCAAAATTAACATTATAATATATTTCCGGAAAGCCCAAGACGAGCCCTACAAATGTTATGAAGACTTCGTCCTCCGTAACAGATCAAACCAGGCCCGAATTTGGCCATTTAGATTATTGCGCGAAGACTTAAGCTGGACGAGAGCTGGACATAGTGAGCTGGACGAGATGATACGGGCTGAACTTCGTGGACCTCTACAGAGGGCATATGGGATCGGATCGTCTATTATAATATGTTTCCGAAAATCCCAAGACGAGCCCTACAAATGTTATGAAGACCTCGTCTTTTATAACAGGCCACAGCATATCCGAATCAGGCCGTTTAGTTTCTGGCGCACCAAGACAGCAGTTTCTTGTTTTATGGTTTTTAATTACCGTCATCTATTTTATTTCCTTTTAGTTTATATGTAATTAGGTTATTAATTATTTTATGATTTGATTTTATTAAATCAAATCCAATTTCCTTTTTAGATAGGTTTTTAATATTTTAGGATTCTTTTGATTTTAGGAGATTTGATATATTTTCCATTTAGGATTCTTTCCCGTTTGTTTAGGATTTTCTTGTTAGTCAAGTTTTGCAATTCTATTTAAGTAGATTGTATTAGGGTTTGAAAGACAGCTTTTGATTAATAAAAAATACAGAGATTGTTTCTCAATATCCATGTACAACATTCTTTGCGAAGATTGTAGTATTTCAAGCCTGTTAACAATCCTTCGTGCGCGAAGTTGAATGTTATCAGTAGCATGATATTCTGGCATCCGTGCGCGGATCAACAGAATATTGGTAGGTTGTTTTCTAATTGTTTGTTGCAGGTTTTTCTCGACAGAGCTTCCGCTACATCAGTTTGGTATCAGAGCCGTGTTCGTTTGGGACGACATCGACATGGTGCAGTTGAGAAGTCCAATCCCTGTAGATGAAGCCAACGAATGTGACCGCTTGACACAACTAGAGCAGCAGATGGCGTTATTAGCCGAGCAGATGGCAAGGGTAATCGCCAACCTAGAAACCTTAAACGTTCCAACTCGAAACCCTCGCATGAGTGGAGACGAGGAGGAAAGGGACAAGGAGAAAAGTGACGAGGAGGAATCTGATCCTTCATTATTCTATGATGAGACATGTCTATCAAAGGAAGCTTTTGCTGATCTTGATCTACCACCAGTCTTTGATGAAGAGGTATTTGACAAGGAGTCCATGATTGCTGATCTTGATCTACCACCAGTCTTTGATGAAGAGATATTTGACAAGAAGTCCATGAGTGCTGATTTTGATCCCAAACCAGAATTAGTTGAAGAGGAGTGTCATGTAGCACCAAAAGTCGACAAGGAGGCATCCTTGGACATAGGCAACCAATCAGCGCCCAAATTCAATAATATAGGGGTCGTGGACAGTGGCAACACAGCTGAAGAACATGGGTCAGCCATGGTGGTAAGGTTGGTGTGTTCAGTTTACCTTTCCAAAATTCGAGGATGAATTTTCTCCAACCTAGAGAGAATGATGCAGCTGTCAAAGACGATACGGCAAACAAAGGTTTGAATTTCATGGAGCGGAGGAATCGACTCAAAGACGAAGGGTGCGAAAAGAAGGAAGCAAAGACTCGGAATGGTTTTAACTATCAGAATGGGCAAATTTCGGGGGCCTTTTTAGAGGGCAAACGAACTCAAAATCAACAATATAATATGTTTCTGGAAAGCCCAAGACGAGCCCTACAAATGTTATGAAGACTCGGTCCTTCGTCCTCCATAACAGATCAAAACAGGCCCGAATATGGCCATTTAGATTATTGCGCGAAGACTTGAGCTGGATAAGAGCTGGACACAATGAGCTGGACGAGATGATCCGGGCTGAACTTCGTGGACCTCTACAAATGGCATATGGGATCAGATCGTCTATTATAATATGTTTCCGGAAAGCCCAAGACGAGCCCTACAAATGTTATGAAGACTCCGTCTTCTATAACGGGCCACAACATATCCGAATCTGGCCGTTTAGTTTCTGGCGCACCGAGACAGCAGTTTCTTGTTTTATGGTTTTTAATTACCGTCATCTATTTTATTTCCTTTTAGTTTATATGTAATTAGGTTATTAATTATTTTATTATTTGATTTTATTAAATCAAATCCAATTTCCTTTTTAGATAGGTTTTTAATATTTTAGGATTCTTTTGATTTTAAGAGATTTGATATCTTTTCCATTTAGGATTCTTTCCCGTTTGTTTAGGATTTTCTTGTTAGTCAAGTTTTGCAATTCTATTTAAGTAGATTGTATTAGGGTTTGAAAGACAGCTTTTGATTAATAAAAAATACAGAGATTGTTTCTCAATATCCATGTACAACATTCTTTGCGAAGATTGTAGTATTTGAAGCCTGTTAACAATCCTTCGTGCACGAAGTTGAATATTATCAGTAGCCTGATATTCTAGCATCCGTGCGCGGATCAACAGAATATTGGTAGGTTGTTTTCTAATTGTTTGTTGCAGGTTTTTCTCGACAGAGCTTCCGCTACATCACGATGGGTCTGTCAGCTTGAAACAGGGGTCATCAAAGTGGTGGCGGCACAGAGCTCTCTAAAAAGGAAGATAAAGGAAACCCTAACTACTGTAGGAGGTATCGGGGCTTCAGTTCAGAATGAGATGGTTATAGATGGGTCGGGGTTTGAAGTAGATGGTGACTCTAACAATTTGGGCCTCCCTATTAGTGAATCCACAATCCCTTTTAAAGACTTCTACTGTGCTCTCAATGGCAGAAGAATCTTCCAAATTTAAATTATCCCAAAAAAAGAAAATTACAAAGAAATGGAAACGTTCAGCTCGAGAGGTGAAATAGAAGCAAACACCAGTGCTAATTTCCAGCCCCCTACAGAGAATCCTCGAGTTCAGTGGGTCTCCCAGAAGATTCCCCAAAAGAAATATTTCTTCCCCGTCCGTAGATAAGTTCAGTACGGCTACTAGGAAAAGGAAAAGTCCCCAGAAAATCTCGAGTGTTTCCTTCAACTCCCCCAATAATCAAAGTGACAGTTTTAATCGTAAGTCTTCAGTGAGTGGTAAAGTGTGCAAGAGAAAGGTGGGTTTTGATCTACTGGATGGAAATGACAAAAATCTCAAGAAAGGGAAGTGTTCAATCATTATCTCGGAAATCCCTATATCTACGGAGCCTGAATTACAGGCCCATCGGGAACAATGATAGGTCTCGGTTGGAACGTTCGAGGGCTGGGGAATCCCCGGGCGTTCGCGGCCTTGTCAAGGTTGCTCAAAAAATATTCCCCGGATATCGTCTTTTTATCGGAGACAAAACTTTACTGTTCAAAAATTGGTAAGTGTAGGGTGTTAGTCGGTTATAGTAACTGCTTTTGTGTAGACAGTGTGGGAAATAATGGTGGCATTCTGCTTCTTTGGAAGGATTATTGTGGTGTTACGGCTCTCTCTTCTTCCTTGGGCCACATCGATGCCCATGTGTGTTTTGATAATGGGTTTTGTTGGCGGTTTACGGGGTTTTACGGAGATCCGACTGCTAGTAAAAGTGTGTTTTCTTGGAATCTCCTTCGCCGGCTTATGAATGTTGACAACCTCTCATGGGTCTGTGGAGGAGATTTCAATGAGCTTTTGAGTGTCCATCATAAGGTGGGTGGATCGACCAAGTCTTTTTCAGATATAAGCCAGTTTATGTAGGTAGTTAACGAGTGTAATCTCGCTGATCTTGGTTTTTCTGATCCGAGATATACCTAGAACAATAAAAGAGAAGGGAAGAGCAACATCCAGGAGAGACTTGATAGATTCTTTGCGAACGATCTGTGGAGGGATAATTACAGGAATGCGAAAATGGACAATTTGAGGTTCTTTACATCTGATCATATGCCTATTCTCCTCAACAGTACCCCTGATGTCCTTTTTCTGAGAACTAGAGGAGGGCTGTTTCGTTTCGAGCCCTTTTTGGCTCAAAGAGGTTGACTACAGCAATATTGTGAATCTTACTTGGAATGAGGTGGGTTCTGTTGACCTGGCCAGAAATTTATGTGTGCAACTGAACTGGTGTGCCTCTAAAATGAATGTTTGGAGCAAAGAAAGGTTCCGCAATTTTAGAAAGCAGATTGAGGAAAAGAATATAGAGATTGACCGTCTTTATTGTTCTAGTGGTAAACCAAGTGTAATGAGTATTGTTATATGTAAAATTCGCCAAAGAAGACACGTCATCAAAAGCGTAGACCGACATGGCCATGTAAGCAGAAAGTCAAAAGATTGGTCAAAAAGAGACACGTGGGCACCCCACGCGAACAGACTACTCAACACCAGCATAACAATATCAGACCAGCAACACCAAATAAAGCCAAGCAAGCCAAGCAAAAGAGTTAAACCTATTCGGCTCTACTCGGCACAAACGTGAATGACTACATAAAGCTTTATCCGCTACCTACAAGGTAAACAAGTGATGACAGAATCACAAATTGACCGCAATACAACTACCAAGAGTCTAACCAGGAAACAAACAGATCCTCTCCTATACTTTAGGCTATCAGAGCCCAAAACGGATTCAGATTCAATAGCATTAAACACGTGATAATATCAAATAGGAAAGGAATCTTAAAACCAACTCTGTAATCCTCTACTTGTACGCCACGATATCAAACCCTAGCGGTACCCAAAACCCTAACAGGACCATGTGTAAATACCCCTGCAAAACATAGTAAACGGGGTAAGAAATCTTAGGAGGAGAGAGAGAGAGATCAGAGTGTGTATCATTCAAATAATTATAGTGGATTTGACTTGAGTTGCCAAGGCAACAACTCGTGGACGTTTCTCCGATCACCGGAGTTTTACCACGTATTTCGCCCATGTCATTATTTACAACTGCTGTATTCTTTATTTTATTCACATTTACAGGTTTTCGCTAACCTAAACCATTGACTGGTTGACCGTCAAGAAATCATCATCAACAATTGGCGCTAGAAAGAGAGGCGTCTATTGAATTTAACTTCGAGATCCCTTGTGAGACAATGGTTGGTGAATGAGATGGTAGGGGTTCCAGATATAGTCAGGAGCTACCAAACGATGGGTTAGGGGAAGACACTACTCTCAACACCGCGGATGCCACCCTAACGGCCAAAGATCAATCAACCGCTATAGCTGGCATTCAATGTTTCCTTCCAACCAACAAGGAGATCGCGCAATGGTTCCGAACGTCTCTACAACAGCCTATATCCGATGCAGCCAAGCAGAGGGTTAATCTTTCCACCATAGAAGGCCTAACCTCACCGCATAACCTGTATACCCCGGACCAGCAGCAAGGCAGATTGCGTTCCATGGTGGTGGCCCTAACACCGGACGCGCCCCTAAAAATGAGAGAAACCCGACAGATTGGCCTGACGCATTGTTGAAAAGACAAGCCCGGGATGATAGAGAGCACATGGAAGAAGATCACCCCAGCAGAATGTATAATTCCAATCAAACATAGCAAGATCAGGACCAACCAATAAGGCACACTCACCGGAGAGACCGGTCGTCATCATTAGGAAAAAGTGACCGATACCATCGTCATAAACGCGAAAGGGGCACAATCCGGTTACATGGCCTGGACCGTGAAACCCAAAAATAGGAACCTGAAGAGCAAAGACAAAGGCTCAGCCAGGATTTCAATCCCATGGGAGAACCGGAAGGTGGCAGGGACATACTCATACAAAGTTTGACCCGGAAAGTTCAGAATAATCGTCGGTAGATGGATGCTCTGGTCAGGCATTATGGGCGCAACGAGCTATCAGATGATGAGTCAGACAGCCCTTTCACCTATGGCGTTCTTCGGATGCCCTTCCTAAAAAAGGTTTAGGATGCCACACGTGGAGTAGTTAAAAAAAATACGAACCCAAAAAAGCACGTCAGGAGATATAAAAGTGTCATGGCCCAATACATCCATAACGATGCCCTGCTATGCCTCAACTTCCCACAAACACTTGAGGATTTAGGTTCCTAGTGGTTTGGTAGATTACTAGCAGCAAGCATAAGCAACTTCAGCGAGTTGAGCAAGGCGTTCTTAAGGCAGTTCCTCAGGAATGTTCATAGAAAGAAGTCAGTGGCCCACCTATCCCAGCTCAAACAAGGAAATGATGAGTCACTCAAGAAGTATCTAGGAATATTTGGCCAGGAAGTGTCGGAAATTAGAAGCGCGAATGATGAAGCCATTGTTGCAACGTTCATCAACAACTTACAAAACGGCCAGCTATCCTTCGACCTAAGGAGAGCTCGCCTAACCAGTTATACGGATATGATGGACATGGTTGGGGGTTACACTTTATCTGAGAAGGAAGAAATCGTAACAGGAAGTTATTTTGTGCATGGTGGACGACCAGAGGGTCCTAAGGCCAAAGATAATGCGTCCAAAACTCACAATTCGAAGGGAGACAAACAAAAGAACAAAGCTCGGGACGGTCGTCGAGCTTATAACCCGAAGACGGACCAACCATACCAAAAATTCCAAGGCAAGTATACAAACTACACCTCATTGAAGAAGGATCAGGAAGAAGTACTTACGATCTTAGAAGAGAAGAACATGTCTAAAAAACCTCATAAGCAGTCATTCTTTGCTCGGAAGGATACAACAAAGTACTGTAGGTTCCGCAAGGAGAATATGCATGAGACTTCCAAGTGTTTCTAGCTCATAGACCACATAGAAACCCTTATCCGGGAGGGACATCTGAAGGATATCGTCCTAAAGAAAGCCAAGAGAATAGACAAACACCAAGATAACTGGTAGATGAGCCGAGGAAGAAAGCTGAGTCTGAAGAAAGCTGAGGATGAAGGAGTAATAAATACCATCTTTGGCGGACCTGTAACTGGAAAAAGCAACAGAGAAAGGACCCAGGATATTTGGGAAGCAATGGAGGTTAGAAGGGACCTCGATGTAAATTATATCGAGCCCGATCCAAAGAGAATTAAAGAAGGTTGTGACCCAATAATATTCATTAAAGCTGATTCACATTGTGTAAATGTTAGGCCAAATGATGC
This sequence comes from Acer yangbiense, assembly GCA_008009225.1. Lineage (NCBI taxonomy): Eukaryota > Viridiplantae > Streptophyta > Magnoliopsida > Sapindales > Sapindaceae > Acer > Acer yangbiense. The sequence continues at coordinate 1,700,132 of CM017772.1, forward strand.
ACTAGTCATTAGTGCTCGGATCGGTCATAGAGAGGTCCATCGAATCTTGATCGACAACGGAAGCTCAGCAGACATTCTGAGTGCGGAAGTGTATGATCAACTAAGACTGGACAGTAAGGACCTGCTGCCTTTTCATACCCCACTCCGAGAATTCAGCGGAGTAGAAGTAAGATCTCTGGGCACAGTGAAGCTTCCAGTTAAAATCGAAAAAGCCCCATGTCAGAAAACGGTGTTACTCGACTTCGTGGTCATGGACATAGAGAATTCACCATACAACACCCTACTGGGCCGACCATTCTTAAATAAAGCTAAAGCAGTAACGACCACCTATGCCTTAATGATGAAATTTTCAACAGAGTACGGGGTATATGTGGTTAAAGGGTCGCAAGAGATGGCGTGGAGAGCAAATCTGTCATTCTATAAAGACAGGGAAGATAAGGAGGGACACCAAGTGTGCACGGTTCTGTCAGCCGAACAAACCATGGAGGGATCAGAAGAACAGGCAGAGATACCTGAGGAATTTGAACTCGACCCAAGAGAAGAGCCCGAAGCTAAAAAAGATGAGCCGACAGAAGATGTAACTTTATACAGCAGTGAGCCGACCAAAGTAGTAAAAATAGGTGCAAACCTGTACAAAAACATCAAGGCCAAACTGACCTGCTTGTTGTAAGATTACAAAGACGTGTTCACTTAGAGCCATGAAGATATGCCCGGGATAGACACGAAAGTGATATCACACTACCTGGTTGTCGATCCAGAATTCCGACCAGTAGTGCAGAAAAGGCAGTTGTTCAACCCAGAGATGAGCGAGGCAATCAAGAAAGAGGTAGAGAAGTTGCTCGCCGCAGGGTCGATAAGAGAAGTCAAGTACCCATAATAGGTAGCCAATGTGGTACTAATTAAGAAGAAAAATAATCAATGGAGAATGTGTGTGGACTTCACAAATTTAAACAAAGCCTATCCAAATGATAGCTTTCCTCTACCGAGGATAGATTAATTGGTAGATGCCACAGCGGGCCATGAACTGCTAAATTTCATGGATGCTTACTCAGGCTACAATCAAATCCGGATGAACAAAGCAAATGAAGAAAGAACGGCCTTTACCATAGATCAGGGACTGTATTGCTACATGGTAATGTCGTTCAGCTTAAAGAACGCCGGAGCAATATATCAGAGGTTAGTAAGCAGGATATTTGCTTGGCAAATTGGAAGAAACATGGAAGTCTATGTAGATAACATGCTGACTAAAAGTGTTACGGCGAAAAAACATTCTGTGGACCTAAGGGAAACTTTCGATGGCCTGAGGAAGTACAAGATAAAGCTTAACCTGAACAAATGTGTGTTCGGAGTACCGTTAGGGAGGTTCCTAGGTTTTCAAGTTCATCAAAGAGGGATCGAAGTGAATCCTGAAAAGATCAAAGCACTCGAAGACATGGTCTCACCAAAGACACTGAAAGAAGTACAGAGGCTGACCGGATGTCTTGCCTCACTTACCCGGTTCATAGCCAAATCAACGGACAAGTGTGCTCCATTCTTCAAAGCAATATAGAAAGGGAGAGGGCCTGAGTGGAGTGAAGAATGTGAAACGGCCTTCCAAAAATTGAAAGAGTATTTGTGGCGGGCACCAATCCTCTTAAAGCCAATGGTTGGGGAAATCTTGTACCTGTACTTATCCCTCACGGAAGTAGTAACCAGTTCGGTGTTGATTCAACTAGAGGAAGGAATACAAAAGCTAGTGTACTACACAAGCAAAGCCCTGCTCCCAGCTAAAACAAGATATTCACCGGCCGAGAAAATGGCTCTTGCGTTGGTTACAGCGGCAAGGAAGTTGAGACCATATTTTCAGGCACATATAATAGAAGTGTACACCAACTGCCCACTCAAACTGATATTGCAGAGGCTAGAGTTATCAGGCAAATTGACTAAATGGGCCATAGAGCTGAGTGAGTTTGACATCAAGTACACCCCAAAGGCAGCATTCAAAGGGCAGACGGTGTCAAACTTTGTGGCTGAATTCACTAAACCGGACATTGAAGTAAGAAGGATGATTGGAGAAGAGCAAGGAAAGAACTTCCAATGGAAGTTGCATGTGGATGGATCGTCAAACACATATGGCAGCGGGGCAATGATAGTTATATCAACCCCAGAAGAGGATACTGTAGAATGTGCCATGAGGTTCGACTTCAAAGCAACCAACAACCAAGCCAAGTATGAAGCTTTGTTGGCCGACTTAAGGGTATGCATAGCATTGGGAGCAAATAAGATAGAAATTTTCAGTGACTCGCAAGTAGTGGTCAATTAGGAGTTGAACGAATACCAGGCCAGAGATGAGTGCATGATAACTTATTTGAATATAGCAAAAAGGTTGCTCAGATGTTTCAAGAAATACAAAATCACTAAGATCCCTCTAGAAGAAAATGAGAAAGTAGACGCTTTATCCAAACTAGCATTAGAAACAACTTGCATCAGGTCCAAAACAATACCAGTCGCGCACCTAATGAAACCAAGCACTGCAGAACCAGAAGAGCTCATGGTAGCAGAAATCCGGCCACACCCAAATGACTGGACAACTCAACTTATGAAGTATTTGGAAGATAACATTCTGTCAAAAGATGCTTTGGAAGCAAAACACATTAGGTACAGACCGACCTGATATACAATTTTAGATGGTGAACTGTACAGGAAAGGATTTTCAAAAGCATTGCAAAGGTGCGTTGCGGGCAAAGAAGCCAGGTAGATACTAAAGGATATCTATAGTAGCGTATGCGGGAACCACACTAGGGTAAGAGCCTGGTGCACAAGATACTCATGCAAGGATTCTACTGGCCAACCCTGTTCGTCGAAGCTCAGCAATTCACGGAAAGTTGTAAGACTTGCCAAATGATCGCCAATGGCATTCGGTAACCTCCAGAGCTGCTCAGAAGCCTAACATTCCTCTTGCCATTCGCCATGTGGGATCTTGATCTCATAGGGCCAATGCCTACAAGGGTCAAAGGAGGAGCAAATCATGCTGTCATGACAGTAGATTACTTCACCAAGTGGGTGGAAGTAGAGACACTTATGCATATCACTGAAGCAAACACCACCAACTTCGTCAAGAAGAACATACTATACAGGTTCGGGATTCCGAGTACCATCATAACTGATAATAGGACCCAATTTGACAATAAGAAATTCAAGGAGATGTGCAAAGAATATAAGATCGCAAACTACTATGCCTCGGCTGCTCATCCTCAGACCAATGGATAGACAAAGGTAGTAAACAAAGTGATCAAGCACACACTGAAAGCAAAGCTGGACGCGAAGAAAGGTAACTAGGCAGACAAGCTCCACGAAGTGCTATGAGCGTACCGAACAACTGCAAGGACTTCCACGGGAGAAACACCCTTTTCCTTAGCATTCGGAACTGAGGCTGTCATCCCGATAGAAACATCTTTTACCTCCCCAAGAGTTCGGTTGTAAGACCCAGATCACAACCTCAGCATGCTGTTGCAAAATTTGGATGAATTAAAAGAAGCTAGAGACAGATCCCAAGTGAGGAACATAGCGTACCGGTAAAGAGCAGCAAGGTATTACAACTCCCATGTCCGTGTGCGTAAGTTCCAACTTAGAGAGCTAGTACTAAGAAGGGTGTCCCCAAACACCAAGGACAGAGCAGCAGGGTCTCTCGCTGACAAATGGGAAGGACTATACATTATCAACCGTATAACAGGACATGAGGCCTACCTAATTGCTCGACCTGGGGGTAGTCTTGTGCCTTGACCATGCAACACGTAGTACCTGAAGATATTCTATCCCTAAGGGGCCTTTTCATTTTCTGATGCTTAAACCATCTTTTAATATTTTATGTTTCGGCTCTTTAGCTATTTAGTTTTTCGGATATTCAGCTTCTAATAAATGTAGAAATCTATTGAATTTCACATGTTCAATCCAGTTGTGTAGAATCAATAAAATCCCTTGCGGAAACCTTCCCCAAGAAAAGATTGGCTGACTAAAAAGGAAAAAAGCAATCTGAAAAGAGCATAAAATTAAGACTCCGTCTCAAAAATAAGAGCTCGGACGCCTTGAAATTGCGAAAGAGCGGGTGGATAGTGTTTGAGGGGCGGAGAAGCTGAAATAACATGCTCGCCTAGTTGGGACGATGCAAACACATCACCCAACAAAAAGGCATACTCGAGGCACCAGGATAACTTGAAAGCTGCTCGAACACCACCAGAAAATCTGGTGAGATACGCAACTGTGTTGGCCGGTATACAAAACCCCAACGATTCAGTAAACCCTTGTACAGACAAAACATAGAGCGTCCTAGGTGACTTGTGCATGGATCTAAATGTATAGTCATGGTGAGCCTCGACGTAACACTTAGGTAAGAAGAACAGAGTACAAAAACCTAACTGCCAGTTAACAAGATACTCGGCTTAGGTATAGGTTACTTAGTTCAAACAAAAAACCTAACTGTCTGTTAATTGGATACTCGGCTTAGTTATGGGGTACTCAATTCAAGCAAAAAACCTAACTGCCGGTTAATAAGACACTCGGCTTAGTTATGGGTTACTCAGTTCAATCAAAAACCTGACAGTTAATAAGATACTCTGCTTAGTTATGGGTTAGTCCAAACGAAAAGCCCAACTACTAGTTAATGAGATACTCGGCTTAAACATAAGTTACGCGGTCAAAAGCCCTCTCGCCAGTTGAATAAATTACTTAGTAAAGTTAAAATAACCATCTTGTCTTAATTGCAGATTTACTCTAGTCTTTGTTGCACTTATTTTTAAATGTGCAGGAAGGGCATTCAAAGCCATTATTTGCGAAATAATTGAGCAAACTCAAAACATAAAGGTTGTGAAGAATATGTATTAGTCAAACAAATATACAAAGAATATCTAGGGTCATTACAAAATTATAAATTCAGAAAAAAGACAGGACCAAGAAGTTAGCGCTGGGGGTTAAGAGCTGCTGCCCCTAATACTCGGATATGGCTCCATCACATACTCGCTCAATAGGCTTTCATCTGAAGGCCATATGATCTCGTCTTCTTCATCATCCATCTAGGCGTTGTAGTCTTTCCTTGGCACAGGTCCAACATCAGGATCCTCACCGTTAATCCCCGCCTTCTGACAGGCGTGAAAAGTAGAGAAAGCATTCGCGGTAAGTACCTCTAAATGCATGAGATGTGGTACTTTGCCTTTACTAAGACAATATGCTCGCCACTCCTTCATCTAGACCCGAAGAGATTCCAGAAACGTATCTATATGCTTCTTAATTGAAATGCTCCAGTTGGTCCTGGCCCGAGCAGTCGCCCGATTCTTCATTTTAAAAAACTCTCCGGCTGAAACCATGTTTTGTTGAAATTCTCTAAGAAGCAAGGCATCAATGGCTGGGAAAATTTTGAAATGATCAACCCCCTGAATCTCCAGTTCTAGCCTAGCCTCTTTCGATAAAGACTCAACTGTTAAGGCTTGGTGCTTTCAATCTTCAATATGGCGCTCATAGGATGACTTGGCCTACTCAGCTTTCTGCTCGACCTGGAGCATCGTTTCCTTAGTAGAAGACAGCGGATCCTTGAGAGTTTTAACCTCATCAGAAGCTAGAGAAACCCTTTGCTCAACTTCCATTTGACTTGCCAGGCACCGGTCCATGAACTACTGGTGCGATTTAATCTTCTCATGGCAAGCCATCTCAGCCCGAGCACGTCTGTCCTCGCTATCCTTCAGTTGGGCTTTCAAGCGCCTTATCTTATTTGCCTGAGCATTGCTGACCATGCAAGCCTCTGATATCTCGGCAATCATTTGCATAACAAAGCAACAAAATGAAACATTAAAAAAAAAACAAAAAAAAAAAAAAACCTTAGCACCACGAAGAAAAGCAAGGACAACTCACATAAAAAGCGATGTTGAAAAAATTATGGAGTCGGTCCGATGAAGTGCTGAGGATATGGCTCTCAGTATAGCTTGAGGGGTGGGTTCCCAAGAGCGGCTCGACGATCCTGAGCCACCAACATCAGCACTAGGGACAATGGGTGGATCCGCAACATTCAAGTCTTCTGTTGAGTACCCCCAAGGAGATGAGTCAGTAAGGTCTTCAGCAAACCTCTCCATTTGGATCTTCGTTTGGACTTTTGGATAAGCTCGTACTCCCATTTCCTCAGCCCCAACACCGGTTTCCTCGTCGTTTGAGGAAGAATCAACATACGTAACCACCCGTGGAATTTTTAAAGCAGGTCAGCTAGGCAAAAAATGGGCCTTCCTCTTCCCAGACTGTCTCCCACGTGTGTCAAGGTTAGCAGTGAGATCCTCAAACTCAGCCTCATCTCCAACGACGGTCGGGGAAGGCTCAGAAGCCGGTGCAACAGGGCAAAGGGCCTCTCCAGCCGCAGCAGAATTAGAAGGCTCATCAACCTTCTGTTTTCCCTTAGTAACAGAATTCTGCTCGTTTTCCCCAACAACTGCCTTGTCTGTAGTGGAACCCCTCAACTTACTCGGCTCACTATGCGAACACTCCTTCTATTCACCGAGATGATCCGAAGCAGGACTACTTGGCCCACCTAGGCCCCGTCATTTACTCGACTCACCTTCAGTGTTGTGAGGGATCTCCTCAGGAGTATACTCGAGCACAACCCCATTAACTTCATTAGCATCCTCAGAAGAACTCTCATTCGATTTATCTTCTGGAGGAGCAATCCCGGCAGACCTTCGGCGAGCGGTTTCCCTATGGCTTGCTATTATAATAAATTTTACCTAGCGGGCTTGAGCTTCACAGACAATATCCGCATTGAACACTACAAAGAAAATGTTAACCAAAATAGTTAATTCGAAAGCAGACGCCCACTTTAAACGTTGATAAAGGAAAATTAAAGAGATGAGACTCACGGCATCTACGGTTAGCACTAATATGAGGGAAGAGACGAGTTTTTATCATTTTCTTCTCATAAAAAAGGTGAGGTCGACCCCGCTTCTCCAAAGGGCTCACGACGACCTTAGCCCGATTAGTCAATTCACCAACCGTAAAAATAGGGGGCGTTCGATTCCAAGTATTGGGCAAACAAAAATAACGAGGAACCTTGCGCATCACCCGAACACCGTCGAGATCAAATTCGATCGATTGTCCCCAGCCTCCTCCAACGAAGAACCAACTGTTCTTCCAATATTTATTCAAGCAAGGAAAGCCCCAAATGAAACCCTTCATCTTATCATTCATGGTCACTTCGACTTCCTCATCAATCTCTACATTCAGGATCCAGTTGTCGGGCTGGCTGGAAAGAAGAAAATAAGTCCCTGTCTGGCCTAACTGTCTCAGGGTATAAAAGTGTCTAATCTCATGAGGAGTATGGGGTAAGTTCATCCTATGCCATATGTGCCACTTACTCATCAGGATCCTATAACTATTTGGGGGAGTAATCCGAGCTTCTGCCAAAAATATGGTAATGAAAGGTTGAAGGCTGAAGAGGGAAAGTCATGCCACAGCTGAACATCGCCCCATAAATCGCCACCATCACAGGTGGGGGATTCCACGCGACCCTGTCTCCAGCCGGTTCCAACTGAATGAGATCACTATCCAGATCGAATCGGCACATATACTTATCAATCTCGGTAACGCCAACCACGTTCAGCTCAACATCATAAGCACATACCCGTTTGGCGGAAAAGTAAATACGGCTTGCTCGATGCTCCTCCTCCACATCACTCTCGTTTAGCACTTGGGCCCCAACCCTGATACCACGAGGGGAGGCACGTTTGAGCACTCGACACCTACAGTCATGTTTTTCCATTCGCTTCCAAGGACGAGAACCGCTGCGAGCAGAAACATAAGGGTTAGATTGGACCTCAAAGTGGGGAAACTCAGAAGAATTGGGGGTAAGGGGAACTTCACGGATAAGCCCCGAAACATCAGCATTTAAAAAATAAGGTTGATTTAGGGGTTGGTCCCTTAACAATCTATGAATATGCAAAGCTGTAAAAGTGTCATTACGCTCAATGGCGGCCATCCCAATAACGAAAAGACGGTGTCTATCTTCAGGGTCCATCGAAACTAACCTTGAGATGTCTAAAGTTGAACAAGTCAAACAAACTACAGAAAAACCTTAAGTAAGAAGAAGAATAAGTCTAGGGGTAGAGAATCTCGGGTCCCTAAAAAAAAGAACGAAAAGCGAAGAGACAAAATTCAAGATAACAATAACTTGAACTGAAGAGTCTAGGTTACCAGAATACTCGTAAAGAAAACTAAGAAAGGCTAGAGGATCTAGGGTTTTTTCTAGGCTAGAACGAAGAAATGATATTGGCAACTTCAGGAAAAATAAAAGAAAGCAGTAGAAAGTGGTCACAGTCATCCCCAATGCAAGCTTAAATAGGCAAGGCGTTAATTTCAAAATTCAAAACCTTAGGTCGAAATCATAAAGAAGCGGGAAATGAAAAGGTGTGGTAAGTGACGTGGGTGACGTTCATGACAGCGAAGAGGTCGTGTCCCATAAATGCCACCTGACGTACCAAACCGCAAGAGGACAAGTGGCAGTAGAAAAATGCTTTGAGCGGTCAAAGACTCCAAACGTCACCATCAAAAGATTTTCGAATGAAGGATGAATCATATGTGCGTGGATGCAATTAAGACACATCATTAATGTTTCGAGTTAATAAGGAATATTAATTCTTGCATTTATGAGACATTTATGAAGAAAACAACAAAATTTGAGCGGAGTTAACTTGATTGGGAAAAGGCTGAATGAGGGTTAAATATTTTCACCGAGTAAGAATGTCGAAAAAAGCAGATTCACTCGGTTCAAATATTTAAGGGGTATTGTTATATGTAAAATTCGCCAAAGAAGACACGTCATCAAAAAGCGTAGACTGACATGGCAATGTAAGTAGAAAGTCAAAAGATCAGTCAAAAAGTGACACTTGGGCACCCCACGCGGACAGGCTACTCGGCACCAACATAACAATATCAGACCAGCAACACCAAATAAAGCCAAGCAAGCTGAGAAAAAGAGTAAAACCTATTCGGCTCTACTCGGCACAAACGTGAACGACTACATAAAGCTTTATCCGCTACCTATAAGGTAAACAAGTGATGACATAATCACAAATTGACCGTAATACAGGTACCAAGAGTCCCAACCAGGAAACAAATAGATCCTCTCCTATACTTTAGGCTATCAAAGCCCAAAACGGATTCAGATTCAATATTTACAACTGTCGTATTTCGCCTCTGTCATTATTTACAACAGCCGTATTCTTTATTTTATTCACATTTATAGGTTTTCGCTAACCTAAACCATTGATTGGTTGACCATCAAGAAATCACTGTCAACAAGTACAATTAGAAAGCTTGAGACTTCGTTGGAGGGGCTGCTAGAGCGGGAAGAAATCTTCTAGAAACAACGGTTTAGAATTGAGTGGCTTCAAGCGGGTGATAAAAACTCGAAGTTCTTTCACGTCAAAGTAGCCATTAGGAAGAGGAAAAATTTCATCTCTAGCCTCTTAGATGCTGATAGGAACTCTCAGGAGTCGGAGGCAGGCTTCACAAACGTTGTAAGTGATTTTTTCTCCTTCCTTTTCAGTTCTTCAAACCCTTCTACTTCTGATACTCAAAGAGCCTCTAAAGACATTAAAACCAGATTGTCTAAAGAGATGATTGAAGCTTTAAGCTCTGGTTTTTCGGCTAAAGAAGTCAAAACTGCGGTCTTCAATTTGGGCCCTACAAAAGCTCCTGGACCAAATGGTTTCCAAGCTATCTTTTTCCATAAAGCGTGGGGTTTGATTGGCTCGGATGTGACTAAAGTTTGCCTGAGAATTCTGAATGGTGAATGCTCAATGAAGGAGTTTAATGACACTAATGTGGTCCTTATTCCCAAAGTGAAACATCTGGTCAAGATCCAGGAATTCCGTCCCATATCTGTGTAGTGTGATTTACAAGGTAGTGACGAAAGTGATGGCTGCTAGAATGAAGAGTTCCTTGTCGTTTGTCATCTCTCAGTATCAGTCAGTGTTTATCCCCAGTAGACAGATCTTCGATAATGTTCTGGTAGCTTTCGAAATCCTTCACTCTATGGGCCGTTAGAAATCGAAATAAAAAATGGGCACATGACCCTTAAATTAGACATGAGCAAAGCTTACGATAGAGTCGAGTGGTCCTTCCTTTCGGTAATTTTGAAAAAGATGGATTTCTCAGAAAAGTGGATAAGTCTGGTTATGGATTGTATATCATCTTCCACCCTCTCTTTTCAGCTCAATGGTAAGGTTGTCTACTCTATTACCCCCTTGAGAGGTCTGAGACAAGGGTGCCCACTCTCCCCTATCTCTTTCTTTTTTGCTCTTAGGCCCTTTCCAGTTTATTAACGAAGGCTGAAAGAAACGGTTGGATTTTGGGTGTTGGAAGTTGCAGAAGGAGTCCTTTAATTAGCCACCTCTTCTTTGCCGACAATAGTATGATTTTTTGTAAGGCTACCAAAGCTAGTAGTGAGTGCATCATACAGATTCTGGCTACCTATGAAAAGGGCTCCGAGCAGCGTATTAATTTGAACAAATCAATTATCTCATTTAGTCCGAAAGTAGCAGCTCCGCTGAAAAGAGAGATTCAGAGCCTTCTCGCGATTGAGGTGTGTAATTCCCACAATAAATACCTTGGCCTTCCTACTATGGTGGGTAGAAACAAAAAAAAAAAAAAAATGCTCTTCAATGAGATTAAAGAGAGGGTGAGAAACAAGCTGAGGGGTTGGCATGTAAATATGTTCTCTTATGGAGAAAAGAAGGTGCTTATTAAAACGGTTACCTAAGCCATCCTAACTTATTCATTAAGCTTGTTTAAAATTCCTATTGGCTTGTGTAATGATCTCAGTGGAATGACTTCGAAGTTTTGGTGGGGTTCTAGGATAAGAAGCGGAAAACCAGCTAAATTAGTTGGAAAAGGATATGTTTGCCGAAAAATCTGGGTGGGCTTGGTTTTAAGGATTTTTCCCCTTTTAACTAGGCCCTCATAGCCAAACAAGCATGGTGTATCCTCTCCATCCCGGATTCTATGGCGGCCAGGGTTCTCAAAGCCAAATATTACAGCCAAGATGTCTTTCTGACAGCGTCTGTTAAATTTGGAGGAGTTTGGCGTGTCTAAGGGCCTCAGATGGAACGTGGGGGATGGCAATAGCATCCACATGTTCAGGGATAAATGGATTCCCTGTCCAAATTCGTTCAAAATCATCACATTTGACCCTGGTTCAGATTTACTCGTCTCAGACTTAATGGACAGTTATCGTAGATGCTGGAAGCAAGACATCTTAAATCGTTCTCTGATTCCTATTGATATGGATGCGATTCTCTCTATTCCTATTAGCTGGAATGGTGGCAAGGATTTCCTCAAGTGGCATTTTGACAAAAAGGGTGAGTATACTGTAAGTAGTGGATACAAGTGTGCGCTACAGGACAGTATCCAGGCTAATGCTTCGTCCTCCTCTGGGTGGAGTAAGTGGTGGCCCTATTTGTGGAAGCTCAATATTCCGCTGAAGGTTAAAATTTTTATTTGGCATGTTATTTTGAATGCCTTGCCATCACTGGAAAACCTCTAGCAAAGGAAGATTGTGACTGATCCCTGCTGTTGTAGATGTAAGGCAAAGCTGGAATCCATTGTCCATGCACTCTTTGAGTGTAAAGAGGCAAAGAAGATCTGGCTTGGCACTCGTTTTGGCAATCTTATCTCCTCTAGAAAATTCTGCTATGTGTAGGATGTGTTTCTCCTTTTGATGCCCCTTTTGGATTCCACTGGTTTTAGTTAGTTTTGTATTATTGTTTGGGCTATCTAGAATGATAGAAATGTGCTAGTGAATGGTGGCAAGACCTATGATACTTCTATTGTGGCTAGCAGGGCCCTTACGATGATGGAAGAGTTCAGTAATTCAAAGTTGTCTCCACCACCCCCCCCCCCCCCCCCCCCCCCCCCCCCCCCCCCCCCCCCCCCCCCACATTTGATCAGACATGGTGCTAAATGGGTTGTTCCTCCCCCGGGCCAAATGAAACTCAACTCTGCAGTTGTTTTTCGTAGACGGCCCGATAAAATTGGTTTAGGGTTTGCAATTCGGGACTACAAAGGGAAAGCGATTGCCACTTCTTCAACCAGTCTCAAAGGTAACTTCTCGTATGAAATGGGGCATTTCTTGGCGCTGCGCGAGGGTTTAAAGCTCGCCAAACATTTCAACATTCCTGTTTCGATTGCTGAAGTTTCTTCCTCTACTGCTGTCTCCTCCTTATGTAGTTCGGGTTCTAATCTTGTGGACTCTCATTTTATTGTAAATGACATTAGGGCTTTGTTTCGTTTATTAGAATTTATAAGTGCCAAGCCTCCTCTCAAAAGGGAAACTCCTTGGCATATAATATAGCATCGTTAGCTTTCTCCTTTGGAAAGGAGTGTTTGTGAAAAAAAAGAGAAAAAAGAAAAAAAAAAGTCCTCACTCTCTAAAATAAAAATCCGAATTTATGTAAAAATAATAAAAATAAAAATAAAAATAAATAAAATAAATAAAAATCGAAGATTATCCATAATGCCACGTATACAAATCCATCCATAGAGATACACATTAGACAGTACACAGTATCTACAATCATTCTGATGCGGTCCCAACCGAAGCAGCCAGATATTCATGTTTTTTTTATCATTAAACCCCGAATTACTCTGGTCTGGTCTGGTCTGGTCTGGATCACGTGTCCTTATCCAAATCCTCTAAACCCAAAAGACAAAATTTATAAAAAATTAAAAATCTCTCCTTTACCGCACTTTCTCTTTCATTTTCTTTGATTTTCCAGCGATCCAAACACTATTCTGCAACATCTATGGCAACTCTTTTAACTTCATTAAGACTTCCCATATCACCCTCACCCTCACCATCACCTTCTTCTTCAGCTTCATCGATGTTTCTTGTCAGTTCCAGAAAACCTCACCAACTGAAGACAGTGTTGTCTCTGAAATCAAGTTTCTTGAGGCCATTCACTGAGAACAATCGGAGATTCATTGAAATGGCACCCAAAAGGAGACACTTGAAGCCTCTTCCGGTTCGAATGTCGTGGGACAGTCCACTCTCTTCCGTCAAATTGATCATCCAAGGCAAAAATCTTGAGGTCACTCACTCTCTTGTCTTCTAAAACATTGCCGTTTTCATATCTCTATTGTATGCTTTTTCTTGTTGAGCTCTGTTTAATTGAAGCTTATTAGTTATCACTATTAGATTTTGAATTATCAAAACTGTCATATATAAAATTTGGAATTTTATTTATTTATTTATGCATATTCTCAAAAATCATTATTTTTCAATGAGACTGTTACAAAGTTGAGGTTGGTCCGGCGATAATACTTTCGCATTTTGCATCTGGGTCAATGAGATTATGGGTTCGTGTCATGCTAAAGGTTCTCCGAAATGAAAAAGTTGACATCTTTATATTGTAGCACAAGCAAGACTGGACCTGTTTAGCTTATATTTGGATTGAACTTTTGATAATTTAAAAACAAACCATTAAATGATGAGTATTGTTGTTTGGAATTTGGACACAGTTAACAGATACAATTAAAAAGCATGTTGAAGAGAAGGTAGGCAAGGCAGTTCAGAAGCATGGTCATCTTGTGAGGGAAGTTGATGTTAGGCTGTCTGTTCGCGGTGGGGAGCTTGGCAGAGGCCCTCGGATTCGTAGATGTGAGGTGCTTTTTCTGTTTTCTAATCCTTATTTTTTGTTAGTTCGACTTTGATTGTTGTTTCCATTTGGTTTATAACTTGTCAGCTGTTGTTGTTGTTTAGGTGACTTTGTTTACGAAGAAGCATGGAGTGATTCGTGCAGAAGAAAATTCTGAGACGGTATATGGGAGTATAGATTTGGCTTCGTCAATCATTCAAAGGAAGTTGAGGAAGATTAAGGAGAAAGATTCAGATCATGGTCGGCACATGAAGGGGTTCAACAGACACAAAGTTAGGGAGCCTGTTGCTCAAGCAGTGCCGGATGATACTGATACAGAATCCGAAGAAGAGGATGTAGAATTAATTGATGATGAGGTAGTTATCTACGTTTTCCATTTTATCTGCTGATTATTTGTTTTCATCTTGCAAGATATCACTTCATAGCATAATTATCCAATATTAACCTTAAATTTTAATTACAATCCCGAGGTTGTTAGTACTGTCATTATAACATATTTTTGCATACAAAATTGAAAATCCTAATCCACCGGTAATGGTAAAGGCAATAATTTTCTCTTTGCCTCAAGAATTAGGCTGTTTTTTTTTTGCTTTTTAGTCTTAGAAACAAATGTTGTTAATCATCTTGAAAATGCATAACAGTGATTTGTGATTAATTGGAACTCATAAAGTTTCCGATATCCGGTGAACTCACATAATCACTGGTAACTTATAAACTGAATGGTTAAGATGACAGAGATCTCCTGAATCTTTTATTCTTGAATGGTCAAATATTAGGCACCACTGGAAAATACATAGGAATTTTCATATGTTTTTCTGTATGGAATATTGTTTCTTTTTATTTTTCTCTTTTTACGGCAATTGGCTGATCCCCACAAACCTGCCCAAACAATGTGATTTATTTTATATTTTTTTTGACAGTATCTACCTATCACAATGTGATTCTTCTTTGTCTGCAAACATTTTTAATCTGTTTTCATGAAATTGTCCCTTTAATTTCCATAAAATTGTTGATTATTCTATCGAAAGTTTGATTTAATATTTTCTTTGTACTTCTTCTTAATCTAAGACTTACTTGTCTGTTTGTTAAATATAAAGTTAGAGAATGACTCTGAAAATTGAGTCATTAGAATATTGTTTATGATACTTTGCTGTTAGTTTTGACATTTGAACTTGTGAACATCTTACCAATGTAGTATAAATTCTGATACTTTACATTTTATAATAGACTATTCTCTCGCGAAATTATTATTACTATTATTTATGCATATATTCCTTCTGGCCTAACTCAAACTATAATTAGCACTCAACACACAATCCTTTCCTTCCGGGCATCAAAATATAAGTTTCCTATTGGCCTATCCTGTGGTGTCTGCTCATATTTTGGTCATCTTGTTGCATACCTAACCTTTACATGCCATTTCTCTGTGAAGTACACTAATCTTGTACTCATTTCAGATTGTTCGCACGAAATACTTTGAAATGCCTCCCTTGACTGTCTCTGAAGCCATTGAGCAGCTGGAAAATGTTGATCACGACTTCTATGGTTTTCGCAATGAAGAAACTGGTACGAAATCACAATTTCCCTGTTCATTGCCTCAGCATATAAACCGTTGATATTGACTGAAATTCATTATTCTATTTCTATGATTGGCTCCAGGTGAGATCAATATCGTGTACAAAAGAAAAGCTGGAGGATATGGTCTTATTATACCTAAAGGAAACGGTGAAGCTGAGAAACTTGAGCCTGTGGTGGTAGAACCAGCTAGAGAACCCTCCTTGGCTGATTTGAGTTAACCAAGGTTAGAAGATCCTTTCATTGGACGGGTTCATTCAACCAGCCGTTTTACTAATGGCATGTAGTTTTTTAATGGCAATGATGTACATGAAGACCAAAGCAGGCTGAGACCATCATCAGCAATACAGTTAGACCAAGTGAAATACAAACCTTTGAAACATATGAACATGTTTTGGGTGATTAGTTTTTTGTCACACGAAAAGGACCAAGTGTCCCCCAAACATACAGATGAGAAAAGGTTTTTGCGATCACCACGCAATCTATAGTAGAAGTTAATTAACTCTAGCTTATTTTTAAACTATATTTATCTTGCCTTTCGTTGTTCAATGCTCAATTTTTAACTTAGCAATTTGTATAAACATAGACATCAAAGGTGTTTAGGGACCATTGATTTTAAAGAGGGGACCTTTGTGATCCACCAATTTTGTGCCATCATAGCTGACACTAACAAAGTTAGGACATCTTCTTTTGAAGATAAGATTTTGTCTACTTCCATCAAGGGTCTTACTCTCTTCATTAATTCTTGGCCATCCTCATTCGCCTTATTGTTATGATTGTTTTCAAGTAATTATTGATGATACATCTTGACTAGTAACTCTTTTGTAGTATCTGAGATTCTTCATTAGCCTATAACGACTCGATTATGCAACCGATAAGATGATACTTTGAAGAGAGAAATGATGTAAAACTATAAAGTGCTATTTTTTTTAACTTAGCAAATTAGTGTGCAAGTGGAATCAAAGTTCCCAAACCAAATGTAGTAGAAAATAATGCAGTTGGCTAAATCATTCTTCACAAGGGCAAAGAACAGACAATCGAATGAAAGATATTGGGATAACAAAAATAAAAATGTTTTATCTCCTCTGATATAGTTTAGTATGTTATGAATCATCTTCAGTCTGCTCTGCAAAAGCTTGTTTGGAGTTGCATTTCAGAAGCATCAATATTTTCCAAAATGGGTCAAGAGTGCACCTTTTTGTCGATTTCATTTCGAGTTCCTTTATTTTCCAAGCTGTGATTTGCATCGTCTTGTGCATTTGCCCAGCGAATCAAGATGAACTACATAATTTCTGGAAACAACGAAATGGACCAATCCTGATCACGAACATACTCATCCAATTCATGCGATCTTTATTCCTCAGATCGGGGTTTTCAACTAAGAACAGGATTTTTCTTTTTCCTGGCAGCGAATCTCGCTTCTGATACACTTAACAGCTTGTTGATTGACATTCCATCCCCTAAAGTCTTTCTCTTCACTTCAAATCTATGTTTAATTCGGTCATCAAGATTATAACCCAGAAATGCAGGAAAAGCCAATAGCTCTCCAACTTCACGACCCATCCCCTCTATCAAATACTCCATCTTCTTCTCTAAAGAGCTATAGCTGTACTGCAGTATCTGAGGGTGTTTCTTGCTCATGATATGAATGTTGTTTAGAGAAAGCCCGTAACTCAGGAATAAACCAATAACCTTCTGCAAATTTTCGCAACTCGTTCTGGTAACAGCTCCCAATGCAATTGTCAATTCCTTTGTTCTATATCTATACCCCATCTTGACCAAAAAAGCAAGCTTAAGTCCAATGTTATCGATGGACAGGGCTAGAAATAATGGCGCTTTTGTCAAGAACTTGCCGATATCCTCAGAATCCAAACCGCATTGCTTCAGAAAATCTATTCGAGGATGTAACTTCCTCTCCCTGCTAGTACAAATCACACCCGGGAACACAAGAAAAATCTTGAATATTTCCTCATCACTTAAACCAGCAAAAGACCTCAGGATCTCGACATGACTCGTTACGTGTTTCACACTGTAACTCAAGATCATAGGGAATTTCTGCAACACAGCGCCCGTGCCAATCAAATCATTCCCACTGAGTTCCTTAAGAACCCCAATTCTTGGAATCAGCTGAGTATTCAAATCATAATTGAGAATTGTTGGACGCTTTACAATTAAATCAATACCACCAAAGGGCTTCAAGAAATCAATGATCTTTTCTATTTCTTCAACTGACTTATGACACAAAGCTTTAGTTAAATTAACATGTTTGAGAACATGAACTAGCTTTTCTTCAGGAACTCCGCGTCGAAGCAGCAGCCTAACCTTTTGATCAAACCCCACCAAGAATCTTGTCTCTGTTGATGTAAACAGGCGTTCGAGTTGCACTGGTTCAATCATTCCTCCTAAATCATCGCGAACGAAACATATCAACGGATCAACTTCATCTGCTACCAATAATATCGGGCTCTTCGCAATCAAGTTATAGAGCGCAATGCCTTTGATTCCAACAGACTCCAGAGAAAATATGCGAGCACGTAATTTATCCAAAGATGTCACTCTTAGAACAGGGTGCTTGTCCAAAAGTGAATCGATTTCATCTTCGTTGAGTCCGATTCCTAGTAAAAATGTCACTGAAACATGAAAACAAAACAAAAAACAAACATAGTGCAACTGTTCAGCTTGAATACCATGTACATAAACTGTTTGATAATTTACCTCTGAGAGTGAAATTACCTGTTTCAATCTCAGTGTGAAGATAGATAGACGATTCCAGGCAGCTGCATTTGATGAGAACATGCTTGAAGGATCGAAAACCCGGTGAGGCTAAACATGGTCCCGACTCAATTCTTGAAGTTTTAGTGTAGTTTACGAGCAAAAACCATTGGTGGGCACGGAGAGTTGCGAGCGAAGAAACCGAAGAGGACCCAGGTTTTCTTGTTGTGTTAATTGGTGCCTGAGAAAGGAAAGAGATTGAAGAGATCGCAGCCGCCATTTTTGTAGAGCTGATTGGTGTGTCTCCTGGATAAGCTCAGTGACAGATGAGTCGCGCACGGTTGAGTCTTCAAATTGGAGTCGCGCGTAATTCAAAATATATAAACATAAAACATTATACTGTTCGATTTTATTTTTGGGGCCTTAAGTTGAGATTAATTGGCTAATTGCCCATTTCTAGCCCTTTGTTATCATTCTCTATGGTTCATTACTAAAAGATCAGAAAGAAAGGAAAGTTTTTTGACTTTCTTCCGGTAACGAATGGATATACTACGTCATCCATGTTGTCATATAATCCATTAGTGCTCCACTCCAGTTCAAAGGATAGGGGTGCTCTTTTTAGGAACGGTGACGGTTATTGGATTCTTGACCTGAAACCCTAGTGGAAAATATAAAATTGATAATTTTTTAAAAAACATTAGTTTTTTTTTTACCTTTTAAATTCTAAGCCTAATCTACTGTGTTGTCATTCATCTTATGGTAATGAATGATGAGAAGCTTATTGATTATGGTTGATTGATTTATTTTGTGAATTGTACTAATGAAAATCTCTATTTTGATGGGAATTTTATTTTTTATTGTCTATTAATATACCATTAATTATACATGCAAAAATCCAAAAATACTTTCGGATTTCAAGTCAAATGGGGCGGGATACTTCCCCTTCTTGTTCCCCGTCCCCCTTTACACTAATGGGGGGCAGTATGGAAGAGAACTTCGAGCCGATATGATCCATTGACATCCCTAATCCACAGATTATGGATGATTTCTGAGTTTTCGTGTTGTGACTACTGAATAGTTTTTTAGTTCGCAGTGATATTCTCTAAATGGCACAAAACATTCTAATCTGAAGTCAGTATCAGGAAGTTCACAGTGAGCATCTCATAAATACAAGAGAGAGAATATTATAATTATCAATTCCTTATAAACAATCAAATTCAATGTTACAAAGTGGATGGTTTGCAAATGATACAATTTCACCCCCTTGTGTTGATTTCTCATAACAATTTAGAGTTGTGCCATGTCGTTTGGGGTCTTCCGTGCGAATGTCTTCAATTCCCAAATTCTTTTCCCTTCTGGAGAGTAGCAAGAAGAGGTTTGTTACAGAGAATTTCTTGATGTTCGAATTCGAAATCTGAACCGTGGCTCTTATGCCTTCTAGTTTTATTGGTCGTCGAACTGCCTTTTACTAGGATAACAGATGAACCTCCCATTTTAGTTTTCTTGTGTAATCTAGAAAGTGAAGCCCTGAAAACAAAAATCCAATAAAATTAACAAATTTGTCTACTATACATTCCAGCAGAGAGCAATGGAGAGAGAGAGAGAGAGAGAAATTGCATGTAGCTTGCAAGTATACTCACCTCTTTCTGGGAACTTGGCTAAGATCATCCGATGTCCCTTTCCCAACTTCTCCGCTTTTGTCATCCTGAGGATTCTGTCCCTGCACAAGGAAGCAGATATGAAATAAGGTAATCAGCAATTCAGCACCTTCCCATTCATTACCAATCTCAGTCCATCGAATGAAACATACTCAAAGGAGGGCACTCCCGCCATATTGTCAATAAAAATAGTGAAATTAGTTTAAACACAAAGTCCTTAGAGAAAAATGTAAGCACAAGTGTAGCAACAGATGAATAAAATCATTAGCTCTTTTATCCTTCTCCACTTTCTATGCCCAAAGAAATATTTCCAAACGTGATATTGAATCAATATTTAAATGCAAAAAATAGGTTCTCAAAATGGAAAAGCATAAGCATTGAAATTTGAAAAACACTACAAGTTCCAGCACAAACAATGTAATACCAACGAACTTGAAAGTAAAATTTGTTATTAGAAAAGTTGATTAAAAAGAAAAACAGTTGATACTATACAAAGGAGCTGATATTTGTTAGCCCATAGGCCTCTTAAGAGGTAAAAATGTACCTTAATAATTTGGATAACGAAACTATATTTTCAGTACAACAGGAGCAAATAGCTCATGTTCCATTCCAGTACAACAGGGACAATGGGACATGGCATTGTAATTTGTAAGAAGACTTCAACCTTAATGGAAATTAATAGGTTCTAGATGCCTTACTTTAACCAGGAAGGCAGGAACCCCTTCAAAGTTTCTAACAGCTTAAAATGAAGTTAACGACAAACACATTAAGTAATCTATGAAAAGGAAACTTTATACAAAACGATAAGGTGTCACACAAGGCAAGCAGAATGCAAGTCGATAAGAATAAAATATTATGAAAGAGAAGTAAATAAATCAAAAGCCATTAGGTTGAGCAAAATACTATATAGGTTTCGACATTTGCACAACCTAAAGTTGTCATTCATTCATATTGTAGTCACCTGGCATTTAACTTCAGAAATGCCACATAAAATAATACTGATTACTGATCAGTCCTCTCCAAACAGGCAAAGCCACAATACATTCTTTTGTTGTTTATACTAATAGTAAAACAAAAGAAGAAATCGTGCTAATAATTTCAGGTAAATAATACTTCGAGAAGTATCCGATCCTCCTTATACTGATAATGTTCCTCACATCCTATCCAGCAAGAACTTAAGAACAAGGTTGTTGGTGTTTCCAACCATGCTTATATACACCTTTAAATTTCAGCAGCAAAATACATACATTACGAAAGATGTCCAATCATAATACAAAAAACTCTGTACTTCCAAGTTAAATATGAACTAACTACCTTTCAAAGACAGAAGATCCAACAGATAAAAACAATTAAAGAACGTTAAAATAATAAAATTTGACTCGCACATATTTAACTAGAAACACAGAAAGCCAAAAGCAATCTTTGGGGCAGAAAAGGTCACTAGCCATAGATCTGAGATGTTCTATAAGTTTAGTAGCGCTATAAAATCCTACCATATGGAGACTATTAAGTGTTGCTGAATAGTGGCATAAAATACAAGGGAAAACCCAAGAAATACTTAAATTTCTTGAACAGAATCAAGATTACATGTAAATGGAAGCAAAAAGAATCTCTTAATACTTGAGCATTTCAATGATACGATTTATGCCGGTATCACACTTGCCATTTAAGTAGCACTATGAAAAGCCTATAACAATTCCAAGCATAAATTTATTGAACAGAGTTAAAATCACATGTAATCACAAACTAAAAAGCAAAAGTTTCAATAACTTAAGCAGCTTAGTAGGTAACATTCTATGCAAAAACAACCAATTAAACTTCATCAACATTCTATGCAAAACTTCCACATTAGCATTATTAACTGATCATTGCAAATGATCGAACATTCATTTTCTAAATCTATTGCAAACCACATTCGAGGTAAATGAATCAATCCATCAAATATATATAATAAACTTGAAGTATAAAGAACCACATTTCAAGATTTGATCAAAATCCAAACAATGATATATTAAAACCAAATAAGCTTACATGTTTTGATGGCGAAACACAGCCTCCTCCTCCTCCATTCTCAACCGAATTCGAAACCTTCATCTTCTTCTTCCCATCAACACTTACATTTCCATCACACCCACTTCCTTTCCTCCTCTTTCGACCAATGATTTTCGACTTGCCTTTCTTTTCCCTCACTTTCCACACATTCCTCTTCCGGTACACCAACTTCTCGAACTTCCAGTCCATGCAGCTCGTATCGATCACCGTCACTTCGTTCCTCGAAAACCCGAAAAGCTCCCTCTCACCACCACCCTTATCGAACTCCCCTCCTTCTTCTTCTTCATTACCACAATCACCATCACCACCACGATCAACTGCATTGCTCACATTCGCGTTCTCTGCCGGGGCATTCTCGTCTTTTCGCTCGCACCACCCTGAACTCCGCTCCTCCTCCTCCTCCATCGCCGCCGTCGAGACCAGGCAGATTCTAGGATTTGTTTGTTTCCTGGAACTCTTTTTCCTGCGGCTCCGGTCCGGTTCGACTCCGCCGCCTGTGTTGAAGAGGTCCGAGAGGACATTGCTCATTATGCCAAACCACTCCGACTCTCCGCCGCCGTCTCCATTTCTGTCACTGGAGATCTCCTTCGGATTCTCGCAGACTTGCTTTTCGTCGGACTGAGTCGACTCGGGCGAGTTCGGGTCCGGGTTTGGATTGTTGTTAGAGAGGAAGTGGTCGAGGTCGAGGCCGTCGGCGGTCGGGAAACCCTTGGTGGACCGAAGCCGGTCGAGCCAGTTCGAACCGCACTTGCTGGTCGAGATCGAACAGATCATTGATGCTGATGTGGACCAATGCGATTGCGAGGATTGATCGGCGATTTGAATTTTCTTTTTTGTTTGGTTAGTTGGAGGTTGATTGACTGAACTCTGAATTTTTGCAGGAATTTGTTTCTAAAGTGCGCAGGGGTGTGTGATACGCATGCTTCATCACTGTCACGTGGACAACATTGATATCTTATTGTCTTTTAAATCACACGTTTGTTCGGTGAGTGACATTTTGACGCATTTTTAATTGGAAATGAAAATAAAATGGAATCAAGTTGTCTTGGAGTTGCTCTAAATGGTCGTCTGTTTTGTCCGAAGACCGAACGTATCTTGAATTTTTTTGAAGATTAAATAGGAATTGAAATTTGAACCAGAATGACATGTTTTTTTTTCTTCCTCACATCTAAATGTACTGTCAACATGCTTGTTTTTTAAAATAAAATTGTCTGAAAATAAGTAATTTTACATTTATACCCATATTAATTAAAAGAAGTAATTTAAGATGTATCATTCTTTATAAGATTTTATATGTTCTTATGTAAACAAAGTTTAATTTAACAAAACGAAAAATTCATCAAAGAATATAATTTTGCATGTTCTATAAACAAAGTTCAAGTTCAATTGATTTTTTTTTTTTTAAAGTTCAAGTTCAATTTTGCATGTTGTCTACATTTCCGATGTATATAATTCAGGAAACCATTTTTTTTTTTCCTGGATCATATGCACCGGAAACCAAATAAAAAAAAAAGGTTTTTGAATTTTTATTTTATTTTATTTTATAAATAGATTCCTGTATTATATGCACCGGTCTTTATGTATATATACAAACAATTATTCTATAACATTTTCAAGTCACGGAATAGTTAGATACAATATATATAATAATAATAATAATAATAATAATAATAAAGAGTTCTTACCAGGATTTGGTTGGAGAGAAATTCAATTGTTCAATCCTTGGTGATTAGGGATTTTTATTTTTATTTTCATTCTAGAAGCTGTTTAAAATAGAAATATGATATAAAAAATAATTCTACACCATATCAAATTAAAATAAATTTAGAAATATATCTTCTTTTAAAGGGAATATTTTAATTGTAATCCACTGATTTGGAATTAAGTTAAAAGTCAGGATTTCTTACTATTTTTTTTAAGTTGTTTTTTGATATTTTTAAATTGTTTGACCACTTAAAAACAAACAAACAAACAAACAAACAAACAAAACAAAACAACTTAAGGCCATCTCCAATAGAGAGTGAGAGTTATAGTTATATTGGGGTCTCAAATAGTGTTGAGAGTAAAGTTATATGTAGTTTTGCTTTAGTGGTGCTGAGTGATATTTTTGTAACAAATTTAATTATGCCTAATTTATAATAAGTGGTCAATAAATTTTTCAATGAGATCTTTAAAATGGTACTAATATTTAATATATTTAAATATTTATAAATTATTACCAAGTTTGATGACATTAAAAAAATTATTTTTTTAATAAGAAACATCATAAAATTTAAATTTCATAGATTAGAAAACAATGAACATAAACACAAACATAAGGAAAAATTACATGCATAATTGAAAGCACAAATATAAACATAAATCACAAATTATTTTTTGTCTCTCCAAATAGAAAATTTGGAAGCTCAAACTATGGATGAATGTGATGTAAATTATGTGGGAATGAAGTATATGTAGACAATTTCAAAAAACTAGTTGTTGGAAGGATTTTTGAATTTTTCTATATTTTTTTATAATTTATTTTAAATTTTTGTTGATTTTCTAGTATTTTTACGATAAAAAATTAATTTATTTCAAATTTAAATGTCTGAAAAATTGTAGACCGTTCATCTCTAACGGTCAACAAATTTGATCCATCCATCTCCAACGGTCAACAAATTCAACTGGGTCCTACACATTCATCTCTCTTAATTATGGTATGGGTCCCATAAAAAAAATAAAAATATCATTATTTTATTCATCCAACACATGTGCCCCACCACCTTACACATGGGTCCCACCATATAACTCTCACTCTCACCTTTATTAAATGAGTAATGATA
Organism: Acer yangbiense; assembly: GCA_008009225.1. Classification (NCBI taxonomy): domain Eukaryota; kingdom Viridiplantae; phylum Streptophyta; class Magnoliopsida; order Sapindales; family Sapindaceae; genus Acer; species Acer yangbiense. The sequence goes on from CM017772.1 coordinate 1,724,612, forward strand.
GACGTTCCAAATCTTTTTCTCATATTCTGTCCCAAATGATGTGGCACGTGAGGTGTCAGTATCACACCAGTCACCACATAATCTCATGATTAATAAGATATTAACAACTCATGTGCCATATCATTTAGGATAGAATTTAGGAAAAAAATTTGGGACGTCTAATATTACTCCTACTAAATATAACTCGCTCAAATAACTCTCAACCTATTTTAACTCTCAATATAACTCTCTATTGAAGATGGTTTTGAGACTTAAAATGAGCATATAGAGCTCTCTATTGGAGATGGCCTAATATGTTCTATTCAGACCCATTAAGTTTTAAGTGGAAAAAACAAACGAGTCCTAAGACTCTAAGGGGTTATTAAGGGACTCATTGGAGCCCCCAGTTTGGTTTTTCAGACCCTTTGAAGATGCTCTTAGGTGGGAGGGAGACTTTCTAGCTGGAAATTAATTCATTATTTAGTGTACGAGAACCACATAATATGATCCCCAATTGATTTTAGTAAACATTTACACTAATCATAAATTAAGTTTCATAATCCTTATTATGTTGGTTATTAGTAAACACATCCTTCCTTATTGAGATAGAATTCTAAATTCGTATCTCGATATTTGTTGCCTACAATATTGCTGATTGATTTCCATAATCTAATGTTGATACGAGTAGACCTGACAATAAGCTGAATCGAATCGAATACATGTCTAATGGTAAATGGGTCGAACCCAATTTTACTCAATCCGAACCCACTCGTTAGTTTATTGGGTTTTAAAATATAAACTCAAACTCATTCGCTAATTTAATGGGTAACCCAAAACCGATCCATTTAACCCGTTATTTTTTTTATTACTTTTTAATTAATAATTTTAATTGTAAAATTAAGAAAAAAAATTCAAAATATTGAATTTAGGTAATTTTAGGGTTTTCAAACTTACGACAAACTTTAACAACCAATATGTCTAAAATAAGCAAACATTTATTAATGAATTTATGAAATTTTAGGATTTTCAAAATTGTTTATTAATCAATTTATTGTTGTAAAAGAATTAAATAATAAATAAAGAAATAAAATGAGAGATGAGAGAAGAGAGAGACACACGAGATTGAGAGAGAGCTTGTTGGCTTTTGTATTGTTATCAGCTAAAACCAACCAAATATTTACAAGAGAGAGCCATATATATAGGCAAACAAATATAGTGGTCTTTATTATAATTTTTCTATGTATTGATTGCTGTTTCAATTTTAATCATACAACATTGCCACCTCACTTAATTACCATTATCCCACATATTAGAGACATGTGTCCCACTTGTATATTTGATTTACTTAGTCACTAAGTTTTAGACAAGTTGGAGAAAGCCATTTTATCACAACATTTATGAAATTTTAGGATTTCCAAACTCTTTTATTAATCAATTTAGGAAAGGTAGAGTTTTATTTTGGAGGTACAAATTAGATGTAAAATAATTATAATATTATTATTAAGCTTAATGGATAGGTCATGGGTTAATGGGTTTTGAGAGATAAACCCAAACCTAAACCCGACCTATTATTTTTAAGTAGGTGATATTTACACACTTTAGTATGTTCAACCTATTAAAATTTTTAACATAATTAAAATTCGTTAATACACCCAATTTAATACAAAAATGATCTTTTTTTATAATTTTATTTTCTAACAACGGCACAAAAATTATGATTATTTAAAAACGCATTGGCTTTTTCTTTCTTCAAATTTACAGCTGTTGTAACTTGTAAGATTTTTTATGAAAAAGAGCAAAAATGGATTTAAGTTTATATATGAAAACTCATTCTACCCTGATTATGCTTTGTTGCATCTCCTCCAAAAAAACACAAATAAGAGAAAATTTTCGACTTGCGGCACTTCAGGAGAAGCTGCGAGCCAACCATGTCAGTTTCCTCTTCATATGCTGGGTTTCAGATAATATAATATAAGTTAAATAAAATTGATATGGAATGTTGTTTCTTGTTTGTGCCAGAAATCTGTTGAGCTTATATGATAGGTCTGTTTACATGAAGGAATAAAAAATAAAATTGATTCATCTTTTTCAAAAATATTACTCAAGGATTTTCAAAAACTAAAAACAAAAATATCTCTCAAGGGTAGTAATGAGATTTTAAAATGCTATTAATTTTAGAGAGTTTCTTTTGACAATCCAATTTTTTCTTTTTACACTTCTTTTTTAAAAACATTCAATTCTCAAAATTTAAATTTTAAAAAATTCTAAAGACACTTCATTTTGTTACAAGATTATTATTTTTATCTTTTTTTAATTAAATTATTTAAAAAAAAAAGAAATTATCTCTCCTAAATCATTAGATTAATTATTACATATTAAATACTCTCTCCTAAATTTTTAATTTCCATTTTAAACCCTCTCTCCTTCAATACATATCTCTAATTTTCTATCTCCATTCTTTCTCAAGCAACTAACCGTTAAGAAAAAAAAAATACTAATAAACTTGATTTTTAGGAACTATATATATATATATAACTAAAAAAAAAAGTACCTTTTTTTTTATAAATAAAAAAAATCGAAATAAGAAAAATACTTGTTATTACTCTTGTAGGTATGTCATTTATGATTTCCTAGAGAACTTTAATTCTTTCATTAGTCTTAGAAATTCTAAGTTTAATCGAATCTAATTGAAACAATACATTAGTGTTAGATAGAGTTTAATACGTAATATTTAATCTAGGAGAGAGATTTTTTTTTTTTTTAATAATTTAATTTTTTGGAGTGTCTTTAAATTTTTTTTGTCTTGTTTAGTAATTTTAATTTAGGTTAAAATTGTCATTAATAAAAAAAATCAAATTGGAATGTGAATAGATAATTTATATATTGTAAGGAGAAGCTCTCTAATTTTAAGGTATACATACGATTTTAAAGGGATGCAAATACCATCACCCTTACAAATTTGTATTTTAATGATACAACCCAATAAAACTAGACCCATAACCGTTTTTAACGAGTGAGTTTGGGTCGAATTAGTGGGTTAGGTGTAGTTCAGCCATGTCTAAATACGAGGGATTTTATCATTAGACCACTTCAATTGTTACGGGAGGTCAACATGTGAAAAGTGAATTGAGTTGGACTAGGTCCATGTTCAATTGCTATGATTTTTAAGGATCGTACTAACACATGTGCTAAGTGACATATAACGATTAAATGATTAAAATAGTAAGTTTTTTTTTTTTTTTTTAAATAATTTTTTTGGAATACATGTGCCTAGTAGCATGTATTAAGGGGACTATTTTTTTAATCAATTTTTCTTTAAAAGTCCAATAAAGAGCACATATAGTATTAAGATCTAAAAACTTAATATATATATATATATATATACACGATTTTTCTATTGTCAGTTCGTCTTGATATAAAATATATCAAGAGGAAGAATCTGAACCATTATATTTATATACTTTGACTCAAAGTGTATGCACTTATCAAAACTTCTCTATAATCTATGGTCCACATTTTTCGTTTTGATATATTTTATATCAGGACGAACTGACAATAGAAAGAATATATATATATAAAATTCTTTTTATACATAAATTGTTTAGGAAATTTAGTAAAAATATCTCTGTTTTGAGTTAAAGTTGCACAATTACACTTCCTAAAATAGTTACAAAATTGATCCAAACTTCTCAAAATACTCTCTTTTTTATATATAAAAACTTCTCAAAATACTCTCACTTAATATACAATCATCATATTTAATACAATTCCTTAAAATCTAACCAATCAATATCTTAAAAAAAAAAAAAAAAAAACCTATAACATTGAATTTTTTTTTTTTTTTAATTCTTATAAAAAAAAGAAGTAAATGTAATTCATTAGAGCTCGTTCTCTTATAATTTTCTTTTGTATGCATCAAAGTTCAGCAAAAATTCTATGAAGTGATGAAAATGTGAATATTAATTATTAAAAGAAAAATAAATAAATACATTTGTTGAAAGTAAAAATCATTTTGCTTAAAATAACTTGTTTACAATTTTTGAAAGTTCTAAGGTTGGGATAATTTTGTGCTTTCGGTCCAGTTGGGTCACCTTGCCCAAAAGCACACAATTCATCGAGTAGGGGTGGCCCCAAACATATGTGCATTGGGTCAAGATGACCCGAAGCACAAAATTTTTGGTTTACAATGATAATAAAATGGAGTAATTGCACAAACATCCCCCAACATTAAGTATAATTGCACATATATGGAGCTTTTGCTTAAAAATGCACAAACCTCCCCTACCGTTAGTAGTGGGCAGTTAGAAGTTAACATATGAGGGATAAAAACGTCCTTTCACCATTTTAATAAGATAACATCATTATTAGTTATAATATAAAACTTAATTAATTAATTGTAAAAATATTTGGAGGAGATCTGATCACCAATCGATCTCCAATTCTCCACCATTGAAAAATAAGGTTTTAAAAACAAAGAAAATTAAAAAATTAACAATTAAAAAGTTCTAGAAATAAATTAACTTAACCCATACCCATAACCCACCTCCTCATCTTTCCCATTTCATCACCCACCTCAAACCCTAAAATGATTTTTTTCAGCAAGAGCTATGCGCTGCTCCTTTCGAATTCCATGTCTGTATGCCGCACCGGCCATGCTTGAATTGTCCCCTCACCACCCCCCCAATCACAGTAGCATCATCACCTCTCTCGATGGCCGAAGCGCGTCCTTCCATGACCTGCACACCAACGCCACCTGAAGAAGAGGCAACATGAATGACTCTACGATTCTGGACAAGTTCCATCTACAGACGCCGCATCAATCGTTTTAGAATCGCTTCCCCCACCTTAGTCGAGCCATCACCTCTCTCAAGAGCCATCACGCCATTGTGCGCCTCCACGACCTGCACACCAACGATGCCGCCGTGAGCGAGGCCTTGATTTTGGTCAGGAAGTCAAACGGGTGAGCTACTGGGCTGCTCCATCAGATATTTTTTTATTTTTTTATTTTTTTTAATTTTTTTTAATTTTTTTGGAATTGATTTGTGTATGGATTAATGGAATGAGTTTTGGTGATGTTTCGTGTTTCTTTGGATCAACAAAACCCAGCTATGTTTGGTGATGAATTTTTTCCCATCTCTTGGATCGATAACCTGCAAAAGGGAAGAGTCGAAGAGATTGATTTGTATATTTTTTGTTTTGTTTTTAATGAAATTAAATTATGTTTTAATTTTAGGACAAAATCTAATTATGTTTTTTTATGACAAAATTTAATTATGTTTTATGATTTAGGGGCAATTTAGTCATTTCATACCAATAAAATGGTCAACAGTTAAAATGGATGGAAGTCAACTAAGGGCAAGGGAGGTTTGTGCCATTTTAGACAAACATTCCATATATGTGCAATTATACCTAATGTCAGGGGATGTTTGTGCAATTACCCTAAATAAAATTTATCCTCAGCATATTTTAATACATCTTTTACTGTAATCGACTATAAAATTTGTTAAGCACAAATGTACTAATTTTTTTTTTTTTTGGGTGAAAAGGAAGGCTAAACAGCCCAAAAAAAAAAAAACTAGGAGCTAGGACAAATCCTAGCAACATCAACCCCCTTGTAGTCATCTTCCAAAAAGGGAGAGATTTGAGAAGGAGGAACATCAAAAACAGTAAGAGGGGTGGGCGTTTTCGGGTTCGGGTTGGGTTGGGTTGGAAATTTTCCAACTCGATCATATTTCGGGTTGGAGAAATTCAACCCAACCCAACCCAACCCAACTCAACTCAACTCAACTCAATATTTGTCGGGTTGGGTTGGGTTGGGTTGATCGGGTTAGGCATACGTAAAAAAAAAAATCAATTCCGTTACTGTACCAACAAAAGATCTGAATATTGTGAAGAAAATGCTCTCACTGTTTTTAGATTTTAGAGAAAATAAAGAAAAAGTGTCACAAAAAAACATGGCAATGTTTAAGTTGCAAGAGAGCAAATCTCTCTTGCTCCAAACACCCCTCACTAGTCACTACACCACCCAACTAATGAAACAAAAATCAATACCACCCTCGATGCATTTATTATTCCTCAAGTCAGAAGACCAAACAATTTCATGTCGATCCAAAAACTACCATTTTATATTGTTGCTTAACATTTTAATCTTAAAATCATTCAAATAGGAGACGTTGCATATAGTCTACAAATGAATTCAAAGAAAAAAAATTAAAAATACACTATGTAGTCACTGGTTGTTTTCTTATACACTCTGTATGCAGCCACATTGCCAAACTTCTTGTCTGCTGATTCCTGCATTCATTCATGTAATTGTGTTAAAAATTAAACCAAAGAATAAGGTGTCAAAGTTGCTGATTAATATATATAATTGTATTTAAGACACTGGTAAGATCTGAGATTTTAAGTACAATAACTGCACAACTAGCAAATTCATGGACCCAAAGAAAAAGTTTGTCATTTCCTCATTTTTAAATAACAACAAATCCTTTACCATAAACTATCATTTTTTTTTTTTGTAAAATATTAGTAGAGGCAGATATGGCAGATATATAATCCATGCTTCTAGATTTTTCCATACTAATCAGCATGAATCAACATACTGTCCTAATTAATCAACAAAATCAATAATTATAAAATGACACATGATTTATGAAGATGCTAATTCAATAAAATTAGGTAAATTGAATAGTAAAGTTTCAATCAAGAAAACCAGTTTGACGGAACACAGCATTCCTCACCTAACGCAGATCTCTGCCTTTGAGGACCCAACGCCTTCCAAAACTGAAAACGTTATCTTCGGAGACATCCCAGATCCTTTCGTGAAGTAGCAGCATCTCATCGTCCCCGTCATCTTTGTTCAATTCAAAGAATTTGCTGTTTCTCTGCTTCACCATCGCGATTGATAGAAACATGACGTTCATCGGCACTGAGTGCTGGAACTTTCTCGGAGGCATGGATTGTGACCTCTCCACCAGCAGCGCCGTCGTGGAGAGCAAAGATCGGCGTTGGTGTGGAACGAATTCGAAGAGAGAGCGGCAGATTTCAAAGAAGTTCAAAAATGACAAACAACTACGAACTTAGGGTTGCAAAAGACAGCTGGTAGATTTTTTTTTATATATATACATAAGGATATCGGGTCGGGTTTCGGGTTAACCCAAAAAACCGACCCAACTCAATATATTTTCGAGTTATTGATTTATAACCCGAGAAAGCTTTCTTTACACCATAAACCCGACCCAACCCGTCATTTTCGGGTCATTTTGGGTCGAGTCGGCCTAAAAATGCCCACCCCTAAGTAAGACCCAACTCTAAAGACTGACCAATCTTAGAAAGAGCATCAGCAACCCTATTTCCTTCCATATAAATGTGATAGACAGAACAACTCAACTCCTTCTTAATAAAGAGCTTGCACGCATTGATGATGTTAAACAGAGGATGGTTTAGAGGAGTAGTGTTGGACAAGAGACGAACAACACATTGCGAATCCGTTTCCACAACAATCTTCTTAAATCTCGCCTCCCACGCCAGATTAAGACCTTCAAAGACACCCGACAACTTAGCTTCAAGCGCATTACTAGCTCCTTTATTAAGCGCAAACCCAGATAACCAAACTTTCCTATCATTCTTGATGATGCCGCCTACCGAAATAGAGCCCAGCTCAGAATTCCAATTGCCATCGACGTTTAGCTTAACCCAATCCTGAGATGGAGGAGTCCAAGCAATAAGACTAGTAATCTTAACCGCAGCAGCCTCATTATCAGTGTTAGCAGCCATCCAAGCATCCACATAACTCATTATAATCTTCAATGGGCAGATAGGTAGATGGAAATCAATCTCAAAAATTTCCTCATATCTCCATTTCTAGATAAACCAAAAAGTAACCACAAATAGGAGGTAGCCAAGGACACGGTTCTAGCAAATATCACTACACTTGAGATTATCAAACATCCAGTTATCCCACTCAATGTTGTAAGAACCTCTTGTGGTAATGCCTTTGCAAACGTCCTCCCAAATCTGACAGGAGAAATTACAATTCCTGAAAACATGCTCAACATCTTCACAGCCAATCTTGCATTTATTACAGATGGTGTCCACCGTTAGACCCCTGATAGCTCTATTCACATTAGTCAAAAGTTTGTTATGAAGGAGGATCCAAAGAAAGTACTTGACTCTTAAAGGCAACTTTAGATTCCAAAACTCCATTTACATAGATTACCATCATCCAAATTGAAGTCCATGCCATACACACTTTCCACAAAGAATTCCCCATTCTCGGACCTGCCCCAGATCACTGAATCCTCAGTATTGCAATAAAAGTTAATGTGAATGCTGAAAATAAAAGTTAATGTGAATGTTGAAAATACGATGAACAATTTGCCAAGGTAAAACCGCAGCCAACTTCTATAAGTCCCACCCAGTAGGAGTAAGATAATCACAAACTTTCTCATTGACTTTAGAATCCGAGAGAGTGCAAGAAGCATGCCTAAGAAGTAAACCCAGACCAGGGATCCAAGAATCAGACCAGAATCTAACACTGCGACCATTACCAACCCTCCACTACACCCCATTTGAGAGGATTTTGGCCCCAAAGGAAAAACCTCTCCAAGTACTCGAAAAGATATTAGTGTTGGAATTATCATGATCAGCCATATTTCCCCCTTTGAGATACTTGGCTTTAATCAAATTACACCAACGACCATTATCTTCTTGATGTAAACGCCAACCAGCTTTGGCTAGTAACGCTTGATTCATCTTCTTCATCTTTTTGATACCTAAACCACCTAGATTTTTAGGTAAGCACACGGTGTCCCAGTTCACAAAGTGAATCTTCTTACTTTCCGTGGTACTTCCCCACAGGAAGTCTCTGTTCAGTTTATCAAGACTCTTGCACACCTCAGACGGAAGCTTGTTGGAATGCAAAGCATAAGTAGGGAGGGCCGAGGTAACAACTTTAATGAGCATACATCTTCCCACAAAGGAAAGAGAAGAACTCTTCCAAGACGCCAATCTCTTTTGGGTTTTCTCAATAATTTCATTGTAGGTACCCTTCGTAACCCGCCCATGAATCAAAGGCACACCAAGGTAGTTACCCAAGTTATGAGCAATAGGGGAACCACACACATCTACTAAAGACTTAGCCAAAGTAGGGCTAACATTCTTAGAACAATGGACTCTTGACTTGGGAAAGCTAACTTGTTGGCCTGAGAGATCACATAACAAGTCAAGAGCCTCCCTTATGGTCACTGCTTGTTGAGGAGAAGCCTTACTAAACAAGATGAGGTCATCCGCGAAGAAAATATGAGATATCGCCAGTCCTTCTCTGGAAGTCTTAACCAGATTCCACTTCCCCTCAAGTAGTTTTTGATGGATGATGTGGGATAGCTTTTCCATACATAACACGAAAATATAAGGAGATAAAAGGTTGCCTTGTCTAATACCACATTTAGGCTGGAAAGACTCAGTCATTTCACCATTAATAATCACCTTATAGTGCACATTCGAAATACAACTCATGAAAAGTTTAATCAGCTTACCATCAATGCCCACTTCTTCCAAAACCTACTTAATAAAACCCTATTGAAGCTTATCATAAGCCTTAGCTAAATCGATCTTCCAAGTAATGAGACCCACCTTTCCTTTCATGGTTTTAAACTTATGCAGAACCTCTTGCGCCACTACGATATTATCTTGGATCTGTTTACCAAGCACAAAAGCCACCTGATTGGGGCTCACCAAATCAGGGAGCAAAATTTTTAACCTCTGCACAAGAATATTACTAATTAGCTTATAGGACGTATTGCATAGACTTATAAGTCTAAATTGTAACTAACTGACATGGTTCGACACTTTAGGAATAAGCGAAATTAAGGTACTATTAACCTCACTAGGAACGCACCCTCTTCTAAAGCAATCCGAGACTAGGTTCCACAAATCAGTCTTGCAAGTGTTCTAGAACTTTTGGAAAAAAATAGTTGGAAAATCGTCTGGCCCAGGAGTCTTAATCCTCCTAATACTAAACACACTTTGATTTACTTCAGATTCAGTGACCGTCATACCAATGCTGGACACCTCTCTCTCGCTAAGTTTATGGAAAAACATGGGCAATTGAGAATACAAACCAGTGCTCTGTCTCTCCACGAAAAGATCTTGGAAATACCGAACCGCCTCATTCTTCATCTCTACAATATCCCCAGTCCACATACCATTTCTTTTCTTCAGACCCTCAATCTTATTTCTTCTTCTTCTGATAACAGTAGAAAGATGAAATTTTTTGGTGTTTTTATCACCTTTCTTAAGCCAGCAATTTCTCGATTTCTGTTGCCAAAAAATTTCCTCTTGCTCTATGATTGCCTTATACTCATTCAAAACAGTCCCCTCAAGATTGGAAAGAAAAGGAGAAGTGTTATTGCTAAGACTAGATTGAATCCCTTAGATCCTGGCTATCAGTCTTCTTTTATTATGAAAAATATTACCAAACTTCTCTCTATTCCAGCTCTTGAGAATACTTGTTAAATTTCGGATTCTGTCAGTGATCGAATCACTCTAAGTCTCCCAACTATTCCGAATTATTTCTTCAAAGTCTTTATGTTTCAGCCACATTGCCTCAAACCTGAAAGGCTTGCAGTAATGATTAGGGACATAGTTACTCTGAAGCTGAATAAGAATATGGCAGTGATCCGACATAATTCTAGGAAGATGTCTTACAAACCCATCCCCAAATTTTACTCTCCAATCCATCAAGCAAAGCGCTCTATCAAGCCTTTCTCAAATCTCCTCACCAATGCCTTTCTTAGTCATCCAAGTGAACTTAGGACCTAGAAAACCCATATCCATCATATTATTTCTATCTATCCAATCCCCAAACCCACTGTTAGAGAACTTGAATCTTCCTCTTCTATTTTTAGAATTATTAATGACTTCATTAAAGTCTCCAGCCACCAGCCAGGGCAAGGAAAAACATCCCCTGATAGCATCCAGGTAGTTCTAAAGCAACTTCCTAGTGGTGATGCAAGGGTTCGCATACACCACCATAAGGATTTAAAAACCATCATTATTATTAACCAATGCTATCACACTATGCCTAGAACTTGCAATAACATGAAGCTGAACTTTACTCTCATTCCATAGAAACCAGATACCCCTTGAAAATCCCTTTGTATCCACAACAAAATTCTTAGAGAAACCTAGTCTATCAATGACCCACAACGCCTTTGAGCCACTGATTCTTGGTTCAAGAACCGTCCAAATATCAAAATTATGTAATCTACAAATATTAGCTATATTCCTAGAAAACGCTTGTTTCCCAACTCCTCTCACGTTCCACACACAAATCATGATAAGGAAAGAGGGAAAGGATCTCTATTCTAAGATCACAACCATAGCCTCTTCAAGTTCGGAGGCCACCATATCAAACCTATCCCCAATCGGACTTGGCATACTCGGAGTCTTCGTATTCTGGCACATACTATCCCCACTCATAGTAGCTGTTTGACCTTCAAAATCGGCAACATCCTTATGTAGCTGTCGAAGAACAACCGCATTATCAACTTCCTCAAAAACTAACTCCAAGGACGTACAACTGGGAGGATGATAATCACTGGCTGTATAAGAAGGTTTCAATGAAATGTTTACATCCCTGCGAACATCATCCATAGGACCAAAGCAAGAAACTGGAATAGTTACCTTCTTTAGCGCCCTCTTACTACTCTAAGAAAGAATTTTGGGTGGTTTCTTGCCCTAAAGATTTTTTTGATTAGTTACCTCAAACAATACATCTTTCCCTTTGTTCTTAATGTTACCCACTTCTTTGGTGCTTGATTTTCCCCCCTTTTTAGCCATAACAGTATCCACTTCCTCATTCAAAATGTCAAACCTGGAGCCACTGCTTTTCTTTAACTTCGAAACAGAACCCCTAGCATTCTTGGAACTATTAATATGCTTCACATGATCTGTTTTACCCTCTACTAATGCCGCAGACCCATTATCAGCTTTCCTGTCATTAACAATCCCATTCCCAGTATGTTTCCCAGTAGATCCAAAGGACTCTGAACCACTGGCATTGCCATTTCCAAACCTACCATTCTTCACTTTTGAACCTTTGTTATTCTGCCTACCATTAGAAACCAAAAGCCACGGACCATAAGCAGGTGTTTCTTTATCAGACGTCTCTGTGCTGATGTTGTTGACCACATGGTCTTCTTGAATTGGAACCACCAACCCCTCCCTGCAAGAGTCATGTGCCCATAACGACCACACTTGAAACAAATAGAACAAAAATTCTCATATTCCACTTTAATAGACCTTCCATCAATATTGAGAGTAGCTACCAGGGGTTTAGATATGTCAATCTCCACACAAATCCGGGCAAACCTACCCCGGGCTTGATTCAAAGTGACAGGATCAACTTTACACATTTATCCTAACATTCCGCCTATGTTCCATAGCAAATTCGAATCCATTCATTATGTGGGAAGTTTGGACAACCTCACCCAAATAGGCATACTCTGTATAACATCTTCACCAGGAACAAAATTTAGCCTCCATCTCTACACCACCAAATATTGATTAGCAATAATCCAGGGACTGCAAGTTAGCACATACTCTAGATCTTCTTTCACCTGGAAACGAGCAACAAAGTATCCCTCCCCAAGATCCGTGAGTTGCCACTGCCCTATCAAATACCACTTCTACGAAAGTTTAGCAATCATAAAATTCAGAGTGTGGGCGCGTCCCGTATTCTTCAAAATCAAAGCATTCACCCAAGGATTTTGCAATTGCTCCTTCAATTTAGCCGAGAGGGACATTATCGGTCCATTAGGACCCTTTGTAATTCGGATGTCCTCATTGTCAATTTTGAGTTTCTCTTTCAGATTACCAGAACCAGACCAAGAACTAGGGTTTGCCATTGACGCGCCCGAAACGGTTCTATCCACGGCGGCGCCAACAACTTGATCGGCGCACGTGGGACACGTGACAGTTCTACAAATTGTCGGTAAATGATCGGATATGTGTGTTTATCTGCAAGAGCACGGATCGTTACGATCGCGTAGCGGCAAGTACAGTTCGTTCCCACATGAAGGTGTTTACCTTTTATCAACTCTAGTCTTATATAATATATACACTAATTACACTAATTACAACATATTTACATGCAAGAAAAGTAAATGGTGGAAGATGGCAAGTAAGCAATTAAACTACAATTATACTAAGATGGCATAAATTACAACTAAATTACACTACATCAATTATAACTAACTAAACTACAATTACACTAAGATTGCTTTTATCTAAATTACACTAACTAACTAAACTAATTACCATCTAATGCAATGGTCTTGCAAGAGTGGTAATGAGAATTGGGATGTTGGGATATTGGTGTACAAGTGCAATCACCCAATCAATTAGTTGATTTCTATTAAGTACCTAAGATAGTCTAAAACCTTGAATAAAGACACATACATCAATAGTTATTCATGCATGGTCTAAATTGTATTATATGTTATCAATTTGTTAATTCAATCAACACATATATGAATTAAAGCTCAACATAGACAATCAACAAATATAATAGATAATATACAAAGTACACCAAATCCCAACATCAATATTTAGTTACATAAAATAACTAAGGTGGGGTGGGTGTTCTTGGTGAGAGTTTAACTATACTAAGCTATTCTAAGCTATACTAAGCTATTCTAGACTATTAGGAGGGTATTTGGATATTTGGGAGGTGTGTTTTAAGTTAGAAAAGGATGTATATATATAGGGAAATGATTTGGGGAAGGTTTGGACGAAAATATCTTCCAAGTCGGTCGTTTTGACGGGTTCAAAACCCCTAGCTCGCGGGTTCATTCCCGTCGGCGAAGCTCGCGGTGGAAAAATGGAAGTTGGCCGCGAGTTCTGACCTTCTAGACTGCGGGAACTTTCTAGCGGCATGAAACCGCTGAGATTTGGCGAGTTTGAACGTTCTGGTTCGCGTGACAATGGCCGCTGGAATGATCTTGAAGCTTGAATGACCATGGAAACTTAGAGGATTTGTTGGAGTTGAAAACCTTTGCATGAGAGCCTGAAAATAGGTGCAATAGGACCGGAGGAATGTGGGCTACCGATATGGGCAGAGAGACGCCGAAAAACTGGCCAGAAAACGGTCGGAATCGTTGGGTAAGTAGCCGGGTCAAATCGGGGTATGAGCGGGTCGGGTCGACCCGGTTACATGAAGAAGACGACCTGACGTCAGGCGTGACGCGTGCAGGGCCGAAACGGCAGCGTTTCATGTGGTGACGTGGCTGTGCTACACTGCTTGGCTGGCGAATTACAATCAGTTCCCCTGATCTTGCCCCTATTTACAGAATCTTCATTAAATGTCCCGAATATTGCACTTTTGCCCTTGATTTGTCCAAAATGACAATTATGCCCCTGAACTTCCCTAATCACCTGAAACACTTATTTAATCCATTAAATACATAGTTTTACCCGAGAAACAAGCACAAAAATATAGGAAAAGGGAGCGTTAAATGTGAACATTTGGAGCGCAATCAGCCATATTCATAAGCTTTGATTTGAAGCTACTCGTGGCTTTTTTCCTTACCGTATCATTGATTACATCATTACGGCCAAGAGTATCAGACTGCTTTGGCACGTTTAGTAGTGCCACTGCTCTCCAGATTGTGGGTGAAAACTTCAATCGACTTGCTAGAAGGGGATGGTTGTGTCGAGAAAACAAATCTATCAATTAGGGTTTCCATACTTACAGGAACGTCAAGAAACAGACAAGGAAACCAGACGAGAGAGATGAAAAGAGCGAAGAAAGAAATCGGAGAAGAAACCTGCGTAAAGGGAGACACGCTCTAACACACTAGCGCATACAAAAGAGTTATCCCCATGCGCCCATTATTATTATTATTTTTTATTTTTTTTTACACATGTACTATTTTTGAGTCTTATAAAAGTAATCAAATAATCATCGGATTAACTTTACCACATATTATTACTTTAACACAACTAATATTGAATTATTTTAATTGCAATTTGTCTCTCAATTATATAAGTGTGAATGACATACCACAATACCAGCCCTCATCCTATATTCCTATCTATTACACATTATTTCAATTATGTGATTGGCTCTATGTGAAGCAAAATTTTATTTGTATATAATTTTTTTTCTTCTAATACTGTATCTCAAAAACAAGTAAAAAATAAAAGAAAGAGTTGTAATTTCCACCCAATGTAATTTGCTGGAAATGATGCTCATTCAGCTAACATTTTAAAAAAAAGTGCCATAAGAACAAGAATACTGAAATTCTACTTAACTCTCACACTGATTTTAGCCAAACATGAAAATCAAAGAAACGGTTTTTTTATTTATTTATTATTTATTATTTATTATTTTTTTAATATGTAAATTTTTGTCAAATAGGATCAAACATGGAAATGGAAACGAGAAAAATAGAGAAATAGGAAAATTAGGAATTGGGAATGAAGATGGAGTTGGGGATACCTCCTCGAAACTCCCCCATCCCCATTTTCTTCAAATAGGAAAATGAGGAAAGATGGTAAAAGGGGTTAAGAGATGGGAATGGTGACGGCATGATAGGGGACTTATATTCATCCCTATTTTCTCGATGTCTATCCCTATAATATAGAAAATATAGAAAGTCCACTTAACGTCTTAACTCTCCCGCTGATTTTAGCCAAACGTCAAAATCAAAGCCCAAAAACGTTTTCTTTTCTCTGTTTTCTACAACATGAAATATATAATATATTATTTATTGATTTTACATGTATAAAGAGCTAATTTTAGGAATCTAAAAAATCGAAAACAAAAACACAAGAAACACTTAAAAACAAAAAGCAATCTTATCTAAATTAAATCTCAACCAGTCACTGCTTCGTTTCCTCTTTTAAGAGACCACCAACGCCGCCTCCACCACCAAAATTCCACGACTCTTACAAGACACAAAAAACGACACCGTTCATGAAACCAAAACTCTTGCCACCACTCGTGTCTCCCTTGTCCTTACAAGTTTCTATCAATCAATCAAAAACTATACACGCTTTCTCCCTTGTTTCTTTCTATCTTCTTCCTCTAGTTTACCGCCAAATTCTTCTTGATATGCTTTGATACCCATCCCTCGCTCTCTGTACATAAACCATTCAAAATCAAAGCTTTTCTTTTTCTTTTTTCTTACTTTTTTTTGGGGGGGTTAATAGGGTGGTGTTGATTATGGATTTTAATGGGGTGTTAGAAAAACCCAGTTTAGGAGAGATATGTACAGGGATGATAGTGCAACTAGGTCCTGTTTGGGTGGCGTTTTTGGTGGGGTTGATGGTGGGATGGTTATGGAAGCCTAAATGGGTTTGTTCAGGGAGAGACAAATACACTTCTGACTCCAATTCCTGTGATTTGTCACTGCCTTCTCGCCCGGAATTGTCTGCTTTTAAAAGGTTTGCTTCTGATAATGCTGTGCACAAGAAACAACAACAACAACAACCCACTGTATCCGTGTCACCTTCTGTTTATGATGATTGCAGGTACTTCTTGTTGTTAATTGGATTGCAAAGTTTGTTGCTTTTTTTAGTTTGGTTTGGTCTCTATATGTGACGGAGGATTGTGTTGTGGAAATTGAAATTTTATATGGCTTTGGTGAATTATTGAGTGAGACACCATGACTAGTACAACATTTTGTCAAATTTATGATGAACTTAGTGTTGATAGATATAGTTATACTGTTATATTGACAACTGAATAACTGATAGGTGATACTTGATTGATTTAGCAACAAGGCTATTAAAAATCTAAGTTGTTTTCTTGAAAATTGATTGTGGTGGTGATAATTTCATTTGTCTAGTGAGGTTAATCTAGATGATGCCTTATAATATGCTTGCTTGGTCATGAAGAATAGACTCATTCAATCTCTGATATATTATGCCTGTACCTGCCTGAGTATTTTTATCTTGAAGTATGTTATGTTAGAATATGACATGTAGTATATATAGCCTGAATATGCAATTGGAGAGGGAAAGGGTTTGGTCTAAATAAGATAAATATGATGATTAGGGATAAATTACTCACTGATAGATTATTGATTGAACTTGTCTAGTACGTCGAAGCTCAATGAAAAACGGATTAACATTGTGACTGAGGATGATTTGGAACATTTATGGAAGCTTGTTGAGGTGAAGGATGGAGGTCCTGCTTGGATACAAATGATGGATCGTTCTACCCAAACTATGAGTTATCAAGCATGGCGAAGAGATCCCAAGGTACCATTATGCTAATATAACACTCAACAGTTTTCTTGTCGTAGAATCAATCAACTCATTATTAAATGATAACTTTTATCTGTCGTACAATAAACTCAATTTGTGCATAACGAGGGAAGAAGTAGCTTTCTTTTGTACAGTTCTTTTATCATTTTCTCAATTAGCTATTTATTTGATTGATTTTTGTTTGAATTTGCTAGAATGGTCCTCCTCAATATCGTAGTAGAACTCTATTTGAGGATGTCACTCCAGAGATTGTCAGAGACTTATTCTGGGATGATTTGTTCAGATCGAAGTGGGATGACATGCTTGCATACGCTTCAACAATAGAAGAGTGTCCCACTACAGGAACCATGTTAGTACATTGGATACGTAAGGTGAGGCTTCCCACATTCGCTTTGTGACATATATTCTTCATTCTTGCGTATGCTTATCTTTTCAATTCCTTTGTGGTACAGTTTCCCTTTTTTTGTAGTGACAGAGAATACATAATAGGACGTCGAATATGGGAATCCGGAAGATCTTATTACTGCGTGACAAAGGTATCACATGAAAGAGTTACTTTTAACATTTTTTGAATTAGCTAACATTTTCACTGATAGCAACACCATCATTCACTCAAATGAACTTATGAATATGCTAGAAAATTCAGGTTTTAATTTAGGGAGACTTGTGTTAATGGCTCCATTTTGGTATCTGAATTTAGCTAAACATGATGGGGCTTAAAAAGGTCAGTACAATAGAACTGGAGTAGACCGGGTAAGTAGAGATTCGCTTATGGGGGGTTACATAATCAATACCTTCCTATTTTGAGTGGATAGAAATAGACATAAGATAATCCATAACATGATCGACATGAGATAAGAACGTTGGACTTGGGTAACCAAGAATAATTGTGTTCTTGTTTGTGACAGGATAGTGTGTGGATGATTATATTGTGGGTACTGCTAACTAGTTTAGTAGGTATGGTCTATTGTTGTTGTAAAAAGGGTCTTTGGATCAAATCTCCTACACAACAAGATTTCTACATTTAATTGTTATGAAAAAAATGTACATATTATATTGAGCTGACGAAAACAGATAATGGTAGAATCAAACCCATTGGTTGGATATGTAATAACAAACGGTTTGTTTTAAAAGTTTGTGATTGTTTAAAACTATCACAAATGCTATCTCAAATCTTTTAGTTTTCATTGTGCTGGCTATCTAATATTGCTGTAATGCTTAGTTATCGGAGTTCCAATCTGAAATTTTTTCATGTTTCAGGGAGTGCCCTCTAATTCTGTCCCACGGCGTGACAAACCAAGACGTGTTGACCTGTACTACTCAAGTTGGTGCATTCGAGCAGGTAGATTATGTAATGTTTTGGGAAAAATGTTGTATTCTATGTTGTCCTAGATTAACTAGAGACTAGAGTGATGTAATAACCAGCCTCTTGTATTTAATCAGCGGAATCAAGAGGAGGTAATGGCCAGCTGACTGCCTGTGAAGTGCTACTCTTCCATCATGAAGAAATGGGAATTCCTAATGAAATCGCAAAGCTTGGCATAAGGCAGGGGATGTGGGGAGCCGTCAAGAAGATTGAGCCTGGATTACGTGCCTACCAAAAAGAAAGAGCGTCTGGAGCACCACTCTCTCGACCTGCTTTTATGGCCCAAATCAATACCAAGATAAATCCAGACTACCTGAGAGCCTTGGAAGGTGCAGAAGATTTACCGGAGAATGAAGTGGCAGCTACATCGGACAAACCACAGGATAACAACATACCCAAGCTCCTAGTTCTCGGTGGGGCTATTATACTCGCTTGTAGTCTTGACAGGGGACTCTTGCCTAAGGCCTTCATATTCGGTGTGGCCAGAAGGTTTGCAAATATGGGAAAGAAATTGTGATTAAGAGGGCTAATATTGTTCGGAAACTCATCCCTTGATGGTGTGCTTTTTACGCGAGTGAGCTAAGTTTATTCTTTTTCGGCCATTTTTATACAATGGAAATGTATGATTATATTCATCTGTCACCAATTAATTTTAAGAAGAGTAAGAGATTATATATATCACATTCAGTTGGTAATATATTAAGGAATTTGACTGGCATGGTTGTGTCTATATCTTTGTTCATTTAGATCTGTAATAAAAGTCTTTTGTATATATTTTATTTGATTAATGCATTTTGAATGATTGCAGTTGAATTCCGGATAACTCTTGCATGTAACGAGATGCACTATGCATTTTTGTTATGATGTGATAAAATTTCGAGACGTGGCAATGGCAAAATCACAATGAGGGATGTATTTACTTCCTGTAGAATCCAAGATCTTCTAAAATATGAATTCTTCAGACCTTTTTTCTAAAAACTCAGTTCTTTTCATTAATATAAAATGTGACAAAACACAAAAGTAATCAAGATGGATCAGAGTCCATGTGTAAATCGAGGACCCAAGTTCAAAAATATTGCTAACAGCAGCCTAACACATTCATAGTTCTCATTCAACTAAAAGACCCAAGGTTTCAAATTTTATCGGCATTTCATGAGTCAGACTTTACTGGTGTATATATAAACTTATCAATATCTTTTAAAATCTTGTGAAAATTTTCAGAAACTTATGAAGACTCTAAAAAAAAAAGGTGTATCTCCAGTCTTGATCCACATTACAACAACATGATGATTCTTTATTCTTACATGTAACAGACATCAAAAAGAAGAAAATGAATGAGCAACCAAGGTCTCAGAAGAATTCATCCCATCAAACTGTGGAGCCAACTTTGGGAGTTGAGTGTTGTTAATCTTCTCATCTTTCTTTTCTTTTCCCAGAAAGACCCCTCTGAATTCCTGCAAAAAAGGTGGAACATAATTGTATAGCTTCAGCCTAGTATTCATCAAATAAAAGACTAGAAAAAAAAAATGTGGTGTTTGATCAACATTCTTGCCTCAACTTTGTGATATTGTAATTGTATATTGTAATTGTATATCATCTCACTATGTACATGCCAGATATTTTGTAACTATTTTATTGTTACTTTACTATCTTGCTTTTCATGTGCAACTTAATAGCATTAGCACATATGGTTTCTTTTTATTTATATCAGCAAAGATTTTGAAAACATACAACGCTCATGACATCAATCGCAAAATTGGTTGTCAGTAAAAAATAATAATATTAATTATTATTTTAAAAGCATATTGAATATATCTGAATAAAAGCATATTGAATAATTATTATTTCTTTATACCAATTCCTTGACTAAAGAGACTGAGATTTATTATTCAAATTAGTGTGGAATGATTTTTGTCTGTTTTGTTTCATTATTAAAACAATAAAAAAGAGAACATACATGATTATATACAGTCTGCCAGCACCAGCATCATCATATCTGCGGTGGATCCAAAAATAATGTCAAGGAATTAGGAAAAATATGTTAAAACTTAAGACAACAAAACAAGAGCTAAAAGGGCTACTTACTTCAACATTTGGTATATGTGCTATCTTGTACCAGTCCTCTCCTTTTTCCTTCTCACATCGCTTCTCCAGTTCAGGGCATCCACAAATAACCAATATCTGTAGCATTGTGAGGCCCTGAATTCTCGCTGGAAGAGATGACAACTTCGGGCAATGCCTTATTATCAAAGTCTGGAGAGATGTAAGGTCTCCAAGCCAGTGGGGCAATGATGCTAGATTTGAGTAGTCGGATATCGACAAGGATTGCAGTGACATGGAACCTCTTTCGAAGACAAAATAACCAGATAATTCTAACTTAAGGAGGGAAGTAAGGTACTTCATACCATCCGGCAAAGCCACCAGCTCAGGACAGCCACAAAGAGATAAGGTCTCAAGGTATGAGAGGTGTTGTAACCCGTCTGTCAAAGATGCGAACTTTCTACAATAACGTAAACTCAAATATTTAAGACATTTTAGGCCTTCCATCCCTTGCTCTGGAAATGACTCTAACTCATTGCATAACCGAATATCTAATCTTTTAAGAGAAGTGAGGCTCACTATTTCTGTGGGCCTGAAACTACCAACTTTAAGTGTCTTGAGAGAGGTGAGGTTTAGCAGCATACCTTCTGGAAGGTAATTCAGTTCATCATTTTCATTAACTTCAAGGGAGATAAGGTTTTTGAGATTCGAGATTGATCCACATATGACACCATTGCAATTGCCAACTATTAAATTTTCCACCGAAGGAAGATGTGGCAACGTCAATTTAGGGCATCTGTCAATATCTAAGGATTTCAGACATGGTAGCAGCTCCCTTCCATCCTCTCTTGAAAACCTCTGCAAACTCGGCAAATTAACAATTAGGAGATTCTTCAAAGACGGGAATCCTCTCGCCATTCCGCCACCTTGAAAATGATCGTCAATATACATCACCTGACTCATATTATATAAATCAAGAGTTCGAAGACAAGGTAGTAAAGTTAAGGGAGGAAGTTTAGAACATTTGTCACAGTTTGTGAGGTTGATATAAACAACATTATTTAGAATGTTGTCACTCATCCAAGAAGGAAATTGGGAACCTTTATACCCTGATATGTTAAGTTGTTTAAGGTTTGCGTAAGGTTTCAAAGCTTCAAGTACCTTTTCAACATCTTCTTGTGATTGAAGATCACTATCATTTCTCCAGGACAAGGACAATTGAAGGAGATTTCGTTTTCCAACTAAATTGGCTTCTTTCGCATCTCGTGGATTCTCCACTCTCTGGATGTGATCAATACGTAACGTTCCTCCCAAATTCAAGTCTTTCAATTCATCTAGGTGGATAACCTCTCTTCTTACCCACGATAAAGTGGGTTAAAGTCTTTAGGCAAGTGATTTGCCCAATTTTTGGTGGCATCTCAGATAATTTATTACAACCATTCAAATAAAGGTGTCGGAGATTCTTCAGGCGTCTCATATGCTTCGGTAGCTTTCGAAGATTTTCACATTCATTGAGATTCAAAGTTTGCAAATTATACATGGTACAAATTGATTCAGGAAGCACTTGGATACTGGTGAAAGAAAGGTCTAAGTACCTTAGATGTTTCAAACAGCAAATTGAAGATGGCAACTTCCTCAATTCGTCAAACCTTGCACTGAATACTCTCAAAGAACTTAATCTGGAGAAGTCAAAAGAAGACTGAAACCTTGCACTGAATACTCTCAAAGAACATAATCTTGAGAAGTCAAGACAAGACGCAGAGTCATGATACGAGTATCTTGAATGCACTAGAAACGTCCTTAAGGTTTCAACTCCATATAAAGCTTTAAGAGAGTGATATGATTCCCATCCATTATTCATCCAAGAGTAATGGAATGTTCTTTTTGAGATTTCAATCTTTTTACTAAGACATTCATCCTCCGTGATAAATTGTGCAAGATCATGAACAAGATCATGCATTTTGAATCCTTTATTATAGCCAAAATCATCTTCCCCAAGATTTTCAAAGAAAGATCGCCAACACAATTCTTTCCAGATTTCATTACCAATATCTTCGGGATCCAACTTCTCAGTGGAAGAAATAAAGCCATTGGCCATCCAAAGTTGAATGAGAAGTTGTTTCACAATTACAAAATCCTTTGGAAAAATAGCACAGTAAGCAAAACATTGCTTTAAATTTGATGGTAAATTAGAGTAACTCAATCTTAGAGCTGGCAAGATTGAATTTTCATGTTGAGGTAAATTCCAAAGTTCACTTTCCACAACAGAAATCCACTGGTTTTCCTCACTTTTGTTGCTCATCATGCTTCCTAAAGACTTTACAGCCAAAGGCACACCTCCACACTTCTTCACTATCTCCTTTCCCAATGCTACAAGGTTTGGACGTTCTTCTATCTCCTGTCTGAATGCACGTTCCTTGAATAATAACCAGCAATCATCCTCTGTTAAACCAGACAATTGATGCAGAGGCATTGTTCCCATAATTGACGCAACAGTTTTGATTCGAGTAGTGACAATGATTGAAGCACCTCTTGATCCACATGTCAAAACGTACTTTAACCTATCCCACTTCTCTTGATCTTCATTCCATATATCATCTAGAACAAGCAAATACCTCTTCCCATTTAGTATGTCTCGAAGTTTTCTCTGCATAGGGTCTAACTCTAAGTTTTCACAAGCGGATCCAGTTGCAGATCCAATTATATCTTTAATTATTCTGCTCACGCTGAAGTCCTCAGAAACACAAACCCAAATTCTGAGCTCAAAACGACTCATAATCCTCTCATCATTGAAGACCATCTGAGTAAGTGTCGTCTTACCGAGCCCCCCTAAACCGACAATAGGATACACAGAAAGGTCATCAGAACCGGCAACTTTCTCCACCAAACACTCAACAATTCTTTCTTTATCTTCCTCTCTTCCGTATACTTGAGGTTGAGTAATGATGGAGCCAGTTTGACGGTTTTCTGCGACACTAGAACGCCTCTCAACACCTCCCTCTATCAAATGAAAATCCGAACGCTCTTTAGCAATTTCATCCAACCTCTCTCTGATGTCTCTCATCCTACTGCCAATCTTGTGACGAAACAATATATTATGGGGAGTCAAGCAAGAAGTGCGTACCTTGTTGATCAAGCTTGAATTTTGGGCATTAGACTCTAACAGAGCAGCTTCTGTTGCACATTCATCCAAGATGTCATCAACCTTATAAGCTGCATCTTTGAGCTTCCGCAACCAATTTTGAAGTGACTTGTTTGTCATTTGCTTCTCCTCTGCATCTTCAAGCACGGCCTGAATAGTTGAGAGCAAGCTTGAAAGTTTCTCCATTTCTTTGTCAACACCCCAGATCGACACAATCTCCTTTTGGATGAGCAAGTCCAGTTTCCCCACCATAAACTGAAGAAAAGCGTCGGCCATTTTTCACTTGCAAAGTTGGAAATCAAAAGCTTTTCTGAGAGATGAGAGATTGCAAGCAGACTAATGGTTTGTCTGAGAAGGTAATATGGGAAGACTTATATGTACAAGTTATTAGCAAGTCAATGTGAATTATCATCGAAAAGAGAAAACAAATAAAAGCATATCAAAACAGGTAGCTATGTCCCACAATGTGACTACTTGGAAATTTCAAGGAAGGTGGGTGTGAATGTAAACTTGAATAATCGCGAGGAATATCAATGTAAATTTCAAGTCATTTTCACTTGCTATTTAAAAAGGATTAAGTTCCCCTACCCATCTTTTTTTTACTCATCTTTTGAATATCTGCTGACATGTGGCAACCAAGCAAATGAATGGGTAGGATTAATTTGTTTTATTTTTTTCCCTCCCATCTAATAAACAACGCCGTTTAGATTATTTGCTTTATTTTATTTTTTTCAATTTGTTTCTCTCTCCAATACTCCATCTTTTTGCCTTGTCATCTTTTTCCCTAGTTTTTCTTAGTAGCGTTGAGTTAGAGAGATTTGAAGAACATCAACTGTACTGGGGAAGCTCCACCAGTTTCAATTCCTTCATCTACATGTCTCAATGCTTCGTATTCCTCTTCTAATTCCAAGCCCTAATTCCATTTGATTCATCGATTGATTCCCATACTAGTAATTGAATTGTTTGATCCATCGATTGATTCGTTCTTCACACTCAAATTCCCCATTATACTATACCTTGCTCAATTTCTTCATCAAGAATCGATTCGGCATCAAAATCATCATGAAACTCCTCGCTTGACAATTCCATGGAATTACCCTGAAAAGCAATTTCACCATTATTGATTTGACACGATTTGTCATGAAAATTGACCGCTTTTGGCTTGAATAGGAAACCGGAACTCTCGATTTCGGCGACGGTTGATCTGGATGTTGGAGTGAATGTGTCCACTGAGAAGAGCAGTCCTTTGGACATCTCTATCGGCATCTTCTGGCGTGTGATTGTTGCGAAGAAGTGATAGAAATTTCTGGGATTTAACAAATTAGGATTTTTCGATTGTGTTTTTTTTTTCTTGGAAACATATTGTAGAGGGATTTTGATTGTCATTTTTTTTTTCCAAATTATTATTATTTTGGAATTGATTGAAGAAGAGATATGATTGTGGGATGTGATTTGTGATTTGATATATTTTTTTTGGAATCGATGTTCATCTTCTTTTTTTAATTCTGTGATCTCTATCCATGTTCATCTTCTTTTTTTCTTTTTTAGTTTTCGTTTTTTTTAGTTTGATCTTCTTCTTTTTAATTCTAGGATCTCCATCAGACTCTATTGATGTTCATCTTCTTCATTTTTCTAATTTTCATTTTTTTATTACTATTTCTTTTCTTTTTTTTTTAATTTGATCTTCTTCCTTTTTAAAAAAAATTCCAGGATCTCCCATTAGACATTCAGACTCCATGGATGTTAATCTTTTTTTTTTTTTTTTTTTTTCAAATTTTCCCAGATTCAACATCGTCTGGAAACCAAGCAAATCGAAGAAGATTTTGATGATAAATAAAAACGAAAATCCCATCTGGAAACGACAAAAAAACGATTAATCTCTTCGACAATGTTGAATCGGAGAGAGAACAAATAGAAAAAAAAAAAAGAAAAAAAAGCAAATAATTTAAACGGCGTCGTTTAATAGATGGGAGGGAAAAAAAATAAGGGAAAATTGCACAAACTTACCCTAATGTTTCCCATTATGGCATAATATTCAACTAATGCCTTTAATTGCACAAACAACCCCTCATGTTAGTCAACTTTGGTTAAAAATAGCCATTGACCATGAATTTTTTTTTAAAGCCCAAAATTGCCCCTGCACTTTATTACAAAAAAATCTTAATTGCCCTTTATTTAAAACATTATCTACTTTAAATTATTATAATATAAAAAATAAATACTAAACATAATCCTTTTTAAATCAAAAAAAAATTCAAAAATAATATATTAAAAACAAAACAATTTAAGAAAACGTTATTTTGAGAAAATACAATTTAATAATATATTAAAAACAAAACAAAAAAAAAACGTTATTTTGAGAAAATATAATTTAAAATTATGCAAGTCCAATATAAATAGTGGTAATGTGTTACATATTTTTTAATTTTTTTTGTTTTTATTATATTATTTTTGAATTTTTTTTATTTAAAAAGGATTATGTTTAGTATTCTAAACACAAATATAAATAAAATCATCAAGAGTTTGAAATAAAAATATAATCATTTGTCATAATAAAATACAGTAGCACCGAAAATTTGTTCAATATTCATCTCTATAAGACAAAATAATTTGACTCAATATAAATTACGCATTATATTTTGGTTCAAAAATTAAAAAAATATATATATACTAAACATAATCCTTTTTAAATAAAAAAAATGTTTTAAATTTTAAAAATATGTAGCACATTACCACTATTCATATTGGACTTGCATAATTTTAAATTATATTTTCTCAAAATAACAATTTTTTTTTTAATATATTATTAAATTGCATTTTCTCAAAATAACGTTTTCTTAAATTATTTTGTTTTTAATATATTATTTTTGAATTTTTTTTATTTAAAAAGGATTATGTTTAGTATTTATTTTTTATATTCTAATAATTTAAAGTAGATAATGTTTTAAATAAAGGGAAATTAAGATTTTTTTATAATAAAGTGCAAGGGCAATTTTGGGCTTTAAAAAAAAATCATGGTCAATGGCTATTTTTAACTAAAGTTGACTAAAAGGAGGGGTTGTTTGTGCAATTAAAGGTATTAGTTGAATATTATGCTATAATGGAAAACGTTAGGGTAAGTTTGTGCAATTTTCCTAAAAAATAAAGTAAATTAATCCTACCCATTCATTTGCTTGGTTGTCACATGTCAGCAGATTTTTAAAAGATGAGTAAAAAAAAGATGGGTAAGGGATCTTGATCCATTTGGAAATTAGAAAAAGAGTTAATCTCTCGTTTTCATTAATTGATAGTAATATATATATATACACATTACAATGCTTATAATAGGAAAGTATTAACCTAATTAGATAAGGTAATATGTGAGAGCTGATATACATTGGTTGAACTATACTACTTGAGGTCTGGTGAAACACTGCTACTATCATTTTCTCCTCTTCTCATCTCTTCATCAGACTTGGTACTTGGGTTGTAATAGTAAGTGAAACTGTGCTTTTGTAGCCAGTATTTAATGGTTTCAATGGAAGTGAATGACCAACAAAATTGCAAGACGATGTAATATTGTAATTTGCAATTAACATTTTACCGGTTGTAATTGCATTTGCTTGTACTTGATTTATGGGACTGTAAAAAAGATAAATAAACTATAAGTTTTCTTTTAGTAAAGGTTTTGTTTTCAAATCCGGGAATCTGGAAGATGTTATTACTGTGTGACAAAGGTATGATATGAAAGCTTTAGTTTTAACACCATGCAAGTATGCTCCGTACATGCACAAAACTACATCGTACGTTGTTTCCAAGTAGAAACTATTACATTTCTTGTACATCACAAAACCTGGAACACCTCTACTCTGACTCGCTACGTCAATGTGCACTTTCCTCCAATTTGTGTCTCGGAGCCGCCATTCACGCCCGCTTCATCAAATGCGCCGTGAAATGTTCTCTGTTCCTTCACAATCACCTCCTCAACATGTACATGAAATGCGGAGATTTCCACAGTGGCCGCCAGCTGTTCGACGAAATGCCTGAACGGAACGTTGTTTCGTGGTCCGCCGTCATTTCGGGCTTCGTTCAACGTGGGTGTCCTGAAAAAGCGCTTTTTATGTTTCGACGCATGCGTTGTGAGGGAACCACGGTGCCCAATTCGTTTACACTTGTTAGTGCGCTCCATGCTTGCTCGTTGTTGTGTGAGACCGACGGTCATGCTTCTTCTCTGGCGTATCAAGTTTACGGGTTGATTATTCGGTTGGGATTGGAGTGGAATGTGTTCTTGGTGAATGCGTTTTTGACGGCTTTAATCAGGCGTGGTCAGTTGGTAGATGCTTGGGAGGTTTTTGACAAGTTTTCGAATAGAGATATTGTGTCTTGGAATGCAATGATGGGTGGTTACCTGCAGTATTCTTATTTGGAAGTTGCGGGGTTTTGGTTTCGGATGAATCATGAGGGAGTCAAGCCCGATAACTTCACCTTCACGACTGTTTTGACTGGCTTGGCTGTGAGTTGTGATGTTAAAATGGGAATGCAAGTCCATGCTCAGTTGGTTAAGAGTGGTCATGAGGATGAGATTTGTGTAGCGAATTCGTTGGCTGACTTGTACCTTAAGAATCAAAGATTGGTGGATGGTTTTAGAGTCTTTGATGAAATGCGTGCGAGAGATGTGTGCTCTTGGACCCAGATGGCTTCTGGGTGCTTACAGTGTGGGGAACCGGAGAAGGCTCTTGAACTCATTGAAGAGATGATGGAAATGGGTGTGAAGCCCAACAAGTTCACTCTTGCCACGGCGTTCAATGCCTGTGCCAATTTGGCTTGCTTGGAGAAAGGGCAGAAAGTTCATGCATTGAGAATAAAACTTGGTGCTGAGATTGATGTCTGCGTTGATAATGCGCTGCTTGATATGTATGCAAAATGTGGTTGCATGGATGATGCATGGGGTGTTTTCCGATCAATAGATGATCGGTCTGTTGTGTCATGGACGACTATGATTATAGGGTGTGCACAAAACGGCCAAGTTAGAGAATCTCTTGATATTTTTGATGAGATGGTACTGAAAGGTATAGAGCCAAATTACATAACCTACATTTGTGTGCTATATGCTTGTAGCCAAGGAGGATTTATTGAGGAAGGTTGGAAGTATTTCTCTTTCATGACTCGGGAACAAGAAATTTCTCCTGGAGAGGACCACTATGTGTGCATGGTAAATCTACTTGGCCGAGCTGGATGTATCAAAGAAGCAGAGGATTTAATATTGAAAATGCCGTTTAAACCAGGTGTGATGATTTGGCAAACATTGCTTGCTGCCTGTCATCTTCATGGGGATGTGGAAACTGGGAAGCGAGCAGCGGAGCGTGCAATTGATCTGAATAGCAAAGACTCAGCAAGCTATGTATTGTTATCAAATATGTTTGCCGGTTTAAACAATTGGGATGGTGTGGGAACGTTGAGACAACTAATGAAGACTAGGGATGTAAGGAAACGACCTGGATCCAGTTGGCTTTAAGCAGGAAAAGAATGTTCAGTTCCTATTGCTTTCTTTCTAAAGATTGACTTGAATGTTTAGTAACTTAAAAGGTAAATTCGTTTTAACAACTTGCTGAATTATGCAAGGTTGGCCAGAAATTTTGTAACTTTATCCCCACTATTTGTTACTTATTATGTCACACTTGTTACTTGTTGGCTCTTAAAAATGTTTTGTTAATTACCTTATACAAAAACGTCGGTACATATGAAATTCTTAACCTGAAGTTAGCAACCTTAATTGTACATAGCAGCTAACAAACAAATTTTCTTTAAACCATCAATTATCCTGTTAAACTATCAAAACGTACTCCTCTCAGCAGCTCCCTCTATCAAATTCAAACGCTCTGTAGCAATTTCATCCAACCTCTCCCTTATACTGCCAATCTTGCGACGGAACAATATATTACGCGGATGCAAGTGTGTACCTTGTTGATCAAGCTTTAATCTTGTCTCCCTTGATTTTTAATCTTATTTTATTCACCATGAAAGCCATTGTTTCATTATTTATTTTTCTTT
The DNA here is from genome assembly GCA_008009225.1 of Acer yangbiense. Classification (NCBI taxonomy): domain Eukaryota; kingdom Viridiplantae; phylum Streptophyta; class Magnoliopsida; order Sapindales; family Sapindaceae; genus Acer; species Acer yangbiense. The sequence continues at coordinate 1,754,443 of CM017772.1, forward strand.
GAATTGTTGTTGGTTAAATTTCTTGTTGTTTGATGTCTTTTTTTGCTTCATTCAGATCGGTTTATTTGAGATCTTGTCTACTAAGTTGTTAATCCAAATCGATACAGCTGTGGTCAGCTCTTATATTGATCTTTTCTTCTTCTTCTTCTTTAGCTGTTTGTGCACTCAAGAGGAACAGGTCATATCCCTTTGCTTCTTTTTTCCATTTTCAACTTTTCTTTTTTTTCTTTTTTTTTTTTTTTCAAATGTTTATTAATCATGATAAAGTCAGGGTCCCCCACACTAGAGATTGTCGGGGACTTACTCTGGATGATGTGTTGCCACATGACAAAATATTACCATGTGATGTGGCAAGATCATGATGAGAGTCGTACATAAAATATTCTGGAGTTTGAAAGTGATTGATGTTTTTATTAAAATAAGAAAATTGTTTGTTAAAGAAACAAAATAAAAAAGAAAGCATAAATAAATAAATAAATAATGTTTGGACAAGTCATAAAAAAATAGAGTAATTGGCACAAATCCCCCCTCGAGTGTATATAAATTTGCATGTTGCCCCCTAAACTTTTTTTTTAGGCATGTTGCCCCCTGAACTATCACTTATTGGCAGAACAAGAGTAAAAATGCCCCCTCAGGGGGGAAAAAACCAAAGGATTGCAAATAAAGTGATAGTTCAGGGGGCAACATGCCTAAAAAAAAAGTTTAGGGGGCAACATGCAAATTTATATACACTCGAGGGGGGATTTGTGCCAATTACTCAAAAAAATATGTGATGTATTGGAGACCAAATATTGGTTTGGCTGTCTATCAAATGTATATTTATGATATAGAAAGCAATTGTCTCGACATTGTTACCATGTCAATAATTTTTGACAAACAATCCATTCTTGCATCAGACTTGGATTAGATTTGGGCATGCAGTAGACCAAGTTTAATTACTTTTGGAGTGGTGCTACTAGAACTGCACAATTGACCTAAAAATACACCACTTTCCAAGAGCCATTTTGATAATAATAGCCATAGATATTAATAAAAAGAAGAAAGTGATTCCTAAAGACTGAGCAGGGCTCCAATTAAATCAAACCAGAAGTTGTTCAAGTACATGTTAACACATCGCACAACAAAACTGCGCAGCTAGCTGACTATTTTCAATTTGTTCATATATCTTACATACACACATTTTACAAAAAGAACACAACCTCAAAACTGTACAGATTTCATGCCCTCAAACAATCTGCCTTTCTGATGGTCAATACTTCTATTAACTACTATCTCTTCCAACTCCTCCAGTCGGTCACCTTACGCACAGATAATTCTCTAATTATGGGTGTTCTCACCCGGTCAATTTACATCAGCCAAAATTCACAATTCCCCCACATAGAAAAACGGCTCTTTGAACCAAATCTATAAGCATCAGCAAATGAGGCTAACCGCTTGTCAAAGCACGCTGATATCCACCAATCCTAAATATATATAATATCAGCTCTACCTGTTGACATTTTTTTAACTGGAAGCAGAAGATATTGCATCATCTGAGTCCACCTTTACCTGAAAATTAGAGAGTGAAGAACATGTCAAAAACCACAGTGGTACTGGATTTCATCAGTAAGAGCTATGTATTATACAGTGTAGCATACCAGCTTGAGATGGTTCAGCAAAGCACCATGTAGAAGCTTTTTGAGCTTATCACATTGATCGACCTTGAGACCTGATTTGATTGATTGCTCGAGTTGGCACCATAGGCGCTCAATTGCTATATATGGGAACCATACGGAAAATGGCCTTTTTCGATTAATAATGTCAGCTGGTCTCTACAAAAGGTTGGTCATAGCAACATTATTTAGTAAACAGTCAGCAGAACATTAATACACACTTCATTAATATACTAGCAAGACTGCTATATTAACAGAACAAAAACAAATAATGGAATTACGGTTGCATTATTTCTCAACCTATACAAATTAAATTTCCCGTGCTGCAATTTCTACCAGAAAAGTAAAATACTTTTCCAACAATCAGTTGACCATATTCATCGTAACCAAACACCTTCAGACCATGATATGTTTGGCCCAACTATATCATATAACAACCCTGACATAAATTCCTTGTTAACGGTTTTATTGTTTTTTAACAGAATAACTTTTTGCTATATTGAAGTTACCAAGACCCTTAATATGGTCCACATAATTTGATCAGTAGAGCTAAGTAATTGTTTCACAAAAAGGAAGGAAAACATACTGAAGCAGAAGGGAAAACATAGATAGTATGCAGAAGGAAAAAGTTTTAGATAAATCCTGAGAATGTGATCAGAAGATCAAAATCTAAAAGAACAGTTTCTCAAAAATGTCCTTTAAGACTTCTAAGAAGGCTCCCCAGATTGCTTATGTTACAGGAACATGGAAAACAGCATAATGATATTGCATCAATAAAATGGCCATAAGCCCATAAATGGATGCATAAATACATAATGGCATAAAAACTTTAATAATTTTTAAAGGTACATAATTACTAAAAGAAAGAAAAAATAGCTAGGAATTACTCCCAACTTACCATTGATGCAAAAGAATCAATGCACTCAAGCAACAAATTTGTAGCCTCCGTGTATCTACCATATTCAACATACAGTCGAAACAAGGATGCAGGACTTGATTCTTGGCCAGTCATACCCCAGGACCTTTCTCTTTGACCATCCTGTTATTCCATGACAATGTAATTAAGGCGATGACACAACTAACAATCATAACAAAACTATGGAATTTTTATTTATTTATTTGATAGGAAACAAAATCTTATTGCAAAAGAAGGAATGAAACCATGGAAATTAGGCTACAAGAACAAATTCAGTCTAAGTGTAAAAGCCACTAATCTTCTCAATTAGATAATGACTATAGTTAAAGATGCTGAATTATTTAAGAGACCGGAGAAAAGGTAACCTTGATAAATTCAATCACAAGAAACATCTTGCGACGAAAAGGAGTCAAATAAAGCCTAACAGGAATCACTTAATGATCTTACACTACAAGAATGATGTGTTTAATAATCTTCCTTAATTTGGCTACAATCATCACCTGATACCAAGGAGTATGCACTTTGGGTTGATAAAAGTAGAACTCCTCAAGAATGGGTAGAAGCTTTGATGTATTTAAATCACCTTTTCTTGGATCTTCTCAAGTGTTTAACCCTCAGTATCGAAACTATTTTGCATGGTCTTTAAAATGTGCTCCCCGTTTATTTATTTAAGAAAAAGGAAGAGTGGGGGGTGGGGGGTGTGGGTGGTGGTGTGAAGATACACCTATAAAAACATGAAAAATGATGCCAAAAACCAAATACTGAAATACCTCACAAACTGTCCGGTATCTAGCTAGAAAACTCACCTTGAACATATGAACCAACCATAGAGGCAATTCAATCTGAGGATCCGTACGAAGAAGAGTTTCAGCAACAACTATTGGTAATCTAGCATGAAAATCTTTATACTTTTCCTGCAATTTATGATTATTCCATGAAAAAGAAATGATGGAAAAAAAAAAAAGCAGAAAAAAGAAGTTTGTACAGAAAAGAAAATTTTGTGCCGGGACCTGAATTTAATTTGATAATACCACTCTCAACAAAAATATATAGCTCAACTGAAAAGGACACTTTTTCCTTGCTTTTCCTTGCTTAATCAAATCTTTAATATCAAACAAAGTAGAAAAGTGAACTAAGCAGCTGAAGTTGAAACACACAAAGACACTTACAAGATACAGCTCAAGAGTTTCCCACTGACCACTCCCCTTGTATTGTTGAACAGAAGGAACATTATCAGGTAAACCATGAACGACCAATTCGTCCGTTGATGATGTCAACAAGAGACCATGAGTCTTGAATTCATTCCTAAAGTTGGTGAATCACATTATAAAACAAGATAAATGTGCATTATATGAAAATGACAATTAGTGAAGCAAACTAAGAGAAAAGGATGAGACTACTCTTACCCAACCGTTATGGAGCCTACTTTAATTGGACAACATTTTAATGACATTGCAGAGAAAACTCTCTCCAATTCCCTAAGAAAAGAGACCCCAAGTCATACATACTGAGATGTCTGAGGAAGCACACATGCCAATAAAGAAAATGCATTATGCAATTCAAATACAAAAATTATACCTCTTTAATCCAGAGCCCTTCCAGAATTTCAAGAGCACAGTAAATACCATATCATACAGATTTTCCTGGACCAAGAGATCAACCAAATCTGATGGGGCTTGGTCAACTCCTGGAAGAAATAGCAATAGACCACTAATGTTATATAGTATGGAAAAGAAAATATAAAAACAAAAGAAAGCTCCTAGTCAAATCATTTGTTGAACAAAATCTTTAGATGAAGATTCCAAAATGCTTGCTAGATAAAGATGGTTTTAAAATATTTTCATCGTCAATTAGTTTGATGGTTTACACACAAGAAACAAGGATTACATGAAAAATTCAAACAGATTCCTTATATCTCGTGGGAGTATCCATGTCGGACATTCTTTAAAGGTAAGAAAAAATAAAAATAAAAACTTTTCATATCCCAGGAGTACCCATGTCAAAAACCATGTTATAGAAAAACTAGTTCATGAACTTAGCTACATGACACCTTGGGTTAGGACATATAGAGATACACAAAATTTACAAATATTATAATGTTTCAGCAATAATTTGGCGTAGAAGCCCACCGAATATTACCAGTAAACTTCCATTTCACATTTGCCATTGAAAGTAAATATTCTGCCGAAGTCAGCACAAACTCTTTTTCAAGTTTCTCTACATCAATGTATGATTGAGGCCTTTGAGGGTGAACATCATCCCCAATGACTGCAACAAAATTACATATTATTGGCTTGAGCTAAATAGTATAAAATATTATTTCAAAACCATAAAGATCAATTAAACATGCTATACTTAAGAGAACATCACATAGGATGCAGAGTATACATAAGAGGACAATGGCAGACAAATTATAGCATAACAAAAATATGTAAACCAAATTTATTTGTCATTGCACTATTTACATTGTTCTGTCACCAATTTTTTAGCCCTTTTACTTGGATAATGCTCATTCATTGAAGAATTTCCCCCAAGCAAAGGATCAATCCAAGCATATGCAGGACAAACGAGAAGAAGTGCATTGATAGCAGTAGAAAGCCCATTTAGCCTCTCTTGAAGTACCAATAAAATATGATGGTGATCTTTTGGAACTGGTTCAGTTCTCAAACGAGCTGAATATAGGTATATGTAACTTGCTGCTCTTCTCCAGTTGTGTCGTTGCATTTCAAATGCATAAAGCAACTTATAAGGGTTTGGCTTTGCCAAGACATCTGAACGCTCTGCCTGTGTAGTGCCAAAATGAGTAGGAAAATTAGCATGCAAGAAAGTATACTATGGAATTAAATTTCCTGTCCACAACTAAGGCATACCTTCCAAGCAAGCTCTCGCTCAATTTTCTCAGCTAAACCAATGAAGGGTAGTTTGCCATCACAAAGTAACTGTCGTAAACAAAAATGTAAAAAAGATCTCTTAATCGGTAAAATGGAGATTCAGTTTGTCTAGAGAGTACTCTAGTAATCAAAGGACGAAAAGATAATCAATAGAGACTACAAACTATGAAACATATTATAACTAACATCATGACAAACAATACAACTTTATAACTCTAAAACTATGATAAACAAAAGGTACCCAATCTGTAACATAATATAGGCAAGGACCACAAACTTGCAAAGTAGAAATGACAAAATAAACATTAGAAAAGTGAATAACTAAAGAAAAATTATTGATTTAGTGGAGAACCTTTGTTGCTTTTCGCTCATAAAGAACTATAACGAAACGCCTCAAGCATATGTACTTGCTTTCCTCATCTGGATTTGAAATTATTGCACAGTATGCATCATGTAAGAGGTTAAGATCTAAAGTAAACTTGAATACATTAGCCCAAAGCCGTCCTTTGAGAGTTGTGGTTGATTCATTCAAAGGATTTCCACTGCCGCAATCATCTTTCACACTAAGAGCTTCATCGACTTGCTCAAGTGCAGCAAGAGCAAATTGGCAAGCACCTTCACTAACATTATATTGCTCAAACATCTGCATTACCCATTGATAGTAATGAAGCTTCCACGCAGCAGATGATAGACAGCCATCTGAATAAAATAAAAAATGAATTAAACGACAATGAAATCATCCTTTTGTTCAATAGAACATAAAACTGTCTGTTCACAAAAAGAATTCACTCTGAATGAACTCACCAAAAGCAAGATGCGGCAATCCTGCTTCGTGAGACAAACTCTGCAAAGCCTGGGAAGCTCCTTGTCCAGATGATGCTCTGAACAGTTGAAATAAAAAACAAAATCCTTAGTATAGGACTAAAGGCATATCAGCAAATAAGCTTATGCAGTTATAACTAATGTGAAATTCAACTTTTAGCTTTTTTTCCAAAATAAAAAATATCAAAAAGACTAAAGAAAAGCAGTATTTACATATGGTTAAAAAAACAATATTTCTTGAGCAAATTTACTTGGACTATCCAAAGAATTTGATTCAAAAATATTTAATTCTATGATCAAAGTAAATCATTTTGGTTATTGGATTCTGCTGGAACCAAGAAATTCATGTTCCAAAATATGAAAGCTAAGCTTCAAACAATAGCAGATTGCATCAGGTAGTACAAAGAGGCTTCAGCTTTTGATAAATGTCCAACAAAGATCAACAAAATATTCAAAGTTAATTTTGTAACTTAAGTCTTAACATATTTCTAAAAAGCTAAAAGCACAATTAGATAACATTCTGGCAGGTGTACAAGTTCAATCTATAATCATTTAATGGAATGCTTGTATCAGTACAAGTCCCTTAACAAATCTTAATAGCATTACATATGTTTTGATGCATACTGATTTCACAAATGTTTTGCTTCTATTTCTTCTCAGGGCTGAAACTTGCACTGAATAAAATATTTTAACCACAAAAAAAATACTAGGTTCAATTTTTTTTTCAACTGATGGACAAGTGTTACATCGAGATTTGCTTTCATAGGATAAGTAGTGGGAAACAAAACATTTGACTATTGATTTAAACTTTTACAAAAATACCAGATACCTGAAGAAACAACGTACAGCTGCACAGACTTTTTTCTCTCTCAGAATGCCATGTAATCCACATTGTGCTTGGGCAAGAAGACAAAATCCCAAGAGATGTTGGAGTATACACCAATCACCGCCAGTATCCTGTACACTTCTAAATATTTTCTCCTTTTGTGAATTTGCCTCCACAATAGTGAGTAGGTACTTAAAACATCAAAGAAAAGGAATTGATTCAGTAAAACTCTCTTAAAACACATGTATGCATGAATTAATACACATGTAAGTGTGGGCACGTGTGTGTGCATGTATGTGCACTAGCGTGTCTATGTATCTACATGTGTGCTTAAGTTCATGTCTCTATACGTGTGTGTACGCATGTGCTTCTTCTCCAAAAGAGATTTTATTGTAGAAAGAAAAGGCACATAAGTACCTCAACAGCATCATACTGGCCATGCTGAAGCAGGATCAGTGCAAGCTGAGTTGAACGCCTCAGGAAAGAAGAAGATTCCTCCCCTGTTTCACCCCATATTATCCGGCTGGTAAAGCCCCGGATTGAACTAGTAACATCTTGCGGATTAGGTAGAGATCTTATAGGCATTAGACTAGGGTCTCCAGAGGAGGAACCTTGAATATTTAGTTGAAGTATAAAAGCTAAGGTGAAATGGCATTTGCCAAGGTTCTCACTCCATGATCTTTTGCCAATGTTGCTATCTGGAAAGTTAATGTCACATTACGTAGTAGTCAAAACAGAGAACTTCTCAAGATTAGTACAAAGCATCACGCCAATTTAAGTGAATAAAGAAGAAAAGAAAAAAGGTATCTAGAAATTCCTTAGAAACAAATACCCAAAAGAGGTAAAGAATATTTTTCTAAGATACTAATAATCTCCTAGTCATTAAAGAATCTTAAAAAAAAAATCCCTTATTGTGTTCTTGTCATTTATAATTAAAAACATTGCTAACACGATAATCATCCAAAAGCACAAAAATACACCGATAATAAAGACAGGTATAACTCCTGAATAATCGACATCACCCTTTTGTGCTTTATAGAGTTAAACAACAAATTCAAAACAATAAGACATTGAAGAAATAGATGATTAACACTCGTCCCAATTGTTCTACACATGACACCAATGAAGGCTTAGCAAGAGAATAAGCCTTCTCTTTTAACTAATGTGAAGTGTAAATTTTTTCCATGTAAAAGAACATTTGAATTTTAGCATGAAATTTAGCTTTCCAAATCATTTCAAGCACATAAAATAAAGAGTAAGCATCATCAATCAACCAATTAAAGTACAATTTACACAAGATTTACCATGAATTCTTTTTATTCATTAATAATCTCATAAAATACTATAATAAGCCCATAGCTTATGAGAAACTTCTTTAAGAACAAATATTTGTCAACTCAGCAAATTCCAATGTAAGATACACCATAATTAAAGTTAAATTCTTTAGGTTTCAAAACAGCAATAACATTCTAAAGTCTAAACTGCACAAAAACTTACCAATTTGTAACGATGAAAGTTGAGAGCTGAAATCTTCTATTGAGGGTGATTCAGATGGTGTGATGCCAAAGAAGAGAATGATAAGCCACTCAAAAACAATTTCTTGAATCATCGGAATCAACTCAAGTTGTATTCTCGATATGTCATCATGCAGCATACTAATCTGCATGCAATAATGGAGAATTCACATATACAAATTATATTATTGCAATCAAAAAATCACAAAAAATATAATTACTAATACTCTAATAGTAATAAGAACACATGAAAATATACATAATCAGAAATAGATTATATCAGAAAAAAATAACTTGATGTTTTAAACATTGCCTTTTCAATTTGTATCAAATTCTCAAACCATAAGGTAGGAAACTACAAAATTGAGCATTTGGCCAAACAAAATAAAACCTTTTTTTTTTTTTTCAGGCTTCCTATTCACTTTTCCTTTGTAACTTTTTCCTTTTTAAGAAAAAAAATGATTCTGATCAAAATACAATAAAAAATTAATTTGGGATCTTCATATCATTTCCTCAAATAGATGACAATAATTTTAATAATCTTGCAATATTTAGGTAGGGAAAAAAACAGATAAGACAATTTTTTTAATCAATACCTCCAAGATGATTTGACATTTGACAAAATCACACAATTTGACAAGCTCAATTTTTTTATATATATAAGAAACAAAACTTTATTGTTTTAACATGGAAAAATAAATAAAAAGTGAACCAGCACAGATGACAAAAGCTATACCCCCAAAAGTAGAACCTAAGAAAACAAAAATCTGACAAGCTTACTAGCTACAATAATAAAATTAACATATACAAAAGCTTGTCACACATACAAAAAGATTAAAAAGAGATGTCAAGGTATAGATAATCACAATTTAATTTTGTTAGACATACATTGAAATAAGGGTACAAAGTAAAGAAAGAAAAACTAACTTGTCCACTGATGTTCACCAAATATCTTAAGAATAGGAGAACGTCCAATGCAGCCTCAAACATCACCTTCGCAATTTGAGAAGTAGCCTGAACCACAATGGAAGTACTGACACTAAAAACTGTTTCAGCATTCAAATGTTGAATGATTTTGTGTGGTACAAAAAACTGTAGATAGCTTTCAATGACATTCAGAACTTTATCCCATGATGCAGCCATTTTGCTGAGGGTTTGAAGAGATAGTAGCATGTCAATTGAGAATTTCCTAAGATTTTTGTGGTCTGCAAGTTCCTTCTCCCTAGAAACATCAGCTCCAAGATGTGGTATACGGAGTGCCATTACTGATGAACTATATCCCGTTTCTAGAATCTTCAGCAAGCGAGAAACGGTTTCTTCAAATGTGACCAATGTTCCAACAAATGATTCATAAAATACAGCAGAAGCTGTTTTACCCAATTGCTGGTTAATACTAATGATACATCGGAGCACTTGAAAAAGAATCTCACGTTCAGAATCACCACCAGATAAATCTAATCCAAAGCTTGCAAGCTCACCAAGTTCATCAGAAGGACCTAGTAAATATCATAGCATTTAAAGCACAGAGAAATACCTATGGAAATACAGGCAGGCACACAAAACTAAACTGACAAAAAAGCAAATGAATACAGAGTTTTTAGTTCTACTTCATATAAACATGAACTCTAACATACCATCAATAAGCAGCTCAATGTTTTCCAAACTGCGAAACACAGATACTGAATTCTTTCTGAGTAAGCCAACAGCACCTGATGAAGGCTGAACAAACAATCCATATGGCTCATTGTTCTTGCACCAATGATGGAAATAACGAGTACAGAAACTCTTCCAACCACAAAATATGGACAGGGGACTTTCAGCTGCATCCTAATACAAAATACAAGAAATATCAGCTTGACAACACTCGCAGGCCCTCTTCTAAACTCCTATATATGTAGATAAAGCAAACTTTCCATGTAATAATAATGATAGAGAATGTATTGAAAATAAAACTGCAACAACAAAACCTGACACAACCTCATGTTCAATCAGTGAAATGATCTCCTTTCTGAGTCCATCGATAGTTAAGGAATGAAACTCAGAATCAGTATAATGCCTGTTATAGTCTAGCAAGGTTGCACGCAGAACTATATTATGATGAACCCCCGGATGAAGAAGCCTGCGTAAAAAAATTGAAGATACAAATGGCACAATATGATCCTGCAACAAGGAAAAGTAAAGGTCTAAGCAACACAGCATCTATAATGAGAACTTAAACAACAACAGTGAGCAGGAAATTCAAGCACGATTATATATAAACAATTATTGATTATAGAATGCACCTATTGCATGGCAAAAAATGTTTTATTGAAATTGTAACACTATCATAATTCTTCAAAACCATAAAAAAATAAGCCAAGAATCCATCCATCTAAAACAACCTCAAGTGAATGGGAACAGGACAATTTATATATTACTTTTATTGTAAAGTTCATTCTATAAGATGAAAAAGATCATATGCCTTTCTAAATGTGAACAAACCTACCTACAGCTCCGCTAAAGGTCCATAAATTTGTGGTGGTGATTATAAAAAATTTTGACAAAGCAAAAAAAAAAAAAAAAAAAAAAAAAAAAAGAATTATATCAAAGTTGCTACACCTTTGCAGATGTAACTATTGAACAGATAATTGAAAGGAGATCATCAGATGAATGTTCAGAACTTTGAAACAGTTGGTCAGCCACAAATTCTTCCTGCAATGTGTAAAAGCTTGCTTCTTCCCTAGCAACAAGAGTTGAAAAAAAAAAAAAACACAGTTTAGCTAGAACAACGTAATATATATTAAAAAGTAAGTTATAACTCGACCGTCAATGAAACAAAAATTACAACAATAAACAAATAGGGAAATGTTTATACAGAAATATATAGATTCAGAATAGGTATAGTGACTAATGGAAAAAGAAAGCAAGTTTCTAAATTTTGCATTAAATATTCTAATACAGACACCAACAGGTGTATGCATGAATATTTAACATGATAACTACAGTGAAATTATACATCACGTCAAACATGGCCATGTAACTACAGAAATATATAGATTCAGAATGGGTATAGTGAATAATGGAAAAAGGAAACAGTTTCTAAATTTTGCATCGAATATTCTAATACAGCCACCAACAGGTGTATGCATGAATATTTAACATGATAACTACAGCGAAATTATACATCATGTCAAACATGGCCACGTAACTACAGAAATATATAGATTCAGAAAGGGTATAGTGACTAATGGAAAAGGAAAGCAGTTTCTAAATTTTTGTATTGAATACTCTAAGGCTATGTTTGGTAGGAGAGAGGGAGAGTATGAGGGATGGATGAATTAAGAGGGAGAGAGAGTAGAGGGGATGGAGAGGATAACATCAATCCTCCATGTTGTTGGATGGATGGATTGGTATTTAATTTGTAAAATTACTATATCACCCTTAAAAAAATTGGAGGGTAATGAAAAATTGGAGGGCATTTCGGTCATTCCCCTCCAATCTTCTCTCCCTCCTTTCTCTCATCTGCCCAAATTGGGGGGACTGGTTTTTGTGGGCCCAGAGGGAGAAGCTTTCCCTCCTCTCCTCCTCTACCTTCACTTCTCCGTCCAACCAAACGAGGGATTTGCTCTCCCTCCCTTCTCCTCTCCCTCCCTCCATCTTTCTCTCACACCAAACACGGCATAAGACAGCCACCAACAGGAAGTTACATGTATGATGTATGCATGAATATTTAACATGATAATTACAGTGAAATAATACATCATGTCATGGCCAATGAAAACTTACACAGCAACATTTGCATGAAACAAGTTGTAAAACACTAATCCACTATCCTTCAATATCCATATCTTGTCTGAAGTAAGTTTGACACCAATGCATCCTCCCTACCAAAATCAGAGCAACAAGTTTGAGCAATGAATTAAATTTCCACTTAAATTGTCTTTCATGTCTGTGTTTTATTGAATGGTAATAGTTAAATGGATCAGAAACTTTTTTGAACTTTACTTTTGTTAACTTTGAAAGCAAAGCATTTCTTTTAATTACACTAATGCAATTTATTGAACGGTAAAACAAGAGAGAGGAGAGAGAATGTTGGACAATTACCTCCAAAGAAATATTTTGCAATGATGATTCCAATGACAATATCAGCCTATCCCCCAAATTACATTGAAGACTATTGACACAGATTATCTCCACGCCAACTTCCTTCATTAAAAAAAATAAAAATAAAAAATTGACTAGAGTTATTGGAAACAATGAATGCATAACAATAGAGTTATAAGATTTATAAAGATAAACATGGAATACCATAAGAAATTATTCATGAATCGAGCCGGAAGACCTGGTTCAGTTCAGGCTTTATAGTTTATTCCAACACCAGATAAAGTATTAATGGAAGGAAAAGTCATGGAAGTGACCATTAAGAGATTTCAAAAGAAACTCTAGCAGAAGGTAGCATTGAATTTTTATACCACAGCAGCAAGATTGAAGAAAAGCAAAAAGGGGTATGTGTCACTACTAGAGTGGCAGAGTCATCTACAAAGAATGCTAGTATAAAAATCGCAAGATATCAAAGGATAAAGATCCACAACCACCGCACATTTTCATACTTTAAAGCCTACACAAGGACTCATCACTTATTTAAGAGAAGCATACCGCAGTATGTCTAAGCAAGATTGCCAATGGAATAATGTTTGCACTGCTATTAGTCTCACCAAGCCATAACCTTATAGATTCCGCTCCTGAAAGTAGATGGTGGTTAACACATAACATACATATAAGTTTCAAGGTGAATCAGTTATTAATCTTAATAAACTACTCGGGCACAAAAGATTTAGGAAATTGCCTTCTAATGTTGGACTGGCCATTGTATGACTAAATATCCGGGAGCGAGATGAAAGATCCCATACTCGTAAAGTCAAATCAGAATGGAGTACAAACAAAAGTTTTTTTCCATGAACCTCTGATATGACCAAATCCTTCACAGCCCCTGCCATCTTACCCCTGCATGACATGGACAAACATTCATAAGCACACAAGAAGCAAAGTAAACATCATAAATAACATAATCGTCAAAATCACCTTGACATTAAACCCCAAAAGCGACCAATTCCAGAATCATCCCGCAACTGATGGACAAATCCTAGAGAATAGAGATTAAAAAAATAAAAAAATAAAAAAATAAAAAATAAAAAATAAAACTGCATAAGTAAAGGAGAAATCAAAATTGAAAAGAAGGGAAGTAATTGGAAGAAAATAGATACCAGGATCAGTAGGGTGAAGAATGCCGAGTTGGAAGGAAAAAAGAGACCCATCATTTCTGCCGAGGACAAGGCATCCAGGTGTGGCTGCTACACTTGTTATAGGTCCATAATGTTGCAAATTATACTCTAACAAGTGTTGAGAGGGAAAAACGGAAGGGGACTCGTAAGAGGAAAAGTGAGAAAGGTTGAGTAGGAAAGCAAATCCAGAGACGGTGAATGCATAAAGTGAGTAAGAATGGCTGGAAGAATTTTGAGAAAGAAAAGCAAAAGGAGAAAGAGGATGAGGGAAAAGGAATCGCAAACCCACAATGGGGAATGGTTGGGAAGAGGAGAATTGGAGTAACTCAAGAGCATTGGGAAAAGTCTTGTCGATTCTCCAAACACAAGGATCTCCAACTATGGAACACAACTCTGCGCAATCCTCAGTGAGAGGACCAACAGCTGACCAATCATTATTGTTACAACAAGGAGAAGAAATAGAAAGCTCGATCCATTTGACCGAGTCACTGCCTATGATTGGAACCTCCGAACCTGCTAACCTCCATTTACTTCCCATCCTCTCTTCTTCTTCTTAAACCCTAGTGTTGTTGTTCTTCTTCTACTTATAAACCCAAACCTGTCTTTAAAAAAGGTTTAGATAATAGTAAGATCCAAAGCAAGAAAATATTATGTGAATTTATTCAACAATATCTGAAACTGTTAAAACTATTAGCAGTTTAGATAATGCTGCTTATATAAACATAGATGGAAAATGGTAACCCAAAAACAAATCAACTATAACTAGCAATGAGTAGATTTTCAATGGGTTAATTGCAAACAGGGCATTATTTTTCTTTATCTATAAAAAAAATTTCACCGACTAAGCAAATTAAATTCTAACCTAATGCAATGTTCCATTTTGATTATGCGGAATATATTTGTGACTGGTAAAAAAGATAATTCATTCACTCTCTTTATGTATAAAACCCATCAGTGTTCCATTTTAGCTAACCGCCCATAAGAAGCATACGAAATCAAGGAAACAAAAACCCACATCAAACAAAGTCCAATTATGTGAAAACAACAACGAACGAACCAGAAATAATATCAGAAGCAGAAACAGAAAATAAATTCCATCACTCAATCAAGAAAAACAAATTGAAAAACTGATCACCGATTCATCAAATGAAACCCGAGGCGTTACTTCGAGTGGGAGAGCAAACCTGAGGTAGCCGAAGGGAAAGACTTGAAAGGAGCAACAACAACAACAAGCGAGGGAGGTTTCTTGTATATATTTTTAAACTAACTAGTTTAGTAATTTTGCCTAATTACTTGAAAAATGCGGGGTTTTTTTTTTATATATTTATTTTCAAGTATAAGTGCATGTTTGATTCGGCATTTTTTATTTATCTCACATGCTCTACAAACCTTTACTTGAGTTTTTAAACCTTTCTAATTAAATAGACATTTTTTTTTTTATTTAAAAAAAAAAATCTACCAACCAAACAGTAATTTTTTTTATAAAAAAAAAAATCTCTATTTATAAAAAGTCTATATAGATCTACTACGGATAGACCTTTTATAAATAAAGGTTTTTTAAAAACTCAACCAAACAAACTCTAAAATGTGGGGGTTTTTATACATACATTTTAAAAAGATAAATAAATAAATAAAAACTCTATTTAGAACAGACAAGATGAGGTTGGTCCAGACTTCTCACACATACACCATGAGTATGTCTCTCCATCTCTAAACCCGAATTATTGTAATATTTATAATAAATAAATAAATAAATAACCTCTACCTTACAACAAAAAGAAAATACAATTAGAGATTTTAAAAGACCATAAAACACCAATCGGGTTAGGATTTTGTTGGAATCTGGGGAGATCGGTCGTTACAAACCCGAAATTTAACTCCAATTATTGGGGAGGGGTTCCCCCATACTTTGCATATTAATGGACAAATGTGGTATATCATATTGTAATATATTAAATATCGTATAGATTTTCTCTTTACAATCCAATTTTATCTTTTCACACTCCATTTCTAAAGACACTTCTTTATAAGAATTTAAATTTTACAAAATTCTAACAACACTCCATTTAGTTCCAAAATTACCCTTTGTCTTTCTCTTGACACACCTTTTAAAAAACACTCCATCTTAAAAACCTATACTTCATTTGGCTTCAATTTTTTTTTTATTGAATAGTGAAATTGACCGGTTTTTAAATTTTCTTTTTTCATTAGACCTTTTTTTTTCAAAAATTTTAAGAGAAAAAGCTAAGATATGGAAACAAAGTAATTAACAAAGTGACGATGACGGTCAAAGATTTTCTTTTTTTTTCTATAACAAATTGAGAATTTTTGTTTTTCTTATATGAGCTCTCCAATAATTAGAAATCGAAAAAAATGTTTAATCAGCAGAATTATTCAACAATAGATCACCGATACAACAAATATATCTAAGAAACAAAACCAACAAAGAATAAGATAAATTGATATATATAAATATATGTGTGTGGATTCAAACGGCATAAGAAAGCCAATAAACAGAAGAACAAATAGTGACAAAACCGCGAAAATAAAAAAAATGAATGACCAAGGAAGTTGTGAAAAGTTGAGAGCAAACAGCAAAGTGCAAACCAAAAATTATGGAAAAAAACTTTTTCTTATTATTTGCTTATGCAAAAATCAACTATTTCTTGTTGTAAATCATATACATCACTTCAGAATAAAATAAAACTTTAATGATATTGAAAAAAAAATGTTTTAGAGTTTGTGAAATACAAAAAGAAAAAAAAGTAACATTGGAGTCTATAGAAATTGGAATGCAGTGTATTTAAAAAAAAATTGTCCTCTTTAGTAATTTTAATTATGATAAAATTATTGTATGCTAAAAATTAAAAAAAAAATGGGATGTGGAAAGAAATTTAGTGGATCTCAAATTCTCAATAACATCTCTCAATATTGTATTGTAATTTATTGAATATTACTATATTAATTTTGGGAAAATTGCATCAATATCCCCTAACTTTAGATGAAATTGGACCTATAAACAAAATCATTTTATTGCAATAACCTCCCCTAGATTAAGTTGACCAAACATTGACCACGGTTAGGACTAACCTCCACGGTTAGTTCTATGAAAAAATATTTGGATAAAAATACCTTCTACAATGAAATATGAGCATTGTAAGTTTTTACTCAAATTTCTGTTACTTATAATCCCTTTAGGAATTTATATTTTTTGAATGTCTTAGAATTACCCCCAATTTTATACATAAGTAGAATAATGTATTTAAAGTAGTTCTATGAACAAAAAATTTGATACAGCGCCTTGTACAAATGAAACATTAGCCTTGTAAGTTTTTTTTTCAAATTTCTTATACTTATCTCTTTTAGAAGTTTATATATATATATTTGAATGTCTTAAAATTATCTCAAATTTTTTTCATAGATAGAATAGAGTATTTTAAAAAATTATATGGATAAAACTACATTCTACAATGAAATAAACTGCCTTATGAGTCACATATTTCATTTTAGAAGGCGTTTTTATCCAAAAACAAAATTCATAGAACTACTTAAAATACTCTATTCGACCTATGTATAAAATTTAGGGTAATTCTAAGAAATGCAAAAAATATATACTTTTAAAAGAGGTTAGTATTTGAAAATTAAGGGAAAACTTACTAGGCACATATTTCATTGTAGAATGCATTTTTATCCAAATATTTTTTATATAGGAACTTGAAATACTTTATTCTACCCATGCATTAAATTTGGGGTAATTCTAAGACATTTAAAAATATAAACTTCTAAAAGGGGTTAGTAGTGAAATTTGAGGGAAAACTTATGAGGCGCATATTTCATTGTAGAATGCGTTTTTATCCAATTTTTTATTTTTTATTTTTTATTTTTTATTTTTATAGAACTACTTAAAAAACCATATTCTATCCATGCATTAAATTTGGGATAATTCTAAGACATTTAAAGATATATATATATATATATATATATATATATATATATATATATATATATATATGGTCTTTCTATTATCAGTTCGAACTGACAAAGTTATATCAGTTTCTTGTATGTGGGCCATTGGATTTAAATACTTTGACTGACAAGTGCATACAGCCAAGGCAAAGTATTTAAATCCAGTAGCCCACATGCAAGGAACTGATATAACTTTTGTCAATTCGAACTGATAATAGAATTTCTGATATATATATATATATAAACTTCTAAAAGGGGTTTGTCACTACAAGAAAAATGACTTTTAGCAACATTAACAAGACAACGCGCATGCTGCGCTAAAAGTGGTCTATCGCAACATACAGACAATGCATGTTGCTAAATGTCATTTATCGCAACGTGCAAAAAATGTGTGTTGTAAAAATCACCTACGGCAACATACAAACGAATGTTGCTAATAATTGAACACATATCGCAACACACAAAAATTGCACGTTGTCGTAGCTATTTCATTACACTACGCACATTTGTGCACGTTGCTATAAATATATTTTTAACAACTTACAAATGTGCACGTTGTTGAAAAATAATATTTAGCAACACACACACATCATGCACGTTGCCGTATGTGTCTTTTTAGCAACATACAAATATGCACGTTGTTGAAAAACGAAATACATATCATGCACGTTGCTGTATGTTTCTTGTTAGCAACATACAAATGTGCACGTTGTTGAAAAGGTAATGTTTAGCAACATGCATTATGGATGTTGTCCTAGGCCTTGCGCGTTGCGAAAAAGTCTAACATTCCGCAACACACATATCATGCACGTTGTCGTAAGTTTCTTTTTAACAACTGTTGGCTTGCATGTTAAAAAGCTAATATTTTGCAACTCATTTATCATGGACGTTGTCGTAAGATTCTCTTTAGCAATAACTGATTTGTTTGCACGTTGCGAAAAGCTAATATTCGGCAACACACATGTCATGCACGTTGTCGTAAGAGACTAATTAGCAACTGATTGCTTGCGCGTTGCGAAAAGTAAATATTCAACAACACATATGTTATGCATGTTGCCGTATGTGTCTCTTTAGCAATTATTTTCTTGTGCATTGCGACAAAGACTAATATCCCGTAGCAAATATATAATATACATGTTGGCGTATGCGAAATTATTGACTTGTGCGATGCGAAAACGCTAATATTTGGCAACACACACATTATGGACGTTGTTATCGTAAATATTAAAATGCACAACTATCATTAGCAAAGTGATGCAGTTTCCCTTCTCTTTTTCGAAAATGATTTAACTTCTACTTTTTCCCTTTTAACCGTAAAATATGGAGACTTGTCTCATATAAAAGGAGTTACATTATGAGTCGTGTGTTTGTAACGATTAATATCATTAGGTTTCGATAGACCTTTAACCCAATTGTTTTTTTATTTCAAATAAAATGTTTTAGCAATTATACACAACATGTATAGTTACATGAGTAATTATGATAGAAAGTTATTTTATTTTTAAATATTTAACTTTCATAGATCATGGTAGAAATCAAATGACTAACAATTAACTTGTAAATATATGGAACATTTATAGTAACTAAACTCTTTAATTAAATGATGGGATAAAATTTTGATAATGTTTAATTGTTAATCATAAAAATAATTAAAATGATTATCATAATGAGTTAAATTTATCAACTAATAAAAATTATTAATTTTTCACTAAATTATTGAATTAATTTTTTTTATAACATATATATGTTATATATAAATAAGTGTGTAATTATATCAAAGTTAAACTCACAGCAGAATAATAAAGTCTCACATGGGAATGGTGTTTGTCCTAGGTTCAAACCCCCATATGAACAATGTGTGTGTGATTAAAATACAAGGGGTCTGGGGCTAGATAGTGATTGGGCCTAGTGGGGGGTAGCCCAATGGGGTTTAAATTTTGCTTTTTTTTTTTTTTTTTTTTTCTAAACCTAAGACAATGTACAATGCGCGTTATTAAAATTGTCTAATGCAACCTACAATGCACGTTGCGAAAACTACCTAAGACAATGTACGGAAAAATTGTCTAAGACAACGCACGGTAAGATAATATACATCAAACGTGCGTTGCGGTAAATGTCAATGTCAATGACAACGTGCATTGTACGTTGTAATTGTTCTATAACTACAGACATTGCACGTTGCGAAAAACTTTGGAACTTTTGGCAACATGCGTATCAACAACATACGCCTGCGCGTTGCCAAAACTTTTCACAACGCATTTTGCACGTTGCGAAAAGCCAAATTTCTTGTAGTGTGTATGTGAAATTTGCAACAAAAAAAAAAAAAAAAACTTACAAGGCGCATATTTCGTTTTAGAAGGCGCTTTTATCCAAAAAAATTTCATATAACAACTTAAAATACTTTATTCTAACTATGTATAAAATTTGGGGTAATTCTAAGACATTCAAAAAATATAAACTTTTCATATGTGATTCTAATTTGGGCAAAAATTCCAATGCTTATATTTCATTACGGAATGTGATTTTATCTAAATTATTTAAACAGAACTACTTAAAATACTATATTCTACATATGTATAAAATTTGAGGTAATTCTAACACATTTGCAAAACAAAAACTTTAATAAGGGGTTAGTGAGGGTAATTTGGATAAACAATTAGAAAAGCATGTATTTCTTTTTAGAATGTGTTAATTTCTATCCAAAAAAATTTCATATAATTACTTAAAATACTTTATTCTACCTATGTTTAAAATTTGAGGTAATTCTAAGACATTCACAAAATAAATACTTTTATACAAGGCTAGTAAGTGAAATTTCGTCAAAAAATTACTAAGTGCATATTTCATTATAGAATGTGTCTCTGTCCAAACTTGTTTCATAGAACTACTTAAAATACTATATTATACCTATTTGTAAAATTTGTGGTAATTATAAGATATTCGTAAAATAAAAACTTTTATAAGGGGTTAAAAGAGAAATTTAGGTAAGAAATTTAGGTAAAGAATTACAAGTCGCATATTTCTATCTAGAATGTGATTCTATCCAAATTTTTTCAAATAACAACTTAAAATTTTTATATTCTACATATGTATAAAATTTGAGGTAATTCTAAGACATTCTCAAAATAAAAACTTTTATAAGGGGTTAGTGAGAGAAATTTGGTCAAAAAATTACTATCACTCTAAATAATAAGCAAATTATTTAGAGTGATAGTAATATATGAGATAAGGTTGGTTCAATGGTATATCTCTCACACCTACACCACGAGTTTGTGGATTCAAGTCTTCCCCCAAGAAAAAAAAAAAAAAAACCCAAAATTATGTAATACTTCAAAAAAAAAAAAAAAAATTAAAGTGGTGCTAGCTTATTCTTGAACAATCGATTGTTCTGGTAGTAAAATAAAAATACAATTTTCCAAGTTAAGGAAACAATTTGTATCCAATTCTTTCCTATAATTCTATGACCAGGTTTGTGAATTATTATTTTTATAAAAATGTATCTAATTAATTCTTTCATATCACTTCTATCAAGTTTTGTGAAAGAAAAAAAAAGGTTGAATTCTAAAAAAAATTGGTATGTATTGTCTTTAGAATTTTTATTGTTCTCTTTAGTAATTTTTAATAACGGTAAAAATTGTTATTAATAAAAATATTTAAAATGGAGTGTAAGAAGATAGAGTGTTTCTATTGACAATCCACTAAATATCTTCCTACATTCAATAAAATTGGATTGTAAAAAGAAAAAATCAAAAAGATATTTAGTGGATTGCAAATAGCATCACTCAGGATTTAATGTTTAAATCTAATTTTTAATGTGAAAATTACATAAATGCCCTTCAAAGTAAAATCATATCACTCGTGCAACTTGTGTCATCAAGTGAAAATGAACAAGAAACATATATTAAATGAGATAAACGAGATAACTAGGGATGTCAATTTCAATCGAACCCACGGGCATCCGCTCGAACTCGAACCGTATGAATTGGGTATGATTTTTATTATTCGGGTTGTTGGTTAGGTTCGGTTGTAAAAATATAGAGTAGCGATAATGGCACCCCATAAAACTGTATGTACACCCCTTTCGTAATAACACATATCAAAATTTTTAAAAATTTTATAGTTCGTAAATAAACCCCACTTAATGCCAAAAATATCATTTCTTTAATTATAATGTAATTGTATTTTTGTAAGTACACACCACCTACATATATTATTATCATATTTAATCAATTTTATTATTATCTTTAATTCTTTTAATTCTATCACTATTATTTAAAAAAAAAAAAAAAAAAACACTTTTATCACTATTCTAAAAATAAATAAATTATCTATCATTGTTCTTTCTCTTCCCTTACTTCTTTTTATCTTCCATGTTTTCCTTCCACAAAATCAAATTCCATTTTTCTTTTGTTTTTCTTTTTCTCTCTCCTCATGTCAAGCAGCTCTCTCCATTTCTTCTTGACCGTTTTCTATCAACAAAATCACTCCGTTTTTAGGTTTTTCCTGTTGAAGATCCATTTTATATTTGTGAAAGTTGTAGTGAAGTAAGGTTTATGTCATGTACCAGTTGATTTGGAAGTAGAAAAGTGTTTAATGAAATTGAAGAACAATTAATATTGAAAAAAAAAAAAAAAAAACAAAGTCTAAAGCATGTTTGAAAGAATTTTTTTTTTTTAAATATTATAGAGAAAACAATTTATAATGATTTTGTTTTTCCAATAAAAATAATTTAAAACTTGTTTTTTTACAACCAACTTTGGAAAATTTTGATTCATTCTCGGTTGTCAATTTGTATTTCCTTAAAAGAAATTGAAAATATATTTAAAATTAGATTTTAAAAGAGAATCTAGGGTTTAAGAAAATAGAATGAATTTTTAAGAGCTTGTTTGGTTGGACTTTTGAAAAATCTCTATTCGTAAAGGTCTGCTTGTAGTAGATTTATTATAAATAGAGTAGCTTTTGAAAAAACAATTATAGTGGTTTGGTTTGTAATTAAAAAAGAACTTTCATTAAAAAAAATTCAATTTAGATCAATTTTTTTTTCAAAAGGTCTATTTAGAAAAGCACCTCTCCATAAGTTTTTGCATTGTAGAAGTTTAAATTCTACTAACCTCTACTGAATTTAAAATAAACAATCTTAGACGCCCAACCAAACAACTCTAAAAAAATTCAAGTAGAGATTCGTAGATATTTTGAATCAGTAGAAAGCTCAACCAAACGAGCACTCAATGATATATGTTAATATCAAATCATTAAAAGGAAACATTTTTTTCACAAGATATTAAAATAGGAAACTAATTAATAATTATTAGTGGGTGTACTTATAAACTATTTAGTCTTTTTGTAATTTTACTCAAGGGTATTATTGGATTTTCAAAAAATACTAATTTGAGGTGTATGTACAGTTTTTGAGGGGTGTAAATATCACGACTCAGAATATAAACTTGAAGCTGATTCGGGTTTGAAAAAATCCAAATCCATCAACCTGAATATTTTTAAAAACTTATATTCAAAATGACATTGTTTTGAGAAAATTAAAATTTTAAACTAAAAACGTCGTTTTGTTATTTGGGTTCGCGAATCGAAACCCAAACCCAACTCTTTGGCATCCTTAGAGTTGACATGATTAGTGATACGACCCATTTAGCTTCAACTCTAATGACCATAATCATTTTCATGTTCTGGTTAATCTGTCGTGTCATGACCCAAATTGTCTCCCAAATGCTATTGTGTTATTGTCTTACGCAATGTATATACTTTTTCTTTTGAAATTGACTAAGTGTGTCGGGATCTATCTAGGCCTACCGAGATCATACATTCTATTGTTGTAAGCACATGTTAGCATGCAGTTGGCTACTTGACTTATGTTCCAAATCCAACAATGTATTTCCTGGCAATATTGGTTACCGTCAACCCTGCAAATGGACAAGAAAATTTACCTTACTCACGGGCAAGTGGCAGTGGCAACCTCAATTTCAATTTCGCGTTGAACAGTGACCACTGCTTCCTGCTTTGAGAGGTAATCTGATTCTGATTAATGGTGCAACAACGATGCTTTTATTTATTAACTTAATTAAATTATTAAAAACGTACAAGCAATGAAGCAATCAAATGAATAGAATATATAATGGTAAAGTTCCTTGAACGCGCAATGAATGATTATGTTAAGAGCAAATGTGATTTTCACTAGAAATTTGAATCTTCTCCTGATCAGGGAAACAGAAATCAACTTACCTGTGCTAAGATCGATGATCAATAGGCCTATCCATTTGAAGATATCCAAGTTCGATGGAACCTCAATCCCTGTTGAATCCTCCGGGCTCCGGCAAATCCTGATTTGCATCATAGCAAATTCATTACGTACAAAACCAAACTATAGTTTTTCTATTAATGATGAAGAGAGAATTTGTGATAATTTTACCTTTTCCCGGTCAGAATTGAGCACTATATGATCTGCTGCCATTGCAGTCTCTAAAAGGAGAACCAAACAGATCGATAATCGCCATGTACTTTGTCCACCCAAGGTAAACAAACACTTGAAAACATGAACTTGAAAGGTGACAACATCAATCACAGCTTTTGCTTATCATTGCATTTACTTACCACTTACCAGGATTGTACAAGAAATTGTTAAAAAAGCTAGCAATACTATCAGGAACACTTTCAAATGGCCAAAAACATCTTCAAATAGTCAATTGATGCCTTCTTTTTTCTTTTAAATATGTGTTTTTCTCGAACTTTGAAGCACTTGAACAAAAAAGCATTTTTCACATAAAAGCAGTTTGAACGAAGCACTTTTGAACACATTAATAAGAAGCACATTGTGATGCAGCAGCAAAACAGTAACCAACTCACATTTAGTTTTTTATTAGCTAAAATATTTTATCCAGTAGTATAAGAAATTTTAATTTCATAGAATATTACTAAACTTAACCTTCAATAAAACATTATCTATTAATCTATTACAATATATATATATTTTAAAAAAAAATCATACAATATTAGTTTCATATTGTACTTTTAATTTTTATATTTGGCTTGTGTGATATTTATTCATTTATTTGGGCTGTGATTTATAAAAATTTAGCCTTATATTACTTCTAATTTATGAGTTTGAATGTGTTTGATGCTTTACTATTTTTTTGTTAAAGTTTAGTGAAATGTAAATATCTTTTATTGTTCAAAGCTAGTTGTAAAAACACTCATAATATTTGTTGTATACATATAACAATATTTTAAAGAAGTAATTCATTTACAAGTTTAAATAATTGTTTTGCATCAATTTTACAATGTATTTCATGTTATTGGGGGTAGTCCATCATTGATTCGGTATATATCGTCTTATTATTGGAAAAGAAACACATACTTTCAACAAGAATCACTTAATTAAAAATGTCAATTTTTTTTAAAAAAAAAAAATACCACCTTGAATTTTTAAGATTAGGATTAGACTTATAAACCATAGATTATACAATAGCACATGCATCTAACGACTAATAATTAAATACATAATATTAATAAAGTCCGTTTGGACTCTGGAGTAGCGAAACTGCAAAAGAATATATATATTGAAAATTATTATCTACAGGATGCTGCACGTTTTTTCGTACTAGATATTTAATAGATACCAATGATAATTTAATAGATACTAGTGTTAATCCAATAGATATCTATGTCTATCTAGAATCTTGCACGATATATATATAGTTCAACACACGTCCGCCCCCGATTTTACGCTTAATGCACATCCATCATTAGTAAAGTGCACTTCAATTTCACTTCTAAGATAGGGGTTTAAAATCTACCTTTGCTTTGCCGATTAAACCGTGCTTGCTGCGGTCTAATAGATATTTAAGAATATATCTCATAAAATAAATATATAAATTTTAAGTGTTGCTGCCCAGGATCGAACTGGAGACCTTTAGTGTGTAAGACTAACGTGATAACCACTACACCACAGCAACATTAGTACTTAGGAACACTGATACAAGTAAACTATACTCTGTAAAAAAAATAAAAATAAAAATAAAAATAAAGTGAGATTTTTATTTAAATTAAAATGTTAGTTTTTGTTTTAAATTTAAATAAGGAGTGGCTCTATTGCAACCCAGAAAATATCTTCCTACACTTATATTAAAAAATTAAAATGATTAATTTTGCTCCCTCAAAACTATCCCAAAACTATCCTTTAAGATTTTTTTTTTAAACATATATTTTTTCTCATTACACCTATAGTTTTAGAATTTATAAAATCAAGTTTTAGATTTTGTAAGATATTCTTACTGTTATTTTGATGGACAATTGTAGACATCCAATACTTTTGTCCAACACTTGCATCCAACTGTTGATGTGTCAATTGGTGAGTGAATACACATTAATAATGATTTATCCATGTATCCACTCACCAATTGACACATCAACAGTTGGATGTAAGTGTTGGATATCTAACATTATCCTATTTTGATTCAACTCTAAAATTAATTATGTTTTTATGTTATTACTTACGGAATCAATGTATTGAATTATCTAAAAATAAGACATGAAATCATAACGGTTTATAAACTTAATCATCACAACAATAATATTTAAGCAAAAAATAATATGCATCTTCTTTTGTCTTAAAAAATATTATTTTTTCAATCACCTAACAAGCCCATTTTTTCATTTAATTTTTTTTTTTTTAAAAAATCCATCCACCAAGTTTTTCAGTTTACAAACCAATTAAATTAATAAAAAATTGTAGTTAAATTAATGTAAAGTGAATGAGTGAGTTGTGTTTGAAATCTATATAGACTTGGGCCCAGTTTGGCATTGCTGTGCTGTGGGGGGAATTGCTTTTGGATTTGTTGTGGGGAAATTGCTTTTGAAATTGCTGTGGGAAGAATCAGCTGATTGTTTGATAAACTGATTTTTAAAAGTGCTGTGAGAACCAAAGCAATTTCAATGTGTTTGGTAAACCAGAAGTAAAAAGTGCTATGACTGTGTAAAATTACTAAAATGACAATTGTAATGAAACTTGTATTTGTCCATTATAATTCTTTGATGAACTTCAACATAATTTTTTTTTATAGGGATTTTAATAATTGAAAATGAAGGTTAATATTTGGAACTAAAATAATAATAATTATTATTATTATTTCTCCTTTTTTGCAAAATATAATAATGATATAATAATGATATGACCAAGTATTTAATTTTTAAGTACTAAACGAGCTTACCACCTACTAACCAATCATTCCTTAAAAAAAAAAAACAAGTTCCTGCATCAAAGACAAACTATATTAAATAAACACAACCATGGTTATCAAACATTCAAATGAATAAAGAACAAGTAAAACAAAACATATATCATAACAATGAACATCTAAAATTTGCATAAGTTGCTCAATTCTACATCCATATAATAACGACCCGGACAACAAAAGCAATTTGAAGTCACTAAATGCATTCTTAACATAATCTATTCAAAACTCCAAACAAAAATTAAGCACATAGTCAAAAATAAAGACCAACAAAGGATTCTGATAATGTTGAAACAGCAAACTTATAAAGTACCGATCAAAAGAAAAATCTCTTCACCTGCTTCTCTATTAAATTTTTAACAGTTGGCCTTGGCAACTCTCTCAATCTCATCCTTCTTGATGGCATAGCTGACGATTCAAGAAAATAAAAATCAGTTTACACATGAAAGGATCATGAAATCATTCATAAAGAATTAACAGCAAAAGAAGTTCTATGCTTTGACTACCTGTTAGATGAACCCTTTGCAGCATTGATAAGTTCATCAGCCAAACATTCTGCAATTGTCTTAATATTTCTGAAAGCAGACTCACAGACACCAGTAGTAAGGAGATAGATGGCCTGATTCACACTTCACAGGGGAGAAATATCAACAGCTTGATGCCTCACGACACCAGCAGAACCAATTCTGGTAGCATCTTCACGGGGACCACTATTACACAAGATAGGTTATTAAAAGCCAGTCGGAAAAAGGGCAAGCAACTTCTCATTAGCCATGAGATATATTATAAGTTAAAGAGGATGCTTTCACTTAACCAGTTATACATGTGAAACTACTTTGATATGTTTTTGACAACACAAAATACCAGTTGATCACAGCATCAACAATAACTTGAACTGGTCATTGACAAAAATTTTGACCACTGCTTAGCTGATAAGAAGAGTTCATATAATTTGACCCTTCAATACCAACACCAAATCCTTTAGTAAGGATTAGCAAAATTTTGAAATCAAGAACAGTCTAAGCCATAATCTATCATTAAAGAAGATCTACAAACAAAACATACTATTGAATGACTCGCACAAATTTACGGCAGGACATCTGATGACAAAGTTGCAACTCCAAATCTATAAATGTGTAAGCCCCACAAAGTAATTACAGTATGCACCAGTTATATTAACATAAATCCCAACAAAATCATCAAAACAACTTAAAAAAACATAACATTATGTTTAACAAATAAAAACAAGAAAACTTCAGTAGAGAAGACGTAAACGGATATAAAAAATTAGAAAGACAATAATAACAGTAAACAGATCTGTATCCAACTAAGAAAAAAATAATCGAAAAGTAGAGAGAATACCTGAACATCCTCGAAGGTCCAACGATTGAAGAGCTTGACGTCATAGTGAGCTTGAGGAGCGTCCAGAGGAGCCTGCACCACCACATCGGTTGCCATCTTACCTGCAAAATGCACTTAAACAAATTGGAATCCCACAAAAGCACAGAGCACCGCAACAACATCAACACAGCAACAAAAAACAGAGAGCCAAAACCAGAAGAAATCCCGAAGAGCTACATCATAACTCCCTCCAAAAAAGGAAATTACAAAATAAATTATAGAAAATTTACTCACCGAGAAGCAGCCGTAGAAGCAGAAGCGTAAGGATGGTCAAATTAGATAAAGCTTTCGAAATCCCCAAAACTGCAATTAAAAATCAAACCCTAAATCATGAACACATTACACAAAGCTTTCGAAACTTATTAAAAGGAATTCCCTGCAAGTGATTGATTTGAAAAAAAATGCACATGCACACGCACATCATGTAGAGCTTTACAATTTTTTAGTTTCCATTTAATAATGGTTTTGCAAAATTTGACCACTGATTGCAAAATTTTACCAATCATGAAGAGATATTGGTATGAAATTTGAGATAAGGAAATTAGAACGGAAATTAGAGAATACCTTGGATAGCTTGAATCGAATTCAGAGGCTGCTGGAGAAGAGAAAGCGAGAGATGAAAATAGAATGATCATGAGAAATGAAGGTCGAATGATCGTGGCTGCTGTTGGTAAATTTCATGAAAGGCAAGGATAAAATAGGAACGATGGTAAATTTTCATTAAAAATCACTGTAGCGCGTTTTTGAGAAGCAGAAGCGGAAATCCAAAAGCATGTATTTGTAGCTTCTCAAAAACTCAGTTGGGAGAAGCTAAAAGTGATCAAAAGCACTTCCCCACGATTTTACCAAACAACCTATCTTCGGTCCGGAATCACTTTTGACCCCAAAAACAGCTGGGGAAGCAATGCCAAACTGGGCCTTGATCGAGTTCTACAACTGCTTTTTGTTTTTTTGTTTTTTGTTTTTAAGTTCTACAATACCACAACCGCAACAATTTTTTATTCAATCACAAAAAAATAATAAAAATTAAAGTAAACATATCTGAATACATTCGGAATCCATGAAATCAATTCTTTGTTCATCTATTCCTTGACTATATGTGAGAAAAAATTATATTTCTTGTTTGATTAAATATATATTATTAGGGTTTATGATAGATTTGGTGTTCAACTTATGAGTGTATGAAGTAAATTTAATTTCTAATTATAAAGTTATGTATTTTAAGTAATTAAATGTAAGGGTATTTTAGAAATAAAAAAGTTTCATTAAAACGTGGGTGTGTGAAGGTATTTGTAGGTGGCAATAGAGCCACCCTTAAATAAGTGAGATAAATTTATTTTGGGTTCAAGAGGCGAAGTTAGGATTTTGACTTTGGAATTTCAAGTTTTTGCAAGACAAATATATTAATATTTAAAAACTAAATTATTAAAAAACCAAATGTAATACCGTTTAGTCTAATAAATTAATTAATAAAATAAACACATGTTTCATGAATCAAAATGAAACTTGCAGGTCTTTAAAATCTAAAAAATCATCTATAATCGAATATATATACTAATATTTAATTCTTGTAATTGAGAACCAATTGTAACATTAAATATATCTACCCAGTAATACTGTTCAATTATTTAATTATCTTATTGATGGTGAGTTCGACTCATATTATAATGTAACAAGCATTCATATTTCAAACATTTATGTTGTATGTCTCACAAAATGAACTTATTTTAGTAAATAATATATTACATCCCAGTATCTCTTAATTGTTAAATGTCTTGAGATTTTTGTTGTAGAACTTGACAAAGTAAATTAGTGATTATGGTTAGTAATCTTTGTGATATCTATTCATTAGATACATTAATAAATAGGACCATATGAATAATTTCTTCTTATAACGGTTATGGTTACAGGCTCATAGCTGCTGATGTTGCTTCATATCAAACTTTCAATAATTATGTTTATAATTAAAAAACAATAATGGGATGCGCCAAAGATATCATTGCCTATACAACATATTATGACAATTTATTCATGAAAATTTTGTTGAAATTTTTTTTTTTTGGGGGGGGGGGCAAGGCCTCTGTCGGCCCCCGCCTATCTCCTCCCCTAGGTGTAGATATTGCCATCCAAAATTATTTGTACACCCATTTTTATGGGTAAATTACATGAACTTACCCTAGTTATATGCATAATTACATTAAAATCGGTAAAAACAATTATAATAACACTAATTTACCCTGACTTGCCCTTGTACTCATAGTTGACTAACCATTGACAATAGCTAGTCACTAACTAGTGAAGGGTAATTTGGTATTTTTCAGTGTTATTAAATAAAAGGAAAAAAAGAAAAAAAAATGTGTCCAATAACATATCGCCACATCAGCCCTAAAAATTTATTAATTAAATATAATATTAATATAAAAAAAATGCTTCATCCTTTCTTTCAATTTTTGGAGACCAAATCACAACCTAAAATAATTTTGCTTCTTTCTTCTCCACCCTTCTTCTTCTTCTTCTTCTTCTTCACCCTTCATCTATTTTACTACCACAATTTCATCTAAAAACAAAAACAATAAAAAATATTTAAAAAACTTAGAGAAAATATATATATATATAATAGAGATTCTTCATTGAGGAGATGTGGTACAAGATCTCCATTTTTGTAGGAGATTTGAAAAAGAATCTTCATTAATGGAGAATCCGGATCTCCTCCATTTTTTTAGAAGATCTAGAACCAAAATCTCCATCAATGGAGATTTGCCATCTCTATTAATATATATTTTAGATTTTCTCTAATGGAGATCGAGTTCTCTTCCATTTGATCTCCATAGAGATCTGAAGAGATCATTTTATTATTTTATTTTATTTTACATATATTTTTTGATTTCTTTTAATTACTAGATTTTTATATCTCTTTTTTCAAAATTTTCTAATTTCTTTTTGACAATTATTTGATTTTTTATATACATATTTTTTCTGATTTTTAATTCATTAATATATTTCATATAATATTTCAAAATACTAGAACAAGGGCAAAACGGACATTGACCCTTTTCCATGATTGGCTAACGGTGGTCAACCCTTATTCAACAGGTCTAGACCAGTTTAGCGTTATTATGATTTTTTTTACCGGTACAAATAATTTCTTTGGGTGGCAATATATGCCCCCATTTATTTTATCTAACATTATCACATTAGTTTGTAATATTTATAAACAGAGACTTGCTGTCAATAAACAAAAAGTATTTATTTTCAACAACTATGTGTTGACTCCAGGGTGGTATAAAATTAACTGTGACGCGGCGGTTGATGAAGTGGGATACTGGATTGGCATTGGCATTGTTATCAGAGACTCGACAGGCTTCGTTATGGCTTCATGTTCTCAAGTTATTTGTGCTTCCTTTAATGCTCATGTAGTCATGTGGAAGAAACGGTTGTCATCCTCAAGGACCACCAATTCGGTAGAGATTGTGGGTTGAAGCCTTGTGTTTTAGAGTCCGATGCATCGGTTGTGGTGAAATGGATAAACGATGGTAGTCATCTGGATTCAGATTGTGGTGTGATCCTCTCAGACATCTTGACACTATCTTCTGAGCTGGATGGCATGCACTTTGGTCATGTTTCGAGGCAAGCTAACTAGGTTGCGCATGGTCTAGCTAAAAATGCGTTGAGGGGCTGTGATGAAATGTGCTGGATGGAAAAGTTCCCTTACTGTGTTGCTAAAGCTGTTAAGGCATATTTGCCTACCTAGTTACCAGAACCTCCAAATCGTTAGTAAAGCTTAAGATTAACACTTTTTTTTTTTTTGATAAGGAAATAACACATAAACAAACTAGCTTTATTTCTAGTGTCATCAAAGAGTGGTGTTATTGACACCCATCTAATGATCTAATAATGCCCAATTTTCAAGAATCATGGATTTTATAAAATTTATTTGATTGATTTCCAAAATTATCCTTTTATTTCTTTTCCAAACTTAATTCTTTGTCTTTCTTTTTAGTTTTGTACATTGTTGCTTTCTTTTGTTTCTTTTTTATTTTCTTCATTTCTTTTAGTCACCTCCAGCACCTCTTTATAGACTTTTCCTTTGTTTTTATTTTCCTTCTTTTCGTTTTATCATATTAGGGAAGAGAAAAAAAAATTCTTCAATACAACCAAATCGATAATTTGATATTGTGAGCACTGGATAGGCAAAAAGTGACAACAATAAAGAAAAAATAAATACAAAAATACTATAAATAGCTTTGAGATGCGTGATGTCATTCTTAGTTTCTTAAATATCAAGAGTTCTTGTACGTATGCTTGTATGCAAGAAAATAAACAAATAAAATTAGGGTTTAAAACCTTAAAAACAAAAAATATTAAGTAAACAAGTTGTTTGTGAATGTGGGGTTTTATTAAGTAAACCTTGAAGTGCATGTTTCATTTAGTAATTTTGATAAAAATATATAAATATAATATTAAACAAATTTAAAACGTGAAGCATTATTAGTTCAACTAGCTTGCAGTCTGCATGATATGCGGGAATCTTAAAATAGAACTTGAAAACCGTGATACATAATAGTTTTTGAAAAGTACAATTTGACCTCACTAAGTCTCATATTTCTCTACTCGACATCCATGTCAACCTACAGTTTGGCCGTCATTTCTCTTATGGATCTTTGATCATCTCCACTCCACGTTGGTCTCGAGTCGACCTCGACACGTCAAGTCGACATCATGCTAAATTGATCTCTATCAACTCTATCGGTTTACGTCGACCTTATACCAAGTTGATCTTCATCAACTCTATCATTGGTCTACAATCGACCTCGACACCTCAGGTCAACATCTTGCTAAGTTGATCTCTATGAACTTCAATTTATAGTCGACACCTACAGTCGACCTCAACTTCTCCTTTGTTGTATCTGATTTACACTGTATGAGCATACTACGCTTGAGTAACACAAGCTACTCACATGCAACTTGTACACATGGTCATCGTTGACCACTTTCCAATCGACCATGTCGAGAGCTCCCATTGCCAACCAAGTTCCATCCTCCGTTCCACAACCAACGTCAACCTACGTCTATGAATCAGCATAAGAAATCGATTCCATTACCTACTGAACCGGTTCACATAAAGAGTTAGGGGCCAACTGTAGTGGTCAAATTTGGGCTTGAGGCCCAATCTGTTTTTACGCTAAAAGAAATAACGTTGATCAAGCCCAATAAGGCCCAATCCAAGTGTAATTCGGGTATACGGGTTGGGGCAACTTATCTAGGCCCAATATGGTGAGCAAGAGTCTATTTGGTGTTGACCCAATCAAATACATGACTCAATATGTTAAGCTAGTAAACGAGATGAGATTCGAATTTTAAAATATCTTATCCTCAAATCTCTAGCACGATCTCACAGAGAAGGGGCCGACTTTTCTCCTCTGAAACTCGGTCTCTCTTTATTCTCAAATGCGCTAAGTCTAACATATTAGCTTTGAAAATGTGTCTAATGCGAATACAATTAACCTAAAGGGTTTAAATAGGTTATTTACCAATCAATCGATTATATTACCAAATTTTTGAT
The DNA here is from genome assembly GCA_008009225.1 of Acer yangbiense. Taxonomy (NCBI): domain Eukaryota; kingdom Viridiplantae; phylum Streptophyta; class Magnoliopsida; order Sapindales; family Sapindaceae; genus Acer; species Acer yangbiense. The sequence continues at coordinate 1,788,497 of CM017772.1, forward strand.
TAATCAATTTTAATGGCAAACAACACTATAATAAAATAAAGTATAAAATGCGAAAATTAAAGAATACTTGATTTTTACATGGGAAACCTCCAACTGGTAAAAACCCACGGAACTAGCCTTACTAGCCACTTAAGCCACATAAATCCACAATATGAAAAGTAGGTTACACCCTCAAATGATACACGGACTCTCACTCTTAACAACTCAGGCTATGGTTACTTCCCACTCATCACTCTTGGTTCAATCCAAGTGATATTCTCTCATACATTTCTCTTAGCGTGAGCACCTCATAATCTACCCCTCGGACCTTTTATAGCGGGTCTTTGCACTTGCTTGTGCAACCAACACCTTCGCCACAAGACTTTACCTTTGCTTGTCAACCACCATTCGTGGCTTCAAGACCTGAACTCAATGAAGAGGGTTAAGTGTCTAAGTAAATAATCAATGAATGCTCAATGTAAATTTATGCTAGACAAACATAAAAATGCTTAACTAGATGTGAATATAAAATATCGAACAATCATAGTTATTAAAAATGCCTAAATGAACATATATAAATGCTCAATACAAAATATGCTAGACAAAAACATATAATACTTAACTAGGTGTTGAATTAACATCCCAACAAACCTAGTTATCAACTAACCCTCAAATAATCTCCACAACTTTAAAGATATGCAATTAATAAAAGAATAAAAAATGAGATGAGATTTGTTCTTACCTAACATTGGAGATGCTTAAATGAAGTCCTATGAATGATGAAGCCATTGAATGCACATGGGAGAAGGTTGGAGAGTCAATTAATGAAAGTTTTAAGCTTTCTCTCTCTAGAACCTTAGTTTCTCTCTTTTAGAAGTGATTTTTCTTAAACAGTTGATGAAAGGAGATAAAATGGTGATTTAGGGCTCTTGGGGTCAACTAGAATGGGATAAAAGGCTATATATAATAAAATAAGTGAAGCTACGTCGTTTTGAAAAACGGGCAACATTTGCGAGCAAAAATTGCAACTTCGTCTTGCAATTCACAAATTTCTTTGGAATGAAATTACGACCAAATAATGCGACTTCATCCCGCAACACAGCATCTTGCAAAAACCTGTGGAGTAGGTCTGCGAGCAAAAAATTTGACTTCATGTCGCAATTCATTATCTCGTAAATTTCTATTGAAAGAAATTGCAATCACCAGCTCCATTTTTTGGTGCCCTAAAGTATGACCAAACAATATCGAAACCTATCGTATAATATACCGTTAGAAATTTATGGATTTCTACTTTCTAATCCTTTTAACAAAACAAGATTTGTATATCTGTAGAAAGATTTATAGTCATTTAAGTGACCAATAGTTAGATTTGGAATGAAACAGAGTTCTCCTGTTTCAGTAGTCTCTTTAGAGATTTCAACACCAATCCAAACAGTCATGGAATTTTATGAAAAATATACTGTTGGAAAGATATGAGTGTCTTGTTTATCATGAATTTTTCAAAACTCATTTTGAATTTTTATATAAAGATTTATGGACACAAGACCATACAAATGTCAGTTTTGAAAAACATTTAAACTATGAAAACCCAATCTTTCAAAACTAGACACTTTACTCTAAACAACCACACCATATCTAACACATATAAAAAAAACATGCACACAATAGGATATTATATGATGAAATGAATGATCACAAAAATCAAATGTTTGAGTGTGTTAGTATGATGACCAAATCGCGATGGAACATCACGAATGAATACAACACAATCTAATGATGCAACAAACCTAGAATCAATCTAAATGCTTAATGCATGAACATATGATTAATATGTGTGTGTATAAGTGTTTCACAATGATGCAGGGACACAAATATGCAAATTGTTTATATGTGCGTCTAGTCTCTTCAAGAGAACAAGTTAAGTACTTATACCTTTTGATGCTTGGATCTTGAAGATCTTGGGATGCCGAGAAGATTGCCGATCACGATCACGATGATGAGCATATGAAAAACCTAAACTACCCATACAAAAGCACCTCAAAGGTTTTGACACAAAAATAAGTCAATCACACAATAATTGCACTTACAAGCTTGAGTGCTCGACTTGATGTAATAGTTAGGGATATTCATACACAGGTTCGAATACTCGATTCAATGTGATGCTTACCTAGGGATTCTTAGCTTCACTGCTGCACTCGACATGACACTCATTCATTCAAAATGGTTTGAACTATCTATCTCAATGTTAGAAAATATGCCATAAAGCATGGAATTTCTGTAATTAATCTTTAGTATATCAATAAAGTCATTTGTTTATATTTAAATCATGTAGCATTTATAATGGAATATTATTTATGTCAAATGCAAATATTCTAAGACTCAATGATTAAAAGCAAATACAGAATTATTCACATAATGTACTCTTTAGGTATGGTATATATAATTCTTTAGCTAGTCTAAAGCTAATTCACAACTTAAGATAGAGGTTGGATACCCTATCTTGATAAAGTCGTAGGTTCCTTTTGTTTCAAATGAGAGTGACAAGTCTAGATTCACCAATGAGGAGACTTTGAACAAAATAACCTAGTACATGTGATGTATTGAACTGGATCATGTGAATAATATATATCTATTTACCATTAATAGAATAATATATTCACAATTATAGCAATTGAGATGTCTATCTTAATCTAGAAATAAATAATGAACTTATGATTATGAATTATAATATTTGAGCTGTCAACAAGTACGACTATTTCATTAAAGTTTATTTCTCGATAGTTTGGTATTATTAAATTATTTATCATAGAGAACATATATTTACAAATATTGACATCGTGGCTCTTATTATAAATAAGAATAAATACTATCTTATAGGTCTTACGGGGTCTTGGATAATAAACCACAACGTTGAGTATTCAATAAGAGTTGTTGAATCATAGTTTCTTGATAAATCAAATTATTCATTAGACGTAAGGTCAATCTTAAGGAATAAAATAATTGGAAGGGAAAAATGGCCATTTAATGACACTTCCAATTATTGATATTTTTCATGAAGATACACATTCCATAAAATTGCTAAGGGTTTAAATATATTAATTATTAAATTATGTATTTATTTTATATTAAAGAGTGTAATTTTAGTTTTTTAGTGGAATAAACTAAAAATTAATAGATTGGGTTCAATTGATTATTAGTTAATCAGAATTGGGCAATGTCTTTTGGAGATGGAATTAAAATAGCCCGCTCAATCCTCATTCTTCGTGAAATTGTATGGATTGTCATAATTGGATCAAAAGGCCCAATGGTTGAGTACATGGGAGAAGGTCCGGTCATCCTTGAAAAGGGTGGATCAAACCCACCTCAAAAAGTCAAGTGGACAAGACCCACTTTGAAAGGCCAAAGTGGGCCAAGCCCACTTGATGGCCTAAGGTGACCAATCAGTGACCTTGATGGCCAATGTTAGTAGTGGAGCAGTTGCTGCCCACTTAAAATAAGCTAAATTAATTAATTAATTAATTATTCTCTCACCCCTAAAGATTTCTTGATTAAGAAAAATAGTTTTCTTAATTTTTTTTTTTGAGGGAAAGTAAAGAAACTTAAACAGGAACATCTAACAGGACAAGCCTCTCCACGCAAAGAGGGCAAATGTCCAACCAAACGGAGTCCAAAATAGTAGAAACAGCCTCCTTTGCCAAAGAATGGGCAACAGTATGACCCTTCCTGGGAACGTGAAAGATAGAACACCTAGGAAATGACCCAAAGGAAACCAGAATGTCTCTAATAATAGAGCCAACATCAGCAGGACAAGCCTCCCCCTTACTAACCAAATCAACAACCTGGAGAGAGTCTATCTTGATTTGAAAAGGCACAAGGTCTTTAGATAACGCCAACTGAATGCCCCTTCTGACCGTCATTGCTTCCGCCACTAAAGGCAAGACCAAAGCCTTAAGCTTATTAATCGCAACAGCTTTAACCTTACCATCCTTGTCTCGAATAATACACCCCAATCCAATCAATCGATTCCTGCTACAAGTAGTCGCGTCAGTATTGATCTTCCAACAACCATCCACAAGAGGATTCCATTTAGGCACCACAACAATCCTCTTCAAGAGACGGTCATCCCCCTGACAACACAACCTCCATTCATCTAAAAAATCAGAAGCCCAACTCACAACATCCCTAAAATCCTCCTTCAACCTGTTATGAACAATATTATTTCTGCAAAACCAAACTCTCCAAAATATGATACAGAGAAATTCCAAGTCTTGAGTGTTGAGAACACTACAACAGCTGAGCATGAATTCATGAAAATGCATGCCATCAGAATATTTTAGATTCCTGAAGGCCTGACTCCTGTCTCTCATCATCCTCAACTGGAAGCCTCAGAGGGCATGAACCATTGTCTTCGGATGTCTTTTGCAGCGAGGGCAATAACCAGTTGAAGGCACACCGCAATTTGCAAGGTAGATCATAGTAAGTAACCAATGGTGGCTAGCACGCCACATAAACAACTTTATTTTCAGAGGAAGTTTAAATCGCCAAGGAGTTTTCCACCAAGAAAAAAGTAGTCAAGGCTCGAGGAGCTGGGATTAGCCGGTAGGTTTCTCCCAATTTGATAACCACTCCTCACTGAATACCTACCATGCTGCTCAGAATGCCACAACAGAGAGTCCTCTTAAGAAGAAGAAGAAGAAGAAGAAAAAGGAAGGGGGATAGAAAGAATCAAATCAACGTCAGCTTCTAAGAAGTTATTGCGAAGCAGATTAACATCCCAGCCACTCGACTCAGTTATAAGCCCGTCAACCATCGCCTTATCATTCAGCACCATCGAAGAAATAATCTTAAAAGTCGAAGGTCTAGGAACCCATCGGTCAGCATACACCCTAACCGAATTACCTCTCCCAATTCTCCAGTGGGAACTCAAATTGATGATATCGCGGCCCCATAGCATCCCCTGCCAAATCAAAGAGCCTCTCGTTTTGGGGTTAGCCTCTAAATAATTAGAGTCAGGGAATTACAGATTCTTCAGCAACCTACCAGATAAAGAATTCAGATTTTTGATAATCTTCCAGCACTACTTAGCAAGGAGGGCCTGGTTAAAGGTCTCTAGATCGGTAGTTTTCTTATGTAACAAGAAAAGATACAAATTTGGAAGATAAGTGTTTTCCTCAGAGGAAAAAAAATCCTATTTATTAGGAAATAAAAATCTAAAAGGATAAAAATATGGGATAATTATTTAAATACAATTTAAAAATAAATAAAATTGTGAATCATTAATGTAGGACTATGATTGTGTATCCAATAAGGATTCAAACTTCTTTTCTTGAATACTGTAAGGTTCATGATTTCTATTGGCTTGATTCCATTGTAAAACACTCTATATTTCTATTAGTTATTGCTTAGGATGTTCTTGAAAGAAAAGAAGCTTAAAAGGTGAAAAGTAACGTCTAGTGCAAATGTCGTCTTCAAGAGGTGAAAGCGTCAAAGGTATATTTTGACTTCTATCCTCTTGCAAGGCGTTAGCACACACACACACAATTCATACATGTGTGTCCCTGCATCGTAGTTCAAACATTTGGTATAGCACATTCACACACTTCTTAGTATGCACATGCATTGGTCTCTTATAGACAAACATTGTAGAATTGCATGCTTTGTGACTATCTCTTTGATATGGCATGCTTGTGTGAATTTGTGTTTGTTTGTTTATGTGTTTTGTATTTTGGAATTGAATATGTTCTTATTTGATTCCTTATTGAGTTCCGGTCATTTCGGTTACTCATTCATAAGGTTTCGAGTCCAAACGACTTAGCTAGGCTACTTTGCGTTCTCATTTGTTGAGTTGACTTCATCATCATTTTCCGAGATGATTTCTCAACCTTTTATCAAAGTTTCTTAGTCGTCATCAGGCGTGAGGGAGTCACGGTTCGTAATTCAAAAATGAATTCGAAATCGGAGTTCGGATGCCCAAGATACGGCTAAAGAACGTGAAAGTGCGCGGGAGAGCAAGCTTGGCCACCTTGTGTGGAGGCCATGGGGCCCACGGACAGACCAGCCCTCTGGTCCGGTGTGGCCCACGCGCCCCACACGGGCCTAGGCTGAGTTGGCCTCTTTTGGATGTTCAAAAATCCTCTCTCTCTCCTCCATTTAAACACCTCTCCTTCCCTCCAAACATAGAACTTGAAGAACACTTTCAAAGAAATTTTTGCAAAATTCTTCAACATTTTAGTTTTAGTATTTTGATCATAACGTTCTCATACGAACTCGAAATCAATTGATCCAAAAGCCAAAATTGTTGGTCTTGATGAGAGCTACAAACCCCAAGTATTTCCAGAGGTAGCTGACTTCTTCATTTTTCCCAATGACCTGATTTTCAGTACGTGGTCAAGGTTGTATGTTCAACTTTTTTTTTTCATTTCATCTTTGATCATCTCTTTTATTCTTTCCGTTTGATTGATGAAATATGTTGAGAAGGATGTTAGATTATATGCTAGGGGTGTTTGATCATTTGTTAATTGAGTTTTAGTTTTGTGATTTCTCTTGAACATATATTTGCTAAACTTGATTCAACTTGAAATTGATTCTAGAAAAGGTATATATGATGTGCCTCATGTTATTTTCTAGGTTTAATTTCAAGATCTAAGAACAAGATTTATAGTGTGATATATTGAATACACTTGACTTGTTCTTATTGATTTTGCATGTATTGATTTCTAGGTATTTTTGTGATTGTGTGTTGAAAGCATATTCTAGTATATCTCTAAGCATGCTCATAGAGTTTGATTGATCATCATATTTTATTTGTTGTGATTTGCATCATTTGCATCATTTAGATCATTACCTTGCATGAGGTTGAAGTCTCTAGCAAAGTGAGTGAAGCTTTGTGGATAGAGCAAAGAAGTCTTGATTAGAGTCGGGAGGACTCAGATAATCAAGCAAGGAGACTTGTCTAGGGTCGGGAGGATCCGGATAGGCAAGCAAGAAATCTTCCTAGAGACGTGAGCGTCTTGGATAGGAAGTTGCTTTTTAGAGGTGTAGGACACATCTCGGATAGGAAGTAGGCTTGGTAGTTCACTTGCCCGAGGGTAGATTAGGAGGTGATAGCTTGAGCGGATATCTTGTGTTGATAGCTTGAGTGTGTAAATCCTTTTCGTATAGTGGATTGCTTTGCCGGTGGTTGTGGTATCAACCCGTAGATGTTTCCTCTTTGAGGTTTTACCACGTAAAAATACTTGTGTTCATTTTTGTTTTATTTTGCTTTATCTTCCATATCTTACATTGAATTGCATATCTTGTATATTGATTTACTCTTGCATTAGTTAAATCAATTTAACTTGTTGAATCTCTTCAAGTGTGCATTTTCTTTGTCATATTCCCTATCATTTTTAATATTGGAAGAATTTGAGCCTATACCTATTCACCCCACCTCTAGGTATATTCTACACTACTCCTTAAGGGAAATTTCAAATACTATAAATATATGGCATTGTTTGAAAAGAAAAGATGAAGAAAAATAAGCTAATTATTCTTATTAGCGTGATACATACACAAGAGTAAACGAATAATTCTTTTCTTATCTAATCTTTTTCTCAAGAGCTTGGCAGAGTATTGATTCAAGGAATTTGATTCAAGGAATAAGAAGCCCACACTTCTATGCAATTCACATTCGTGCAAAAATTGGAAGATCAAGAGGTTGATACATATTAAGGTACCAATCTAATTTAGATTTGATTCATGTTCTGTTCAATGAATTCGATCCTTACTCGAAAAATTTTAAATCGTTTTTATTCTACTTTTCGTTGCATAAATTGGTTTTAGAAAAGAATTTTTCCCTACACCCAGTTGTACTATTTATTCTTCGCTTTCTTGTCTTACATTATCTGACTTAAGCATCGAAGCGTCCCCCACTGGGACCACCCCCCTCCGTGGCTTGACGATCGCTTCTTTCTCTTATCTCTTTTTGTAGGTTGTTAGTGCCTACTAGATTACAAATATAATTGCAGATTTGAGCATCTACAACTTCATCGTGGTTGACATAAGTTTGTATAACATCCAAGCCTGCTCTTAGTCTTCTATATAAGATCAACTCATCAGACACATATGCCAGAACCCAACTTTCAATAGCTTACAATTTATATATTTTTTTGCTGGCAGTTTAGCTTTGCCCGTTCTTAGTCTTCTATATAAGATCAAATGATCAGACACATGCAAGAACCCAACTTTCAATAGCTTACAATTTTTATATTTTTTTGCTAGCAGTTTAGCTTTTATTTTTTGTTTTAAGTTCAAGTCTACAAAAAGCCAGCTTAGAATAGTTCACAAATTTATTTTATTTTTTTGTCGCAGTTTTGTTATATATATATATATATATATAGTCCCGATCTGGTTAGGACATTCTGATATAACTTCATCAGGATATTGAATGTGAGCCACTTATTATGGAGAAGCTTTGACAAGTGCATACACACTTAAGTCAAAGCATGTAAAACTAGTGACTCACATTCAATATCCTCATGAAGTTATATCATAATGCATTGACTTGAAAATTTCTGTATATATATAATTTCATATGAGATATTAATGAAAAAAAAATATACACAATTGTTTTTTTTATTATTATTTAATTTTATGTGGGGACATTTTAGTAAAAATACATGAATTTCCCTTATAATCAAGAAAGGGAATTTGATTCCTAGGGTGAGTGAAGGGAATCAAATTCCCTTTCTTTCAGAAACTTAATTTCTGATTTGTGTGTGAGGTCTACGGAACCTAATTCCCCAAAACATTAGTAAACAGTGAAATTCAAAATTAGGAACTTAATTTCCTTTCCTTGGATGATATTCCTGATAATAAACACAATATAAGACTCCTTGGTTGAATAGGTTTCCTTCGCTGAGTAGGTCTACTCGGCATATATATTCTGACTTGTTGTTTGACTATTTTGGTGATGTGGCCAGTTTTTTTGACTTGATGATGTGGCTTGGTCAAAGTCTTTATGTTGATTTTACTAATGTGTTATATGAGAGGAAAAACCCCTGCAAATGCCTAGTGTATGCATGTTTATGTGCAAATTTTCCCACCAATTGTGTGGGTGTTGTCCCACAATATGTGGGTGCTCTCTCTCCCCATCGGTGGGAGTTGCTGTCCGGGCTGTGCTTATAGCGCCCAATCTCGCCAGTCCCGGTAGTTGTTGTATAATAAAAAATAAAAAATAAAAAATAAAACATTTTTTTATAAGATTGTTGGTAATTGGAATCAACACTAATGCACGATATCAAGCTACTTTATTTTTGTGTCTATTTAAGTTTAATATTCGGCCTAAATAACTTAAAATTTTGTTTTAAATTTGGGATTTAAATATTTATCCATTCATTTGGTCTTAATCTAGCGGTGGAAAAGAATAGTAGATGACAACCTTCAGATTTAAACCATGAATGCTGAAGTCATACATTTAATTAAGTCAAATGTTTAAGTTAATTAACCTGACTTGTGAATTGAAAAATATATTTAACTATATTAAGTCACACAGAAAAATATTTTTAATTAAATTACTTTTGGCTGTGACTTTTTAGATTTTCATCTCAACTTATGTAATTCCCAAGATCAAATTACACAAAACCTCCATTGAGGTTTGGCCTTTGTTACAATGAATTGACTTTATTTAAAACTGACATTGGCCTCCTTGACATTAGTATTTAAAGATCAAAGGGTAATTTTGTCATTTTTGACATAGAATATGAAAATTCAATCACTATTTATCTAAAAGAATTTTAAACTGAAATACAAGAAATTTCAAAAAATATATATATAATAATAAATCACTGAAGAAGAATAAACAACTCAAAAATACTCAACTTCACCGGGCCAAGAGCTGCTGCACAATAATTCTTTTTTTTTTTTTTTTTTTTTTTTTTCCCTTATATACACTATTTTCGTAGAAGCCCGTCCACATTCCTCACAAGCGTCACTAAAAAAAACAAGCCTCAGAAAGAAAACCCTAGAACCATAAACAGAGACAATAACACAAGTACACAAATTTTTGTTGTCTTATGTTTTTTAATTAATTCTATTATGATAAAGAGATATTTTACTTACAACCTTTTTTTTTTTTTTTTTTTTTCTTTTTTTCTTTTCACAGTTCTTTTATAAAAATAATCCAATTTTAAAAATAAAATTTCTAAATGAAATCCATTTCGTTCAGAAATGCCCTTATTATCTTTTCATACTCCATTTATATAAATATTTCATTTTAAAATTTTAATCGGAAACACTTGTTTAGAAAACACTTCTTTTCTAAAAATACTCTATTTAATAAATAAATAAAGTCACTTTCTTAAAGTTTACTTCTTTCCTGTAAAAAAAATTATAAATTTAAAAATAATTAAAAATATCGTCCAATGTGGTTTGGTAGTAAAGAGTATTCATTCAGTTTGACAATATTCCAGGTTCGAGTCACCATACCCGCAGGTGGTATATATATATATATATATAGAGAGAGAGAGAGAGAGAGAGAGAGAGAGAGAGAGAGAGAGAGAGAGAGAGAGAGAGAGAGAGAGAGAGAGAGAGAGAGAGAGAGAGAGAGAGAGAGAATATTCCAGGTTCGAGTCACCATTGGACGATATTTTTAATTATTTTTAAATTTATAATTTTTTTATAGGAAAGAAGAAAACTTTAAGAAAATGAATTTATTTATTTATTAAATAGAGTATTTTTAGAAAAAAAGTGTTTTCTAAAAAAGTGTTTCCGATTAAAATTTTAAAATGTAATATTTATATAAATGGAGTATGAAAAGATAATAAGGGCATTTCTGAACAAGATGAATTTCATTTAGAAATTTTATTTTTAAAATTGGATTATTTTTAGAAAAGAACTGTGAAAAAAAAAGAGAATTATATATATATATATGCCAATAGAAATAAATGATGTGATTTATAGAGTTTTTGATTTATAAAATGTTAAAGAAAGAAAGATGAGATAATATATTATGTATTCTAAAGATAATATAAGTGTCATTAGAAAATTTTGTCCTATTTAATAATTACACCCATTTTTCTTCCTAAACCATATTAAATTATTAAAATTGTTAATTTTACTTACTACACCTTCAAAATACCAAACCCATCCTTTTAGTACTTTTGGTAAATTTAAACATATATTATTGTTTTTCTCATTACATCCATTTTTCTTATTGCTCCCATTTTAGAGCCATAACGAATCAAAATCCTTTATAATTTTATGGTATGGCTATGTTGTTTGGCTTATGGTTCTATACTCCTACGAAACAAACGAAAAGTAATTGTTTTTCTTCTTTTAAAAAAATATTGTTTTCAATAAAAAAAAACAATAATAAAAATTAAAATAAACATATTTATATTCATTCAGAATTCAGAAAATCAATTTTTTGTTCGTTTATTAGTTTATTGCATATGTGTAATTATATTTCCTTTTGAGTATGGAAAAGGGTTGGGTACCGAATTTCTCGACTATGAAGTTGTTAGTGAATAATAAAAAAAAAAAAACCTATTAGTGACGAACTATTTCCGACGGCACTAATTGCCTCGGAAATGGTACCTTTTTCAACGGCTATATTAGTACTGTCGGAAATGAGTAAAAATGTAATACCACATTTCTGACAACCCAATTACTGTCAGAAATAGTTGAATAAGCCGTCAATGTTGTTCTCATTTCTGATGGTACAAAAAGTACTGTCGGAAATGAGTAAAAATGTAATATCACATTTCCGACTGCCTAATGACTGTCGGAAATAGTCTTTGTACCGTCGGAAATGAGGAAAAGTAATACAACATTTTTGACGGCTTAATAACCGTCGGAAATAGTCCACATTTCCGATGGCACAAAAAGTGCTGTCGGAAATAATGAAAAAGCATTACCACATTTTTGACGGCCTAAAATTTAATTTGAATTATTATTATAATATTGAAAAAGGCTATTATGCTATCGAAAATGTAGTATTATTTTCTACATTACTTGTTATGGCGTTGTCATGGAAAAAATAATTAATTTATTATTATAATATTTATTAATAAATTATAATGGAATGTATGTGATAATTTAAACACTACAAAAAAAAAAAAAAAAAAATGTGACTTGTAGGTCAATATTTTAAATGTATCACCATGTGTTATTTTTGTATTTAACACTATTTTTTTTAGTGAAATCACTCTGTCAAATTTTTCGCCAAATATTTTGATTTAGTTTTGAAGTTTGCAAATAATATGTTATAGATAATGTAAATAATAAAATAAAACCGTTAAAATGTATGTTGATCACTGCAAAAATATTAGGCAATTGGGATCATACTTTATGGACAAAATAATGGTACTAATAAGATGTCTACTTTGGTACATCTTACTAAATTAACAAAATATTATATAGCAAAATTATTAGTAATTACAAGAACATTTAGTTATTTTTAATTATGTTTAGTGACACTACTATATCAGATAAAATAATAGTAAAATGTAATTTCCTATCAGATAAGAGAAATATTTTAATAAAATATTATTTAAAAAAACAATATCAACAATTATATTTAAATAATATAAAAAAAAAATATTTAATTAGATAGTATGCTATCAATTGCTTATATATAAATGGTATGCAAGTCATATCAGATATAAAATTATAGCAAAATGGCAAGCAAGAGTATTCTTTACTATTATACATGTCATGGGTTTGAACCATAGAAAATGCAGGGAGTTTAATGTAGTTCCAATTGGGCATGGGTGATTTGGTGCTCGCATCAATTTTTATTTTTTTAATCATTCAACTTTTTCCGACGACGATCTCCATCGGCAATAATGGTAAGCCGTCGGAAATACTAGTAATTTTGACCACCTTGAATCACTATTATCGATGGCATTTTCTTTTTTTCCAACGGCCATGACTGTCGGAAATGGTAGTATTTGCGACGTTGCGTCGGTAAATGGTTATTTGTGACGGCCTTCGACAGCTTTTATCTGTTGGAAAAGAGTAGTTCTGATGGGAAATCGCCTTTTCTGACGGCATTTAACCGTTGAAAAAGACCATTTTGTTTGTAGTGCGTGTTTCAGAGGCGAAGGAGATTATTCGGCAAATGAAGGAGAAGTTACAAGATTGGAAGGAGATTGAGGCGGGATTGCTAAGTAGGAAAGATAGAGACAAAGCCATGATATATGCAAATTTTTTTGTTCGATAAGACCATGAAATGAATTAATAAGTAAGACTTCTAAAAAAAAATTGGGTGAAAAATTGCATTTTGTAGTACAGTAGAGAAAGTCTCTGGGATTTTTATTTAAAAAAAAAGTCTACTGTTTCACATATATATTATATAATATAATATAAAATATAAGTGTACTGTTTTATTTGTTGAATGATCGAACTACATTTGAGGGATGTGATACTATTTTTGATTTTGTATATATAGTATTATTAGGGTTTTGGATAGAATGGGTGTATTATAATTTAGGGGGAATTGCACAAACGTCGATTTGATAAAATTACACGAATATGATAGTTTTGACCGTATATGTACAAACCTCCTTCAATATTTGAAAATTGTTGCACAAACATCCCCTATCGTTAGATGGATCCGTTAGTCAATGGTTAAACGTGTAAAAAGTCTAAAATACCATATATTTTTATTTTAAACAAAATTGAAAATTGAAAAATAAGATAAAAAAATATTAAAAAATCTTTTAGAAAATATGAATATATCTTAAATCAGAAAGCTGGAAAAAAAAATTCATCTTCAAAAATAAATAAATTAGTTTGTGCAATTCCCCCTTGATTTTAAATAAATTTAAAATTTATTTATTATTAAATTGTTTTACATTTTTTTTATATTTGTAAAGATGAATTTTTCTTTCCAGATTTCAGATTTAAGATACATTCATATTATCTAATATATATATATATATATATATATATATATATATATTTTATCTTATTTTTTAATTTTTTAGTTTATTTAAAATAAAAATAAAGGGTATTTTAGACTTTTTACATTTTTAACCATTGACTAACGGATCTATCTAACGGCAGGGGATGTTTGTGCAACAATTTTCAAATGTTGATAGAAGTTCGTGTGTATATAACCAAAACTGCCATATTTGTGCAATTTTATCAAATCTCGAGGAATGTTTGTGCAATTCCCCTTATAATTTATGGGTAAAAAAAGTAAATTTGATTTTTTAATTATAAATTTATGCCATCTATGTAAGTTTATTTTAGTATTAAAAAAAATTCATTAAAAGATGGATGTAGCAAGAACAATTTTAGGAACCAATTTTTATTAATAAAAGAAAATTAAAATGGAGTGTGAATATGATGGATTGTCGAAACATTACTCTATGATAAATGATTAAAAAAGCAAATGTTAGTAAACCACCAATCATAGGTTAAAAATTAAAATCAACTGAGTTAAATTTAACGGTCAACACCAAACTCGTATCTTCTTGTATTTTTGGTAAAATTATTCCTTCTATATGTATTTTCTTTTTATTTTAAATATTACAATAATTTGAGGTTTTAATATGGAGAGAGAGGAGAGACACGATCCCATAACTGAATTATACAGCATGCCATCATGATTAACGCAACGGAAAAAGTCAAAAACGAATATATAGGGTCGTTTTTGGAATTTTAATTTTAATAGGTATTTAAGGTGCAAACTAGCAATTCTTCCTTGTATTCCGATCACATAAACCTTAATAAACAATAAACCTGAATTCTCTTTTCATGGCAACCACTTCAAAATTAAACAACAATCTGTTGTTATTGTCGTCAAAGCGGACTCAGAATCTTCGTAGGAGCCTTTGTCGTTTCAAATCCCTAAAATTTGGGGCAAACTCCAATTTCTCCAATTCAACTTCAAGTGCACCAATCATCAACAATGCCGCAGTCTCATTCTATTCTGATTCTTCGCAACAACCGAAATTCAGTATAAAAAGGGCTGCTTCTGATGAAGTTAAAAGCTCAGGTTCAACAAATAAGAACAATTTGTTTGACGCTGTAAAAAATAATGCTCTAAACTTGTTGAAATACAAAGTTAAAGTTGCTGCGGCACTAATGATGTTGGGGATGATGATGATCAACGGGCATAAACGAAAACCAGCGTTTGCTTTGGCTTTTCCAGGTCAAGGTGGACATCTGTTTTCGGCTTCCTCTTCTTCGTCATTGGCGGCGTCATCATCCCCACGAGGCTGTCCATTATGTTCACATGGCTGTATATTTTGCGCAGATCAGCCTACGACGAAAGATGGATCGACCATCGACTCTGATTTGAAGTTTTTGGTGTTTGCAATACATTTTATTATCTGTCTTGCCATGGCTGTCCTTGTTTTCCTGGTGGTGGTTCTGGTGGATCTCTTCAAATCTAGCTTTACAAGCATTTTCAAGATACAGGTACTACTCTTGTGATTTTTCTGCAAAAGCCACTTAATGTACCTTCAAATGGTAATTGGGTTTACTATCAACTTGCTATAAATAACAGAGGATGTTGTTTGTTTATTGACTATTGAGACTGACTCCTTTCAATTTAAACCCATCAAATCACTCTTTTACATTAATTGTTAATTGTGAGCAAGTAGTTGTTTATAGTTTTTGACTGATATATTTCTTCTTTTAGTTGGGGCTATTGGATAGTGAAGATCTTCAGAGGGATCTTAATTTTATTAAACAAACTCTTAATAAATCGTCCTATTCTGCTCGGCCATCTGTATTGGAAGGTTAGTTTTCTTGCTTCTATTTATTTATTTATCTAATATAAGTATATAAAGTATTGTATTTTACAATTTTATTTACTTTCCATTGTAGATGCAATAAAAGTTTTGGATTGGCATAGCAACAATTGTTTATTCAGTTATTCATCAGTAAGTGAAATTCTGTATTGTGTAGCCAAGGTCTCTTGGCTCCTTTTTTTTTTTTTTTTTATATATAATAAAATTGGACTGATCTAAAGGGAAAAAGCATCACAATCGATCATATGCTGGAAAATCCCTAGACAGTATCCATATATATAAAAGATAAAAGAAAAGAAAAAAGTGACAAAAAGCAATAAAGCACAAAGACCCAAGGGGAAAACAACCCTAAACAAAAAGAGGCACGCAGGCCACACCAAAAAAGAAAAAGAAAACATCAAGAAAAACGAAAAGACTCCCGGCCCATACAGTCATTGCCAACTAAAGAAGAACAGAACGGCGGGGCAGAGAACCACCAAGAATCAGCCTGAAGCTCCAAAGCATGCTTAGAAAGCGAATCTGCAACCTGATTCCCCTTCCTGAAAATATGGGAAACCTGAAAATCCATATGCGGGATTTGGAAGGTGCAGTGCTGCCACGCCCAGTGTTCGAAAACGCGGCTGCCTAGGCCAATTAATCAGTCCAATTTGGATAGGCGGCAGGCAACTGCGGAGAAAAGTCCAAATCAGCCTAATTATGCGGTGGCCGCTTAATCGGGCACTTTGCCACGTAATCGGACACGTGGTCGAGTAATCGAGCTAGGCGCCGTTCTTTTGCACCGGAAATCAGCTGGAATAAGGCTCGGGATCGTGTTTCTGGCGATTGGACGAGCTCGGGTTGGTCGACAATGGAGGAAGGCGTGAGGTTGAAGATGAAGTTGAGGAAGGTGGGGTGCGTTTAGCAACTGTCTGGGGTGTACGCAGGAGTCAGGTTGGCTAACGCTTGGGCCACTCGTGTTTGGGCCTAGCCTGTTGCCCCTTTTTATTGAAACGCAGCCGTTTCAATAATGTGGTGTTATCACTGATTTGAGTTGCAAATTACGAAACGCCCCCTGATCTCTTATAAAATCACAATAATTTCAATCTTTCTTCAATAATTACACTTATACCCCTAATTGACCAACTTTATAAATACCTGGAAAGAATTTTGTTTGGATTTGATAATTGAAATTTGTTTGAGATTGGATTTTATATAGGAAAATAAAAAAATAGGCTTAAATTCGCCGGCCGATTAATCAGCTGATTAATTGCCAACTAATCGCCTAGGCGTTAGAAGGTGGGTCTCCGCCTAACTAGTGCCTAGCGCCTACTATAACACTGGCCACGCCTGACGAACCCTCCAAGGAACCATTTCAGAACGAGAAGAAAGAAGCTGAACCACATAAGAAGAATCGCTCTCCAGCCAGATACGATGCCACCTATACTTCCAAGCAAAATTAATGGCCAATGCGGCCACCAGAAGCTCGGCCTCAAACTCGAAAACCTGACCAAGAGGAATAGCAAAACAACCCTTCACAAAGACTCTACAGTTCCGAAAGATACCACCACAACCACCAACCCCTGGAGAGCCTAAGGCAGCGCCATCTGTATTCACTTTGATCCAACCAGGGGCCGGAGGCGACCAAACCACACTCTTGATCATCGGGGCTTTAGAAGGGCGACCCTGAAGACCAAAACGACGAAGAATCAAAAGGTCGTCTATACAATTACGCATACAACCAATCTCCAGGCGATTAGCCTCTGAAACCGCACGCCAAACCAAAGAAAGGATAGATCTAAAGTCCACTGACTTCCCTATATGTTTGATTATTTGATTTTGTGATTTTTCACTAAAAGTCTTTATTCTTGTCCAGGGTGAATTTAGTTTATTTTGCTTTGTTAGGTGATCTTCGTTTATTTTCCATATGTTAATTGATTTCTGATCAGCTCTTTACATTTGTGGTTTTTTATTTTTTATTTTTGGATATGAATTTGTCATTTCTTTTGCTTGTGTGTTTTTGATTATTTCTTTTGCATCTCAATTTGGGTTTTCTAAATCTTTCGATCTAATCATGGAAATTCTATTTAAGGTCTCTTGCCAAATTTGATTTCTGATTTATTAGATCTTTTCATTTTCTTCGTTCTCTTGATTTAAATTGAGGAGGATTATGTGTTTCATACATATTTTGAAATTTTGATTTGATTCAGCAATTTTGTGAAGTGTAACAATATAAGGGCATCTTGGTATTTCTAATTGTTATAGTAATGGTACTTTTGTCTTTTTCACGTTCAAACTTAGTCAACGATTAAATCTAACGAAACCACGCTAACGGTAATGTAGTTCAAAAGTTACTTCCTTCAAATCAAGCACCAAATCTCAGAGGTTTTAGTTATTTGTTCATTTTCCCAACTTATTGTAATTAGCTCTTGGTAATTGTTTTTTCTCCTGTATTCTTGCCTTTCCCAGATAAATTTAAGTTTTTCTTAGCATTTCAATTCCTCATTGTCTATAAATCTTCCTTTAGTTTTATAATCTATTTGCAACTCTTTTTACACCGTGGGATTATTTTTTCATGTTATATGTTAACTCATCACCAATCTATCTCCTATATGGTTATCTTGCAGGGTAATATTCTATGGGAGAACGATGGGAAGAAGTTTTTCTCGAAACTCTTAGGGGGGTGTATTCAATTAGGATTAATTAGGATTCTTGAAGACATTTAAAGACATTTTTTAAGTGACAGATTTTCATGGATTTCTACAGACTTTTATAAATCCACATGGACTTTCATTGATTTGTTTAGACATCCATCTCAGACTTTTATGGATTTGTTTAGACATCTATCTCAGACTTTTGTGGATTTGTTTAGACATCCAAGGATTTTCATGGATTTGTTATCTCTAACTTATATATCAATAGTAAGCTAATTATAGCTAATTATCAAAAAAAAAAAACCTTTGAAGTTGGAATGAGCAAAATTTGATACACCAGTCAATCTATATTTGCGTATATATATATTTGAGGTTGTTGTTGATGAAAACAAAGCGATTGAATTGAATCCAAAATTGGCTAAGGCTTTCATGAATTTGTTATCTCTGACTTTTCAATAGTAAGCTAATTATAGCTAATTATCAAAAAAAACCTTTGAAGTTAGAATGAGCAAATTTGATACACCAGTCAATCTATATTTGTGTATATATATAGTCTGAGGTTGTTGCTGATGCAAACAAAGCGACTGAATTGAACCCAAAATTGGCTAAGGCTTATCTGCGTAAAGGCACTGCTTGCATGAAGTGTAAATGAATTATTTTTCTTTAAATAAAAATGCTAATAAAGAGTTTTTCATAAAATAAAAAAATTAAAAAAAAAAAAAAAAACTAATAAAGAGTGAGCATTTGGTGTTTGATTGAAGGCTCTACCAATTAATTTGGTGTTGTTTTGTGCAATTCTGGCACGTAGTGAGTTTTGTACTTATTATACTGTATATAATTATGTGACTGCAACATATTCTCACATATATAATTATGTGCAGTTTTTTTTTTTCCTTTTAATTCACAGAACATACTGGGGATGGAAGCTTATTATTCTCACATGCATCAGTTTTTATAATTTTTACATATTAGTGATTTTCGTTTCTGATTTGAGAGAGAGAGGGAAAGTAAAATCCACCAAAATCTTTGGGGAGAAGGCTGGACATGTTATGACATTTGATATTTATATCTTTCACCATCAAGTCCACCAAAATCCATCAAAATCCATGACTTAAGAAAATACTTTAAAATCCAGTCCTAATTGAATACACCTTGATTCTTGTAGACATTTTTAAAGTCCCAATTCAATACACCTGGATTTGGAAGGATTCTTTAAAAGTCCATATAAATCCTAATTGAATACCACTGGATTCATATGGACTCTTTTAAAGTCTTTAAATGTCCAAATTGAATACACCAGGATTTATAATGTCTTTAAATGTCCTCAAGAATCCTAATTGAATACACCCCCCTTATATAAAGAGCAAACAAAATTCGATAAAGAAAGACCTGCATATTTAAGAAACGAGAATACAGAAGGCATAACCGGTCGTATACAAGCTGATGAATTCAAAAATACTTATACGGTGGTAAGGTCAAATCTTGAACCTTCGATTTCTAAGATATTATGATTGATCACATTTTATTTAGGAGTTGACCAAAAATGTGATCAAAAATCTTAAACCCTGCGACTTTAATGGATAAGTCATAGTCATTAGGAGTTAAGGGCATTACTTTATTCAGAAATTTTATTATCAGTTCGAACTGACAAAAATTATATCAGTTCCTTGTATGTGAACCACTGGATTTAAATACTTTGACTTGGCTGTATGCACTTGTCAGTCAAAGTATTTAAATCCAGTGACCCACATACAAGGAACTGATATAACTTTTGTCAGTTCGAACTGATAATAGAAAGACTGTGACTTTATTACCAAATAATTATTTTTATTTTTTTTAATTATTTGTTTCTATGAAACTTATTTATTTCTAGGTGACACTCTTGGTGGCTTTCAGCCGAAGGCATAAATTGCCCACCATATGCAATAGGGGAGATCTGGATCGGGTCTTGAAGAAACTTAAGTCATATAATTCAAAAACAAAACTAGAGGTAATATTTTTGTCAATATTCATTTATGAGATATTGTTTTTTTATTTTTTATTTTTTTTAAATAATAATAATAATAATTTATGTATCATTTGTACTTGGTATTCATGCAGGGTGTTGATCTAGTGTGGGTACCCCGGAAAGGCAATGAGATCATGTCTCTAGTGCAACTTAAAATAAATTATCCACGGCTAAGACCGTTTAACTCAGCTAACAACTCTTTGACATTAGACAAATTCAGCAAATTTATTAAGGGTGTGTGTGGGATTTGATGTAGTTTGGGAAATAATTACCTATTTCATAAGCTTGAAAAAGTAGGATATTTCATTTTTGACTTAAATATGGATATGACATTGTAAAGTATACTTCGGTCGGAGTTAATTTAGGGTAGTTTCTATAATTTTGTGAGAAAATATATATTTGTTAGAGACATGTTAATTTTTTTATTTTTATTTTTGTTTAAGTGACGGTCTTAGTAATGTTTTTTTTTTTTTTTTTTTTTTTTTTTCTGTTCTTTCACTTGTGTATATGCACTTTCAAGTAAAAGATTCATTTGCGTGCAATTAGTCCTAAACTCAAAATTGTTTGTGTAATTTCCCCTTATTTATTGGTACAATTAAAAAGTCAATTTTTCCCTCCTGATGTAAGCATAATAGCTAGTGTAGAGGGTTAAATCTATAATAAATAGGAACGGGTACCAACAATTTGTTGTGACCCTCAGAAATCTTTTTGAATTTGGAGATAAGTTAGTGCTACTTTTCTTACATGTTTTTCTTTTGGTTTTCAGTTCTCTATGGTGATGGCTAACGTTGAAATCGTGAATATGTCAAGATGTTATTCTTTGAATATGTTTAAAGAGTTCGTTCCTATGGGTGTCTTTTCGAGACAAGTTAATGTGAGAGCCATGACTCTTTAACGATTCATAGTTATTGATTCTCGTAGTATAATTGCTAGTTTCATATATCCATGGTTACTTGGAAGGCGAAATTTTGGTTCCAAAAATTTACATTTTGAACGTGGCTCGGATTGGTTGATTTCTTCCTCATCTAGTGTTCAGAAAAATTGAATACTTATTTGAGCTTTACCATTTATCTAGTTAGGTTTTACATTAGATGTTTGAAGAAAATCGGTCTTTGGATGAAAGTTGGATTTCAATTCAACATAGGAAATATTGATGTAGAATCAATACAATGACTACCAAGAGATGTTAGGGAATTATAGAAAGGTTAACAGCTTTAATTTTTTCTTTTCCTAACTTGTCTTTGTGACCCAAAACTATTGGTAGTAAGCAAATTAGAGAAGCAACACTGTACATCGCGAAAAACAAGATTGATAATGTTACGTAACTGTTAAATTTTTAAAATTTTAAAGCTTAATCTTGTAGGTAAGGGCATAAATACTCAACATCATTTTGAAAATCTAATACCACTACACCCCAAAAGCAAGATCAAATAAATACAGATTTTCTCATCATCAAAGCAAGATCAAAGAAACACAAAGATATCTGAAATAAAACAATTGAGTCAACTTTAAAGTAGAAACAATCAAATATTAAATGTAATTATAAAAATCCAATACCAAAATTTCAATTAAACAAAAAACCGGTAAGTTGAGGGCAGCAACACAATCATCCAACTAGCTTCTCAATCACTTTCTTGCTGCTTTTCAAGTAGTTCTTCAATTTTGTTCACTTTCCACAAAAGGTTACACAACATCACTACAATCGCTATTAAGGTAGCTATGAAAATCACAAGCAATGTGATTCCTCCAATAATGATTGTCTTCTTCCAGGTATAGTAAAACTCGATAACATAATTAATACCATTATTAATGGCAATAAGCTTGTTTTTCATACTAGTTATAGGAATAAATTTAGGACTAAAAATTGCAATAACTGGGACCAAAAACTCGAACAACCAAGTCCAAGTGTGTGTTTCTAAAAGTGTAGTGGGAAGATTTTGTTGAGGGGTACCGACTAGATAGGTAAAAAAGGTTCTATCATACATAGCTCGAATGATTAGTCTCCGTTGTTTGAGTGGGAAAACAACAAAAATGGGGGGAAGTCTAAATAAAAGAGGTGCACTCAAAACTCGAAAGGGATATTATAAAGGGCAAAATATTCCTACTTTGTTATCTATTATTTCTTCATAATTACTTTACAATTACGTTAATTTATATAAACCAATCAATATACTCCCGAACGTCCCTAAATCGAAACGGGAGGTTTCGGCAGTCGAGAAGTACCGGCCTACTTATCCTTCACATTACTCTTCTTCTTGGCAAAATCGGCTGCAGAGATCCCGTCCGGCTTGTCGAACTTAATTTGCATCAATCATACACTTAATTTCCATCACTAAGTGTATGATTGCATGAGAAATGACGATTTTTTTTACTATTTATATAATTGCATCAATAAGTGAGTTAAGAGTGATGCAAATTAACTCTTAATTTCCATCACTGTGTATGATTGCATGAGAAATGACGATTTTTTTTTACTATTTATATAATTGCATCAATAAGTGAGTTAATGGATTAGTGGTCCAATCCACCACTCTATTTCTTTCAACCTATCTTCTGTTTTGTGTTTTGTGTTTTATGAGTCTCCTCTTTTTAACAGCCTCACCTTTTTCAATCTACAGAACAGACTACATTTTCAACTTTCGATTTATAGTTTCATATTTGGAGAACCTATTACTCTTGGATGGTACTTTTTTTATCATGTCATCACGACACGATTCCGTACAAGCACGGGACGGCACGACCCTACAATTATTAGGTTGTGTCATGCCTTGTTTGTACGGAATATATATATATATTTTTAATTTCTCATTTTAATGCTAATTAAAAAACTCTGGGGTAGTGCAGAATTTTGGGAGATGGCTAGGGGACCGATGGGTTTGGGATGTTGGAATCCGAAGACCGTGCTTTGACTGGGAGAGGGATCAATGGGGTTGTTTCATGAAGTTTCTGGACTGTCTTCAAGTCAGAAGAGACATTGATGATACGGTGGCTTGGGCATACAATTCGAATGGGATTTTCACTGTAAATTCTTTCAAAAGGAGACTAGAAGAGTCTGTCTCTGCTGTAGAGATGGTTCCGAAATGCTTATGGAGGGGGATTTGTCCTCCTAAAATTGAGGTGTTTGTGTGGCAACTTTGGAGAAGGAAAGTGTTCATGAAAGATGTGCTCCTTCGGTATGGAATGAGTTAGATTTTGGACATAAACTGTCCTTCATGTTCAAGGGAGAGAGAGACAATTGATCATCTTTTTATGCATTGTGGGTGGTCGAGTTCTTTGTGGCAGGTTTGTATGAAGTGGTGGGAGGTTCAATCCTGCATGAATCTCACTGTCAACGATTGGTTGAACGGCTGGAGTGGTACGTGTCTGGGTTTTAAACAGGAGAGGGCGTGGCGTTTGACGTTTTTTGCCATTGTTTGGACCATTTGGGAAGTGAGGAACCAGGTGGTTTTCGAAGAGAAGAAGACGGAGGTTAGTCAAGCTGCAGAGTTAGTTAAATTCAGAATTGTGTGGTGGTTTAAACACTTGGGCAAAGGTTCGCAAGAGGCGGTAAACTCTTTGCTTCTCAATGTGAAGGAGCTTTGTCTGGATCACAAAAAGTCGAAGACCCCTAAAGTTGTAGACTGGATTCCTCCTGATTTAGGCTGCCTAAAGTTCAATGTGGATGGCTCGCTTAAAGGCAAACCAGGACTGTCCGGAATTGGTGGCGTTTTGAGAGACTCGAACGGTAAAGTTCTTTGCCTTTTTTCCTTCCACTTGGGGATTCTAGACTCAAACACAGCTGAGCTATACGCTATCAAGAGAGCAATGGAATTGATTGCTGCTAATCCTAATTTAAAGGACCGTGATATTATGGTTGTGAGTGATTCGAAGGTGGCTGTGTCATGGGTTAATAATGGTGATGTTGGGAACGTTGCTCAGGTGAACGATATTTATGACATCCGCGAAATTCTGAATTCTTCTGGTTGTATTAAGTTGGGTTTCGACTCTAGAATTTTCAATTCGTTTGCCGACAGTTTGGCAAAAATGGGAGCCAATTTGGATGGGGACTTTGTGATTTGGGATGACTTTTGATGGTTGGGCTGGTGTGCGCAGCTGCAGTTGTGGGTGGCCTAGGGGTGCCCTTCTGGTTTGTTCTCCGCCTGTTGTGTATGTGTTTTGTGGGTCTGTTGTGTTCTGCTTGCTGTTAGGGGCGTGTGGTTTTCTGGTTTTCTGTTTTTCTTTTTTTAGGCTGGCGTGTTGTGCCTTTTTGCTGGGCTGCCCTGTCAAAGTTCAGCAACAGGGGTGCTGTTGTAGCCTTTGTTGCGGTTCTTTGATGTTGCTGGTTTGTTGCCAGCGGTTCTTGGTTGTTTTCCCCTGGCCTCTTGGCCTGTGAATAAAGTTTGCTCTTTCTCAAAAAATGCTAATTAAAAAACATTGGTTGATGTTTTCAGCTTGTTGGGTTCGGTTGTGATAATTGTTGGGTTATATGCATTTTTATGGGCAAATCGAAGGAGTACAGCTGTACAAGAAAAGTCAAGCACAAAAAAATGTACAAGGAGAAGCTGATCAAAGCACGGTGGCTGTTGGTGAATGTTCAAGTGTTCAACAATGGTCAAGTGATCACTAGACCACAATGATCCCAGCTTCTTTTAAAATCAGACCACAATGATCTCACTCGAGCCCAATTTTTGTATTTTTTTATTATTATTATGAGTTTTTGGTATTCTGATTTGTATTTTGTACTAAATATGTTTACTATTAATTAGACATGTTGAATGGATCGGGCTGATCCAGACATGGTCCGACACAACACTGCATGACATGAACCTATTAATTGTGTTTCCTTATTTGTTTGAGTTTGGTCTATTTAACAGGTAATTGATATTTGTTTTGCTGAATAGAAAATAGAAAAATCAAGATTGTATAGTGCAGAAGACAGAAGACAGCTCATACAGCTCATGAGTGAAGGAAAGTTGGCAAAAAAGAGCTTGGATACGCTGATATTGCATAAGAAGGGAATATAAAAAGAAGATAAGGGTGGTTTAGTGGTCAATTGTTGCCAATCTAAGCTAATTATTTGCTTGTTCCAACTTCACTTAAAAAGTTTTTCTGTTAACAAAAAAAAAATAGTAAAAAAAATCGTCATTTCTCATGCAATCATACACTTAGTGATGGAAATTAAGAGTTAATTTGCATCACTCTTAACTCACTTATTGATGCAATTATATAAATAGTAAAAAAAAATCGTCATTTCTCATGCAATCATACACTTAGTGATGGAAATTAAGTGTATGCATGATTGATGCAAATTAAGTTAATAATAAATTAAGTTCGACAAGCCGTACGGGATCTCTGCAGCCAATTTTGCCAAGAAAAAGAGTAATGTGAAGGATAAGTAGGCCAGTACTTCTCGACCGCCGAAACCTCCCTTTTCGATTTAGGGACGTTTGGGAGAATATTGCTTGGTTTATATAAATTAACGTAATTGTAAAGTAATTATGAAGAAATAATAGATAACAAAGTAGGAATATTTTTTGCACCAAAAAAAAGTAGGAATATTTTGCCTTTTATAATATCCCTTTTGAGTGCACTTCTTTTTCCACTCAAATCTCATTATGCGTAATTACCCGTATGTATGAGGAGATTAGTTTCACTACAGAAAAAAGAGGTTGGTTTTATGATGAAGAAAAACCGTCATAACAAGCAATTCATGACGTTTAAAAAATGTCATTAATCTCAGCGTCAAGAACAGTTTCTTGACGGTTTTAAAAGTGTCATAATTTTATGACGGAATCTGGTATTATATATTTTTGATGCTTTTTAAAAGTCATAAATAAACGTCATTATATCTTGATTGTAGTAAACAATCATAAATTTACGATGGTTATAAACTATCAACTTGTTTTCTTATAAAAAAAAAAAATTATCGCTGCTATCTATAATAAATAAATATAATATTATATAAAATTGAAACTCAACATATTAAAAAAAAAAAAAAAACTCAATAGTATAATTAAAACTCAATAAAAATATGTCAAAAAATAATCTGTAATAATCAATATCATTAAAAATGCATATAATCCAACAATTATCACAACTAAACCCAACAAGCTGAAAACATCAACCAATGTTTTTTTTAATTAGCATAAAAATAAGAAATTAAAAGAAAAAATATATATTCTGTACAAACAAGGCATGACACAACCTAATAATTGTAGGGTCGTGCCGTCCCGTGCTTGTACGGGAATTGTGTCATGATGATATGATAAAAAAAGTACCATCCAAGAGTAATAGGTTCTCCAAATATGAAACTATATATGGAAAGTTCTGTAGATTGAAAAAGGTGAGGCTGTTAAAGAGAGGTGACTCATAAAACACAAAACAGAAAACAGAAGATAGGTTGAAATATATAGAGTGGTGGATTGGATCACTAATCCACCTTGTGATCCTCTCGAATCTCATTATGCTTTAACCTCTTTCGCTTTTTATATATAATATCGTGCATGCATGTACTATAATTGGTATTCGAGATTAATTGAGATTTTAGTTTGAGTGTTCAAATTGTAGATACAATTAATTTTGTATATAAAATTAAAAAGTTGAGAAATGAATTGAATTAGACAGCCAGTCATCCAATTATAATTGGCTTCATTCATGGGATATTCATGAACTTGACTCTCTCAAGTCATACAAAATTATTTTTTGACTGACAAAAGCAAGTGATTGTGGAAACTTTAAAACTTTTCTGCTCCAAGGTATATATCAATTTTTTTGCTAGGTTTGCGCAATTATCAAATTTTATCGAGCAATGTAGATGATAATTCACCTTGTAATCCACTAATCCACAACTAGAAAATACTACTAGACCCCTCTCTCTCTCTCCCTCTCCCTCTCTTTATATTTCACTTAAATCTTAATCAGACACTAATCTCTTTATTTCTCTCTCTCTCTTAACAGACAGCCAGCAAGAGCTTGGGGCTGGAGTGGTCGAGAATTCAACGGAAATTTCAAGGTATCATTCTATTTAAAATCCCCTGATTGTAAAGAATTTTTTTTGCTAGGTTTGCACAGTTATAAAATTTTACTGAGCAATGTAGATCATAATCTCTATTAAATTCATAATTAAATTAACCTTTGAAATTCATATAAAATAAATATATAAATAAAAAGTGGTGGATTGGATAACTGATCCACCTTTTTTGCTAACTTTCCTTCACTCATGACTTCATGAGCTCCCAAATAATGTTTAAAATATTTTCCTTCTGCACTATATAATCTTGATTTTTCTATTTTCTATTCAGCAAAACAAATATCAAATACCTGTTAAATAGACCAAACTCAAACACATAAACAAATACAATTAATAGGGTCATGTCGTGCTGTGCTGTGTCGGACCAGCCCGACCCATTCTACATGTCTAATTAATAGTAAATATATCTAATACGTACAAAATACAAATCAGTATACCAAAAACTCATAATAATTAAAAAAAAAAAAAATACAAAAATTGGACTTGAATGAGATCATTGTGGTCTGATTTTAAAAGAAGCTGGGATCATTGTGGTCTTGGCCGGACTTGAGTGATCACTTGACCATTGTTGAACATTCACCAACAGCTACCGTGCTTTGATCAGCTTCTTCTTGTACATTCTTTTGTGCTTGACTTTTCTTGTACTCCTTCGATTTTGCCCATAAAAATCCATATAATCCAACAATTATCACAACTGAACCCAACAAGCTGAAAACATCAACCAATGTTTTTTAATTAGCATAAAAAATGAGAAATTAAAAGAAAAAAAAATATTCCATACAAACAAGGCATGACACAACCTAATAATTGTAGGGTCGTGTCGTCCGGTGCTTATACAGAATCATATCGTGATGACATGATAAAAAAAGTACCATGTCAAAAGCTTGACCTAATGTATTTACTTGTTCCGGGCAATATTTTTCCAATATATATGCCTACCAAGTACTAACAATGTCTGTATATAATATAACTATATATTATTTTGTAACACACATTTTTATATATATACATATATTAATATAGAGGTTAGTTGTTGTAATGTTTTGAGTTAGCCCATCTCATTACATATTAGGCCCAACCAAGAAACCCATCAGAAGTCCGACCCGGAAGCCCAATTTCCAGAATCTTCTCAGCAGTGCTTTAGTCTGATATGTAGACAGCTTACACACTAATCAAAACGGTGCAGTTTTGATGTTGTTAGCTGATCACATGGAGCAATCCAACGTGGCAATCTCTGAGTGGCTTAATGAGATATCGGTGCTGAGTCAGAAGATAAGGTGTATATAAAGAAAGAGATGAAGAGAGAGAAGCATCTGATTTCATTTGTTAGGGTTTTTATCTTTTGCTCTTTCTCTTATAACGCTAAAAAGCTCTCGGTTGTTCTTCTTCTTCTAATCTCTGTAACTTGGTGAATCTGAGTGTGGTATTTGTAATATTTGAGAGATTTGTGTGTGATAAGAGTAATCTGAGTGCTAGTTCATATTGTTGTAAGGGTCTGTGATAGCTTTGCTGATATGTGATAGATCGAGATTAACTTTAGGCTGATCTAGAGTTGTATTTTTAGATCTGGTGTCTGGTTAAGTATTCTGGGTTGTGTGAGGATTTCTTGTGGTGTGTTCTTGGTTGTCAACGATCATATAGTGGAGAGAGTCTTGCTTGCAAGGCTCAACATGGATGTAGGCTTCTTCATAGCCGAACCATGATAATTTTTGTGTGTTCTTTACAGTCTTTACTTTCATTCTTCTTTTGTATTTTGTCTCTTCCTTGATTTTATATTTTGATTCATTGACTCACTTCTCTGATGTTGCAAGTGGTTCTTGCTGTTGTAATAACATCAGAAAGTGTTGTTAGTGAATAGGTTGAATATAATCTTGAGAAAGAGTTGCAAGGATAATGATCTCAGATCCTGTCCTGTAGTGACAGTTATTGTTTTATATGCTGCACATCTCGTTTCTGTTGGTAATTATTTTACTGCAGTTTAAATAAGTAGATCTTATAGACTTGTTTAAGTGTTAACTGCAGGTGTTGAGATTTTTGTTTAGGTTCTATAACCCAACAGTGGTATCAGAGCTAATCAGTACCAACGACGAACAAGGAGGTGGAGATTCCTCCAGTAGCAGAGGCTTCAAATCTTGAAGACTCGGCTGGAGAAGAGGCATTTGGCAGTGGATCTGCTAGCACTAGCAAAGAGGTAACTCGTTCTAATTCGTTCAACTTTAATAATTCTTTTAATCCTGTGATAAGCATGAAATTTGAAATAGACAAATTCGATGGCACTGGGGATTTCAGAATTTGGAGAAGGAAGGTGAAAGCCTTACTTTCTCATCAGAAAATCCTCAAGGCCATTAATGATGAACATAAATCTAACATGTTAGAAATAGCCCTAGGAACTATTATTCTGAATCTTTCTGATAATGTTTTAAGGGAAGTGAATGATGAAACTACTGCATATGGTGTATGGAATAAACTGGAAAGCCTTTATATGCTAAGTCTCTAACTAATAAAATATACCTTAAGGAAAGACTTTTTGGTTTTAAAATGAACCCTAGTAAAGGCCTTGGTCAAAATCTTGATGAATTCAAGAAAATGACCATTGAGTTGGCCAATGCAGGAGAAAAAGAGAAGCTGAGTGATGAGAATGAGGCGATCATTCTCCTCAACTCACTGCCTGAATCCTTTAAGGATGTCAAGGCTGCCATTAAATATGGCAGATCTTCTCTGTCACTTGAAGAGTGCATTTCTGCACTCAAGTCTAAAGAACTTGAATTGAAAATTGAAAGAAAAGATAATGGGGAAAATCTATTTGTTAGAGGTAGACAGCCTGTTAAAAACTATAACAATGACTCTAATAATAAGAATAAAGGTAGAAGTAAGACACCTAATCATAGGTCTCAATCTAGAAACAGAAATGGTTCTAGAAAATGTTACTTTTGTGGTAAAGAGGGTCATATTAAAAAATATTGTTATGAGTTTAAGAAAAAGATCCAAGATAAGACCCAATCGGATGGTGATGTTGCTGTAGCGTCTAAATCCTATGAACCTAGTGAAGTTTTGGCCGTGAGCACTGAAGATAGGAGTTCTGAATGGATCCTAGACTCAGGCTGCTCATTCCACATGTGTCCTAAAAAGGAAATGTTCATTGAGTTCCCAAGAACTCAATAGTGGTAGTGTATTAATGGGTAATAATCAACAATGTAATGTAGAAGGTATAGGTTCTGTTGCTTTGAGAATGTATGATGGGATTGTTAGGGTCTTTAAAGATGTTAGATATGTGCCAAACCTTAAGAGAAATCTTATTTCTCTAGGTACTATAGATGAAGAGGGTTATACCTATAAGGCTGAAAAAGGTGTCCTTAAAGCCTCTAAAGGTTCACTTGTTATCCTTAAGGGTGACAAGATGTAGGGAAAAATACTGGTCAACGCAGCGGAAGCGAGACTAAAAATAGTTTTAGTATATTTTAAAATTTTTCCTTTGATGAACCTTAATTAAACATATATATAAACTAATAAAAGTATAATACCTTTTATCGCGTGATCTGATTGACTTGCGTCGATGGTAATCCGCAAGATCTTCAATCCTAGCATGAACGTGAATCACCTAGGAGCGTGGTCTCCCTTTTCTTTGAATTGCGTACCTAAGGATGGATAAACAAAATCTCTTTTCTTGATCGTTAGTCACAATATAATCCAAGAAACTAGAAAGTATGTTCCGGTCACTTTTGAATTCATAATCGTTAAGATTGAAACTCGTGTGAACATAATTCGAAGTTGTGCACAAAGCCTTTTGATATTCAAGCTTACAAGTGCACTATCGAAATTAGAACTCTCTTTCTCTTTTTCTCTCTTGGCCTAATTCCACACTTGTGTCTAGAGTTGGATTTATTTTCTTAGTGAAAAAACATAAATCTCTCAAGCAAGAATTATATTAACCAAAAACAATTTGATCAATATAATACATATATATATATATATATCTATATATATGCCGAATTCTCCTTGCCCAATCAAACATATATAGTGCACTAATTTTGCCCAATATATTATATGATGCGCATGATTTCTTCTTGCCTATATAAAATATATATATTTTTTGCACCAATTGAACTTGCCTCAAATATATTATATATATATATATGACCGAATTCTTTGCTGAATATATTATCTATATCTTAGGAATTCTTCTTTCTTTTCTTACTAGGGTTGCCGAAATTCACTTGATAGGAAACCTAGGGTTGGCTGAATTCCTCACTTGAAGAGGATTTGTGCTTTACCCAAATTCCTATCAATCTTAGAATCCTAACCCTAATCCAACTCTTTAGTGTTTAATCCTATTATGACTTTATAAAAGACTTCCTTATTTGACTAGATAAATAAATCTCTTATTTATCTACTTACCAAATAAAGTCTTTTATTTTTAGTATACTACTACCAATAGTATAAAAGTAGGAAACATATTTCCTAATCAGAAAAAGATTTTGATTCTGAATTAAATAATTAATTAATAAATTAATTAATTCTCTTTTAATCAAATAATAAAATAAAATAATATATTAGACTATAAAACTAGTCTTGCCGCCCACATCATATATATATGGGCTTAATATTATCTTCTTATTTTATTTAATCCATTAGACTTTAATTAAAAAGCCCACATGTGAACCGGACCCATTCTTACTAAAAGAAACAAGCCCATATGCCTTTCATTAATATATTAATATAATTGATCAGCCCATTAAATAAATAATGTGCAAATTATATTCTTAATATATTAAATGCAATTCTAGATGGACCCATAAATTGGTCCGGTAGAATATATCAAGTGATCCATGCAAGTCCGTGTGGATTGGGGATCTTGGCGGGCTATCTAAATTTAAGCTTCAATAGACATAACCTAATCACAATCAACAAATGATTCACTTAGGTCCGATCCATTAATTTTAACTCATTCCATTAAAGAGCTAAAATTGAACTCTTAAATAAAGATAGAATAAAAAGATGTTCCTCATTCATACCTTATGATTATTTAATTTGACAATTATAATATTAAACTATAAATGCTATAAGATTTGTTAAACCAGAAATCACTTTATTAATATGAAAAAGATTGTCAATTACAATATTACACTCTTGCTATTGAGCATAATTCTAACAATCTCCCACTTGCGCTATAGCAAATGTGTCATATCTCTCATGTCCATGTTCTCTAGATGCCCATCGAAACTCTTCTGAGGTAGAGCCTTTGTGGAGGGATCTGCTAGATTTTCTGCTGATGCGATTTTGGTAATCGTCACGTCACCCCTTTGAACAATCTCCCTTAAAAGATGATACTTTCTTTCAATGTGTTTTCCTCTCTTGTGACTTCTTGGTTCTTTCGAATTAGCCACTGCCCCACTGTTGTCACAGTAGATAGTGATCTGCTTATTCGCACTAGAAACCACTTCCAAGTCAATCAAGAATTGACGGAGCCAAACAGCCTCTTTGGCAGCCTCGCATGCAGCAACATACTCAACTTCCATGGTGGAATCAGCAATATAAGATTGCTTGATACTCCTCCATATGACTGCTCCTCCTCCAATAGTAAACACAGCTTCTGATGTGGATTTTCTAGAGTCAGAATCTGATTGGAAATCAGAATCTGTATACCTAACAGAAATTAAATCCCCTCCAGAGTATACAAGCATATTATCTCTCGTTCTCTTGAGATACTTGAAAATATGTTTGACTGTCGTCCAGTGATCAGGACCAGGTTTCGATTGAAACCTGCTAACTATGCCAACAGCAAAACAAATATCTGGTCTAGTGCAGAGCATTGCATACATGAGACTTCCAACTGTTGAGGCATATGGAACTGTACTAATGAATTGCTCTTCATGCTCATTCTTAGGAACTTGTTCCTTAGAAAGTTTGATTCCATGTTTGAAAAGTAACATACCTTTCTTGGAATCCTGCATGGAAAACCTAGACAAGATCTTGTCTATGTATGAAGCTTGGGATAATGCAATCGTTTTATTCTTTCTATCCCTTATTACTTGGATACCTAGAATAAAACTTGCTTCTCCTAAGTCCTTCATATCAAATTGTTTTGCTAACCATTCTTTTACTGATGTCAATACACCTACATCGTTTCCAATGAGTAGTATATCATCAACATAAAGAATCAGGAAAACCAACTTGTCGCCCTTAATCCTTTTGTATACACAAGGTTCATCAGGATTCTGAATAAATCCAAAACCTTTGACAGCTTGATCGAACCTTATGTTCCAGGATCTGGATGCTTGCTTTAATCCATATATGGATTTCTGCAACTTGCATACCTTTTCCATTTGGCCTTTTTCAATGAATCCTTCTGGTTGCATCATGTAGATGTTTTCGTCAAGACTTCCATTAAGGAAAGCTGTCTTGACGTCCATTTGCCAAATCTCTAGATCTAAAGATGCTACAATGGATAAGAGTATCCTAATGGATTTAAGCATGGCCACATGAGAGAAGGTTTCCTCGTAATTGATACCTTCTTTCTGTGTATACCCTTTAGCTACCAATCTAGCTTTAAAGGTTTCCACCTTTCCATCCATACCTCTTTTCCTCTTGTATACCCACTTGCACCCAATGGGTTTTATCCCTTTAGGCAAGTCTACAAGGGACCAGACTTTGTTATCGAACATGGATTCAATCTCAGATTGCATTGCTTTTTGCCAATGGCGACTATCAACATCCTCCATTGCTTCCTTATACGTGTAGGGATCATCGTCGTCCGGGAGATTCTCCACTGATTCTCCCAGACCGATGTATCTTTCAGGTTGTGTTCTAACCCTCCCACTACGACGAGGAATAGTAGGTTGTTGATTTTGTGTTGGATCGGAACTTACAATTAGGTTAGGTTATGTAACCTCTCGTGGAATTGTATCTCCTGACATCTCATTTAGGACAATTCTACTTCTAGGTACAAAATCATTCATATAGTCATTTTCCAGAAATTTAGCATTTGTCAAAACAAATACTTTAAGATCTGAAGGACTATAGAAATAATATCCTTTAGTTTCTTTTGGATACCCTACAAATATACATGTTTCCGAACGGGACTCCATCTTTTCTGTCTTTCCTTTTAACACATGCGCAGGACAACCAAATATCCTTAAGTGTTGTAAACTAGGCTTGCGCCCAGTCCACAACTCATGTGGTGTTTTAGGAACGGACTTAGATGGTACATCGTTTAGAATGTATATAGCAGTTTGTAAAGCATATCCCCAAAAAGAAATAGGAAGTGTTGAATAACTCAACATAGACCTAATCATATCCAAAAGAGTTATATTTCTCCTTTCTGCCACCCCATTCTGTTGAGGTGTTCTTGGTGCAGAAAACTGAGAAACTATCCCATTATCAATTAGATATTGCTAAAACTCACCAGATAGATATTCTTCACCACGATCAGATCTCAAGATTTTTATGTGTTTCTCAAGCTGATTTTCTACTTCAGCTTTGAATGCTTTGAACATGTCAAAAGCATCTGACTTATGTCGCATGAGATACACATAACCAAATCTCGAGTAATCATCTGTGAAGGTGATGAAGCACTCATATCCACCTCTAGCTTGAATGCTCATAGGACCACATACATCAGTGTGTATCAATCCTAAACATTCAGTGGCTCTTGCGCCTTTGGCCGAGAACGACCTTTTGGTCATCTTACCTTCCAAACAAGATTCACAAGGTGGTAGATCATCAACCTTTAAGTCACTTAAAGGTCCGTCACAAACCAATCTTTTAATCCTATTAAGGTTAATATGACCTAGGCGTAAATGCCATAGGTAGGTTTCATCTATTGATAATTTTACTCTTTTATGATTAGGTTCCATTATTTCTGTGTCCAACAAGTGAGAGATATTTTTATGCAAAAAGAATAAGCCGTTTTTCAATGTACCTTTGCAAATAAATTTGTTATTCTTACTAATAATAAAATCTTTATTAAAAGTAACCGAATATCCAAATTTATTCAAACAAGAAACTGAAATTAAATTTCTCTTGAATTGAGGTACATAATAAACGTCTATCAAATCTAAATGCCTAAAACAATCTAGATTAACTCTAATATCTCCCACTGCACTTGCAGACACTAACGTTCCGTTGCCCAAACGCAAGTTGATTTCATTCTTATTCAACTTTCTCCTTTCTTGGAACCCCTGCAAGGAATAACAAACATGATTTGTGGCTTCAAAGTCTATGATCCAAGAATCTGTAGAATCTGCCAGAAAACATGTTTCAAGATAATTAATATTACCTTGTTCCTTCTTGTTCTAGGACTTTGGGCAATTTCTTTTCCAATGTCCCTTTTCACCACAAAGGAAGCACTTCCCTTTGATCTTGGTTACTTTCTTGGTCTCCTTCTTGGTAGACCCAAGTTGCTTTTTCTTCTGTTGTTTCTTGACCTTCTGACGGGTCTTAATAGTAGCAACTTTACCAACCATATGAATCTGGGATTCATAGGTAGGAGTAGGTGGTTTAGGAGCAGACAGAATAAACTTATGTTTTTCAGCTTGCAGCAACAACCCAATTTTCCTTTTCCATGTGACATAATTATCTCCAGTTAAAGTATTATCTTTTAAGATATTCATTAGGGATGGGGTCATGATTTCTGAATATAACAAAACATATATAAGTAAATAATCATAATAAAGCACTTTTAAATATTTATCTTGAATTAAATAAATAACTCAATCATAAAAATTCAACGGTGATCCAACACCCATAAATGTTACGCCTCCTTTGGGAGTTCGCACCATTTACTAGTTAGATTAGGTCCCACCTAATTGTTAACATAACAACCAGCGTTTTTAATTTTAGCCTTGTAATTTTAATGATATCCAATTTTACTGACAAGAACTCTTGGGAGGATATCATTAAAATTACATTGAATGTGTTACCAAGATATCGACCCTCAATTTTCTCTCACGAAAATCCCTCCTTGGGGAGTAGATCTTGTTTGAGTCCATTGTCTAGTCTATCCTTGTAAGGAAGTATGTTGCTAAATTCCATTCATGGACACCCCTTGGGGGGATTACCAATAAATAATAAAGCTCAACTAACCTTGGAGGCCATAGGTGTTACAAAACACCTTCTCCCACTCAATTATTTAAGGCGTGTGATTAAATCCCATAGAATGATTTACCAAGTTATCTAGATATCAATTTAGATACCTAAATCATTCAATGCATGTTCATACCAAAAGAGATATATGAGTGGCACTCCTATTCTATATGACATGTTATCATACAATAACAAATATTGTAATATTTATGCAAAAAAAAAATAGCCACAATTTTGGTCCATCGTAGAAAAGCAAGTAAATTACAATTGTTTAGGAATACAAGATCTTCAAATGGCCATCAACTATACGCTCATCCCTCGGCTGGCCCCCATAGGCGTGCACACCCCACAACCCCACAAAGGGGCTGCCGTGCGCAGCCCATGAGAACATATAGGGCTGCCGTGCACAGCCCACCATGATATGGGCTTGCCATGCGCAGCCCAATCCACTCCTAGGGTGCGCACGGTGCTCGTTCTAGGTTCCGGTTGCTTCCTTTTCTTCATGTCTTCGAATCTTCAATACTCGAACATATTACAGCAGTATTTTTTTTTTTTAATTCACTGCAGTACTTTTTACAAAAAAAAAAAACTGAACTATAATAAAATAAAAAACTGCAGTAAAATTTAATACATAAAATACTGCACTATTTAATTATAATAAAAAATAAAAGAAAACCTAGCAACTACCAAGAAGGAATTATGGCGATGATAGACCACCCTTCTTGTTACAAATCCGAAACAAAAAATACATTGAAATTCTAGGACCAAAATCGAGCAACAACAATCCACATAAAAACATATATAAATCCATACATCCACATGTAATTATATATGCGAATACCTAGAGTGCCATCTCTTTCTAAACATGCATAATCACAATAAAAAGAAATAGATTCAGGTATATATACGTTAATTAATTAAAAGGGTTCAACCTAGGCTCTGATACCAATTGTAGGGAAAAATACCAGTCAACGCAGCGGAAGCGAGACTAAAAATAGTTTTAGTATATTTTAAAATTTTTCCTTTGATGAACCTTAACCCTTTAAATTAATTAAACATATATATAAACTAATAAAAGTATAATACCTTTTGTCGCGTGATCCGATTGACTTGCGTCGATGGTAATCCGGAAGATCTTCAATCCTAGCACGAACGTGAATCACCTAGAAGTGTGGTCTCCCTTTTCTTTGAATTGCGTACCTAAGGATGGATAAACAAAATCTCTTTTCTTGATTGTTAGTCACAATATAATCCAAGAAACTAGAAAGTATGTTCCGGTCACTTTTGAATTCACAATCGTTAAGATTGAAACTCACGTGAACCTAATTCGAAGTTGTGCACAAAGCCTTTTGATATTCAAGCTTACAAGTGCACTATCAAAATTAGAATTCTCTT
Source organism: Acer yangbiense (assembly GCA_008009225.1). Lineage (NCBI taxonomy): Eukaryota > Viridiplantae > Streptophyta > Magnoliopsida > Sapindales > Sapindaceae > Acer > Acer yangbiense. The sequence goes on from CM017772.1 coordinate 1,826,342, forward strand.
TCTCTTTTTCTCTCTTGGCTGAATTCCACACTTGTGTCTAGAGTTGGATTTATTTTCTTAGTGAAAAAACATAAATCTCTCAAGCAAGAATTATATTAACCAAAAAAAATTTGATCAATATAATACATATATATATATATATATATATATATATATATATATCTATATATATGCCGAATTCTCCTTGCCCAATCAAACATATATAGTGCACTAATTTTGCCCAATATATTATATGATGCGCATGATTTCTTCTTGCCTATATAAAATATATATTTTTTTTTTGCACCAATTGAACTTGCCTCAAATATATTATATATATATATATATATGACCGAATTCTTTGCTGAATATATTATCTATATCTTAGGAATTCTTCTTTCTTTTCTTACTAGGGTTGCCGAAATTCACTTGATAGGAAACCTAGGGTTGGCCGAATTCCTCACTTGAAGAGGATTTGTGCTTTACCCAAATTCCTATCAATCTTAGAATCATAACCCTAATCCAACTCTTTAGTGTTTAATCCTATTATGACTTTATAAAAAACTTCCTTATTTGACTAGATAAATAAATCTCTTATTTATCTACTTACCAAATAAAGTCTTTTATTTTCAGTATACTAATACCAATAGTATAACAGTAGGAAACATATTTCTTAATCAGAAAAAGATTTTGATTCTTAATTAAATAATTAATTAATTAATTAATTAATTCTCATTTAATCAAATAATAAAATAAAATAATATATTATACTATAAAACTAGTCTTGCCGCCCACATCATATATATATGGGCTTAATATTATCTTCTTATTTTATTTAATCCATTAGACTTTAATTAAAAAGCTCACATGTGAATCAGACCCATTCTTACTAAAAGAAACAAGCCCATATGTCTTTCATTAATATATTAATATAATTGATCAGCCCATTAAATAAATAATGTGCAAATTATATTCTTAATATATTAAATGCAATTCTAGATGGACCCATAAATTGGTCCGGTAGAATATATCAAGTGATCCATGCAAGTCCGTGTGGATTGGGGATCTTGGCGGGCTATCTAAATTTAAGCTTCAATAGACATAACCTAATCACAATCAACAAATGATTCACTTAGGTCCGATCCATTAATTTTAACTCATTCCACTAAAGAGCTAAAATTGAACTCTTAAATAAAGATAGAATAAGAAGATGTTCCTCATTCATACCTTAGACAATCATGTTGGAGATAGTGTATCCTCGTGATTAATATCAGTAATCGCCAAAAGTTCATAGACCGCCTATAACTCTCCAAGTTACCATATTTACTCATATGACCACGTTTTGAACTTGGATATTTTGACTTGTCCAGAAGCCATGTTTTCAATAGTCACTATCGAAAACTTAACGTTGAGATTTAATATCCAATTACCTCAAAACATCCATATGATGATATTATACTCATTTAATAAATGGAGCCACGATGTCCATATCTATAAATGAAGTCCTCTATCGATTAACAAATGAATATCACCAAACTATCGAGGATAGACTATGCTATATAATCGTACTCATTGATAACTCAAATAATATCACTTGCAACCATAAGTCCATCATTTATCTTAGGATTAAGATAGACTCTCCGATTGTCCTGATAATGAAAAGACTATTATCTATTGACGGTTCTAGATAAAGCTTTTCATTGTGATCCTGTTCAATGCACCCAGTGCACTATATTCTTTTACTCGAAGACACTCCGATGATTTTAGACTCATCATATCTCATTTGATCCCACTCAAATGCTAGCAAAAGAATTCTATAACTTTAACAAGATAAATGTGCCCAACCTTTAACTTAAGTTGTGAACATTATTCAAAACTAACTAAAGAATTGTGTCTACCTCATACATATCCAGATGTACGAACAATTCTTCTTTTCTCATAGTCTTTAGACCTTATGATTATTTAATTTGACAATTATAATATTAAACTATAAATGATATAAGATTTGTTAAACCAGAAATCACTTTATTAATATGAAAAAGATTGTCAATTACAATATTACACTCTTGCTATTGAGCATAATCCTAACACAAGAAGAATGTTTTATATGTTTTTAGAGGTGAGGCTATCACTAATGAGGCAGCTTGTATAGCCTCTAAAATCAGTGACAAAGGCATTCTTTGGCACATGAGACTTGACCATATGAGTAAGAGGGGTGTCCTAGAGTTGAGCAAAAGGGATCTCCTAAATGGAGATCAAGTTAGCAAGCTTGATTTCTGTGAGAACTGTATTATGGGAAAACAGCATAGAATAAGCTTTAGTATAGCTTAACACACCTCAAAACAGATCCTAGAGTATATGCATTCAGATTTATGGGGACCCTCAAAAGTCCCCACTCATGGAGGGAATAGATATTTTCTATCCCTCATTGATGAACACTCTAGGAAACTTTGGCTTTATCTTTTAAAGTCCAAAGATCAAGCTTTTGAAAGCTTCAAAGCTTGGAAGAGGTTGGTTGAAAACCAAACCTCTAAGAAACTTAAAATTCTAAGAACTGATAATGGGTTGGAATTTTGTAATGAAAATTTTAATAAATTTTGTGAAGAACATGGCATTGTTAGACATAGAACTGTGAGACATACTCCACAGCAGAATGGAGTGGCTAAAAGAATGAATAGGACTGTCCTTGAGAAAGTTAGAAGTCTGCTCATAGGGTCTGGTCTAAGCTAGAATTTTTGGGGGGAAGCAGTTGCCACGGCAGCCTATCTGATCAATAGATCTCCATCTACTGCCATAGCCCTAAAAACCCCTGAATAAATCTGGATAGGGAGGCCTCCTAGTCTAAAACACTTAAGAGTGTTTGGGTGTGCTGCCTATGCACACCAATCTGAAGGAAAATTAGAACCTAGGTCCTTAAAGGGAGTGTTTCTAGGTTATCCTTTAGGAGTTAAAGGTTATAGAGTTTGGTTGAGAGACCAAAAGGGGTTTAAGGTGATTATAAGTAGAGATGTGATTTTTGATGAGTTTAAAATGTCTTGTAAAATTCTAGACCAGCCCACAGAATTTAAAATAGATCCTTTAAAGGATGATGTCAATACAATTCAAGTGGAGGTTGGTAGCCCACCACATAGTCCAGAAATTATGGAAGAAAATCCCATTGAGGATGATAGGGCTGCCCATTCTCAGGTGATCGAAGGTCAAAATCAGCCAGAGGTTACTAATCCTCTAGCTGATTACGAGCTGGTTAGGGATAGGGTTAGGAGAATTAGCAAACCTAATAATAAGTTTTCATATGCTGATGTCGTTTCGTTTGCACTATGTACTGGCCAAGAACTGGAGAATTCTGAACCTAGGACTTATAATGAAGCTGTCAATTGTATTGACAAGCTAAAATGGCAGCAAGCCATGTTAGAAGAGATGGATTCTCTTAAGAAAAATCAGACCTGGTCCTTAGTTAGAAAACCTGAAAAATAGAAAGTTATAGCTTGTAGGTGGCTTTATAAGATTAAAGAAGGTGTAGAGCAGAATGACCCTGTTAGATATAAATCTAGATTAGTAGCTAAAGGGTTTACACAAAGGGAAGGAATAGACTATAATGAGATATTTTCCCCTGTTGTAAAATACAAAACCATTACGATCATTTTTGCCCTAGTTAGTTTCTACAACCTAGAATTGGAGCAATTAGATGTTAAGACAGCCTTTTTGCATGGAGACTTAGATGAAACCATCTATATGTCTCAACCGGAGGGATTTGAGTCCAAGACTAATCCCTCACATGTTTGTCTTCTTAAAAAAGTCTTTATATGAGCTGAAACAGGCCCCTAAACAATGATATAAAAGATTTGATTCATTTGTTACTAGCATAGGTTTTATTAAAAGTAAATATGATGCATGTTTTTATTTTGATAGTGATAATATCAATAATTCTGTCTATTTGCTTTTATATGTTGATGATATGCTCATTGCTAGTAAAAACATGTCTAGGATAAATGACTTAAAGAAGAAACTTAAATCTGAATTTGACATGAAGGATTTAGGTAATGCAAAAAGGATTTTAGGGATTGAAATAACTAGAAATAGAGCTGAGAATAAACTGTGCTTAAAACAATGCAATTATTTGTTAAAGCTTGTTGATAGATTTGCCATGAAAAACTGCAAACCTGTAAATGTGCCTTTGTCCCTTAGTTTTATCTTATCTGCTGCTTTATCACCTAGATCTATTGAGGAAAATAGATTTATGGAGTCAATCCATTATTCTAGTGCTGTTGGGTCTGTAATGTACTCTATGATCAGCACTAGGCCTGATTTAGCACAGGCCATTAGTGTGCTATCTAGGTACATGGCCAATCCCGGGAAAGGCCATTGGAATGCCATGAAATGGCTACTGAGATATATCAGCTCTACCACTTCTGTAGGGCTGATTTATGATTGCTCAAATTATGTTATTGACCTAGTAGGATATGTGGATTCTGATTATGCAAGTGACAGAGATAAGAGGAGGTCCACATCCTCTTATTTCTTCACCATTGCAGGTTATTGTGTCAACTGGAAAAGTCAGCTTTAGTCAGTTGTGGCTTTGTCCACAACAGAGGCCGAATATATTGCTATTACTGAGGCAATAAAGGAAGCAATTTGACTTCAAGGCCTCTTAGGAGAGATTAACTTTTTTGGTGGAAAGGCTGTTATTTACACTAACAGCCAAAGTGCATTGCATTTAGTTAAAAATCATGTGTTCCATGAGAGAACAAAGCATATAGAGGTCAAATATCATTTTATTAGAGACCAAGTCTCTAATGGTATTGTTCAGGTGGAAAAGGTATCCACTGATGATAACCCTGCTGACATGGGTACTAAAATTGTATCTTATAGTAAGTTTAAGCATTGCTTAAACCTACTTAAGATAGGTGATTATGGCTGATTGGTTTATTTTTTGTGTCTTGAGCCTTTCTTGCAGGAAAAACTCTCTTTACTATGTGATGGAGATAGCCTAAGGTGGAATTTGTAATGTTTTGGGTTAGCCCATCTCATTACATATTAGGCCCAACCAAGAAACCCATCAGAAGTCTGACCCGGAAGCCCAATTTCTAGAATCTTCTCAGCAGTGCTTTAGTCTGATATGTAGACAGCTTACACACTAATCAAAACGGTGCAGTTTTGATGTTGTTAGCTGATCACATGGAGCAATCCAACGTGGCAATCTCTGAGTGGCTTAATGAGATATCGGTGCTGAGTCAGAAGATAAGGTGTATAGAAAGAAAGAGATGAAGAGAGAGAAGCATCTGATTTCATTTGTTAAGGTTTTTATCTTTTGCTTTTTCTCTTATAACGCTAAAAAGCTCTCGGTTGTTCTTCTTCTTTTAATCTCTGTAACTTGGTGAATCCGAGTGTGGTATTTGTAATATTTGAGAGATTTGTGTGTGATAAGAGTAATCTGAGTGCTGGTTCATATTGTTGTAAGGGTCTGTGATAGCTTTGCTGATATGTGACAGATCGAGATTAACTTTAGGCTGATCTAGAGTTGTATTTTCAAATTTGGTGTCTGGTTGAGTATTCTGGGTTGTGTGAGAATTTCTTATGGTGTGTTCTTGGTTGTAAACGATCATATAGTGGAGAGAGTCTTGCTTGCAAGGCTCAACGTAGATGTAGGCTTCTTCATAGCCGAACCACGATAATTTCTGTGTGTTCTTTATAGTCTTTACTTTCATTCTTCTTTTGTATTTTGTCTCTTCCTTGATTTTATATTCTGATTCATTGACTCACTTCTCTGATGTTGCAAGTGGTTCTTGCTGTTGTAATAACATCAGAAAGTGTTGTTAGTGAATATGTTGAATATAATCTTGAGAAAGAGTTGCAAGGATAATGATCTCAGATCATGTCCTGTAGTGACAGTTATTGTTTTATATGCTGCACATCTCGTTTCTGTTGGTAATTGTTTTACTGCAGTTTATATAAGTAGATCTTATAGACTTGTTTAAGTGTTAACTGCAGGTGTTGAGGTTTTTGTTTAGGTTCTATAACCCAACAGTTGTTAACTATATTATTTTGTATATACACATATATTCATATAGAGGTTATTTAATATATTTATATATATCATATAGTTGTTAACTATATTATATATATACTCCCACGAGGCAATTCGGTCTAGAGAGAGGTTTGAGACAAGGAGACCCCCTCTTTTCTTTTCTTTTTAACATAGCAGTGGAAGGCTTGAGTGGGTTACTTCGTAAGGCTGCCGGTTTGGGTCTACTTAAAGGGGCGGTGTTTGGAGTGGATTCCATTAACGTTTCGCATCTTCAGTTCGCTGACGATACGATGCTTTTCATTCAACCCAAATTGGAGTTTTTGATGAATGCTAGGCGGATTTTGAGATGTTTTGAATTGGCATCAAGATTGAGGTTGAACTTCGGCAAAACTTGTGTGGTGAGGGTGGGAAAAGTTACAGGTCATGAGGAGAATTGGGCTGAGAAATTCAGGTGCGAGAAGGCTACTCTTCCTATCTCGTATCTTGGTCTCCCGTTGGGTGGTTGGCCGAGTTCGAAGATCTTTTGGGCGGAGTTGGTTAGGAGAATTGAAGGTCGTCTTGCTCCTTGGAAAAAGAAATTTCTTAACAAATGATGGAGGTTGGTTCTTATCAAATCCATAATGTCTAGTATCTCTATTTATTATATGTCTATATTTAAAATGCCAGTGAGTGTTGCTCGTAAGATTGAAGGTTTACAAAGGAATTTTTTTTGGGGTGATAGAGGGGAGAAAAAGAAAATTCATTCTATTAAATGGGAGGTGTTGTGTAAAAGTAAATCTAAGGGTGGTCTTGGGATAGGATCTATCCTTTTTAAGAATCAAGGTCTGCTTGCCAAGTGGGTGTGGAGGTTTGGGGTGGAGGATCTCCATCTATGGAAGAAAGTTGTTTGTGCTAAATACGGGATCTCTACGGACATTTTGCGTTGGAATTGGAACTGTGGTGCTAACTGTTCTGCTTTTGTTAAAGTTGTGTGCAGTTTGTTCAGGCAGGGAACCAAATCGGTGATGGTTTTGGAGGAGGGCTTGAGAGTGGTGGTGGGAAAGGGAGATAGAGGCAGGTTCTGGTCTAACATTTTGGTGGAAGGAACCCCTTTAAAGTTGGCTTTCCCTAGAATTTTTACTCTTACCATTAACAAGACAGGTTGCTTTAAGGAATTCTGGAAACTTAATGGTTCAGCCTGTGAGTGGGTGGTGGAGCTAAAAAGGCCTTTATTTGATTGGGAGGTGGAGTAATGGGGTTGTTTCAGAGGCTGCTTGGAAGGTGTTAAAATTAGGGACTCTCTTAATTTTTCGTTAGGCTGGTTTCATGATCCTAGATGGATCTTTTCCGTGAATTCTTTTTGGAAGAGTTTAGAAAAGGACCAAACAGGGGATGATGGGAATTTTGTTGGTGTTTGGAGAGGTGTATGTCCTCCCAAGGTTGAGTTGTTTACATGGTAACTCCTTCATGGTAGAGTGTTAGTAAGAGATATTTACATAAGTTTGGTATACAAATGGGTGCTAGCTTGGAGTGTCCTTTCTGTCAGGAGAAAGCTGAAACCATAGATCATCTGTTTCTCCATTGTAAATGGTCGTGGTCTTTGTGGTAGAGAGGTATGGCTTGGTGGGGGGTTGTTTGCTGCCCTTCTCATTCGGTTCTAGAGTGGTGGACTGGTTGGATGGGTTTTTGTGCAAAAAAGAAGTACAAGAGGGCGTGGAATTCTCTGTTTATTGCTATCGTTTGGACCATCTGTGAGTTTCGTAACAATAGGGTGTTCAAGGATGGGGACGCTGATATCTCTCAAGCGGAGGACATGGTCAGATTTAAAGTCACATGGTGGTTTAAAAATCTGGGCAGAGGTTCCTCGGAGCCTATTACTCATATGCTTTTGAATCTTATAGTCTGCTGCTCTAAGTCAAGGAAGTTGAAAGTTCCAACCTTTAAGGAATGGGTTCCTCCGTCTGCGGATGTGTTAAAGTTTAATGTTGATGGCTCGGCAAGGGGGGACCTTGGTTAGGCCGATATAGGAGGTGTCCTTCAGGACCAAAGGGGTAAGGTTTTGTGTACCTTTTCTGCTAGTGTTGGGGTTCAAGATGCTATTACAGCGGAAATTCTTACTATAGCCAGAGCGTGTGAGTTATGTCAATTTAAACCTAAGCTCGTAGGAAAGGCCGTTGTCATCATTAGCGACTCTAAGTTGGCTGTTTCGTGGATCAACGACAGTGGTTTAGGAAGTATTAAGCACGCCCAGGTTATCTCCGATATTCGTAGTAGTCTTCATAGTATCGGTAATGTTTCTGTTGTCTTTTGTAATAGGAAGTTCAACTCTTTTGCTGATTCCCTGGCTAAGAATGGTTCAAGTGTAGGAGGGGATGTTTTAGCGTGGAGTGATTTGTGATCCTTGTTTTGTATCGTTTGTTGCGGGTCTTTTTGTGCCCTGCTTGTTGTTTTTCTGGGTGCTTCTCTTGGTACTGTTCCTTTTGGGTTTTGCTCTGGTTGCCCTTGAATAAATTTGCTTTTAAAAAAAAAAAACTATATTATATATATACATATATTATTTTGTAACACAAGTTTCTTAGAAAGAGGTTAGTTGTTAACTTAATACTTTATAATTTTACGGTATAGATAGTGGTTCTATACTCCTACGAAACAAACAAAAAGTAATTGTTTTTCTTCTTTAAAAAATGATTGTTTTCAATTAAAAAAAAAACCAATAATAAAATTTGAAATAAACATATTTACATTCATTAAGAATTCATAAAATTAATTTTCTGCTCATTTAATACTTTATTGCATATGTGTAATTATATTTCGTTTAATTTTGAGTATGGAAAAGGGTTGGGTATCAAATTTCTCGACTATGAAGTTGTTAGTGAATGGGCTGGTTGGAGATTCGTGTTTCAGAGGTGAAGGAGGTGAAGGAGATTATTGGGCAAATGAAGGAGAAGTTACCAAGATTGGAAGGAGACTGAGGCGGGATGCCTAAGTAGGGAAGATAGAGACAAAGCCATGATATATGCAATTTTTTTTGTTCGATAAGACCATGAAATGAATTAATAAGTAAGACTTCTCATAAAATTTTGGATGAAAAATTGCATTTTGTAGTACAATAGAGAAAGTCTCTGGTGTTTTTTATTTTATTTATTTTTTTATTTTTTTAAAGTCTCATGTTTCATATATATAATATAAAATATAAATGTACTATTTTATTTGTTGAATGATCGAACTGCATTCAAGGGATGTGATACTAGCTATTTTTTATTTTTTATGTACAGTATTATTAGGGTTTTGGATAGAATGGGTGTATTATGGGTGTATTATGGGTATATAAAGTAAATTTGAATTTTTAATTATACATTTATGTCATCTAAATAATTGTATGTAAGGTTATTTTAGTATTAAAATTTTTTATTTATTAAAAGATGGGTGTAGCAAGAATTTTTTGGGTTACAATAGCCACCCGATTTTTATTAACAAAAGAAAAATAAAATGGAGTGTGAATATGATAGAATATAGATTGTCCAAAGCATTACTCTGTGATAAATGATTAAAATAGCAAAAGTTAGTAAACCACCATTCATAGGTTAAAAATTAAAGGTCTTGGAGAGCGTGGCTGTAGCGCGTATGTTGGGTGGATAGTTTGCTGGTTGTGCGGAGTGGGCTGGTTTTGTTTGTTTGTCTTGTTAGTCCTGTGTTGAGGTCTTGCGTGGTTTTGTGTTTTGTTGCTTTCTTTGGTTTGCGTTGCCTTGTCAAATTTCAGCAACAGGAGTGTTGTGGGTTTGTGCTGCCCCTGTCGCAGTTTTTTGATGTTGTTGGCTCGTGTGCTTTCGTTTCCCTCTGTTTTGGCGCTGCGTGGCTTTTGGCCTCTTGAATAATATTTGCTTTTTTTAAAAAAAAAAAAAAAGGTTAAAAATTAAAATCAACGAGTTAAATTTAATGGTTAACACCCAACTCGTATCTTCTTATATTTTTGACAAAATTATGCCTCATGTATTTATTAAACTCGAGTTTTTAGCAAAACTGAATTATGCATTATATATGTATTTAGGGCTCGTTTGGTATACTGCATTGGACTATATTATTATTCATACAAACTATGTTTAATGATGCACTATATTATATTAAGTTATTCCATACAACTTTATTATAATCTATTATATTATAAAAATATAATATGAAAAAAAGAAGTTAATAATTGTTCTAAAATATTCTTACCATAAATAAATCAATAAATATTTATATATAAAAAATCAATAAATATTTATTTTCATTTATACAAAAATTTAAATAAATAATACTTTTATAAATAAAATAAATATTTCTAATATAATCTTTAAATTATTTAAAAAAAAAATTAAGAACATAACTGCATAACATATAGTTTCATCAATATTTCACAATTGTTGAGAAGAAAGATAAAAGATTTTTTTTTTTTTTTTTTTTATAAAATACAATACAACATAATACCATCAAATATTATGTATTGACTAATACGGTTTTTACTATATTAGACAATTAAAATGTACTAAAATAATACAATACAGTGTTCACTACATTATATTATTTTAGCACATTTTAATTGGTTAATATAATACAATGCAGCCTACCAAACATGGTCTAAAGTCGGGGTATGTTTGGCAAAACTGAATTATGCATCATGATTTACGCAACGGAAAAAAGTTAAAAACGAATATATAGGGTTGTTTTTGGAATTTTAATTTTAATAGTCATTTATTATGCAAACTAGCAATTCTTCCTTGTATTCCGATCACATCACTACAAGAAAAAATGCCTATTTAGAATTTTGTCCCAATAGGAGGTCTATTGGGACGAAATAAATTTCATCCCAATAGACAGTCTACTGGGGACGAATTTTGTATTTCATCCCAATAGACTTGTCCTATTGGGACGAAATACAGAATTTGTCCTAATAGACTTCTATTGAGACAAATTTATTTCGTCCCAATAGGTTTTCTTTTAATTTAAAATTATAATAGTTAATAAATTTTGTTGACCTTTAGGGACGAATTTTTTTCGTCCTAACAGAATACCTATTGAGACGAATTTTTTTCGTCCCAATATGTTTTCTTTTTATTTAAAATTAATAAATTTTGTTGACCTTTAGGGACGAATTTGTTTCGTCCCAATAGGACATCTATTGGGACGAAATACATAATTCGTCCCAATAGGAAGTCTATTGGGACGAAATGTATTTCATAGGTTTTCTTTTTATTTAAAATTATAATGATTATTTAATTTTGTTGACCTTTAGGGACGAATTATCTTCGTCCCAATAGGATGTCTACTGGGACGAAATACATAATTTGTCCCAATAGACTGTCTATTGGGACAAATTATTTTTGTTCCAATAGGTTTTCTTTTTATTTAAAATTATAATAATTAATTAATTTTGTTGAAAATTCTTGATTTTTTTTTTGAAGTTTTTTCTTTAAAGATAGATTAATAATTAAATTACCATATAAATTAGAAAATGATACAATATGGATGATTTTGTTCGTCCAAAGTGGTTCTCTATCGAGATGAATTTTTTTTTTCCCAATAAGTTCTTTATAAGGATCAATAACTATTAGTCTTGAAAGGATTTATATTATTTTTAAAAAAGAAACTAAACCGTTGGAACCGGAACTGAACTTTTGGAACCGGAACTGGAACCGAAACCACTGGTTCCGAATCGAAAACCGAAAGTGGAAATGGTGGAAAATGTCACCTTTTAAAAGTGGTTTTGTAAGAAAGTCACCACTTTAATTAATAACTTAAGTTTAAAAGACATCTATTATGGTGAACGAACAAAAATGCCCTTACTTAATTTACACACATTCTCTTACTTTGAAGTTTTATTATTATTATTATTATTATTATTATTATTTCATCTTCTTCATAGAGGTCTGTTTAACAGACCTCCAATGGAGGTTGAACATCATTGGATAATTAGTTTAGTGGCGTTACGCAGATGCATTCGGGGGTCAAGCTCCCTGGTGAGCTCGCGGTAGTCGAGCTGCCCGGTCAGCTTGTGGAGGTGTGGGGGCAGCGCCCCCAGAGATTTTTTTGGTTTTGAATCTTCCATTGTTGAGCCTTTTCATTTTGTTCTTCGAGTCTTTTGTAAACCCGAATCGAAAATCGAAACCATTGGTTCCAAATCGAGAACCGGAACCCGAGTCATGTCTAATTCCGAGTATGATTAACGATTGACCCTTTGATTTGACAAAATAGTTTAACTAAATGTTATAATAAACGTTTTTTAATATCAATTTGTTTATCATATAAAAATAAAACTTAAATCAGTGGAATCAATCTAAAAAATAATTTTGATTGAAAAATAATCAATAAAAATTTAATAACAAGTAGAGGTTATATATATATATATTATGCTTTTATTATCACAATCAAAGTAACAACATGGTGGATAAGGCGCTTACATCATGAGTGTGCTAGGTTTGCTTTGCCAAGCAATCACAATTAAAATTGTGATTTCAGCATGGTAGGTGGGCGGGTCGTGGGCATGGGCGTGCTGGTGGGTGGGTCGTGGGTAAGGTGTCATTTGAAGGCAAAAAACCAATTTTTTTTTTTTTTTTTTTTTTTTATAATTTCGTCCCTACAGAGTATCTAAAGGGATGAAATATTTCGTCCCTACATGTTGTCAAAAGGGACGAAAATACAATTCGTCCCTAAAAATTGTCTACTGGAACGAATAATTTCGTCCCTATACATTATCAATTTAGACGAATAAAAATCGTCCCTATAGATAGTTTTAAGGGATGAATTTCAATTTTCGTCCCAAAAAAGCTATAGCGACCCGCCTGAGGCGACGGATTTTATGACGAATTTTATTCGCCCCAATAAACTTCTTGGGACGATTTTTGACCTATAGGGACGAAAAAAAATCGTCCCAATAGCCAATTTTTTTTGTAGTGCATAAACCCTAATAAACAATAAACCTGAAATCTCTTTTCATGGCAACCACTTCAAAATTAAACAAAAATATGTTGTTATTGTCGTCAAAGAGGACTTTCAAATCTCTATAATTTGGGGCAAACTCCAATTTCACCAATTCAACTTCAAGTGCACCAATCATCAACAATGTCGTAATCTCCATACATAAAAGTGTGGGGAAGTCAATATAAGCGTTGAAATAAATGAGCAACTACTGTGATACTGAAAGTATACCATACTGTATAGTATATCATCGTGATGAAAACTATGATGCCTGAGATGTGTATCTTGTAATTCATTTTCTTGCTAGCATCCTTATTCTACCCTAGTCATTATATATATATATATATATATTATTGAAAACAATTAGTAACTTTGAATAAAATAAAACTTACTTCTCTACATAAGGCCTAAATATCAATAACAATGAAACTAGCATCACCTAAAAAAAGGATTTAAACAATTCAGAACAACATTAACAACCAAATTACATGTTTCAAGGGCTTCCTTTTGAAACCAACAAATTGAAATCGTGAATATGTCAAGATGTTATTCTTTTGGTTTTTCTTACGTGTTTTTCTTTTGGTTTTCAGTTCTCTATGGTGATGGCTAACATTGAAATTTTGTATTGTGTAGCCAAGGTCTCTTGGCTCTATATGTTTGATTATTTGATTTTGTGATTTTTCACTAAAAGTCTTTATTCTTGTTCAGTGTGAATTTAGTTTATTTTGCTTTGTTAGGTGATCTTCGTTTATTTTTCATATGTGAATTGATTTCTGATCAGCTCTTTACATTTGTGGTTTTTTAGTTTTTATTTTTGGATATGAATTTGTCATTTCTTTTGCTTGTGTGTTGTTTGATTATTTCTTTTGCATCTCAATTTGGGTTTTCTAAATCTTTCGATCTAATCATGGAAACTATATTGAGGAAATGGGGCAAAATAGCACTTTTAAAACTTGGAGTTGTGCAACTATCACCACATTAATAAGTCTAGTTTTAATAGCACCAAAAAGGGAATTCAGACCAAAATGCCCCCACTTTTACTGTTGTCCACTTTCATTACTTTTGTCCACTATTCATTTTCATTTTCAATTTTCGTTTTCCCTCACTTTGGCAAACAGTGAACTCCTTTCTTCCAAGACACAGAGCATTCTTCCATCTTCACTTTTCAAGCACCATTCTTGACCAAAGTCAACCCAGGTTTCAGCTCAATCTTCCATTTTCAGTTTTCAACCAAAGTCGTTTCAGCTCAATCTTCCATTCTTGAAGAGTAATTTCAGCTCAACCAGGTTTCAGTTTTCAGCTCAATCTTCCATTCTTGAAGAGTAATTTCGTGCAGTAATTTCAGATTCAGACAAGGTAATTGGATTTTTGGAAGGTAAATTTGAAGAAACTCGTTCATTTGTTAGACAATTTTTTCAGTTTTGATCTTCAAGGTTGCACTTTGAATTTGTTAGATGTTGATGTTGAACTAATGCAATTTCTCCATTTTTAATTTCAGATCTTGACAAGCTATTTGGATTATTGGAAGAGTTGATAAGGTACATTTCCTCCATAAAGTATGAGATTAACTCGTGAATGACATTTTTGTTAGTTCTGGTTTGGAAACTTGCACTTTTAATTTGTTAGATGTTTATGTTGAACTGAAGCTAATTCTCCATTTCGATCTGATTACCTGGAATAGTGTCTGTTTTTCGAGACTTATTTGATTCTTTCGAGACTTAACGTTGTTATTTTCGGGGACATATTTTTATTCTATAATCGAGACTTATATAATGTTAGATACCTATATATATATTATCGAGACTTATTTATATATTATCGAGACTTATTTATACCTTTTTCGAGACTTATTTTTATCTATTTCGAGATTTAAATGGAAAAATTCCAGACTTACTGGGATGAATTAGTTTGACAGTAATTTTTTGACTAGTTTTCATATGGTTTTTTGATAGTGTTATTTTTTCCAGGACGATGGATCGTGTTAGAATATTAATATCATATAATGGACGATGGAATGAACTACCCGATGGAAGCCAGAGATATGTCGGCGCCGTTAATAAAGGTGTATATGTCCGGAAGAATTTGACATATAAAGAACTGTTGGGGGTTGTTGGAAGAATTTGACATATGGACGATGGAATGAACTACCCGATGGAACTTGATTTGCCTCCGTCTCCGAGAGGCCTAGTAAACAAAAATGTAAAAAATGCGGAACACAAGGTCACAATTCATGACGGTGTACGAATCCGGGCCCCAGTTCCAGCAGTACCATTCCAGATGCATACCGTCGGAAATGTAGTTTGTGCCATGTAGTCGGGCACAACAAAAAAACTTGCCTAAAGAAGGATGAAATCCTTGGATGATTGTAATGAATTTATTTTACTTTATCTCACTTTCTGGATGACTGTAATGCTTCCATTGTCATTAATCGTACTTTCTAGATGATATGTATTGACATCCACTTTATTATTTGTAAAAGCTAAATGACATTTCTTGGTTTGTAATTTGCATATGGATGGTTAGTAGGTGTTATGTTGCATTATAAAATTCATTATTGTAGGTGTAAAGGTTTCTAATACATAATATCATTTGTACCCAATATGTCTTGAAATTACCAAATAAGTCCCGAATATATTGTAATAAGTCTCGAAAGTACCTATTAAGTCTCGAAATAATTGTAATAAGTCTCGAATATTTTGAATAAGTTTCAAATATTGGATATCAAGTCCCGAATATAATAAATTCGAGACTTACTGACAACAAAACCATCCATAAAATAAATAAACCACTTTCCATTGATAATGGACCATTCAATTCCATTCATTCAAAAATATTCATTATAAACATAGTCAATCTATAGATGTCTATGTCAATTCTATCCAACATAACCATTCAAAAGTAATCAACATAATTGATCAACATCCGTCCGTAACCAAAAAATCCATCCGTTGTTAATGAACATGATAAATACATTCATACATCCATTCGTAATAAACAAAAAATCCATCCATTGTAATCGCATTCACTAGACCGAAACAATGGAGTTTGAAAAAACTTCCACAGCCATTTTCAGTTGCATATGAGGCATTTGGAAACCCCCCCCCCCCCCCCCAGTCATCTATGCCGGTAAGTACATCGTCTATTACTTGCAGAATTTCGATATGATTGTGGCGAGTAATTGTTCCATTATTCCATTCCGCCTCAGAAGTTTTCAGTAGCCTATTCAGATTCACCATCTGCAAACAAAACATATACACATCACATAACTACACATCACACAATAAGTATCGAACAGAAACAATTAAGTCTCGAATATACACCTGTAAGTCTTGAATACGAATGAATAAGTCTCGAATAATTATGATTAAGTCTCGATTATATTGAAATAAGTACCGATTATTCCTGAATAAGTCTTGAAACGTATGATAAGTCCCAAAACTAACACAAATCATACATTTTCTTCACTCACAGAATGTTTAAACTTTAAAGTTGACTACTTGATTGAATCAATGCCACACTAATACACACTCAGGAGAATCCAAACTTTTCCTAATTTGAATCCCATCTGTCAAATGCTCTGGTCACCATTTAATCTCAAAATTATCACAAATCAGCTCCACTAAACCACAGATTTCAACCCACAGAAACCCAAAATTAAATGCGAATAAGGAATCAAACACTAAACCCAAATGAATAAAATCTGTGAGAATTTGATAGAAGCTTTAAATAAAAAGACATTAATCGGTTATAAAGCATAAATATCAGCATAATTTTTCAACTGGGTTTAAATGTATATATAACAATAAGTCTCGAATATTCACAATTAAGTCTCGAATATATATATGTTTAGTCTCGAAAATATAAAATAAGTCTCGAATATAATGATATAAGTCTCGATAATTATGATTTAAGTCCTGAAAATAAGTTTTGCCACCATACTGATTTCTTTCTTTCTTTAGCATTAGCACATAGTCACATACACATCACATCTAACTGATTTCTTTCTTTCTTTAGCATCATCACATCTGTGGTTTTCAATGCAATACATGACACCAAAACCACCAACCTGTGTTCCATTCACATTAAAATCGAAATTGAGACACCAAAGACCAGACACAACCACTCCACTCAACAATGAAGCCCACTTGACTCAACAATGAAGCATAGTTCATGAACACTTTGGATAACAAATTAGACACATAATGACAATAGGATATAAAAATTATTTAAGAAAAGAATAAATAAATAAAGGGCTATATGGGAAATTTTGTAATAATTTAGAACAGTATCTGCATAACACAACGTGGCTAAATGGGAAAATTTGTGATTACGATATAGGTACATCCTGATGAGACTCTAATAAAGAGCACAGGAGGACATGTCATCTCCACTGCCAAAAGATATAGTACCAAATATGGGAAGAAACTACTCATGATTGCTTTAAAAACCAGAAAACAGTAAGGGAAGCAGTAATACTGTTAATCTTTTCAAATCACATAACAACTGCCACACTAACCAATTCTTCAACTTCTGTGTTTAATTAAACATCCATCTAACACAGCTTAAAGGGTAATGACTCACCTAACCAGATAAAAATTCAGGAAAAAGTTGAACAATTTGAAGTCAACTAGGGAAAATTTCGTTCTTATAAAGGATCAACTTTATCCTAGTACACTAACAGCATCAAGCAACCACTCACAATAAGAGAATCTTCAAATCCTTGAGAGCATTTCAGACAACACATAATAGGAGAAGAAAAGATAAGAGACAACCTATAAAGATTAGAAATCAGAACAAGCATTCATATAGAACTTCAAACAAAGATGTGTATGTGAATTTAATGTCTAGCTAACTCCTCAATTGTAAAAGCTACAACATGTTCACAAACATCAACCACCATTCTTATTCAAATAACAACATTTTAAATTCATAAAAAACTGAAT
This sequence comes from Acer yangbiense, assembly GCA_008009225.1. NCBI lineage: Eukaryota > Viridiplantae > Streptophyta > Magnoliopsida > Sapindales > Sapindaceae > Acer > Acer yangbiense. The sequence continues at coordinate 1,844,222 of CM017772.1, forward strand.
GGAAATCAACCGATAAGTGTTTAAATTTATGAAAATCAACAATATCAAATTTCAAAACAAAACCCAAACGAAAATACCTCAAATAGATTGACAAGAATTGTGTTCGATTGACGAGATCGGTGTTAGACGACTCGCCGGAGTCGTGGGGCTGCCGTCGAAGTCCTCGCTGTCGCCGGTGCCGTCGAAGACCTTGCCGTTGTGGCCGGTGCCGTCGAAGACCTCAGGGCTGAAGCTGGTGCCATCGAACTACTTGGCTGCTTGCAGATCTCGCCGTCAATGGTGGGGCTTCAACTTTGTCTTTTTTACTTCAGCTGGTGGGGCTTCAACTTTGTCTTTCCTACTTTAGAGTCAACGGGTAACAACTGATGAGATAAAATCAATAGTTAAAAGTAAATAAAAAAATCAAGAATAAAATACTAATATGAGGGTATTTTGGTCCGGACACATATTTTAGTGCTATTTAAACAACACTTATTAATGTAGTGCTACTTGCACAACACCACCCCTAAAAAGTGCTATTTAATTTTTTAACCCAACTATATTTAAGGCCTCTTGCCAAATTTGATTTCAGATTTATTAGATCTTTTCATTTTCTTCGTTCTCTTGATTTACATTTAGGAGGATTATGTATTTCATTCCTATTTTGAAATTTGATTTGATTCAGCAATTTTGTGAAGTGTAACAATATAATATAAGGGCATCTTGGTATTTCTAATTGTTATAGTAATGGTACTTTTGTCTTTTTCACGTTCAAACTAAGTCAACGATTAAATCTAATGAAACTGCGCTAATGGTAAGGTAGGTCAAAAGTTGCTTCCTTCAAATCAAGCACCAAATCTCAGGTAGGTCAAAAGTTGCTTCCTTCAAACCAAGAACCAAATCTCAGAGGTTTTAGTAATTTGTTCATTTTCCCAACTTAATGTAATTAGCTCTAGGTAATTATTTTTTCTTAGCATTTCAATTCCTCACTGTCTATAAATCTTCCTTTAGTTTTATAATCTATTTGCAACTCTTTTTACACCGTGGGATTATTTTTTTCATTTTATATGTTAACTCATCACCAATCTATCTAGCTCATATATGGTTATCTTTCAGGGTAAATGGGTAATATTCTATGGGAAAGTGATGGAATGAAATTTTTCTCGAAACTTTTATATAAAGAACGAACAAAATTCGATAAAGAAAGACTTGGTATATTTAAGAAATGTGAATACGGAAGACATAACCAATCGTATACAAGTTGATGAATTCAAAAATACGTATACGGTGGTAAGGTCAAATCTTAAACCTTTGATTTCTAAGATATTATGATTGATCACATTTGTGGTCAATTTAGGAGTTGACCAAAAATGTGACCAAAAATCTTAAACCCTACACCTTTAATAACTATGGATAAGTCATAGTCGTTAGGAGTTACGGGCATGACTTTATTACCAAATAATTTTTTTTATTTTTTTAATTATTTGTTTCTATGAAACTTATTTATTTCTAGGTGACACTCTTGGTGGCTTTCGGCCGAAGGCATAAATTGCCAACCATATGCAATAGGGGAGATCTAGATTGGGTCTTGAAGAAACTCAAGTCATCACTAAAGGTAATAATTTTGTCAATACTCATGTATGAGAGATATATATATAAATATATCTTTTTAATATATATATATACACGGAAATTATCCTATCAGTGCATTCTGATAGAATTATATAAGGATATTGAATGTGAGCCACTTGTTTTACATATTTTGACTTGGTATGTATGCACTTGTCAAATCACTGTTATAAATTAGTGGCTCACATTCAATATCCTGATAAAGTTATATCAGTGCATTCTGGTAGGATCGGGACCGTATATATATATATATATATATATATGTATCATTTGTAATTAACAGAGGCAGACCCACCTTTAGGTCAGGTGGGACCTGTGCCCTACCTCAATTTTTAAAAGAAAATTGATTTTCTTTATATATAAAAGTTCACACTTACTGTAAATGTTAACTCATAGCCTAGCTGGTAATGTTTTCTTCTTCTATATCAATGTGAGCGGTTCTACTTCCACCAATTATTGTATTAAATATTTTTTTCTTTAATTTAATTTAATTCTATAATTTTAATACTTATTTTTTATGTCTTTTTTTATTTTACCGTCTTTTCCAATTCCTTTATGAAATTGTCATCTTCTTCTAAAACAAAATAATTCACTTTCTCTTTTTCTAAGTTGACAACTTCTTAATTACCTTTAATTTGTGACCACTTAATTTAATTTAATTTTATATTAAATTATATATTATTATTTTGAACTTTTATTATTTCTAATAATTTAGTGTGACATACCTAACACATCCAATCAATAAACCCTAAAATCCCAAATGTTAATTTACTGTATTAAAATAGTCCATCTATTATTATGATTCATTTGATTTTATCCTTAGTATTTTTATTTATTTTATAATTTTAATATTTTCAAAATCAATAAATCAATAATTTATCAATAATTAGAAAAAAAAAATTGTTTAGTAATATTTATCAATCAATCATTTTTGGATAAATTTAAAGTGAATTCATTATGAACACAAAAATAAAAAATAAAAAAAAATTCTTATTATAAAATTAGAATGTAATTTATTATTTTTTAGAATAAATATTGTAATTTTTAATTGTTTTTGTTGTTTTTCTTGTGATTTTGTTTTTGTAATATCCTATTTTTTGTTTTTTTAATGTAAGATTATTTAGTTCATTTTAAATAAGTGTTCTATTTGTTTCATTTTATCTAAACTTCGTTATATTATCAATTTTTCTATATATATATAACTCATTTTACTATTACCTTAATTTTTCAATATTTTTTATAATATTGCTATTTTATTAAAGTGTCCCACCTGATTAAAATTTCTGAGTCCACCACTGGTACTTAGTATTCATGCAGGGTGTTGATCTAGTGTGGGTACCCCGGAAAGGCAATGAGATCATGTCTCTCGAGCAACTTAAAAAAAATTATCCACGGCTAAGACCGTTTAACTCAACTAACTACTCTTTGACATTAGACAAATTAATTAAGGGTGTGTGTGGGATTTGATGTAGTTTGGGGAATAATTACCAATCTCATAAGCTTGAAAAGGTAGGAATCCGTAGGATATTTAGGGCCTGTCCTGCAGGCATTTTTCGGTCTGTTTTCGTTTTTCTTTTCCAAAAATGATTTTGAATTCACGTTCGGTAACCGTTTTTCATTTTATTTTCAAAAGACAAAAACAAAATGAAAAAAAAAAAAAAAAAACCAATGTTAAAAGTGGAAAATTTGAAAAAGGAAAAAGAAAAAAAAGAAGATGCTTTATTTGTTTTTCAAAAAAATTAACAATATAAAATTTTTTTTTCTCTTTTTCTCTTCAACGTTAATCTTTGTCTCCTCCTTCTTTCTTCTTCTTCTTCCTTCAACAGATCTTCTCCTTTTTTTTCTCTTCTTCTTCTCATCATCTTCTTCATCTTCTTGCCACCGATCTTCTTCCGATCTACTTTTAATCGCCGATTAGCTCCTCCAAACACGGATCGACCCACGATCTCCTCTTCTTCTGATCCGCTGCTTCTTCTTCTTCTCCTATCCTCTTCCTCTTCTACATATCCGATCTTCTTCCTTTCTTCTTCTCCGATCTGGTTTCCTTTCTTTTTCTTTTTCTTTTTAAATTTGTTTTTATATATTTATTAAAATAATACTTATTTATAATTTAAGAGTTTAGTTTTGATTAATTGATTCTTTGATTCTTTTTTGGAAGTAATTTGTGATGTGTTACTTGTGTTTAATTTATAAATTACAATACAAAAAGTATATTGTTTAATTATTTAATCAATTTGTTTATAATTGAAATAATATTAAACAAAATGTAAAAATTGATATTTCAATTTTTGATAGTACTCAGATAACCTACTAGACGCGTTTTTCCCGTTTTCATTTTCAAAATACAAATTTCAGTACATGCTACCAGACGCGTTTTCGAATTTCGAAACTGAAACCAAAAACACTGTTTTCATTTTCATTTTTCTTTTCGAAAAACAGTCAACAAAAAACGCTTACAGGACAGCCCCTTAATTTTTGACTTAAATATGAACATGACGTTGCAAAGTATACTTCGGTCGGAGTTAGTTTAGGGTAGTTTCTATAATTTTGTGAGAAAATATATATTTGTTAGAGACATGTTAATTGTTTTTTTGTTCAAGTGACAGTCTTATTAATGTTTTTTTTTTTTTTTTTCTTTTTTCTCATTTTTTCACTTGCGTATATATATGCACTTTCAAGCAAAAGATTCATTTACATGCAATTAGTCCTAAACTCAAAATTGTTTGTGCAATTTCCCCTTATTTATTGGTACAATTAAAAAGTCAATTTTTCCCTCCTGATGTAAGCACAATAGCTAGTGTAGGCGGTTAAATCTATAATAAATAGGAACAGACACCAACAATTCGTTGCGACCCTTAGAAATCTTTTTGGATTTGGAGATATGTTAGTGCTACTTTTCTTCCATGTTTTTCTTTTGGTTTTCAATTCTCTATGGTGATTTAACTGTCTACACTAGCTTGGAAGGCAAAAATTTGGTCCTAACCTGTCTTTGTGACCCAAAACAGTTGGTAGTAATATTATTTGAATTGTATTAGCAAACTAGAGAAGCAACAATATACATCATCGCAAAAAACAAGATCGACAATGTTATGTAACCGTTAAATTTTAAAATTATAAAGATTAATTCTATAGGTAAGGGCAAAAATACTCAAGATCATTATTCAAATCTAATACCACTACCAGTCTACCACTACACCCCAAAAGCATGATCAAAGAAACATAGAGATTTTCCCACCATCAAAGCAAGATCAAAGAAACATAAAGATATCTGAAATGAAATAATTGAGTCCACTCTAAAGTAGAAACAAGCAAAAATTAAATGTAATTATAAAAATCAAATAATACCCAAATTTCAATTCAACAAAAACAATAAGCTGAGGGCAACAACACAATCAACAATCATCCATCTGCATATTTTTACTTGCTGCTAAATCATTTCCTTGCTGTTCTTCTAGTAGTTCTTCATTTTTGTTCACTTTCCACAAAAGGTTACACAACATCAACACAATCGCTATTATGGTAGCTATGAAAATCACAAGCAATGTGATTCCTCCAATAATCATTGTCTTCTTCCAATATAGTTTAATACCATTATAAATGACAATAAGCTTGTTTTTCATATTAGTTATAGGCATAAATTTAGGACTAAAAATTGCAATAATTGGGACCAAAATCTCCCACAACCAAGTCTAAGTGTGTGTTTCTGGAGGTTTAGTGGGAAGATTTCGTTGAGGGGCACCGACTAGAAAAGTAAAAAAGGTTCTATCATACATAGCTCGAAGGATTAGTCACCGTTGTTTGAGTGGGAAAATAACAAAAGTGTGGGGAAGTCTAAATAAGCATTGAAATAAACGAGTAAGTGTGATATTGAAAGTATACCACATAGCATATCATCGTGATGAAAACTATGGTGCCCGACATGTGTATCTTGTAATTCACTTTCTTGCTAGCATCCTCATTCTCCCCCTGTCATTATATATATATGTTATTCTTTGAATATGTTTAAAGACTTCGTTTCTATGGGTGTCTTTTTCGAGACAAGTCAATGTGAGAGTCATGGTTATTTAACGATTTATAGTTATTAATTCTCTAAGTATAATTGCTAGTTTCATATGACCATGGTTACTTGGAAGATGAAAATTTGCTCCCAAAAATTTACATTTTGAACGTGGTTTGGATTGGCCGATGCCTTCCTAATCTAGTGTTCAGAAAAATTGAATACTTGCTTGAGCTTGACCATTTATCTAGTTAGGTTTTACATTAGATGTTTGAAGAAAACTAGTATTTGGAGGAAAGTTGGATTTCAATCCAACATAGGAAATATTGATGTAGAATTAAATCATTAATACAATAACTACCAAGAGATATATGGTAATTAGAGAATGGTTACCTTGATAGTACTTCAATTTTATTAGCAAACTAGAGAAGCAACACTATACATCATCAAAGCAAGATCAAAGAAACACAAAGATTTTCCCACCATCAAAGCAAGATCAAAGAAATACAAAGATATTTGAAATGAAACAATTTAGTCAACTCTATAGTAGAAAAAAGCAAATTTTAAATGTAATTATAAAAATCCAATAATTAGTGGTGGCAAATTGGATGGCCCGGCCTGGCCATGCTAGGCCCTTAACAGGCCGAGCCCAAAAAAGCCTGATGCGAAAACAGGTCGGGTCAGGCCCGGCCTGTTAAGGTTAGGGAGGCCTAGCCTCGGTCTTTGGCTTGGTGGCCACAGGCCGGCCCATATAAGGTTTTTTTTTTTTAATACCACTACCACTACACCCCAAAAGCAATATCAAAGAAACACAGAGATTTTCCCACCATCAAAGCAAGATCAAAGAAATATAAAGATATCTTAAATGAAACAATTTAGTCAACTCTATAGTAGAAACAAGCAAATATTAAATGTAATTATAAAAATTCAATAATTAATGGTGGCAAATTGGACGGCCCAGCCTGGCCGTGCCAAGCCCTTAACAGGCCGAGCCCAAAAAAGCCTGATGCGAAAACAAATCAGGCCGGACCTAGCCTATTAAGGACTTAAGGCTAGGGAGGCCTAGCCTCGGCCTTTGGCCTGGTGGCCACAGGCCGGCCCATATAAGGTTTTTTTTTTTTTATTTTTTTTTTTTTATTTTTTTTTGTAAAAAGGTCTTTTGTGAGTTTTGAACCAAGGTTACGATGAAGGAGTTGAATGACTTAACCACTTCACTTAGGCCTGGTGGCCACAGGCCGGCCCATATAAGGTTTTTTTTTTTTAATTTTTTTTTTTTTTTTTTTTTGTAAAAAGGTCTTTTGTGAGTTTTGAACCAAGGTTACGATGAAGGAGTTGAATGACTTAACCACTTCACTACAAACTCAACTATGCTATATATATATATATATATATATATATATAGTGTTTAATAATTTTTTTAATTTTTTTCTTTTGTAAAATTGGTATTGGTGGGAATAGAACCATGGACCAGGGTTGTTAAGGAAAAGTTGTGAGCCTTAACCTATTCACTACAAGTTTATCTTTGAATATTTATGCATATATTAATATATATTGTTTAATTAGTTTTATTTTTTAAAAAAAGTTAGCAGGCCCACAAGCCTATAGGCTTCACTCTTGCGGTCTTGCCTGGGCCTGTTTGGTACTAGGCCTTGGCCTGGCCTATTTCTTTGCCAGGTGGGGCTAGGCCCACCTGTCACGGGATCGGGCCGGCCCGCCTGGGTCCATTTTGCCACCACTACAAATAATACCCAAATTTCAATTCAACAAAAAACGGTTAGTTGAGGGCAGCAACACAATCAAAAATCGTCCATCTGCATATTTTTCCTTGTTGCTCAATCATTTCCTTGCTGCTCTTCTAGTAGTTCTTCAATTTTGTTCACTTTCCACAAAAGGTTACACAACATTAGAACAATCGCTATTATGGTAGCTATGAAAATCACAAGCAATGTGATTCCTCCAATAATCATTATCTTCTTCTAGTATAGTTAAACTCGATGACATAATTAATACCATTATAAATGACAATAAACTTGTTTTTCATATTAGTTATAGGCATAAATTTAGGACTAAAAATTGCAATAATTGGGACCAAAAACTCCCACAACCTAGCCCAAGTGTGTGTTTCTGGAGGTCTAGTGGGCAGATTTTGTTAAGGGGCACCAACCGAAAAAGTAAAAAAGGTTATATCATACATAGCTCGAAGGATTAGTCACCGTTGTTTGAGTGGGAAAATAACAAAAGTGTGGGGAAGTCTAAATAAGCATTGAAATAAACGAATAAGTGTGATACTGAAAGTATACCATATCGCATGTCATATCATCGTTATGAAAACTATGGTGCCCGACAAGTGTATCTTGTAATTTACTTTCTTGCTAGCATCCTCATTCTCTCCTTGTCATTATATATATATCATTCAAAACAATTAGTAACTTCGAATGGAATAAAACTTACTTCTCTACATAAGGCCTAGATACTAATAACAATGAAACTAGCATCACCTAGAAAAAGGATTCAAACAATTCAGAACATATGCTACATGCTACGGAGGAATCATCAACATTAACAACCAAATTACATGCTACAAGGGCATCCTTTTGAAACCAACAAATTGGAATCGTAAATATGTCAAGATGTTATTCTTATGGTTTTTCTTGCATGTTTTTCTTTTGGTTTTCAGTTCTCTATGGTGATGGCTAACACTGAAATCGTGAATATGTCAAGATGTTATTCTTTGAATATGTTTAAAGACTTCGTTCTTGATGTAGAACAAGTAGCTGACTTGTTCATGTTGAAGAGGGAACATCCAAAATTCAAAGGAACTTGAATTTTCAATCCTACTAGTCCGGGCGTCGGAGTTGGAATGACGTGAAACTTTCACGGTTGATGCGTTTCGGCGATACCTTTCAAGATCACCAGCTTTGCTTGTATGGCATACCCTTTTTTAGTCAAATTCCGTCGTTTAGGCCCCGAAAAGTCCGTTTTTGCCGTTTTAGGAAAGTTTCGTTTTGCAATAAGTTGAGTTTGAAATTCCGGAATTGACTTCCGTTAACTCCCGGATGCTTAGAATCTTTAGTGGTTTTAATTTCCATAATTTTCTCAATTTTTCCATTTTTGGTAATTTTTAGTTTTTAGTCCCGTTTCTTGTCCAACAAGGATTAGGGTTAGGGTTTTCGCTTTAAATATGCTTGTAAGCCTTTTGGCCGAATTATTCAATTTTTCAATAAAATATCAGAGTTTGTTTTGAGAGTTTCTCTCGTTTTCTGGTGGATTCCAGAGTTTATCAAGAATATTGACGTTGGTCGTATTCTTTTATTATTTCCGCTACGACAGTTCCTATGTGTGTCATTTTCGAGACAAGTCAATGTGAGAACCATGGTTCTCTAGCGATTCATAGTTATTGATTCTCTAAGTATAATTGCTAGTTTCATATGACCATGGTTACTTGGAAGGCGAAAATTTGCTCCCAAAAATTTAAATTTTAAAAGTGGTTTGGATTGGCCGATGTCTTCCTAATTTAGTGTTCAGAAAAATTGAATACTTGCTTGAGCTTGACCATTTATCTAGTTAGGTTTTACATTAGATGTTTGAAGAAAACCGGTCTTTGGAGGAAAGTTGGATTTCAATCCAACATAGGAAATATTGATGTAGAATCAATACAATAACTACCAAAAGATAGGGAATTAGAGAATGGTTTAATTTTTTATTGTCCTAACTTGTCTTTAATTTTTACATTTGGTAGTAATATTACTTGAATTGTATTAGCAAACTAGAGGAGCAACACTATACATCATCGCCAAAAACAAAATCGATAATGTTACGTAACCGTTAAATTTTAAAATTTTATAGCTTAATCTTATAGGTAAGGGCATAAAATCACAAGATCATTATTAAAATCTAATACAACTACCGCTACACCCCAAAAGCAAGATCAAAGAAACACAGAGATTTTCCCACCATCAAAGCAAGATCAAAGAAATACAAAGATATCTGAAATGAAACAATTGAGTCAACTCTAAAGTAGAAACAAGCAAATATTAAATGTAATTATAAAAATCCAATAATACCCAAATTTCAATTCAACAAAAAATGGTTAGTTAAGGGCAGCAACACAATCAACAATCGTCCACCTGCATATTTTTCCTTGCTGCTCAATCATTTCCTTGATGCTCTTCTAGTAGTTTTTCAATTTTTTTCACTTTCCACAAAAGGTTACACAACATCAGCACAATCGCTATTATGGTCGCTATGAAAATCACAAGCAATGTGATTCCTCCAATAATCATTATCTTCTTCTAGTATAGTTAAACTCGATGACATAATTAATACCATTATAAATGGCAATAAGCTTGTTTTTCATATTAGTTATAGGCATAAATTTAGGACTAAAAATTACAATATTTGGGAACAAAAACTCCCACAACCAAGTCCAAGTGTGTGTTTCTGGAGGTTTAGTGGAAAGATTTTGTTGAGGGGGGTTCTATCATACATAGCTCGAAGGATTAGTAGCCGTTGTTTGAGTGGGGAAATAACAAAAGTGTGGAGAAGTCTAAATAAGCATTGAAATAAACGAGTAAGTGTGATACTGAAAGTACACCATATCGCATATCATATCATCGTTATGAAAACTATGGTGCCCGACAAGTGTATCTTGTAATTTACTTTCTTGCTAGCATCCTCATTCTCTCCTTGTCATTATATATATATATAGCATTCAAAACAATTAGTAACTTTGAATAGAATAAAACTTACTTCTCTACATAAGGCCTAGATACCAATAACAATGAAACTAGCATAACCTAAAAAAAGGATTCAAACAATTATGAACATATGCTACATGCTACGGAGGAATCATCATCATTAACGACCAAATTACATGCGACAGGGGCTTCCTTTTGAAACCAACAATTGAAATCGTGAAACGAAAGAGTCAATTTTAGTCTTTAGTATTCAAAATCTAAAATGCAATGACAACATTGAAAAGCACAACATTACAATTTGAATTGTAGTATAATATTTATTTATAATGTAACAAAAATGGTAACTGCATCGATCTCACTACAGTATTGTAGTAGAAGAAAAGCATATTAGCTTTGTTGAGATGTATGTTTGTTCCCGATGCAGATAATGAATTAAGATTTGGTTGTCTAATCTTTTTGTTCAGATGATTAAAATGGATCCCATTTGAAGTTTACATTAGAATGGCATGATTTTTGTTTTGTTTTTAGATTTTTTTTGGTTATACATAACGTGGCTCTAGAAGAAGTCAATGAAAAAAATATGATACCCTTTTATATGACTTTATTAGTTTTCTTTTATCCTTTTTAGCAGGCTGTCTCCAGATATTTTGAGGCCCCATAAATTTAATGATATTAACAAAAATCGGGGCCCATATAAAAATTATTATCATTAGCATAAAAAAAAAATTAAATAAATAATTCTTCATTTACCAAATACAATGTAATCCACATAAGTTAAAATAAAAAAGATTTATCATATCTAATAACATAAAAACAAAACATTGTTTAAATTTCTATTTTTCTTGCTTCCTGAAGTGTAAATTTACTACTATATTACTACCATCAAAATTTTCTATTCGTTTAGAACTTTAGCCTTTAGGCCATTGTTGTTGTTTTTAATTAATTTGTTGTTTGTTTTTGTTTTAAATAGTGTAATCTTAGAAATCAGAGTCACACATATATTGTGCCTTTGAAGTTTATTTTTGATTAATTGAATTATTTCATTGGGCTTTGATTTGAAAAGAAAAATAAATATAAAAAAACAGTAAAAAGTTTGGAATTGGGCCCTGTTTAAACTTAAATAAATTAGATACTGAGGCCCCTGATTTTATAAAAGAAGAAGAAGTAAATTGGGCCAATTGTGGGCCCCAGTAAATGGCTAGGTTTACTGCCCCCATGGGCCGGCCCTTAGAATGGCCACAATTACTAGAACCATACTTGACTTTATTGGTTGTTGATAAAGTGGTTATGGAAACCAATCACATCTTAACCATACATTCATTACAATGTTTATGTGTCATGAGATTAGGAGGGGTCAGAAAAATGATCAGATCAGCAGAGGATCTAAATTCATAAATGTCATGTTACTAATTTTCAGATATTTGAATTCATACATTGTAAACAAAAAAAAAACAAAAAAATGTCATGAAAATTTATTAATTCATTACTCTTTAGACTTCAATTCATTGCCAGACTTGTTGATTTTCAAACAATTAAACAAACTCAAACTTAGTATGGGTACAAAAATATCGATTACCAATATTTAGGGATGGCAATGGAGCGGATCGGGGATGGATACCCCATTATCCGTTTGAGATATATATATATATATATATATATATATATATATATATATATATATCACCATCATCATATCCATCCTCATTTATAAGTAAGCGGATTATCCATCAACGTATCCATTTGAGATATACATTCTCATCCCGTATCCATCCCCATTTATAAGTAAACAGGGAGGATTCAGGAAATTCCCAAATTGAGGTAGAGATATCCATCACCGTTTTGCCTATCCTCGTATTCGATGAAAAAAATACAAATTGTTATACTTTATATGAGAAAAATATAACTGACATCTATAACGATACATTTTTTTTTTTTTTTGAAAGACTATAACGATACATTTTTATGCTATATAAAGAGAGAAACAATGTTTAAAGATATTTCAAAAATATATATTAAATTAAATATTTTAGATAAATCCACCAATTATTGTACCGTAAAACTTAAACATAGAAATTGCTTCGGTATTGTTGTAGAAAATGTGCAAACCAGAGTCATGTAAATCACAATCACACACGCAGATAATTACAACAAAAAGAAGAAAAAGAAATGACACAAGAAATTTTACGTGGTTTAGTAAAATCCTATGTCAACAAAGTGCACATACACTCAATCCACTATTAGAGTTGATTACAATCTCTCTGTCTCTCTCTTTCAATCTCTTTACAAGTTGCTCTCAACATCTCTTACTATTTTCTACACATCCCTAAACATAGGGAAATAATAGTATTTATATGGGAGTATATGGGTAAGCCAAAATCCTAAAGGAGTCATTTTCTTCCCACACAAGATTTCCTTTTCAAAACAACATGATGGTGCATTTGTGATTGTGGCAGCCCAATTCTCCAAAAAATTTTAACACTAGCCGACATCTCTCTTTACTTCTTTCGACCCATTTTGAATCAAATATAATCTCTCTTTACTATTTCTCCATTTTCATTTGTTTTTCCTTTTCTTAATTTGTATATGATCATAAATCATAATAAAGTTATGAATTTCTATTCATGATCTATAACTATAAGAAACTATTTGATCTATTAAATTTGAGAACGCCACACTAGAGATTAGCAGTGACTTCTTCTGGGATGATGTGTCCCTCGTCACGATATTGCCACGTGACAAAATATTACTATGGGGCAATATCACAATATATGGGAGTTATATATACATTATTCTCCATAATTACATGTTAAAGATTATGAATTCGTTTTATTATTTTTTCCCTAAAACTTCATTATTTTCATTAATGTAATGTGGCAAAACTCTAAACCATCATGATGGGTTAGAGTTAATGGTATCCTATTTTCATATCATTATGATCCTTTACACTTTTTGATATGCTTCTATAGTTCTATGTATCTTGTGACAAATCAAAATTGTTATTAATCATGAATAATTTGTATTTCTTTAGAGTAAAAAAATTGCTAACAGCCATTAACATACATGGCTCTCATTCAACTAAATTATCTAATGCTCAAATTATATTGAGTGTATCTCCAGCCTTAATGGTCATTAACACAACATCATGTGATAAAAAGAAAGAAGAAAAATGAATAAGCAACCAAGTGAATTCAACCACTCAAATTGTGGAGACAACTTTGGGAGTTAATCTTCACATCTTTGTTTGCTTTTCCTAGTAATTAAACCTCCAATACATACTGGAAAGGCTTCTCTTAATTCCTGCAAAATAAAAAGTGTAACCTAATTATACAGCTTCGGATTATTATTCATCAATTATTCTTGAAAAATGGTGGTGTTTGATCAATATTCTTGCCTCAACTTTGTGACGAGAAAAGCAGAGACTGTCATGTTAAGGTTGGCCAGATATAAAGCCATCACTACAATACTCACATAAATATAATTTAGTACAATTGGTTGTCAGTTTTAAAAAAAAAAAAAAAAAAAACATAATTATAAGCATATTAATTATCATTTTAAAACCATATTGAATAAATTTTTAGTTCTGTTTTGTCAAATTTATATAAATTATTTTCTTTATATTCAAGGTGCCAATTATATTCCTTGACTAAAGAGACAAGATTTATTTTTCCAATTATTATTGAATGAGTTTCTTCTATTTTCTTTCGGAATTAAAAAAAAATAAATAAATACTCTGCATATGTTCATGAACCGTCATGTTGCATCACTCACCGGTTCCAAGTATAGCCTATCTGCTATCTGCAATGAATCCAAATATAATGTCATGGAATTAGAATAAATATGTTAAAACTTAAGACAACGAAACAAGAGCTAAAAGGACTACTTAGAACATTTGGTATATGTGCTATCTTGTACCAGTCCTCTCCTTTTTCCTTCTCACTTCGCTTCTCCAGTTCAGGGCATCCTCTAATAACCAATATCTGTAGCATTGTGAGGCCCTGAATTCTCGCTGGAAGAGATGACAACTTCGGGCAATGGATTATTTCCAAAGTCTGGAGAGATGTAAGGTCTCCAAGCCAGTGGGGCAATGATGCTAGATTTGAGTAGTAGGATATCGACAAGGATTGCAGTGCAGGGACATACCGCAGGGTTTCAGGCAAGACTTCCAACTTGGAATCAAAACCACCAGATAATACTAAGTTACGGAGGGAAGTAAGGTACTTCATACCATCCGGCAAAGCCACCAGCGCAGGGCAGCTATGAAGAGATAAGGTCTGAAGGCATGAGAGGTGTTGTAACCCCTCTGTCAAAGATGTGAACTTTCTACACCAGTATAAATACAAACATTTAAGACATTTCAGGCCTTCCATCCCTTGCCCTGGAAATGACTCTAACTCATTGCATTTCTGAATATCTAATCTTTCAAGAGAAGTGAGGCTGACTATTTCTGTGGGCAAACACTTCAGCTTCTTGAAATTATTAACTATAAGTTTCTTCAGAGAGGTGAGGTTTAGCAGCATACCATCTGGAAGGTAATTCAGTTCATCATTATTTGAAACTTCAAGGGAGACAAGGTTTTTGAGATTCGAGATTGATCCACGTATGACCTCATTGCAATTACAAACTCTTAACTCTTCCACCGAAGGAAGATGTGGCAACGTCAATTTAGGGCTTCCGCTAATTTCTAAGAGGGTCAGACATGGTAGCAGCTCCCTTCCATCCTCTCTTGAAAACCTTTGCAAACTTGGCAAATTATAAATTTTGAGACTCTGCAAAGACGGAAATCCTATCGTTGTTCCACCACCTTGAAAATGATCGTCAATATACATCACCTGACTCATATTACATAAATCAAGAGTTCGAAGACAAGGTAGTAAAGCTAAGGGAGGAAGTTTAGAACATTTGTCAGAGTCTGAGAGCTCAATACGAACAACACTATAAAGAATGTTGTCCCTCATCCAAGAAGAAAATTGGGCACCTTTATACCCTGATATGTCAAGTTGTTTAAGGTTTGCGTGAGGTTTCAAAGCTTCAAGTACCTTTTCAACATCTTCTTGTGATTGAAGATCACTATCATTTCTCCAGGACAAGGACAATTTAAGGAGATTTCGTTCTCCAACTAAATTGGCTTCTTTCGCATCTCGTGGATTCTCCACTCTCTGGAGGTGATCAATACGTAACGTTCCTCCCAAATTCAAGTCTTTCAATTCATCTAGGTGATAACCTCTCTTCTTACCCACAATAAAGCGGGTTAAAGTCTTTAGGCAAGTGATTTGCCCAATTTTTGGTGGCATCTCAGATAATTTATTACAACCATTCAAATAAAGGTGTCGGAGATTCTTTAGGCGTCTCATATGCTTCGGTAGCTTTCGAAGATTTTCTATAAATTATTAGTGAAAAATAATATAATATGATGTCACTAATAATTCACTAAATATAATATGATGTCACTAAAATTACAATTCTATAAATTATTAGTGAAAAATAATATATTTCCATTGTTAAATAATTTTTACTATGTAAATCACTTAAGGTGTGACCTAATTTTAAGTAAATACATTTTTTTTATTTAATAATATTTTGAATTTTAATTCCTTTGTTTCTTTATTAAAATTTGTTTAATAACAAAATTTTATACAGTAAAATAATAATAATATTTAAATTCAAAAAATTCAAAAATGTAATATGACTAGAGGACCTGCCCAGCTAATCGGAAGAAAATTCATTGTGGGAGGGACGTACACTACCATCTCTACTAAGAGGTGATATACAGTAGTGCATGTTGTTTACATGTATATATATAGCTTAATTGTATACAAGTCCTTGTACGTTTATTTTATTTATTACATTTTTTTTTGACAGTTTTTATAAAGTTATTTGAACTTTATCCTAAACAATAATTTTGTATATATATTATATTAATCTTAATTTTATAACATTCTTACAAATTAAATATATTTATTTATTATAACAATAAATTAAATTTCGTAACTTTTTAATTTTTAAAATTATTGAGTGTATTATTTTATAAAAAACATTATTTTTATTTATTAAATTTTATTCTATTTTATAAACTATTTAAATTTTTTTTAGTAATGCTTTTATTTTATAGAATCTACAAGCCTTTATTCTTTAATTTTGGAGTCATGCTCAATTTGTATAGACAACTTAGAGAAGATAAAAGTTTTAATTTAAATTTTTTTTTTTTTACTATTAATCTTTTATTATATATTTAATCATTTTTTAAAAAGTATATTAAATCTTTTTTTAATATGTATTAATTCAATTTTAATAATAATAATTAATTATAGGTATTAATTTTATTGTTATGGTATTAAATAATTAATTAATTTTATATTATTGATTATTCACGTTGGAGTGATTTCTGAGCTATAGCCATTTTATTTTTAATGATGCCGTAAAAATGGTATAGCAACTTGAAATTAGAAACCGGCCCATAGACTTCTCAACAACCATACTCTGGTTTGGGTTAGGTGCCCCATGCCCATTATCAAGTCCTGACCCAACTTTCTTCCCTTTAACATTAATTGTCGCCGTAGGAGAGTCACCATTGAGTTTGCTAGGAAAAACTTTTCCATTACTAACTTTACACTCCTTGTCAGGCACCATGCGTACAACTCCGGAATCGAGACACCTTTCCGTTTCCATCTCCCTAGACAATTGTTGATTTCCTTTCCATCGGTTATCAGAAACGTTCTCCGGAATCACCTTTTCCTTCCCTCTCTAATTTTCTAGAGACCTGCTGTTTGTAGGTGGAGAGAAAGTATTTCTGAAATACCCTTTAGATCTTTCCCAGTTACGTTGGTCAGACCTCTACCTCCAAAGAATGATCGTTTCAGAGGGCTAGTGGTACGAAGCCAAAGACATAAGCGAATGCTTTCCTCCGATTTTACATCACGATCTTCTTTGTCATCAAGACATTCCCTCATTGTATGTCCCAAGCGGCCACACTTGAAACAGTAGTCCTGTAATCTTTCGTATCTCAGAAGTATCATGGTAATCGTCCTAAAGCCCATTACATCCACCCGTAGACTCCGTTTCAGTGGCTCATCAGCAGCAATAACCACCCAAACACGTAAGAAACGCCCAGAATCGCTCTTCTATGTCTCTAAGTCAATGTCCCGGACCTCTCTAATCATTTTCCTTAAGAATATTCCAATCTCTTCTGACATGCATATCAATGGAACATTGTGAATCTAAACCAAAAATTCAGCTCGGTTGAACTTCATATGTTGAATGTCTCCGAATGTCTCCAAAACCCATAGGTTTTTCAAAAATGATGATTGCCCCATCGAAATACCATGGGCCACCCGTTAAAATATGACTTTGATCCTATGCATTTTAAAAATAGAAAACGAAGTCCTTATGTTATCCTGAAAAATCCATCGAGAGTTTTCCGGGATAACCTAGACCATGACGTACAGGTGCACAGCGGCTGGCCCGGATCGGGTAGGGGGTGGCTCATTTCCTCCCGGAGTTGATATCGGGGGAGGCCCTTGGTCCGGTTATCAGGGACCGGTACAATACAATTGGACCGGTCCTGCTAGGAAGAGTGAGGTCGAGATAGTGTGTTTGGGGAGTGTGATAGAGGTGGCTTACTATAGTAAATGATGGGTCTTTTTATTATTTAACGATGTGATACATTATGGCTAGGTGGAGTAAACACGATGGAGCTCGCATTAGGCGGGGTAGTAGCCAAGTAGGATAATCACATAGGAGCTTGGACCAGGCGGGGTAGTAACCAAGTAGGATGATCACATATGAGCTTGGACCGAGCGAGGTAGTAGCCAAGTAAGATAATCACGTAGGAGCTTGATTTAGGCGAGGTAGTAGCCAAGTAGATGTCTATATTTTTAGGTGCCCACCCTTTATCCTTGGAATGCAGGGGTATTTATAGTGTCTTTTCTAGGGAGGCAGATGGAGGTAGCTTATTTAGGCAAGAATCCTTGACTCCATCTCCACCGTTCCCCCAGCTAATGACCGTGATGGTGAAGAATCGAGGGTCAGGGTCGTGCCACCGGAGCTCCTTCCCTGTTGGGACCTTGGTTTTGGTAGGTGGGAGCCCTGGTCCCTAAGGTGAAATCGGTGGGGTTGATCCTAGTCCCCTACTTTTGAGCAGGGCCGTGGCAGCCACATGCCTTGGAGGGCCTTGATTGTTCTACCTAGGCTTTAGGTCCATATAGGCTTTAGGTCCATATAGGCTTTTCTGTAGGGCTGATATGGCGAACATGTGGTGTTTCCGGGGGTTTTGATTGGTTGGATGGGGTCATAGCAATGGTAGGAGGTCGCTATCAAAATCTGGTTTGATGGGGGACAGTGTCAGCGCTTGTCCTGCTGCACACTGTCAGGCACCTTCCTCCACCATTTTCTTCTTTATGCTTGCTGGGTTCCTGTGACCGTTTTGCTAGGGAAATATAGTATCTCCTTTCATGTATGAGATAGTTGACCTCCAACTAGGGCTGAGATAGAGAGAGGTTCAACCGCTGATGTAGGGTGGCCAATAGATGATCCCAATTATGAGCTGCTTATCTCTCCCCATTTATGTGTGCTACCTCGTATTAATGAGCTGGAGCTGGGGCTTTGTAGGTTGTCTCCAGTCCCCTCTTTTTCCCATGTGAGCTGGGTTGAGGGCTGACGTCAGCCCTTGGAAGGGTTGCGACTTGTTGGCTGCTATGGCCAGTTTCAGCCTTTGGAGTAGTGGTCACTAGAGTATTCCTAAGAATTTTCCTCAAAGGGGGTCGTTTTTTATTGAAGGAGCGGGTTATGTTTGACTAGGTAGGCACTGCTTAGGATGGTCCCTGGCCGTGCCGCGAGCTGGGAGCGGGTTCTCTGGTGAACCATGTCCTTCCTCTCATTAGGCGCTATAGGGGAGCCGGGTTCTTAACGGACCACGCCAGGGGAGGCGGGGTCCTTGGTGGACTAGGTTCCCTTTCTCGATAGGCGTTATAGGGAGACCGAGTCCTCGACGGATTACGATAAAGTCAGGTGTACCAGGGCAGTGCGGTACATGATGGACCGGGTCCTTCTTCTTGTTAGGTGCTTTAGGGGGATTGAGGTTGCTTCCATGGCTGGTACCATGGGGTGGCGAGGCTTTTTAATTGGAAAAGCTTTTCCTTGAGTTAATTGCCTATTTTTCCGGTTAACACCTTCTAATGGCTTAATTTCCACTCCTCCATTCACACGCCAAATCTTTGAAATAACATTAATGAACACACCTCTGTTAACCAATTTTGTGGCCATTATCTTCCCCACTAGATAAAGAGAAAGTTGCTGACTTCCTTTATCTTTCATACTCCCGTCTAGGACACGCACATGTCTCTCTTTCTCCTCAATAGAAAAAGTGTTGCATAAGGAAGCAATCTCCTCTGCATTCATGATAGTCAAAACCATCAGAAAGAAAGAAAAGAGGGCGGAAAAGCTTGCTAGAAGGAACCCTAAAGAAAAGGAAAAACCATCCTCTACAAACTTTCACCTTGGGTTTAGAGAATCGAAGGGAAAGACTTTAAATAATTAACGTTATCAACTCTTATACGATGATTTAGATTCTTACTCATTAAAGACCTTGTACTTTGATAAGTCTTGTTATTGGTGATATTTGGTTGTTATAGTTAGGGACGGCAAAATAACCTGCGAGGACAGGGTCCTACGGAAACATGCACTTATGGAGTTGGGATGAGGCGGGGATAAGGATAGATAGTAAAACCCATAATGAGTATGTGGTGGGGATTAGTTTTATAATCCTCGCCCTGCTTAAAATATAATTTTTATTTACTTCAATGATTATGTTTTAAAATGATTGAATTTATTTGTTTAGTTTTGAGATTTATATTTATGAGACGATTTTCAATTGTATTAACCGAAAAAGTTGGTAATTTGCCTAAGGAAGGACTTTTCCCGCCATATGGACCTAATCCATCATCGGTGCTCGACATTGGGAAAGACTAGGTCCACTAGAGGATCCGGTCCAAGAGGAACCCGGTCCTCCCCAGACGTTAGACACAAAGAAGGACCCGATCCATTAGGGACCCGATACTCCCTAAACGCCTGATACAAAGAAAGAACCGGTCCATTAGAGACCTGATACTCTCCAAGCATCCAGTATCGAGACAACGTTAGGCCCTTGAAGTGGTACCAGGAACCCCTTACCGCCTAAATAAAGACTAACTATCCATGCCTGCCGGGCCAACGCTAGTAACCACGGGCAGCCGAGATTGAACCTTTGAGCACCTTAGAGAACATTATGGAATAACCCATGAAGCTCCCAGCACAAGATGACCCTTACTAATGGCTTACGCTAGCTCTAAACGCCAAACCACATGAGAAAGAGGAAAGAGGAAAGAGCCGGGGTAACCTGTAAGAGCCTGACCTTGGGCAATTAACGTGAGACAACAAGCATGGAAAGGGAATGATAAGAAATCAACGGCTGAGATCACTAGTGATCGCGCCCTATCAACGGTTCTCCGTCACTCCACCTAAGCCCTACCCAATGTCAACCACCCCATACACAGAGAGGGAAGCTGTGCTTATCTAGCAAATCGCTCGCAGAGGATCAGTAACCACGATTAAGGAAATGGTGGAGAAGGGCGCCTGACAGCGCGCAGCGGGACAGACGCTGACACTGTCCCATGTCAACCTAGATCATGACATCAACATTCCATGACAGCTAGGATCCTCTTCGGCCAATCCGAGCACCCTGAATCACCACCTCATCGCCATGTCAGCCCTAATAAAGCACCTAAAGTGACCTAGGGCATATGTGGAGTGATCGTGGCCCTCCGAGGTATGTGCCAACCGTTGACTTGGTTTAAAGCAATGGCAAGGATTGGTTCTGTACCTTTCAGCCTAGGGACTAGGGCTCTTGCTTGAGGGAACGATAAGTATAAAGCTAGGAAGTTCCCGCCTAAACGAGTATCCCTCACTTACCCCTCCAGAACACACACTATAAATATCCCAACTCTCAAAAAGTAGAGGGCTAGCCTCTGAAACCTGAAGCAAGTCCTAAAAGAACCTCACCTAGTTCAAGCTCCATCGCGCTAACCCTACTTGGCTACTACCTTGCCTAGTTCAAGCTCTATTGTGTGTAGACCTGGCACGGTTCCGGTTCCGGTTCCGGTTCGGAACCGACAGTTTGGTTTCCATGGTTAGGTGGAACCGAAACCGGAACCGGCAAACCGACCTATACCGGTTCCAATTCCGGTTCCGATTCCGAACCTTTTTTTTTTTTTTAACATTTCAAAATATTATATTTTATTTATAAAAAAATAAAATGTTAAAAAGGACATTGTAGAGTATTGGGCCATGGCCCATAACTCTTGTCCAAGTAATTATGTTTTCCCTTCCCTTCTCCTCCTTTTTATATAGGTTATGCATCTCTTCATTGCTTTTATTTATCCAATGTGGGATGAGAGATTTTCTTATCTTTTCTATTCTAGTTGTGATTTTCTTATCCTTTCTATTATAGTTGGGATTTTCTTCTCTTATTACATACAATATCTAATATATCTAACCCCAATTCATACAAATCTAGTATCATTAGTATAATTTTGCACAAGTTGGAATAACTGAATAAGTGTGCTTGTGTGTATATTGTATGTGTAAACCTCTAATCTCTAGATCACTAGATGGTGTCTTTGTTGGCGTTGCATGGCCAAGCATTTTACTCCACTCTCTTCTCTTATCTCTAGGCCTCCTCCCACCCAAATTAATGCAATTTACGAGGATCACATTGCTTCAGCTTGTTGGAGTTTGTGTACTTTGTTTTGAAAAGTTCCTGGAAAGTGTAGAAAGATTAATTAATATATACCTCGATTGCCAATTTTATTTATTAAAAAAAAATGGGTTTATGCATTTTAATCATGGATTGAATCCAAATTTACTTGAGTTTTATCAAAAACAAGATTCTCATAGATGTTTTATTGCATATAGGACCTCACGACTCACGAGAGTAAAAATTTTATAATTTGATTCAAACTCCTTGTTTATAGAGTTGATCTTACAATCGGGCAAATGTTAAAAGAACTTGCAATTTTATATGTTTGTATTTGATTCAAACTCCTTGTTTATAGAGTTGCTCTTACAATCGGGCAAATGTTAAAAGAACTTGCAATTTTATATGTTTGTATATATATTAACAACAAAGAAAAACAAAACAACTAGAAAAGAAAAAATAAGAAAATCCCACATCCCACATCGGATAAATAAGAAAAGTGGGGAGTGGCCTAACTCATATAAAAATGAGGAGAATGTATAAGGAAATATATTGACTTGGACAAGGGTTATGGACCATGGTTTAATACTCTTCAATGTCATTTATTTTTAAAACATTTTATTTTTATAAATAAAGTGTTAATTTTTTTAATAATTTTTTTTCAAAATAAAAAAAACAAAAAAAAAAAACATAGGAACCACCGGTTCCAGTCCGGTTTGAACCGGGCGGTTCCACGAAATGTGGAACCGGAACCGGTCTCCCCCGGTTACGGTTACGGTTACGGTTACGGTTCTTG
Organism: Acer yangbiense; assembly: GCA_008009225.1. Taxonomy (NCBI): domain Eukaryota; kingdom Viridiplantae; phylum Streptophyta; class Magnoliopsida; order Sapindales; family Sapindaceae; genus Acer; species Acer yangbiense. The sequence continues at coordinate 1,867,045 of CM017772.1, forward strand.
AATCGGAAAACCGGTTACGGTTACGGTTACGGTTACGGTTACAGTTACAGTTACAGTTACGGTTCTTGAATCGGAAAACCGGTTACGGTTACGGTTACGGTTACGGTTACGGTTCTTGAATCGAAAAATCGGTTTCGGTTTCGGTTTCGGTTTGGTTCCACGGTTCGAACCAGAACCATGCCAGGTCTAATTGTGTGAATCCTACTTGGCTACTACCTCGCCTAGTTCAAGCGGTGTTGTGTTAATCCTACTTAGCTACTACCCCACCTAATTCAAGCTCCATTGTACCCAACCTATCCGGCTATTACTCCGCTAAAACCACCTTCGACCTGCTCTTTATTCTCCCCGTTGTATATCTTGGTAGTAATATTGGCTTTGGTCCGAGTGGCCACACTAAATGTACTTCCTTGACAATCAATAAAAGCATCACGTTCCTTTTGCAGTATCTCTCCGTCCTACCCACTAAAGGACCCATCTCAATCTCGTTATCCCCTTAGGATCGGTCTTACCAATTAGTGCCGGTCCCTGGTAACCGGACCAAAGACTTTCCCCGGTACCTACCTCAGTGGAAAAGGAGCCGCGTCCTACCCGTTTCGGGCCAACTGTGGCACACCAGTACGCCGCGGTCAACCGTTGTCCCGGATACATCCGACAGATTTTTCAGGATAACAAATTGTTTTTTGGAATTACTTTATATATTATATTATATTCATTTAGTTATATATTTATTATTTTAATAAATATATATATTTTTTATAATATTTTAATAAATAATTTTGTTAAATAGGGTAAATGGGGTGGATTGTGGGGATGGGGAAAACATACCCTACCCTACCCCACTCCATCTATTGTGGGGTTTTATAAATGGATGAGTTTTTAAAAAAATAAATGGGGCAGGTTGCGGGGAGTACCACCCCGCCCCATTATCATCCCTAATTATAGTCAATTTTTATGAATATTTGTTGACATAAAAATAAGTGGCTCATACTTTAGCTAAACATGCTTTGTCCTCCGAGAAGAATATGATGTGAGTTGATAAATGCCCACAATTTATCCCAAATCTTGTAATCGTGAATATTTATTAATATACCCTTTGACACTTTTTCCACTTTCAAAACAAGAAAAAGGAAAAGAGATCCCCATTGAAATTCTTTAAAAAAAAAAAAAGAGAAGAAGAAGTTAAAATAGAAGAGAAAATATAGAAGTGATAAAAGGAATTGCATTTCTTCTCTTTTTTTTTTTAATAATTTTTTTTAAGGAGCCTTGTCTTCAATTATTAAAGAGAAAATCGGGTTTGCAAAACATAGGCCTAATTCGAATATGGGCCTTTTTTGTCAAAAGCCCAATAAAAAAGCCTACGAAGAGTTTATTAAATAAATAGAAATCAAAATCAAAACCCTAGACACCATTTAACGTTTATAAAACCCTAACATTTCAATCGTTCTCTTTCTCAGACGCAGCACAACGCAACAGCAGCCCCTCTCTCCTTCACACTCAGGTACCATCTCTCTTTATTGTTCATATCAAGATCTGTTTTTGTTAACGTTTCAATTCGAATCGATTGAATAATCTCTGAGTCCGTTGAAACAATCGTTGCAGATCAGTTTTCAACATCAAAGACATACAATGTCGACCGGAGAGATCGCCTGCTCCTACGCTGCCATGATTCTTCACGACGATGGCATCGCCATCACCGTAAGCAACCACTCTCTACTGTTTTTTTTTTTTTTTTTTTCATTTATATTTAATTTAGTTTTGCTTACTGTTTATAATTGTTGAAAAAATGTTTTTATTTTTCTGCTTTGTTTTAGTTTTTTTTTTCTTTTAGTTGTTTTCTTTTCTGCGTTTTTTGTTTTATTCAATTTTTGAATAAACAATTTTGCTTTTTTGATTTTGGAAACAATAGGCGGAGAAAATTGCTGCTTTGTTGAACGCAGCCAACTTGTCAGTGGAGTCCTTCTGGCCCAGTCTCTTCGCCAAGTTGGCTGACAAGAGAAACTTGGGTGATCTCATCATGAATGTCGGCTCTGGTGGTGGTGGTGGCGCAGCTGTTGCTGTCGCTGCTCCTACTGGTGGCGCTGCTGCCGCTGCTGCTCCAGTTGTTGAGGAGAAAAAGGTATTGGTTTCGTGTGACTAGATGTAGAAAGTGTGGATTTGAATGAAAAAAAAATCAATCTTTTTATTTGGGTTTAGTCACTTTGATTGAATTTGTTCCATTTTGTTGTATTCAGGAAGAAGCTAAGGAAGAGAGCGATGATGACATGGGATTCAGTTTGTTTGACTAGGCATCAGTTGAGTTTGAATTTTTGTTTTGTTTTGTTTTGTTGGAATTTAGGACTCATTTGAGCGGTTATATTTTTGTTTTGTGTCTCTAAATGTTCAAAATCCCAAGTGGTGTATGTTGACATTATTCTTGACTACATTGAGGAAGTTTCTAATTAGTTGGAAAGTAATCAATTTTCTTATGTTCTTTGCTTATAAAGTTATTTACTTCAGTTTTTGTTATTTGTTATTTGTATTTATTTCGGATGTTTAATGTGATCCTAAATAGTTAAAGCTCAATTTAGTTGTTTGGTAAAATGGTCTTTTATCAGTTATTTACCATAGTGACTTAGGAATGCATTCTTCATGCTTTCAATAATTGATTCTAGGAATAAGATTTCGGCATATATTTAATTTTATAAATTTCTCTACACTAATAACCCATTCTGCTGTATGTTTTATGTTTATTCTTGTTAGTATAAGATGGTTGATTTTCTTTTTGGCTGGTTGTGATTGTTTATGTCTTGTTATATTTTAGGATCTCTGTTGTCCAACTCTTCTAATTCTTTTTGGATATAAGTTTGTACATCTCTGAAGTTTGGTGTCTATATAGCTTTACTTTGTCAGATGACATGTTTTTGTGGCTTTTAAGTTCTCGAATCTGTAGTCCATATATATTTTTTATATTGCTTGTTGATGTAGTTTTTGCTGTGAGAAGTTGGAAGATCAGGCTGCTAACTATGAATCTAACAGTAGTTAGATTTAGGGTGTTTGTTTTTCAACATTTATATCTTAATTTGATCAAGGACTTAAATGGAGTGGCTTGTGTTGTTTGGTTTTGTGACTTAAATATTAAATTATGTTAAAAAAAATCTTATATAAAAAGTTAAAAAAATCTGACTTTTCACTTGTTTAAAAATGCGACTGGGTGCCTCTTTCCATTCGTTTATGGGAGAGGCTGACGACAACCTAACTCATGGACAGAGGCCGTGTGGCGCCTCCTTTGCCACTTTCAGAGGAGGCCAACCAGCAGCATCAATTTTGTTATAAATAAAATATTTTAATTTTATTTGTAAATTAAAAAGTAATTGTAAATGAAAATAAATACTTGATGATGGTAAAATGTTAAACCTGAACCACTTGATATTTAAGTTAGAAAAATTTGAAATAAAAAGCAAATAAATGGATGTGTCTTAATTAGTATTCAGGTCTTTTAATATTTAAGACAAAAAAAAAATAAAAAAAAATACACCAACTTAGGGAGTGGTCTTTTGATTTTGTATGCAGTGAAATTTCATGTGGCTTCCTCCATTGTTCTTGTTCCACATGTGTAGATTGGTTACTCTGTCGGTTTCTTTATATTGTAGACTGTCTTTCATGTTTTATGTAATGTAGCTAGTCAACCTTGGTCAATGTATAGTGTCTTCCGAGTAGTTCTAGGCATTGCTTTGAATCAAGAATCATATGGTGTCAATAACCCAGTAAATCATTAGTATATGAAGTTCTGAACCCATCAGTAGTAGTAATCAATCCATACTATTTATAATTATGTGAGATTTATGGATCATAAGAATGATTGGTCAATGGGTAAGGGATGGCAACAGGAGGGATTGGTCGGTAAACAAAACGTTTCATTCTTGAGCGGAAAGATTTGTCATTCCCAATCCATTGTTGTATTGACATATTTGATCATGAAAACTTATTATTACTGGGATTATTATTCTTGATCAACTTGGTCACGCAAAAGCTTTGGGAGAATGTTTCAGAATTTTAATTTATAGTTTTAAATTAGGCTAATTGGCACTGATGCCCATTGAACTATGTCTGAATTTACACCTTACCCTCCATATTTTTTTTTTTGCCATTAAACCATTCAAACTCTCGTTTATTGGCAAACCGTTTGGTTTATTGTCCACTGAGCATTGGGCATCTACAGTCGAGGGTTGCCAATAAACGAGAGTTTAAGGGGTTTAATGGTAAAAAAAAAAATATATATATATAAGGAGTAAAGTGTAAATTTGAACATAGTTCAAGGACTACCGGTGCGCCTTTAAATTACGCATACTTTCGTATTCATTGCCTAATCAATATTAGCAAGCTTTAGATGTGGAACCGAACAGCGGGTCTAGTCTATCTATCCACATATTCAACTCCATTATTGACCTCTCCAAGTCATCAACTTGTTTTCAAAGCACTGACAAGACTACACGTGTTTTTCAACTCCATTATTGACCTCTCCCCAAATCATCAACTTGTTATCAAAGCATTGACAACACGACACGTGTTATTATTGTAAAGTGTAACAAACCACCGAGACCGAGTGACCAACCAGGCAACCATGAACCATGTTCCAGAATTTTCTAATCTCCTTTAAATACATAAAAAAAAAAAAAAAAAATTAAAAAAAACATAACACAACACACAAATCATTTTGAAAAATCTCAAAACACAATACAAACAAAGTAATCAAACTGCTTTTGTCTTTTTTTCGTTGACGAATTTAGTAATTAATGACAATGATGATGTCCATTTTCAGTTCTTTCGATGCTCTCTGCGCCGAATTCTACGGCCAGAAATTCGACTTCTCTGCCGCCGCCAAGCCCAAACAGGAGGCGAGTTTGATTAAGAGATCATCAGGCTTTGAAGGGAACAACAAGACGGAGGAGCAGCAGCAGCGACGGAGGAGAATACGAGAAGCTACGAGGAGGCCGAGGTTTGCGCCGGAGTTGGATGGGGTCCACTGTTTTGAGACTATACTTCCTTTTTGAGATCAGTTGACTGAAATGATTCAATTTTGTTGAGATAATTTATTATTTTAATTGAATTGAATTTTTGACATTTCAATGGATGGACAAATATGGTTGATAAAATTTAAATTTTGCTCTTCTTTTTCTCATCAAAATGTGTTCTAACATGAGTAATATATAGACCAAATTACAAAAGACTCCTTGAGGTTTGATTTTTCACTATCGGAAACAACTTTAATCTACACAATGGAGAATTAGAATGTTTTTATATAAAATTGGATCTCTACCGGCATCTAAACAATGGTGAATTAGAATGTTTATATATATACAATTTTTCTATTGTTAGTTGGCCCTTATATAAAACATATCAATTCTTTGAATGTAGGCTACTGGATTTAAATGCTTTGAATTGGCTGTATACACTTGTCAGTGTATCTTTTAAATCCAATGGCTCACGTACAAAGAACTGATATATTTTATATTAGTTCGAACCAACGATCAAACATCCTACAAAAACTAAATAGTTTTGTTTTTATTCATTTTGATCCATTGTGCAAGTATGAGAACCAGAAGATCTCAACTACTCTTCATGCTCATATAACATAATAAAGTGAATACAGAGAGAGACATGCTCTCTTGATGATATCCCGGTCGATGAATATGGCCATGCATCTCTCTTCATGGGGATAGAGAAGACAAACAAGATTGCTGCAAATGGATAGGTGTCTCCTGCAGCAACCGGACGGATCATGCTGTCAAGCTCAATCTTCAAGTCACATTTGGATAGGATGGGAAGCCTTTGAGTGGTAACCTCAGTTCTTCCCTGCCTGAATTGCATCAGTTGCTGATAATCAAATCGATGATACTAATGCAGAAGCCTTTAGAAACGTCTGTAGTTTAAACAACAGCTGCCACACCTACAACACAAGCAATTGTCCCAGGCAGGATACTGTATGGTACAAATGTAGACCACATCACCTGTAAAACAATTTACATGTTAGAAGATCAGAGTAGATCAAAATCTTCTTTTCTTGATATGCCAATTAAAGTAATTTTGGAAGTTTATAACAAGACCACTTGCCACCACACCTGAAGTGATCACAAAGATGGGCAGAGGCATTGCTTCTGCCATAGCAAGCTGCACAATTATCGCATAATAGACACAACGCCCAATGTTTGCACCACAATTGCCTCTTTCTCCTTTTTCCCAAGCAAAATATGAAAGAATCGAAAGATTCCCAAGCAAACCAGTAAACATTCCCTGTATCCAAAACATTTTCTGCCTTTATAATACAGAACCAAGATTACAAAAAACATTTATTAAAATGTATTCTCAAACCATTCTTTTGGTGCTTAAGCTATTAGACTTGTAGTGTAAGAAACTAAGTTCTTGCAGTAAAGTTTTACATTACATTGAGGAGTTGTATAAGACCAACCTATGAAACTTAGAAAGTTGACGATAAACAAAATGTTGAGGAAAATAAATAAAAGGGAACACCCTAAGCAAAAACAAGAGGCATCAAAGAGTAAGATGTTGTTGCCAATTCCTTACCAGCCACAGGACTCTGCCAAAAGGGCTGTTTTATTTCCTGCTAAGAGATTCTGTGCATTGAGGATAGTCTGGGGCAGTTGCGGTAATGTCAACGAATTCCATTGCTCAAAGCTCTTACTCCTCCTAAAATCCAATATTACAGCCAAATAAATCATAAGTACAATGTCTTTCACCAAAATTCAGCTCTATCAAATTATGAATTTTCCTTTTTCAAGAACATAAATGAATTCATAAAGAGATAGTGAGAATATACATGTAGGATGTCTAACCAACAATTTTGAAACATAAGAACCCCAGCAAGGTTTAGTAGACAAATCTATCAATTGGTGCAATTAATTGTAGCAGGGAAGGCTTCCCATCCTCTCCAAATGAGACTAGAAGATAGAACTGAGGTTACCATGTGATCCGTCCAGTTGATTTGCAGAGCAACCGGACGGATCACATGGTAACCTCAGTCATCGACTTCCATGTCTTTCTCTCTCAAATTTACTTCGTTATGTTATATGATCATCAAAAGTAATATGACCACGAATACAAACAAAACTATTATTTGTTTACATTAATAGTTTGTTTACAATTAATTTGGTTGAGTTATGGAAGCCAGCCTGGGCTTTGAGTAGCGTACTCAATAGCTTTCTCATGACAAAATTCAAGAAACATCTCACATGCACCAAGTTGCAACATATTAAGAGGAATACGAAACAAATTGGCAACTTTATGTTGCTCTAAATTGCTCCATTATCTCATAAGTGTTCGTAAAACAATACCAACAAGGACATAATTAAACCACATTCACACATATTAACAACAATGCCCAAAATTTATCCTGTTCCAGGTATTTTCAACTGATTGTTTAACTAATTTCTTTAATATAGAGGACAACTATAGACGAAACATGTGTATAAATTCTTCATTATTTGGTTGGTAATTCTTCTTGTACTCCAAATAATGTGTTGACGGTTGGTATCTAATTCATTAGTCACCCATAATTATGTTTTTTTTTTTTTGTTTTTTTTTTTTATGGGTGTCTAAATAAGAGTTAATCGGTACACATTTTTATCCAGAATCATAACTTCATCAAAGAGTACTTCAAAGTGCTTTAATATTGCCAAAATATAGATTATTTCCTAATTAATTAGGACAATTTTATTGTTATTATTTCTAAAATTTATTTTATTTATTTGTGTGTTGAGGTTGATATCCCATAATCCAAAAAATATAATTACACGAAATGATTAATTTTTTTTTTTTACTGTATTGAAATAGAGCTCAACTTAAACTTGTTGGAAATTTTTTACAAGCAACAAAACTTAATTAGGCAAAATTCAAATTCTTTTGCAAAATTAATTAATATCCAAAATATTTGAAATATAGATTTAAACCAAGTGTTGATTTATACTCATATAGGAACCAATTAAACTATACAGATATATAAATTATTAAAAGAAAAACATGGATATAGAATGTGAGGTAACAAATCATTGGTTAGATGTGGAAATATGAAAATTTGAAAGAGGCCAACATGTATGTATAGACAAATCAAACTCAATTCACAACATCAATCAATAAGAGCCTAAACTAAACTTTAGTTATCCATAAAAAGACATGCACATTGATTTTTCTAATTCGTCAAAGGCATGAGTCACGACCCACAGTCACACTTGAGTCTTCAGAGTCATGTCCAGAGTCATCACGGAAGGGCTTGAAAATAGAGGTGGCGGAGACTAGACAGTGGAAACGCTTTCTACCATTAAAACGTGATGTAAATTTCATGATCTGCAAGGTTCAATTCAAAATATATTATAAAATTTAATAATTCAATGGTTACACATTACACAACCAACTACAATTAGGGGTGGGTAAGAATCCATTGAACCGAATCGAATTGGTCCTATTGGTTTTTATCCGGTTTTCAGAGGTTGTCCGGTTTAGTACTTCAGTTCCTTTTTTTAAAACCGGATTTATTGGTTCGGTTTCCGGTTCATTGTCAAGAACAAAAAACCGAACTGGAAACCGAAGTATAAAAAAAAAACCCTAAATTTTTAGTTTAGACATTCAGAAGACAACAGCCCATTTAATTACTTTAATTCATTTTTATCATCTCATTGGACAATGTGTATATAAAAGTAAATGGACTGCTATGTCTTTGACTTATGATTTCACTTTCAAATAATCATATTTCGAACCATTATTTGTTCAATCTATTATCATCGATGCCGAATTTTTTGATATATATATATTTTTTAATGTTATGATTTTGTGTTTTCTATAAAGAATATTTAGAGATGATACTTTGTTTGTGAGCGAAAGAGTGAATAATGTTAGGCCCAAAACCGAAAAACCCGAACCAAACTGGTCCGGTTCAATCGTTTTTTAATTGGTAGACAATTGTAAAGTTTATTGGATCGGATCACTTTTTCAAAAATCGAATATTATCGATTCAATCAAAAAGTGAACCAGTCCATTAAATGCCCACCCCTAACCACAATAGTGAAGAATTTCAATTGTATATATATATATATATGGAAAATGTTTGGGTACTGACTGGTCAGTACCCAAGTATACTGACCACCCAATGGGGTGTTGCCACGTGGCCAAAACTCTTTCACTTCTTACATTTTTCTCTTTGCTTTGGGTTACGTGGCAGCCAACCATTGAATTGGTCAGTACCCAAGTGTTGTCCTATATATATTCAAATTATTAAATTTAGTTTCAACATATAAAATGTGTTTAAATTTAGGTTACATGGGATTGGAAATGGATTTTAAATTTAGTTTAAACATATAAAATGTGATTCGAGTCTTTGCAAGTACAACTGTACTGATGCTGTCAATATGGGCTGGGCTTGGTGTGCCCGGCTCGGCCGGCCCGCTAAGGAAGGCAAGTCATGCTAGACACGACACGCTTGTGGCGCGTGCCTAGCATGGTACGGCCCCAAGGCATGTGCTATGTTGGGGCACACCGTGCAGTGTCGGTATGGCACGCTAGGCCTCTATGCCATGCTCAACGGTAGGTACATCGGGCCGACACGCATGCCGACCGTTATATCGCCAGATTTTTTTTTAATTAAATCAAATGGTCAAATACCTTTTTTTGTTTTTTTTGTTTTTATATATATATATTTTTATTTTTAGATTTTGACCGTTGTCTGACGTCAGCCAACGGTTGAAACTTCAAAATTTATCTCGAAAATTACCATGTGAACCCCTTAATCTCTTCTATTTTATATTTTTACCCATATTTCAAATTTTTCTATAAATACCATCACCCATTCCAATTTTCATACACTTTCTCTCAATCTCTCATTCTCTCCATTCTCCAATTCTCCATTACTCTCTCTAATCTCTACACCATTTTATATTTTCATAATTTCATTCTTATTCTCTCTCTCTCTCACTCTCTCTCTCACTCTCTCTCTCTCTCTCTCTATTCTCTACACTACTAATCTACTATTTTAATTCTAATACTATATTACTATAATCGAACTATTATTCTCTAATCTCTCCACCAAGGCACCAAGACACCAAAGTACAAAGGTACTTTTTTTCTTTAAGGGGGGTGTATTGGTTCAAGATTTTATTAGACAATTTGGGGAAGTAAAAGTCTGGTGGTATTGGATTGAGACTTTTTAATAAGTTAGATAAGTCTGGTGGTATTCGATCAAGACTTTTAAGATTTTTTTTAAAAGTCCATATTGTCTTGTGGTATTGGATCTAGACTTTTAAGATTTTTTTAAAAAGTTCATATTGTTTTGTGGTATTGGATCTAGACTTTCAAGAGACAGCAAATTGTCTACTGGTATTGGATTGAGATTAAGATTTTTAGGATTTCATGACAAAATGGATTTTCTAGACTTTTTGGTGATATGTATAAATAGCTTGAACCCAAAATTGTCTTGCCCTCTCCCTCAATACTTTCTAGACTTTTTATTTGATTTCAGATATTTGGTGGGTGTATTGATATACTTTCAACGGTTGCTTCTACTATCTGCTGTTTCCTCTATTTTGTCTTGTTTTATGGTCTTTGTTTTGTTGTCCTGCTGTTGTGGGTTTTTTTTGTTGTTTTTTTTTTTTTTTTTTTTTGGTAAGAAAGAGGGCTACACAGCCTGAAAAAAAAAAACAAAGAAATTAAGAACAAAGAACCATCCTAGAGATGGTGACACCGTTGTAGTCATCCTCCAGAATAGCCGAAACCTGGGGGGGAGGATCTTCAAACACAGAAATACCCAACATCAAAGAATGGCCTAAATTGGCAAGGAAGTTAGCAACCCTGTTGCGTTCCCTGTAAATATGATGCATAGAACAACTCCAGTCCTTCTCCATAAACGACTTACAAGCTCGCACAATGTTGTAAAGAGGATGGTACGTAGAAATATCACTAGTCAGCAGGGTCACTGCAGCTTGAGAAGATGCACATAGACCGGGTTATTGGAGAAGGATCGGGTACAAGAAGAGCCAAATAAGTGATAAAATTGATTTAGGGAAAAATCTAGGTAAAAGGTCTTTTTGTGATTCTGCTGAGGAAGGGTGTCTAGAAACTAAACGAACCAAGGGGATCTTGCGAAGTGGGGATGATGGCTTGTTTAAAGTTTACGTACGTCTCACAATTGGCGGTACTAACTAGAGCAATGAAAAACATCGGCACCTAACAGAAGATTTGAACATTTCTAAGGTTGTGGAGAACAATGAAAATGGGGAGAACCTGGGAGTCAGGGTGGAGGTCAATCTTCTGAAAAAATTAGTGTGCTTATTAAAGATGGGGAAAGAGATATTGGCAAGTCGGTCTCTACTAGCTTGCCGGAAGCAATGAGAACAATTGTGTGGAATGCTCAGTGCCTGGGTAGCGTTTGGGCATTCCGTATGCTGCGTAATTTGAAGCAGAAGCACAACCTAGAGGTTTTATTTTTTGATGGAAACTAAGGCAATTATCCAAGCCATCCTTACTTATTGGATGAGCATTTTCAGACTCCCTAAAGGCCCTCATTGTGGAGATCCATAGGCTCTGTGCCCACTTCTGGTGGGGAGGTATAGATAAGGTTATAAATATGCACTAGGGTTCTTGTGAGAAACTCTACACTAGCAAGGATAACAGAGGAATGGGATTTCGGGACTTTAAGAATTTTAACAAAGCAATGTTGGCAAAACATGGTTGGAGTCTTGTGGCAAATCCTCTTTCATTGGCTGCTAAGGTGTTGAAAAACCATTATTACCGCGTTACTTCTTTTATGAATGCCAAGAAAGGCGCCTCAGGTTCGATGGTCTGGAATAGTCTCATTTGGGGGCATGGAATCCTAGAGGCTGGCATTAGATGGCGCATTGGTCATGGGTTGACGGTTTCCATAAATAATGACAATTGGATTCCGCTGCCTTCTACTTTCCAGATTATTTCTCCTCAGGTATTTGGTGATCGTGTGACCGTGAATACCTCTATTTCTCCGTCTGGCGACTGGAATGTTCCCTTGATATGCTCATCATTTCTTCAAGATGATGTGAAGGCCATCTTGAGTTTGCCAATTGCTTCTACCAGAGTAGACGACTCTCTGATTTGGCACTTTGATAAGACAGGTGTGTACTCGATTCGTAGTGGCTATAAGGTATGTAAGGATTCTCATTCATTGATTGGCTTAATTCATGGACAAAACACATGTTGGGGTTTGAATTGTAAAGGTAGTTTAGGTGATTAAGGATCAAGCTCAAAGACCCTTTTCAAGACCTCAAGGCTACAAGCACTCCAAAGGTATATCTCTAGTGCTTAGTTTTCTTTGAAGAGATTTAGTCACACACACACACTTAGCATACTTTCATTTGTGTGCATTCTCTTCACATGTCACTTTACACACTAGCACTTTGATTGATATATCTTGTTGTGTGTTTATGTGTCGTGTAATTTGTTTCCCGAAGATTGTTCGAAAACGTCCGCGCTTGCACGTTGGTGTGCTTGTCTTGTGCGAAAATCACCTTCGGAGAATGCCATTGGCTTCTCTTTTGGATTCACCACTTTGCACATTTGCACATTGTGCACAAAGTGGAAACAGGGCATTGTCGCCCTTTGATGGTGTCGCCATGGCGACAGAAAGTTTCATTCCTGATATTCAATTAGGTATGATGTCGCCATTTGATGTCACCCTGAGAACAAATGGCGACAAAGAAGATTTTCTTTGTTGCGTCAAGCGTCGCCATGATGTCGCCATTTGACAAATGGCAACAAAGAAGAAAAATCTGATGTTGCCCTGAGACAAATGGCAACAGCAAATGGCGACAACAGATTTTGTCCAAAACGACATAGCTTCAATTTGACACCCTATATATATGTCTCTTTGTTCTCAGGTCAATGACATGAGTTCAAATCATCTCTTTAACTTAAAATATTTTTCAAGAGAGAAAATCAAATCAATAACTCTTTTTTAACACTCAAAAACCATTCTCATATGCATCAAAATATCATCTAGCATTTTCTAGCATAGTTAGGATGTTTGCTTGCATGGGTTTTGGTCAACACACACTCTTTGGTAAGTTCTTCACTATTATCTTATATAATTAGTGTTTTATTTATCATTGACATCTCTTATATTATTTGTATGTTCTTAGAATATATTCTAGATACAAAATAGAGATTGTTGTGTTGACATGATTGAGTATTGTATTTTGATAGCTTCATAGGATTGTTTAATCTATATTTAACTAAGCTTTATGACATGTCATTTAGCTATTGATATTTAGGATTGTATTAATTGTCATTTTATCATCTTAGATAAGCATCTAAGGTTCCCTAGCTTTATTTGCTCTTTGAATATTCATACATATTCACATAGGCTTTATTATCTCTTCATTGAGAATTAAGACTTGATGACTAAGGTTGCTTGGGCCACAAGCAATTGAACTAGGTCCACTTTTACAGGCCTGCGAGTAGTGGTAATGGGTTATTGATCGGGATTAGATCATAAACCGGGATTAGGTTGTAAACGTTATCACAATTAGTGGATTCAAAGTTCGAGTGCGGCGCACTTACCAGCCCGTGAGGGTTTCCACGTAAAAATCAAGCGTCATTTAATTTCCGCACTTATATGCTTGATTTGTTAATTTGATTAGTTTGGGGTATTTTCGTGAAAATTGACTAATCGCGAAAATTGGGTAAAAATGGATAAAATCTATTCAACCACCCCCCTATCTAGATTATAATATTGAACACACCGTAATTCCAGCAATCTATAGTGGTGGTGGAGGAAGCTGTGGAGTTTAAAGCTTCCCTTCAAAGTGAAAATTTTTAATTTGGAGGGCCTACCACAATTAGGTTCCTACTACTGTTAACCTGGTGAAAAGGGGATGCTTGTTGAAACTTGGTGCATGATTTGTTTGAAGAAGCCGGAATCCACCTTTCATGCCATCTAGGGCTGCCCGAAAGTAAAAGAGGTATGTTTGGCTGCTTCGTACCTAGGAAACATGAATTGGAATGACAATGACACAACCCTAGATTTTATTCTCTACTACTCTAGAATTCTAGTTTGTGAGGACATGAAGGTGTTGTGTGTTATTTTGTGGCATTGTTGGTAGAGAAGGAACCATCTAGTTCACAACGCTGGAACTAGAGGCGACCAAAATGTAGTTAGTTGGGCTGTTAACTTTATGGATGAGTTTCACAAGCCTGGGGTGGGGATGTTGTCAATAAGCCGGAAACTTGTCACTAGATTAAGTCGGTTACAAAATAGTGCAGCCAAAAGGTGGACATGTACAAAGGTAATACGAAAGTGGCGGTTTGTGTTGAAGGAAATAATATTGGGATAGGAATTGTGGTGAAGGATCATAAGGGGTGCGTGATAGGTTGTTCTACTCAAAGCCTGACTGTTTACGGTTGCTGAAGCTACCACTCTGCTCCGTGGCGTTATCTTTGCTGTGGATTCTAGCCTTCTTCTTACAAAGGTCGAATCTGATGCCAAATCTGTGGTTGATTTAATTAACTTAGGTATTGCCCTAATCGCTGATGTTGGTATTGTCATCTCCGACATTCTCCAGCTTATCAAGTGTCGTAATATCCGGGTTTCTTTTGTCGCTGCTCGCTGCCGCCGATCTGCTCTATTGAGTCGCCGATCTGGTCTTCTTCTACAGCTGGTCTTCTTCTTCTTCTTCCTCTTCTTCTTTTTCTTCCTCTTCCTCTTTAGTTGTTAACTTTTGTTTAATTTATAAATTACATTATAAAATTTTTATTGGTAATTATTTAATCAATTTGTTTGTAGTTGTTATAATATTAAACAAAATGTAAGAAATTGATATTTCAATTTTCGATAGTTTTCAGTCAGCCTACCAGACGCATTTTTCCCCGTTTTTGTATTTAAAATACGGATTTCAATATATATTACCAGACGCGTTTTTGAATTTCAAAACCGAAACCGAAACCAAAAACACTGTTTTCATTTTCATTCTTCTTTTTCTTTTTCTTTTCAAAAAACAACAACTGAAAAACGCTTATAGGACGGCCCCCTAGTTTCTAAAAAAAAAAAAAAAAAAAAAAATCTAAATCATCGTAAGAGAAATTGAAAATTCAAAGTTCAAAGTCACTCTTAGAGCAATAGCTTTTGGGAGTAAGTGGCATGATAATTCCTAAGAACAACCCCAACACAAACAGATAAATTTGTTTTGTACAGTAGTCTGGGCATAGCTAGTATAAAAAGAACTTTAAAAATATAGGGTATTTAAAGAGAATTGTTATTTATTTTTATTTTTTTGTACTACGAGATTCTATATATTGATCGAACGGATATAAAGATGATACAATTTTAAGATGTCTGTCTTATTGTAAGTCAACTAAAATTGAATATTATATATCGAATTGTTATCCTAAATATATGTAAATAATGTGATAAGAATATGTGTATGGATATATTATTCTTTAGTGTGGACATTCTAGAAAATTTGTTTGTCTAATCTTGAATTTCAAGCTCTAAGAACACTAAAATTTAGTCGTCCAAATCGAAAATTTCAATATTCATTAACAACTAAAAATCTATAAGATGGAAAATATAATCCTTATTTCTATTTCGGATATAATATTATATATATATGTAATTATTTTTTTTCTCATCTAATCTACATTTCTATAAGTACAACTTTCACACTTGTTCTATAAATTGGTATACTTGTGTAGAGGATTTTGGTATACTTGTGCAATTTGACACGTAGTATTTGAAGTGTATAAAACTGAAATTATATTGAATCAAATGAAGAATTCATTTTCTCTATTGAATGAAATTTTATTGTTTATGATTGCTTACTCTATTTTCCAATAGAATATAGATGTACATATAATGACCATTTTAATACCAATTAAGCAAATGGATGGTTAATAGAGTAATTTTAGAAAGAGTGGGACAATCATAATAGCCATTTTGATACCGATTGACCAAATGGATGGCCATTAGAGTAATTCTGAAAAGAATGATTATAATGGTCATTTCAATACTAAGTGAACAAATTGATGGCCAATAGAGTAGTTCTAGAAAAACTTAACAGTTTTATAACGGAATGGCCATTAGTATAGTAGTGTTCGTAAAAAATGGTCATTTTGAACTAATTCCTCATTTAATGGTCGTTTTAATAGTAGTGACCTGAATTGATGGCCACCAAGATAATTATCCATTTTAATAATTTTTAAATTCCTCATTTATTTGAGCTATTAGATTAAAATCTAATGGATATTAAACAAATATGTGTAGTTACTAACCATGTACAGTAGAATGACCCTAGTAGTGTAATTGGTTTTTTTTTTTTTTTTTTTTTTTGAATTACATTTACAATTACAATTACTATTGGAACCTGACGAGATTAGACTCTATAAGCACAGCCCGTAATACTACAAATGGCTTATTGCCTTGTTGGTTGGAGTCTTCAAGGGGAAGTTCCACCACCAAGGTTCTAGCCTTGGTATGTACATAATTATCCCACATTTGGCCATTAAATCCCAAAATGTGGGGAGTCCTCTCCCAAATGTGGGAGCTGCCTTCTCTCCAGTTGTGAGAGTTGTAGTCTATATGTAACATTTCCCCAATAATGGGAGTAGTATTCCGAGTAGTGTAATTGTTCACTTATTTTATTCCAGTTGTTGATATAAACTTTATTTAGGTCAATTATTATATAAAGGTAAGTGCTCAACCCTCTAATTAGTTCCTCACCAAAAATCCAACATCAAACCATAATGAATATTAACTATTGATTTCAAGTAATCTTTTATTTTTCCAAAACTATTGTATCATAAAGATATGATTCTCATAATATAAAAGAACAACTTTGATTTGGTTTTTTCCTAGTAGTAAAAATATGTTAACTAGATGCTACTCTTTTAGTCCTTCGTCTTATAACTCACTTTTTGGATACCTATAGTATACGATATCAATGTATTGTAGTATTCACTTTATTAATAGGGAAATTTGCACAAACTTCCCATGACGTTATGCAATATTGCACTGAGCGGTAACTTTTGTCAAAATAACACAAATTTCCCCTGAATTCTTTTGACTAACTATTGACTTACGGTTTGACTAACCTTTGACTTAATAGTGTAGGGGTAAAAAAATCATTTTACACAATAATAATAATAATTAAAAACTTATAGTAATTTATGTAACAACCCCAAATAAATCTATAACTACAAATCAATCAAAATAAAATTACCAAATATACCCAAAAATCTTAAAAATTAATTGTGCAAAAATCCAAATAGAAGAAACCTTCCTAATTCAACTATTTTTTTTTTCTAGATAATATTTGGAAAAAAAAATATTCAATTTCCTTCAATGAAATTGAACTTTCTGTTTTTAATTTTCTTTAAAACTCCGGAATCCAAAAAAAAAAAAAAAAAACACCATAATCCAAACCAAAAATTGAAAATCAATTGAACCTACCACCATCCATCTCAATCATCAAACCCTAACCCTCAAATCCAACCTCCCCACCAACAGCAACCCCAAATCCAAATCCAAACCATAATGAATATTAACTATTGATTTCAAGTAATCTTTTATTTTTCCAAAACTATTGTATCATAAAGATATGATTCTCATAATATGAAAGAACAACTTTGATTTGGTTTTTGCCTAGTAGTAAAACTATGTTAACTAGATGCTACTCTTTTAGTCCATCTTATAACTCACTTTTTGGATACCTATAGTATACGATATCCATGTATTGTAGTATTCTCCTTATGAATATTAATTGGTTCTTCTTACCAGAGAATATAAATAAAACTTGCACACCAAAGTATTTATAACTTGGTATATATCCACAATGATCTTTTATAACCTTGATCGAGATAAGTGTGCCACTTTTCCTTTTAACTTTATCCTCGGACTATTATCTATGTAAAATCTCTCACTTCAATGCATTCATATGGAAAATCTTGAACACTAGATTTGCATCCTGATGCGAAATCTTCACACTTTGATGCAGTCACACCATAAGATACAAGGCCGGGGGCTGGCTCCCTAGCCCACGGAAAAAGAAAAATATATATATATACTAGTTAAAAATATGGATGTCAAAATTACCCATTTGTTCGAAGATCCGTGGGGACCCGTCCCGTTAAGAGTGGGTTTAGAGCCTACCATTTATGTTGTGGTATGAGTTTGGTAATTTTTTCGATCCCCAATTTAATTTCGGGATGTTTTGGGATTTTCAATCCTCGCCCCGACCCATATCCGAACCCATTATATATATATATATATATATATATATATTCGGGTCAGGCTAGACTAATTTAAAATTGTGACTTAAAAAAGTGACTTCGATATCCAACCGTTTAGTTGTTTTTAATCTAAAGGTTAGGATAATTGCTGATGTGGAATTAAAACACAACTAATTAAAAGTATGTGTGGCATTAAAACACATTAAAACAATGAGTCATTTGATAATATGGTAATTATTAAAATAATTAAAATTATTTTTAACTCAACATATTGATTGAGGATTAGGGGTTCCACCATCGATTTTTTTTCAAAACTCTAGTTACTTTGGCTATTGGGCCTCTTGCCAATATGGTGGACTCTCCAATTAGAGCCTCCACCACCAAGGTTCAACACCCATAGCACGCGTGTATATATATACATATATTCTTTGTCTCTCCTTGGCTATTAAGTGTGGGTGCTCTCTCCCCTTTATTGGGAGCAGTTGTTGTAATTTCAAAAAAAAAAAGAAAAAAACTCAAAATTACTTTGAATTTTTTTTTTTTTTTTTTTAAGGGTTTTCCTAATTTGAAAGAATCAAAAACTCAAAATTACTTTGATTTGTTTCATTGGAAAATAGAGGAGCAGTAATGACTGTGTTTGGTTTTTCATGATCTCACTCGTACATATTACAACAATAACAAGGTACACAATAACGACTTTTGATTTCTCTAAAAAAATGAAGTATGTAACTTTATCTGAAAACGAAGGGTTTCAAATTGGGGATTCGGGGTTAGAGAAGATGAACAGAACAGAACAGAAACAGAGGAGCACGAAACAACAACCCAAAAGTCTCGAAAAGTAATCACAAAGTCTCGGAACACAATCACAAAGTCTCGAAAACACAAATACTAAGTCTCGAAACACAAACACAAAGTCTCGGAACACAATCACAAAGTATCGGAACACAATCACAAAGTCTCGGAAACACTGGATTGTTGTTCTGTGCTCCTCTGTTTCTGTTATATTGTTGTTTCTCATGTTTAACGATGGAAGATTCAAAACCAAAACAACATAGAAATAGAGAGAAAAACCACTGCGAGCTCAACAGGGAGCTCGACCCCTGAGTGCTTCGGCATAGTGACACTAATCTAATCCAATGAAGATGTATTGATAATGTTATGAAGTTGGTTTTGTTCGATTTCGACCTCCATTAGAGGTCTCTTGCTGCCTATTTTTGCAGAGTTAAATGCACCGATGAGAAACAATACACAACTACTGAATGCTCCAAATCTCATCATTGTTATGTAAATTGGATACTATCTTATACCACTAAATCCGGAAACTTTTCATATAATAGGCTTTCAATTAAAATAAAAATAAAAAATAAAAACTTCTAATATAACAGATTATATTAGTGATAGTAAAATATATACAGCCTATCAATGTTGTTGGAAATTCTATAAATGGAGATATTCATAACTACCCAAAAAAAAATAAAGAATTATCCAAATCCTAAACAGTTGATAGCCTGATATTCCATTTGACAACTGCATAACGAACAACAAATAAACATTAAAAGTTTGGCTCTAATTGAAGAAAAATAGAAATAAAATGACACAATGCATATTTATTTACCTTACTATTTAAATTAACATTGTTTCTCAGTTTCGTTGAATCCAAAGCTACGGACCCCCTCATTTATATAAGCTATAACTAAAAGGAAAAAATTATAAAATAAATAGAAAGAACATTAGTATAAAATATAAGCATAGACTACTCGATATCCAATTTTAGTCAAAACAATGAAATGATACATACTTGACTCAACGATTTGTATAAGGTCATTCGAATTTTATATACAAGTTCGTTTATCATGTCCCGAAGATCAACGCATAGCACATGTCCTTTTTTTTTTTTACTGGAAGACACCTCAATAGAGCTTTTTAGTCTACCATTGCTACTGATATTTCCTTTCTTTTTTTCATCCTTTGGCCTGCCTTTTGTTTTTATCATAGATGGATCTTGGACATATGCTTGACTAGACTTGTTAGTATCATCACAATGTTTCTAAGAATTTGAGGTTGACACTTGATTTTCATTATGTTGAATGAACTTGCTATCTTCCTCCGAAATATTCGTGAAAAGTACTTCAATGCCTTCAAGTGCCAGCTTGTACAATTTTTCGCTCCTTGAAGCAACACACCACACTTGTGTTGATCTACAACATAAATGACTAAGTCTACATGAAATTCCCTTAAACAATAGTGTAGAATATACCTAAAGGGGGGGTGAATAAGTATAGGCTCAATTTCTTCCAAATTCAAATTTTGTGGAATACAAGAATTAAAAGCACACTTGATAAATTTTAACAATTGAATTGATTTAATCAACACATGTGAAAATCAATATACAAGAGATGCAATCAATACAAAAATATGGAAGATAAAGAAATATAAAACGAAACTTGACACAATAGTTTTTATGTGGTAAAACCTCAAAGAGGAAACATCCACGGGTTGATACCACAACCACTAGCAAAGCAATTCACTATGATGAAAATGACTTACACACTCAAGGCTATCAACACATGATATCCACCCTAAGCTATCAACTCCTAGTCTACCCTCGGGCCTAGTGAACCACCTAGCCTACTCCCTATCCAATGTGTGTTCTACGCCTCTAGGAAGCAACTTCCTATCCAAGGCTCTCAGGCCTCTAGGAAGATTTCCTTGCTTAACTATCTAGATCACAAAGATCCTAGTCAAGCTTCCCTAGCTCAACCATCCGGAGTATCACACTCCTAGCTAAGACTTTTGTTTAGTTATTCGAGTCCTCTTGATCCTGACTAAGACTTCTTGCTTGGCTATCCAGAACACTTTCCTAGCCAATTCTTCTTGCTCAAATTAAAGCTTCACTCACTTTAACAAAAGACTTCAACATTTTCACAAGGCAATGATCTAAGTGATGCAAATGATGCAAATCACAAACAAATAAAGCAAGATGATCAACCAAGCTCTATGAACATGTTCAATGATAATCTAGAATATGCTTTCAACAAACAATCACAAATGTATCTAGAAATCAAGACATGTTAATCAATAAGAACAAGATAAGAATATTCAATATCACTCAAAAAATCTTAGTTCTTAGATCATGAAATTAAACTTAGAAATCATCATAAAGAACATCATACATGTCATTTCTAGAATCAATTTCAAGTAAATCAAGTTTAGCTAAAATATGTTCAAATGAAATCACAAAGCTAAAACTCAATAATCAATCGATCAAACAAACCTAGAGTATGAATTAACATCATTCTTAACACATTTCATCTATCAAATAGGAAGATTAAATGAGATGATCAAAAGAGAAAGTAAGAAGAAGATGATTCACATACAAATGATGATCCACGAACTGAAATCGGTTTACTGCACAAAATCACGACATCATTTGACTCTCAAAATGCTTGAGGTTTTTCCCTCTCTTCAAGACCAACATTTTTGGATTTTGGATCACTTGATTCGGAGTTGAAATGAGAGAGTTATGATCAAAACAAGAAATCAAAAGTTGTGAAGAATTCTGCACAAGATATCAATTTAAATAGAGGGAAAAGAGATGATGAAGAGAGAGAGCCGGCCACCAAATGATATATTTCCACCTCAACATCCCGTGGGAGGCGCGTGAGCCTCACGCGCCCTCACAAGAAGATGGCGCAAAATGGCGTCTCCTTCGCACTCTTCTTGCGTTCTTCGACCGTTCTCCGGCCTCCGAACTCCGAATTCAAATCCGTTTTCGGATTATGAATCGTGACTCCCTCATGCACAAGGATGACTATGAAACTTTGATAAAAGGTTGAGAATTTGACTCGATACACCACGACGAAGACAACACAACGTATGAGAACGCAAAGTAGCATAGCTTCCTAGTTTTGACTCGAAACCTAATGAGTGTGTAACCGAAATGACCGGAACTCAATAAGGAATCAAATGAGATCATGTTCAAGTCCAAATACAATAAAACACAAACATATAAAGACAAGATCACACAAGTATGCCATTTCCTAGACATAGTCTTAAAACATGCAATTCTACAATGTATGACAATATGAGTTCAATGCATGAGCATACGTCAATGGTGTGTAAATGTGTCATACCAAATGTAGCACAACGATATAGGGACACACATGTATGAATTGTGTGTATGTGCGCTTACGCCTTGCAAAATGAAGAAGAATCTTGATACCTTAGCATCCAAGTACGCAATTTTCCTCTTGAAGACGATTTTTGCATGAGAAGTTGCTTTCATTCTTTGAAGCTTCTTTTCACCAAGAACCACCTAAGCAATTAACCATTACAAATAAAGAGAGTTTTGCAATGGAATCAAGCCAACAAAGATTTAGGATCTTACACTACATGCTTCAGAACTTTCATATTTGTCAACGGTAACCATTTAATCCATTACTCTAAAAGAGTTAGCCCCCTCATCCATCTTTTTAAAATAAAGTGCAATGGAATTTCATCAACCTCAATTTTATTGAAAACTCTTAACACGTGTTTACATAGCAAACCCATAAACTCAAAATATTGGCATCCACAATGCCCTTCATGTGTTTCTTTCTTCAATTTCACAACAAATTGCTCAGGCCAACCAACCTTAGCTGAAACTAAGTTACTGTCAAATTCATCATCTTTTTCACCCTCTTCAAACTTGAAACAGATTGAATCCGTTAATTGTTCACAAAATTTTTGGAAAATATTCCGTGTATTAATGTTTGATGCATGTTTTAGTATCGAATTGTTTTCATTAATAAGTCTATCTTTATGTTTTGATAAATAATCTTCATTGTTTTCTCTTTCGACAATCTTCTTTAAAGCCTGCTCATATCTAACCACAAATTCTCTTAAGTTTGTTTTTGATGAAACAAACTCATTGAAAAATGCATTGACACCTTCACTACGACCTGTTGTATTCATTCCCGCATAAAATGTATCTCGATGGAACATCGGTACCCATGATTCTGGAATTTCATATAAATGCCTAAGCCATTCATTACTATTCAAATCCAAATCCACAATCATATCACTCCGCATCTTTTCAAAATCTTCTACTTTGTATGTCTTATGGATGCAATTTTTCAATGCACTCTTAAACTTTGACTTTTTTATAAAAAAAAAATGTGAGATAACTTCTCCCCAAATTTTTTCTTTATATGTCAAAGACATAAACGATGACGTGTGTTAGAAAATACCTTTTTAATGGCTGCTCTCATAGCATGATCTTGATCAGTGATTATTGATGTTGGATGCCTTCCCCTCATAGCCTCAAACCAAATACTAAAAAGCCAAATGAAAGAAACCTCTCTTTCATCTCGTAAGAGTGCACATCCAAATTGTATGGTCTGATAATGATTGTTGACCCCAGAAAATGGTGTAAATGGCAACCCATATTTGTTAGTCCTATATGTGGTGTCAAACGTTACTACATCACCAAACTTTTCATAGGCGGCACGTGATCTAGCATCAACCCAAAAAAAAATAACTACTCGTCCATCTTCATCAACTTGAATAGCATAAAAGAACTGAGAGTTCTCTCGTTGCATCCTTTGAAAATAATCAATAGCTGATTGAGCACCTCCTCTTTCTAACTCTTTAAACCTGATTGATTGTAAGTGATTCTATCAGTCTTTGTTATTAAATCCCAAAGATGCACCTCCAAAGATTGAATGAACCTTTCCAACTTGTATATTCTCCCTATTGAAAGTTTCAGTCAAACCTTTAGCTGCGTCTGGCATGTGTCTATTGCACCGCATACGAATCCGCTTTGAAGGTGTCACTAAATTATGATTATGATCATTCGAAAACCTAGTTACAACCCATATTTTTAGTTCTTCATTGTAGAGAACTCTCATTTGCGCTTTGCACTCATTTACAATTGTGTTGCAACTTCGTGATAATTCGTCTACCCCATCTATTTTTTCTTTTTTTCTTTTCTTGCCTTCGCATGAGCATACAAAATGGATTCCCGTCATTTCATCAACATGGAACGAGTTTTGTTAGTTGATCGAATCCATACAAAAAAACCCATATGTCGACCATAATCAATATAATAATCTCTTGCTTCATCAGAAGAATTAAAAGTCATTCCTTCATATAGTTCCTTTAAAATGTCGGCATTCACATTTGGTGTTGAAGTTCCGCTCACGTATTGTACAACCTCCATATTCAATCCTACATGAATTAATAACAAAAAAAAAATAAAAAATCTAAACATTAATGAAACCAGTATAAAATTTTAGTTTATAAAATAAAATTATAGGAAGTAATCGAAACAACCACATGTATGTTTATTAAACAATTTTCTACTACACTCATACTACTACAATTTACATAAAAAATGTGAATCGAATTTGGGTTGAATTGGAATCAAGAATGGAAATTTGGGATTTGGATTGGATGAGAATCAAAAAATAGATTTTGTATTCTTTCTAACTTGTGAAATCCCTAGTTTTGAATGAAATGGCAAAGAAGCAAACAAATAAGAATGCTATGTGAAATCCTTAGTTATTGTTGAAAAAGCAGAAGAAGAAAGAGAATGAGTACCTTGTTATTGTTGTAATCTGTAGGAGTGAGATCATGAAAAACCAAACACAGTCATTACTGCTAGTTCCGAGAACCAGAATCGGTATCCGCACAGCGGAAGGGCGGTGGGCCCGGTTTTAAAAAAAAATTCATAAAAACAAAAACATTTTAACAGGATCATTGTGATTGTATTGATTCTAATATTTAACTATAAATAATAAGGAAGGAAATAGTTACCCTTGTAGAATTTTCGTGATTCACTCGAACCGATTTCTTCGACTGTAGAATCTTCGTGATTCCCTCGAACCAAGTTCTTCCACACCGAATCTCCAACACCAAATAACCGATGAGTGGGCGTCTCGGTATTGAATAGAAAAATTCGACTCTCGAATTTATGTACTTGTTGTGTACTCAACACTTGAGACAACAAGAAAAATATTAAGAGACTATCTCACAATATTATTTAGAGGCTAGTATTTAGAAAAACATTTTTCTCTTTTTTATATCTCTCGTAAAAAAAATAAAAAATAAGAAATAAAAAAACAAAAAAAATAATTAAAAAAAACTTCTTAATCTTCTTGTTGTCTAATGAACAATTATTTATGATCTTATCATAAATTGAGCATTCTATTGTTCAAGACCCGAATCATTTATTCAAAAGAACTGTTTATCTACTTCAATTAAGAAGGAATGGATTCTATCTTGTATATTATCATTCCCAACTAAGTATATCGTTATGTCTCCAAGATACAAGGTTTAGGAGGTTTGGCAATTTGAGCAAACCATACCGAGTAAGTCAAAAGACAACTCTATAAGTAGGAGTCTGTTAAATACTCGGGATTAAGATCATTCTATATATGACCATCTGATTTGATAAATATGAATAATTTGTTTCAAGACGGAGATTATCAAAGATTCCAATTTATCGTGTCTACGTCTTGTATAATCGTATTATACAAAGTACGTTCATTGTACGTTCATTGTAATGTCACCACATCAATAGTTCGGATAAAACTATTCCATTCTTAATGAGAATGAACCGTACTAATAATTTTAATTAATTAAAAATCTCAACTTTAATTATTAATTACAGATAATTAAGATTATTATATTAAACATAATCCTCATGTATATAACAACTTATATACTATATTTAATATTACATCTAATAATCATGGAATTTTATGTTATTAATACAATATTAATAATATTAAATGTACACAAATATAAAATAAAATGTCAATCTAATTATTAATTCAGCAAAAGATTAACAACATTTGTTCTTAAGGCACCAGTTACTGCTCCTCTATTTTCTAATGAAACAACTCATAGTAATTTTGAATTTTTGATTCTTTCAAATTAGGAAAACCCTAGAAAAAAATTCAAAGTAACTGGAAGTTTGAAAAAGAATTGATGGTGAAATCCCTAATCCTCAATCGATATGTTGAGTTAAAAATAATTTTAATTATTTTAATAATTGCCATATCATCAAATGACTCATTGTTTTAATTGTGTTTTAATGCCACATCATACTTTTCGTTGCGTTTTATTTCCACATCAACAATTATCTTGACCCTTGGATTAAAAACAACTAAACGGTTGAATATCGAATTCACTTTTTTAAGTCACAATTTTAAGTTACTCTAGCCTGACCCTACATATTTATTTATTTATTTATTTAGTTGAAGAACGTCATCCAATATTAAAAAAAAAAAAAAAAAAAAAAAATAGTATATTTAAAATTACAACTTTCAGAGTAATTTTCTCTCTCTTTTTAAAGTTTATTAATGAGTTGTGTTATGCTATAATTGATTTAGAGTTTGTTAATTGTTACCGGTTTTGTATTATAATTTTTATATTATTTAATAATTGTGATATGATCTTTATTAAAAAAAATCATTAAAAAATACATTAATAAGATGGGGATGGTATGAGACAAGGAACCGATCCCCTCATGGAAAGTCCCTGTACCCATACTCGTACCGTTTATTATAAGGCAGGTATTCACCGGGGATAGTATTTCTCATACAAATTGGAAATGGGAATGGTAATGAAAAACCCGTCCCTGTACCTTGACATCCCTAGTTAAAAGAAATATAAAAACACTTTAAAATGTGTATTTTACATTTTTGTTCTACCAGTTTTAACTTTTTATAATTTGACCCCTCAACTCCAAACTTCCAATTCCGACTCTGGCTGCCATGAAACAAAGAAAACTTATTTGATTGGTTCTACTTGCAAAAAGAGAAGCACCCATAGGGGAAATGCATTGCATCGGGATTTTCTTTGAGATACTAAAAATGGAAAAAGTTATTTTGTCTAAACCCTTTGCATAAAAGGTTACCAAAGAGAATTTAATAAATGATAGTAATATGCATTTTACAAAATCCCTCGAGAATTTTTATATAATTATGAAACCACAGTTATTTCTTAAATTTAATCAAACCTAGGAGTTTATCAAATTCTCCCAAAAAAGTCACTTAAGGAAAATCTGTTGACATAAATTTGAAAGGGAAGAATAGACCATGGAGATTTTAATGAAGCAATATATATGTGTTTAAAAGGTCAATAAGACTTTCATTTCTCCTTGAAATCCAAATCAAACCAAATAAAAAACGAAAACACATTCAAATCATTACCCTGTAATACCAAAAATCGTATGGAGAATTCAACGATCTTAAAAATCTCACAAGTAATTTTTGCATAAGAATCTTATTTCATGGTTGCATAAGACTGAAAATTAAATAACAATCTGATAGGTAAATATAAGTATGCAGGGTTCAGTAAATTTAACAAAAGATCCACCAATCGACATAATATCACAGTTGCGAATAACACCTAGTCTTTAGAGTTTTTCATAGAGACATTTCTAATTAAACAGTACACTCAAATATCTGGTAAAACTTGAGCCTCAAACTGATCTAGGCAAAGGCTTTGAAGAGTCTTGACTTCGGTCCCGGGGAATCAGCCACTACCAGCCTGAAACAAGAGATCCGATCAGCGTCACATAAGATGTTGATAATGTTATGATATATGGCATGAAAATCATTTACTTGAGGTGGTGCTTTCTCAATGAAACACAGATAATTGATATTTTATCAGGAAATGTAGCTGAGGATAATCGATAATACAAAACACATAACACTGGATAAACGTATAAATAGAAAATTCCTATCGTTACTTATTTTCTGGTTTCCTTATTTTGTTTTGTGGTTTAAACTACATAAAGAGTCATCACTTTATATATACTAAACAATCACTGAACCAACAAAAACATTTTGGTGATAATTGATAGGGTAGTTAACATGTAAATTTATCTCACAAAAAATACTTCCAAAGATTCACACAACACACATAGCTTATGGTACGCAGACAACATTGACAATTATAATATAAGTTGCACTACCTATATCAAATTATTTACTGGAGGTAGTGTTTTCTCAATGAAACACAAAGATGATTGCCAACAAAATTTCCATATTCTATCACTTATCATTTAGTCCAGGGCAACACCTAAATGTTCTAAAAGGGGAAGATAACTCAATTCAAACCCAGATAAAGACACGTTCAAAGTTGTCCAAGGCCATTTCTGGACACTAGAATAGTATATTTCTAATAGAATCTAATATGTAGGCTGTCATCAATTTTACCCAAATGTCTTTCCCACTAAATTTTTCTCAAACATGAAAATTCACTGGCAAAAGTACCATTTTTGATCACTATTCAAGCAAAAGTTAACTTGCCTTGCGGGGTGATGCAGACCTTGACCTTGACGGTGACTTTGATTTTGACCTTGACCTTGATCTTGACCTTGATATTGATCTTGCCCTGCAAATTTAAAAATTTTGTACTAAAATCAAAATATTGTTCTTAAAGGTCCAAATAGGAGAGAACAAAAGTAACCAAGTTACCTGGATGGTTTAACAGGAGATGCAGATCTAGATCTTGACACTGATCTAGAAACAGATCGTTCTAACGATTTACTGTAGATAGCACGACATATTATTAATCGAGGAGCAGTAAAACCATGTAAAAGGCATTATATACTTTGTAAAAGAAAAAGAAAATATACCTTCTATTTCTTCGAACACTTCTGCTTCTGCTGCGGCTTCTACTGCGGCTTCGGCTTCGGCTTCTTGATGGACTACGATCCTGTCTCTTCACCTATCCCAGTTGCCAAGAAAACACAATGCCACAGGCTCATAAAAATGCGGACCACTATTCCCATCAATCAACATCATCTCTTTCTCATGTATCCAAACTTGAATAGACATTGGCCTCTCAACAAAGCTTTAAGCAGCACATTTTCATTACAATAACAAGAATAATAAGAGCGATATGGTTTCTGATTTTCACGCCCCAAGTAGATTGTGTGCATATTTTTGTTAAGTTTTCTTCTTTGGTTTTCATGGGGGGCTCTCTGCTCATTATACTTTTGTATATTTTGAGGATTTTATGAGTTTTTCTGTGGTAATCCACCCCTTGTATCCTCCTCTGTTGTCACTAAAAAGTTGTTTCTAATAAAATAATAGGGATAAATGGATAATGACTACTGACTACCAAGTTTTACTTGTACTAAGAAGTTGCATGTCCAACTACATAGTCTGCTCTCTATGTAGGAAACTAGGAAAAACTTTAACAGTTTCCCAAAATATAAATATATGCTCCCAAAAGTCAAAACTATAGCTAAAGGGTTCTAATAGCATTAAAAATTCCAATTAAAAGTAGATGATGATAATAATAATAAAAGAAAGAAAGGTTACCGTTATTCGGCCTCTTGCCCAAGGATTTCTAAATTCTGTGTCATCAAGCTTCCGAATCTGAATACAGAAGAACATCAGCTCTCAAAGTGGGGAAGGAAAGATAGATGCTCAAATCACAAGACAAAGAGGAGAATAATTGGAAAAGGGAATTGCTAATTCTAAACAACTTACAGCATATTTCATGTCATCAGGATTGGTATAATCAACAAGACCATAAGTCCCTGAATACAAACAGAAAGTTCATGGAATCAAGACTCATCCAATATCATTAAGAATAAGGACCATAGCATTCCAACAAGAACATAAACAGCAGCTCATAATACTTAAATCTGACCAATTATAAGCTAAAACGCAGCATACATGATGTAAAAGAATATGGTGCATAATAAAACTTCATAAAAAAAAAAAAAAAATCTTGTAATCAATTGTTTCAAAGTATGAGGAAAATTTTCAACTTCGACAACATGTTTGTAACAATATCAAATTTAGCCTCCCAACCTTGTCCAAGTTAAAAATTAATTTTAAAGCAGAGATGGGGGGTGTGGGGTGGGGAAGAAAGAGCCAGATCCTCATTATTCTCAATATACAACTTTAAGCACCACACATCTTTTGTTTCTGTCCAACATCAACAATCACAGCAGTACACTTCAAAGCTCCAAGCCTCCAATACTTAAACAAAGATATAACTAAAACGTTTAAGGAAAATGCTAATCAATACATATTAAGGGCATACCCTCACTGTCTCGGGAAACTTCGGCAAAACACACATCACCTGCTTTTCTCATATGATCCTGAAACAATTTTACAAATAAATGACCAGTACAGCAAAAAGGACAAATTTACACATTGCTTGTAAGTATTACAAGTTCTCAAACCTTCAAATCTTGCCACGAAGCAGAAGAAGGGAGCCCACGAACAATAACTGAACACAGAACAAAAAGGTGAGCAAAATACTAGTAGGCCTCTAAAATAAAATAACAAATAAAAATAGTGCAAAGAATGACAAAATTCTGAATACAGCAAAGTTCATCAGTCTCCAGATCATAGACACACCTCGATATTCAGAATGGCGCGAGATACCAAATCGACCAGAACCAGCACCATCGCCGCCACCTCCTCCTCTGCTGCCGCCGCCACCTCCACCACCACCACCGCCGCTGCCACTATAGCCACTACGACGATCACTTGAAGATGGACCTCTACCACCATGGGCGAGCTCTACCTGCATTAATGACAATTGGAAATAAATAACAAGAAATCAACAACCAAATACACGTGAATAATTTGAAATTTCTCATTACCCTTAAACGGCAACCATCAAAGTTATACCCATCACGACCTCTAATTGCATCTTCGGCATCACGAGAGTTCTCAAACTACCAGTCAAGCAAACACACATTAAGTCCTAAATAATTCTACTCTTTTTCTAAACATGTACAAGAAAAACATTAGGATGATAACTGTACCTCAACAAAACAATAACACGGAGGGCGGGGAGGAATCTTCAACTCAATATCCAATATACGACCATACTGCAAACCAAAAAGAACAAGATGATTTTCTGTTATGTAGATATTCTGATAAAATTATTAAACAGATTACTTCAGATAAATGACTACTAACAACCATAATTAAACTCCCTCTAGGTCCACTACAAACAACCATTTATAATTTCACCATGGATAAAACAAAAATAATCATTACAAAGTGAAGTACTATAATTAAAGGTTAAAAAATTGAAGAACAATCAATATCAACCTAAGAAAGCAAAATGAATAGCAAACTGTGAACCAAGTGGTGATCCCAAATTTCAACCCCCATAAACAATGATCAATTTAAAGCATTTGTCATTTGCATGTATTTGGTTCGACAATCAGAGACTGAGGAATGCAGGAAAGTGAAGACTAATACATAAGAGTATAAGACATACTCTCACAGAAACTTTTATGTTAAATACTACACAAGTTCTATAACAGGTGAGAACAGTGACTGTTTGCTTGTTTTCTTTTTTAACAAAAAGAAGTCAACGATTATTTACTCAAAAAACTAAACCTTACATTTGAAAACCAGCAACAAGAAATTAACAAAAACCTGTTGAACAAACCTTGTAGAAAAGATCTTCAACTTCATATTCTCTTATATCTGAGGGCAGGTTGCCAACATAGATTGTGCGAGAAAAGCGACCACTCATCTCTGATGGTAGAGTAAAATAGCAAATGTTTCACTGCATACAGGACATGGAACAGCATAAGTAGTGAACAAATTCTCTCAATCCAAAACAAAGTAAACTCTATCGACTTTGATATCCTCTTATCATCAGTATGTACTCTGATGATAATAAAAGTATGGCAAAACCAAAACTATGAAGCAAACCAAGTGAGCAATCCTCCATGTGAGCGGTGCTGCACAAGCTCCATTGCTCAAATGCTCCAGGATGCTCCAAAGCTATAATAAATTTGAAATTTAATTTGGTCTCCTCATCCTCCCAAGAATTTTTGCAGACGTATAGATCTTCAGAGAGTGAGCAAGAATCTCCAATTATAAAAAATAAACCCATAACTCCACCCAGATTCTCCCACTCCCTTTCTATATCACTATGTATGATTGCAAAGCTCATATGTGTCCAAGCGCTTGATATCTATCATAAAGAA
Source organism: Acer yangbiense (assembly GCA_008009225.1). NCBI lineage: Eukaryota > Viridiplantae > Streptophyta > Magnoliopsida > Sapindales > Sapindaceae > Acer > Acer yangbiense. Next base: position 1,899,248 of record CM017772.1, read on the forward strand.
AGCATCTGTGTCATGAGATCAGGTAACACTTACATATATTCAGGCATTTACCTTACTCAGCTCTCTTTTTAATAGAAAATAAGAAAAGAAAAAAATGAAGAAAAAAACACCTCGCAAAACACACTTGATAACGATGGAGTGGGCACTGGTCTTTAGTCCTAGACTCTAATTCAAAACAATCATACCTATAAATATATATAAAAATATATATATATAAAAATAAAAATAAAAATAAAACTAATGGAAGTATCGTCAGTGAAACTCCATTTCTAGATGCCCCAACTTCTAGTGAAACTGTGTCGAGGACAAGGAGTACAAAATATGACTATTTACATTCACAATTCAAACATAAGATAAATTATAGTAAAACATAAATCCTTTTCTTTACAATCAAGGAAGTAAATATCAATTTCGATGAATATATCCACGGTACTTATTAATGAAGATATTGAAAATATCACCAGAATTTCAATATTTTTATGATATTTTTTTAAATCAGTGCCCCAGAAATCCGAAAAATATCACTAAAATTCTAATAATATTATCGATATTTACTTCCTAGTTTACAACTCAAAACAACAGGAAACTATGTAATAAAAAAGGTTACGTTCAAACATAAGAACCCAATAAAGCCCTTTTTTTCTTTGACCATATTTCTCTCCGCTTGGCTAAGTCCACCACTCCACACTTTGCTATGTAAATCAATCCCCAAATCACTCTAACTAATAAGTTCTCTGTTTCTCGGCTATCGAAAGTTTCCTCTGTTAAGTTTCAAGGAGGAAGACCAAGTACAACCAACTGTTAACACTCTATTAATTTAAATAAGAGACCCGAAAACGAAACTGTAAACACTAAATTACCAAAATTAAACACCAATAAGTATCTCAATTGAGCAAACCTGGAGCTAATCGATAAGATGATATCAATTAGCGTAAAACAAACCCTAAAAAGAACAGAAGTCATGACATTGTACCGAAGATTCACGAACTGATGGACCGCCGCAGACCGACCAAATGACTCGCCGTCCGTACGGTGAAGCGACCGTTGGTTGAGAAGGACCTCGACCGCGAGAGCGAAAGAGAGCGAGTGAGAGAGACAGAGAGCGCCAACTAGGGTTTGTATTGTGAGAGAGAGCTTGCTTGAATTTTCGATGCAGAAATTTTGATTAAAAAGAAAGAGAATCCTTACCATAGGATTCGTTTTGTAATAAAATCGATTGGACGGCTGAGATGTGGGTATATTTGGGTGGGACCACCTGTGAATCCTTATAAATGGATTTATATTGTTCGGATCCCGGATATCATGAACACCGATGCTAGCAAAAATTTAGTCCAAATTTCAACCCAAATAATATGGTAAGTGATTTTTTCATTAACCACATCATCTCATATTGTGTGCAGTGATAATAACTCACTTGCTACATCATTTGGGTTGAAATTTGGATTAATTATTTGGATTGTATAATATATTTGGGAGGGACCACTTGTGAATCCTTATAAATGAATTAATATTATTTAGGTCCCTGGATATCACTAAACACTAATGCCAGATTACCGGACAACACAAAAATTTAGCTCAAATTTCAACTCAAATAATGTGGCAAGTGATTTTTTTCATTAACCACATCATCACATATTGTGTGTGGTGATTACAACTCACTTGCCACATCATTTGGGTTGAAATTTGGATTAATTTTTTGGGTTGTATAGCATTACTCTATTACCGAATTAACGAATACGCCTACTATTTTATAAAACCATCAAATACATTCTTTATTAAGTTATTAGCTAGAAGCGATTGTTTATCAAAAATTGGGAGAAAAATATCCACAATAATGAAACAAATCAGGAAAGAATTAATAAAGGGGAAAGATCATTTTATCCCCTGACCTTTACCCTAAAGAAAGATAAAGACAACCTAGAGCTAATTTAACAACAAGCCTTTTGAAACCTCATGGTTTTCACTCAACCAAGATGAATTTTCAAAATGCTCATAAAGTCCACTTCTGCCTGTCATAGGACTTACCCATAGGACCACCAAGGAGTCTTTTTCATGAAAATTTTAAAATCTTGTTTTCATAAAAACGAGATTTCTACTAAGTACTTTTATATAAAGAAAAAAAAAAGCTTAAGGTTGTAACAAAATCTTTCAAAGAAATATAAGGACCGAGTTACACTAGAAATTTAATATTCTTCTTATACTTTCGTTAACCTGGCAAGACTTTTCTGAGTTTAACTATTTAATAAAGCTTGGAAATTAAAGATGATAGTGAGAGATCTTACTTTGCTTGAAAATATTCACCGCTTAATTAATTGCTAGTGGAGTACATGAAGATATTGTAAGTTCCTCATTTTTTATTGGCGTATTTCGTTAACAAACCACAATTAGGGTTATGATGTAAGGGTAGCTTAGGTACTTAATTATTGGTGATCAAGCTCAACAAAGGCATTCTCAAGACCTCAAGATGATAAACCCTTCAAAAGTAAAACACTTGTACTTATTTGTTTTGAAGAGACTTAGTTGCTTTGAAGAGACTTAGTTGCACACACGCACAACTCATGCATTTCAATACACTTCTTGTATGTTGTGTGTTTTATGTATGTGTATTCATGTTTTTGAACTCTCTTCATGCATGTTTTAATTGATTGCATCTTGTTTAATAATTGTCATGTCATGTCATGTTAGGCATTAGAATGCATTTTGGTATAGGAGGCGCTGCACAGGCGTTCTTAGGTCGATGTTCGTACAACACCCAATTGAAGACCTATAGCATTTTGGTCTTAGGCACTATACGGTCGCCCTTCGTGCAACGCCACACCTGATGCATTTTTGCAGGCGCTGTTCAGTCGCTATATAAAGCATTGTACATACAGCAACCGTATAGCGACCATCCTAAACCCCGAGAGCAACATTTTCCAAGTTACTCCCAAATCGCCCAAAGTCGCCCCCATGTACAGCGATTTATGAAGAACTTGTTCTTCATTTCCAGGTGAGTTGTTGTACAGTCATTGTACGGTCGCCCTACGTACAGCGACCTGTACAACGACCAAGATAAATTTTGTACCACTTAGTCAAAACGATGTAGCTTCATGTTGACATCATATATATATATGCCTCTATCTCATTTAGGTCGTTCCCAAGAGTTCAAAATCATATTTTTAACTTAGAACATTTTCCAAGAGAGAAAATCATCCAAGAACTCATCTTTGATCACTCAAAATCATTTCCATGTGCATCAAACATCATCTAGCATCATCTAGGATGTATCTTTGCATGGGTCTTCTTCAACACACGTGACTTGGTAAGTTGAACACCGTCTTCATTCATTTTAGTGTTCCTACTTATCAATTAATCTCATTTATTACTTGTATACATCTAGATCATACTTTATATACAAGATTGAGATTTTTGTGTTAATTGATTGAATGTTGTATTATGATAGCTATTGTATCTAAGATTGCTTTATATTAAATAGCTAAGTTTACATATGACATGTAGACACATGATATGTAGGATTGCTATTATTGACATCTTTAATCCCTATATAAGCATTTAGTGTAACCTAGTATTATTTGCATATTGAATATCATGATATTCACAATAGGTTGTTGATCTCTTCTTTGTGAAGTGAAGCCTTATGACTAAATTGCTTAGTGCACAAGCAAGTAGGTCTAGAATCGCTATTAAAGGCACATTGGGTAGTCTTCATTCATTTTAGTGTTCCTACTTATCAATTAATCTCATTTATTACTTGTATACATCTAGATCATACTTTATATACAAGATTGAGATTTTTGTGTTAATTGATTGAATGTTGTATTATGATAGCTATTGTATCTAAGATTGCTTTATATTAAATAGCTAAGTTTACATATGACATGTAGACACATGATATGTAGGATTGCTATTATTGACATCTTTAATCCCTATATAAGCATTTAGTGTAACCTAGTATTATTTGCATATTGAATATCATGATATTCACAATAGGTTGTTGATCTCTTCTTTGTGAAGTGAAGCCTTATGACTAAATTGCTTAGTGCACAAGCAAGTAGGTCTAGAATCGCTATTAAAGGCACATTGGGTAGTAGGGGTGGGTTAGTGACCGAGAATGGTTGAGGTCAACCTAAGTTGTAAACATCATTACAAGTAGTGGATTTGAAGACCATGTGTGGCTAGCATATTAGCCTGTGAGTTTTTCCAGTTATAGGTTTCTCACGTAAATCAATCAACGTGCAATTTATTGTTTTCCGCACTTAGATTTAGTTGATTGTATTTTTGCTTAGATTGAGGTTTTTATTGAAAATTGACTAATCAAGAAAAATCAGTAATTAACTTGATTAAAACCTATTCACCCCCTAGGTATATTTAGACACACCTATATTTGTTTCAGATATTACAAGTGAGGGGATGAGTGTTTTAAAGCTCTGGATTTGTGTGTGTTGCAAATGAGAGCAAGACTCAATTTATACAAGTACTAGAAAGAAAAAGCTAAGATAAATGGCCGACATTGGGAATCAAACTTTACAAAAAGTAAATAAAGAAAATGTGAGCTTTTTATCCACCGACATTAACTTTTTACTATTCTTGTTTGTTGCCTTCTGTCGACACTATCTTTTTACTATTCTTGTTTGTTGCCTTCTGCCAACAGTCTGCTATCGATCTCATTTTCGTGTTTAAGTGTCTAAGTTGTGGTAAGCTATTTCGTCGAAATGCTCTTCCATTTCTTCTTCAGTAAGATATTCTTTAAGTCTATCTTCTTGTTCTTCTTGGATCTCTCTAAGATAATCATCAGTCTCAGGGCTAAGAAAAATCCATGGAATCGGATATTTGCTCATGACATCATGGCTTCTTATAAAAATCGACATGTGAGGAGTCTGTCCTACCAGCTTTGGTCTGCAAGAATTTATTCAGTAGAAATACTTATGGGCTTTGTACCTCTGTAGATATTTAGGGCATATATCATGGGCATCTATAGGAGGATTTTTATCTCGTATAAATTCTGCATAAACATTAGAAGGAACTATCACAATGTAGTGATAAGCTGGAAGATAACTGTTCATCTTGTAGGGTTGGCTGATAATCCACTCGTTGGGAATGGAGTCAATGTCAAGACAAAACCCTCTCTTCCCTCAGAACATCCCAATAGACTGTTGAAGTTTCTCAAAGAGAAATGAGATTCTCAGAATATTAGTTGCATGGAGGCCATCAATGATGCCATAACTAAAAAGTTCTTCAATACCAACTTTGTCGATATCTGGGATAACAAATTCCATAGGATACTGTAATGAACTTATATAAAACTCTTTGATTTATTTTCTTTTCGTGTAAAAATGTAGCCATTGTAGGGAAAAATCGTAGTACACACAGCGGAAGCGAGACTAAAAATAATTTTAGTATGTTTTAAAATTTTTCCTTTTTATGAACCTTAACCCTTTAAATTAATTAACCATATATAAAGTAACAAAAAGTAGAATACCTTTTGTCGCGTGATCCGATTGACTTACGTCGATGGTAATCCGCAAGATCTTTAATTCTAGCACGAACGTGAATCACCTAGGAGCGTGGTCTCCCTTTTCTTTGAATTGCGTACCTGAGAATGGACAAACAAACTTTCTTTTTCTTTTGTTAGTCACAAAACAATCAAAAGACCACAAAGATTATTCCAGTCACTTTTGAGTTCTCAATCTAATGATCGAAACTCGCGTGAACCTAATTCGATGTTGTACACACAAGCTTATTGATGAACAAGCAATTAGTGTACCATCAAAAGAATAATCTCTTCTCTCTTTTATGTCTTGGTAGAATAATCAAACACTTTTCTATGAGTTGAGAAGAAGAAGAAAATTGATTCAGTGAACCAGTCAGGTGGCCGAATTCTATAGCATGTATTATATAGGATGGCCGAAATTTCTTCTCTTCTTCCTTTAGGGTTGGCCGAATCCTACTTGTGATACAATTAGGGTTGGCTGAAAATCCTCTTCCAAAAAGGATTTGTGCTTTGCCCTAATTTCCATCAACTTTAGAATCCTAACCCTAATTTAACTCAGAAGTATTTTATTCTTTTATTGACTTAATAAAAAAGACTTCTTATTTGATTAAATAAATAAACTTAATTATTTATTTTCTTACCAAGCAAGTCTTTTACTTTTAGTATACATATAGTATAACTCTAGGAAACATATTTCCTAATCAGAAAAAGATTTTGTTTCTTAATTAAATAATTAATTATTAAATTAATTAATTCTCATTTAATCAAACAATAAAATAAAATAATATTTTTGACTATATACATAGCCTTGCCACCTCACATAGAATATAAGGGCCAAATATTATTTCCTTATTTTATTTAATCTATTGGACTTTAAATAAAAAGCCCACATATGAACCAGATCCATTCTTGCTAAAAGAAACAAGCCCACATGTCTTTCATTAATATATTAATATAATTGATCAGCCCATTAAACAAATAATGTGCAAATTATATTCTTAATATATTAAATGCAATTCTAGATGGACCCATAAATTGGTCCGGTAGAATATATCAAGTGATCCATGCAAGTCCGTGTGGATTGGGGATCTTGGCGGGCTATCTAAATTTAAGCTTTAATAGACATAATCTAATCACAATCAACAAATGATTCACTTAGGTCCGATCCATTAATTTTAACTCATTCCACTAAAGAGCTAAAATTGAACTCTTAAATAAAGATAGAATAAGAAGATGTTCCTCATTCAGACCCTAGACAATCATATTGGAGATAGTGTATCCTCTTGATTAATATCAGTAATCGCCAAGAGTTCATAGACCGCCTATAACTCTCCAAGTTACCATATTTACTCATATGACCACGTTTTGAACTTGGATATTTTGACTTGTCCAGAAGCCATATTTTCAATAGCCACTATCGAAAACTCAACGTTGAGATTTAATATCCAATTACCTCAAAATATACATATGATGATATTATACTCTCATTTAATAAATGGAGCCACGATGTCCATATCTATAAATGAAGTCCTTTATCGATTAACAAATGAATATCACCAAACTATCGAGGATAGACTATGCTATATAATCGTACTCATTGATAACTCAAATGATATCACTTGCAACCATAAGTCCATAATTTATCTCAGGATTAAGATAGACTCTCAGATTGTCCTGATAATGAAAAGACTATTATCTATTGACGGTTCTAGATAAAGCTTTTCATTGTGATCCAGTTCAATGCACCCAGTGCACTAGATTCTTTTACTCGAAGACACTCCGATGATTTTAGACTCATCATATCTCATTTGATCCCACTCAAATGCTAGCAAAAGAATTCTACAACTTTAACAAGATAAAGGTGCCCAATATTTAACTTAAATTGTGAACATTATTCAAGACTAACTAAAGAATTGTGTCTACCACATACATATCCAGATGTACGAACAATTCTTATTTTCTCATAGTCTTTAGACCTTATGATTATTTACTTTCACAATTATAATATTAAACTATAAATGCTATAAGATTTGTTAAACTAGAAATCACTTTATTAATATGAAAAATATTGTCAATTACAATATTATGCTCTTGCTATTGAGCATAATCCTAACAGTCATACCATCAGGTATTCCTACGCTTAAAGAAAGAAACTTTTGGATCTTAAGGAAACACTTCAAACTATCATTTTTGGCATAGCCAAAAATGGTTTGCTTTATATCAGTAGGTAGATTCTCTACGCTTTATAGATATTTTTTGCTTGATCCCTCATTAGGGTAATGTTTATAAGGTCAATGGGCTTTTCTGAAATTGCCTCCTTCTCTTTGCTACTATTCTTTTGCTTTTCATTGATATCTAGCTTTTGAATCTATTCTATTAGCTGTTCAGCCAACTCTAGCTTTTGCTTCAGTACTGTATTTTCAGCTTGCATCTTTTCTAAAAGTTCATTGAGAGATCTTTTGCAGTCTTGTAACTCTTCAGAATTTTATTTTTTTTGCTTCATTGATACTTCTAAAATTGCTCATGAAACTAAGGACATGGTTTCGATCATAGGTGATACCATTGAATTCTACTATTGGTTCGAAACTGTCTTGGTTTTGTAAAAACAAGTTTAGTGATTTCTTAGCTTCTTCTAGAGAATAAAAACCTTTGAAAATGGGGTTTGGAAAATCTTCGACATAATTAGAAGTTTCTTGTCATGTCAAATATATTTTAATTTTTCTACCCTTATATAATATATATTTATATATCATTAATATAATATATAATAATAATATATTATTTTTGGAAAGGAGGGTATTTTTGGAATGGAGTTAGGGCATATGAGGGTATTTATGGAATATACAATTTAGTTAGGAATGGAATAGGCATTCCATTGGTTTTTGGATGGAATGCCCATTCCACCAAAATGGCGGAATCCCCATTCCAATGGAATCACTATTCCATTGCATTTTAACAAACCAAACGAATGGAATGACTTTCTTTCCATTCCATCCAACCAAACATGGCCTATAAGAGACTCATGACATCAATTGTAATAAGTATGATTTAGAATACAACTCTCACTACAGTGGAGATATTTCTCAACATGCATCTTGCAATTTAATGAATAAATGTAAGACTCGGATTACTACTTTATATGGGTAATTGAATTATTAACGTGTCACTTAGTATGAAACAAGAGGGTGCAAAATAAATAAACAATTTTGTTAAAATTATTTTTTTGAATTTTTTTAAAGTAAATTATTTAAAAGCAAATTTATTAAATTTAAAATTTTACTTATCCAATATTGGTTTGCCTAAAAATCGATATCTTACTGTAAAATAAATCCATATCGGATTTGTTTGGTGTTGAAAATAGGAAGTAAAAGTTCAAAAAAATTATTAAAAGATAAATAAAAAATTTGAAAAAACTATCAAGAAAGACAGTTTTTCTTGTAGTGTTATGATTTCTAACTTATATTTTTCTGTAGATTTTTTATTTACCGGACTATCACCAATAATTTTTATTTTTTCTAAAGCTTCTATTTTACTTATTATATCTATGGGCCAGCTTTTATCTTGTAGGTTCTCTTGATTAGATTCAATCCTGGAAATTATACAAAGATCTTCAGTATAACCTTAGCGTACCACAACTTAGACACTTAAGCACGAAAATGAGATTGATAGCAAAATGTCGACAGAAGGCAACAAACAAGAATAGTATAAAGATAAAGATGATTCTTTAGTGACTCTAGTCTTTCTAGGTTATTAATAGCTAATTTTATTTGAGCTTGGTCTATGGCACTAAAACTGTTAACAACACTTAAATACCAAAAAAAATAATTAGCTTATCATAATTATAAACATGATAATATGCAATAATATAAGCAAGAAAACAACTAAATTAAGAAATTTAGAGGTTGTAATCAGAAGTCTGCCTTTCTGTAACTACTTATATAAGCAAAATACTAAATTTAAATGTAACTTAACTCTGATACCAAAAGAAAGATAAAGATTGTTAATTCCTCAATGTTTGATTGATTTATTTCAGTGACAAACCACAATTGGGGTTTAAATTGTAAGTGTAGCATTAAGTGAATGATGATCAAGCTCATAGGCCCTATCAAGACCTCAAGGTGATAAACACTCCAAAGGTATAATCTCTAGTGCTTAGTTTTCATTGAAGAGATTTAGTTGTACACACATACTTCAAATGGTTGCATATGTATGATTTGCTTTTGTGTGCATTCTCTTCACATGTCATATTTCACACTTGCACTTTGTTGTTGTATCTTGTTGTATGTTAGTGTGTCTAGTAATTCATTTTCCGAATATTGTTCACAAACGTCCGCGCATGCACGATGGTGTGCTTGGTTTAGCGCGAGGATCGCCTTCGGAGAATGCTCTTGGCTTCTCCTTTGGTTTTACCACATTTGGTGAAACGGCGGTTTGATCAACGGCCATGACCACCGAATGAAACCGTCGTTTAAGTTCAGAAGGTTCTGGTGCTTTTCTACGGTTATGATCGGCGGCCACGACCGCCATTTAGACCTGATCGATTTAATCTTTCGAGTCTATTTCTGCAGTTGTGATCGGCGATTATGAAACCGCCGATGGTCCCCTGTTCTCTCGAGATTCAATTCGACGGTTGGATCAGCGGTTTCGAAACCGCCGAATGAAACCGTTGATCGTGCGTTTCAGGGGTCTTTTTACACGCCCTGTTCTTGATGTCTATAAATACACCACTTTCTCTCATCTCTAATGTGACTCTATGAATCAAGAACCCTAAACTTAAAAGAGAGATTTTTGAGAGAAAAGACAATCAAAATTGCTCCTTTAAACACTCGAAGTCATTTTCATATGCATCAAAATTCATCTAGCATCTTCTAGCATATCTAGGATGCTTGCATGCATGGGTCTTACTCAACACACATGCTTTGGTAAGTTTTTCATTAATTTCATATAATCTTAGTGTTTTACTTAACAAGGCATCTCTTTAATTACTTGTATGTTCTTAGATTATATTCTTATATACAAGATAGAGATAGTTGTGTTGTTTTGATTGAGTGTTGTTTTTATGATAGCTAAACTTATGATTGCTTAACCTATGTTAGCTATGCTTTATGACATGTCATATAACAAGTAATATCTAAGATTGATTTAATTGACATTTTATAATCCTAAATAGGCATTTAGTGTAACCTAGCATTAATTGCATATTTGGATATCTTTGCATATTCACTTAGGTTGCTTAATCTCTTCATTGAGAATTAATTCTTATGGCTAAGATTGCTTAGGCCACAAGCAATTGGACTAGGTCCATTTTTATAGGCCTGCGGGTAGTGGTAGCGGGTTATTGACCGTTAGAGGTTGAGGTCAACCGAGATTGTAAACGTTATTGCAATTAGTGGATTCGAGGTTCGTGTGTGGCGTACATTACAGCCCGTAGTTTTTTCTTGTTAAAGGTTTCCACGTAAAAATCAAGTGTCATTTATAATTCTGCACTTATTACACTTGATTTATTGAATTGACTATATAAAGGTATTTTCATAAATTTGACTAATCGTGAAAATTGGTAAAAAGGGTTTAAAATCTATTCACCCCCTCCCCCTCTAGATAGTTTTATACACACCGTGCATTATTAGTTTCAACAACCTAGAGCTAATTTAACAACAGGCCTTTCGAGTTTCGAAACCTCATGGTTTTCACTCAACCAAGATGAATTTTCAAAATGCTCCTAAAGTCCACTTCTGCCTGTCATAGGACTTACCCATAAGACCACCAAGGAGTTTTTTCATGAGAATATATTAGAAAGGTGAGGACGGGATTTGCCCATACTGACCGGTCTTCCCTTTGAAATTGAAATATTGAATAATATTCCCCTTCAATTACCTTTTCCATCTAAAAACGAGTTAACCGTCAATCCTCATGGTCAAATGACCATTTTATCCTTCAATTTGCTCCAAAAAAAATGACCGTCTAACCCTTTAAGATATTCATTAAATAAAAAATATATTAAAAAAATTAAAAAAAAATTAAAAAACACAATTGAAAAAAAGAAAGATGGATGGACGGTGGAAATATCTTTTTTTTTAATATATATTTAAAAAAAACAATTAAAAAAATTAATTTTTTTTTATTTCGTAGATCTAGTGCCAAAATCTAGATCCATTTCTTTAATCTCCATGGAGATCAAAAAAATTTAAATTAAAATATTATTGATCTGGTGGAGATGTGGATCTCCACAAAGACCAAATCCATCAACCCCATACGGCCATACGCAATCATCCACCATCATCACCAAACCAGAAATCCAATGCCCTCTCATCAACAAACCCAAGAATCCAGAAATCAACAAAACTCATTCTCATCAGTTTTCCAAAAACCCAAAATTGGAATAACATAATTACATAATTTTTACTAAAAAGTCAATGAAGAAAAAAAAAATACATATTAGAATCAATAGAAAAACTAGACAAATCCTAGTAAACAATAAATTCATAGTCTTACAAATTCATCATCTATTCAATTAACCATCAAAACCCTTCAAGTTTATCTGCAACATCACCTATCACAAGCCACAAGCTTGTATAATTAATAATAAAAATAACAACCACCGCCACCATCATCCATCTCTTAATTACCACCATTAACCTCTCAATCACTAAAACCTAACCCTCTAATCCAACCACAGCCACCTAACCACCACCACCACCAGCGTCGATTGGCACTCGATCTTGAACCAGTTCAAACCAAAAGCGATGACGACAATGAGGATTAGAAGTGCGACGACGACGACCGCCATCTACCCAAACCAAATCTAAACCAGTTCAAACCAAATCCAAACCCAAGATCAAGTGTTGATCTCTTCTTCTTCTTCTTCTTTCTCGAGTTTGGGGTGGTTGACAGTAGGTGTGGGTGGTTTGGTTTGGAAGTGATTTATAGTAGGGGTGGTTGATGGTGATGGTGGTGGTGGTGGTGGTGATGGTATGTTTGTGGGCGGCTAGGTTTTGGTTATTCATTGTTGGATGTGTGATGAAGGGCGGTTAGGGTTTGGTGATGAAGTTTGATGAAGGGCGACTAGGGTTTTGCCTCATAATTTCGCTATCGTATGAACCATATCATAAATCATTTGTGAATAAATTTCTTATGTTAACATTAAAGAATAAAATTAAAATAATTATAAAACACTTACATTTTTCTATCTAATACGACTGAAGGCTTTTATCCCAAGAGAATGGGCAAACTGTGTTTGGCTATTATTGTCCTTGTTCCTTCGACTTTTATTCTGAAATTACAACTTTACCGGTCACAACAAAGAAAAAATAGTAATTGAAAAAAATTATTAAATTAAGAAATAAACCTTCCAGCTTTTATCTTGCCATAACTTAACAAGATATTTCCAATCTTTGACATCCACTTCCATAAGAGGATTTGCAAGTGCCTGTACCATAGTTTTACATTTAAGAAACTTTTGGAGTAATGTGTAATGCCATCTAGTATACCTTTGCTTCATATCCTCCTCAATTGCCACATCCACATGAGGTTTAGTGCTTAATTTAAATTTTTCCTAAAAACTCAAATATAAAGTATACAATAATCAAGTCATAATAATCATAATAAAAAATATATATTTAAGTAGTAAATGTGTTGCACTTACACGAACATGAAGAATTAAGGTTTCAACTTCGTTCCTTGGAATTTTTGACCAGTTATCCACTTGCAACTGAGCAAAACTCCTAACAATGCATCCTACATTAGTGTTGTAAAGCTGACAATTTTTTCCAACAACACGTTTTACATCTGCATAATTATATTTATCTCAATCATTTCACATAATGTCTTATTTTATGTAAATCCAAACCTCGTGTAATATCGCGTTTGTTTTTAGTTGCAGACTTTATATCTGAATTTTTAACACACGTGATTTAGTAACATGTTATAGTTGAAAATTGAAAAAGATAATAATAACAGAAAAAAAAAAAAAAAAGATATTTACTACCAACATGGTCTTTTTCAATAAGAGGAGAACCTCTTATTTCTAAAGATTCTATTTCTTATCTATTTGGATCAACTGTATCACTAGACGATGGTCATAGTGTATAAGCAGTTGTAACTGTAGATGTAGGAGCATGTGCACGTGTCCTTGTTGATGTGACTTCAGTTACATTTGTAGTTGTTGGGCCACATGAATTTGGTGGTGCAGTTAGGTGAGCGGCTGGAATTGCCAGTGGTTCTTGGCAGATGGCTGAAATTTCTTGTGGTGTCAGGCGTTGATCGAACCAAAATTGGTATGATTTTTGTCCTAATTTCCTTATCTTTATGCTTGATTCCCGGGCATTTCCCCGTGTTTTAACTACGTTAATCAAATGTTTCAGGTTTATTTGTGCCACAAGGGCATTTGTGAAGAAGATATGAATTTGGTACAAAAGGTGCAATAAAAGTGTGAGAAACAGGGCATTGTTGCCTTTTATGGTGTCACCTTGGGCACACGGCGACAGAAGGCATGAAGCAATTAAGACTCAAGTGTCGCAGTACTATCGCTGTGGCGACCAAAACACGACAAAGAGATGAAATCCTGAAAATCAATCAAGTATGGCGTCGCGGTGGAGTGTCGCTCTTGAGCCAAACCACGACAGAGAAGATGAAACCCAAGAAATCAATCAGGTCTAGTGTCGTTATTTGTGTCGTCATGTGACCAAATAGCGACCACTCTCAGAATCTCAGATCTCTTTGTCGCCTTTCCATTGTCGCTGTCGTCACAACCGTAAAAAAGATCAAAACAACCGCAACAATCAAATCGAAAAATCTGTAACCGTCTGCCTCGATGGTGTCTCTATCTCCGAAACCGCGACACCCTGCCACATCAACATTTCTAACAATTAACAGTATAAATCTGAGAGCAACTATAAGTATTCTTCTTCTCCAAGTTGAAGAGGGGTTCCAAGCACGAAATATATAGAGATTTAGACCTAGCATTCTCTTCCATACTTCATACATTCAACTTCTTCCATTTCCAATATTGTACTACCTTTTCCATCCAAAAACTCAACACCAAATCTTGATTACTTCACCCAACCATTCCTCTCTTCCTATTCTCTACATCCCAATACCTTTGTCACTTACTATTAGACATCCACCCATCTAGACACATCCTCATCTACCACTTTTTGCACTAAGAGCATCTAAGGAAAGGAATGAGCAAGCATTAAAGAAGGAGGCCCAAGGGTGATTTCCTTATCTATTACTTTCTTGCTTATTGATTGTAACTATGTGTAACTAAACCCCTAATCTAGAGGATAGATGTGAGGAATATTTGGATTTGGGTTTTGCTTAAGCTATTGTATTTGGATCTTTATTTGTGTTCTATTCACTTGATAACTAGATCCTATTCATTATATGATTGACATTGTATACCCACTAGTTGATTATACTCTTGTTTAGGATAATTTGTTTTACAATCAACTTTGGATTGACACCCTTGTGTGATTAAGAACATAGTGAATATGATAGATTATTGAAGGGTATATCAACCACAATAATCTAAACCTTGATTTGTAACAATCCAATCTCACCTTGACCCCCTCTCTTTAATCGGTTAGGCATTTCGATGGGAAGTTGTTTAGGGTTCATAGTGATGACCTAAACACATCTAAAAATATAAATGGTTAACATATATGAGATTTGTTCATTAAAGTAGTTTGAAAAGCATTGCCCATAATCCACTTGCAACTCCATCATTTCCCTAGCATTTATCTTAATTGTTTACATCACAGTGCTCTTAACAATCTTTGATATTTGATGGTTGATCAAATATTGTTAAGCATTCTATTTTTCCTATCACATTTTGTTACTTTTACTTTACTTACATATTTGATGGTTGATCAAACCACACAACTATCCATTTATCATGATTTACTTTATTGTATTATAGATTAGTTAATTAATCCAACATATTACTCTAATTCCCTGTGGAACGAATCTTTGCTTACCATTTTACTAAGCTTTACATCCTAAGAGGATTCATAAATGGTTAAACATGGTTTTCAAATGATCACATAAATACATTGTTTTGAAGAGTTCAAAACGACATCTTCTGACGTTTAGTTATAGGTGCACGTTCAGTTGATGGACCAGTTGGGTTTGCAGTTGCATTTTTTTTGGTGAGATTGGAGGTGATAATGTTGTTGCTGGTGTTTTGACAGGTGTTGTTGTCTCGGGTGCAAGTGACTTAGATGATGGTTCTTCAACATGAGCCCATGCATTCTTGCTATATATGCTCGAAATACTTTTGAGTTTTCGCCCATCCACCTCGATTCTTTCCTTTTTTAGTAGCCATAGATGAAAATAATCTCTATAAAAAATTAATTTTTTTCTTATTTCCTAAGCCCTTTAAAATACCAATGCTATCCTTGAGTATTATTTTCTTCTTCTTTTTCTTTATTATTTTCTGTTGAAGTTCTTTTCAAACGTTTTCCAGGTTTTTTTTTTTCTTTAAAAATTTAGTGATAACTTATAACTGATAAGACTATTTTTCTTTTAAAAAAAACTATTTAAAACACAGCACATCTCTTTTCTTGTCTTTTTTATTTTAAATACAATAAAACTAACAAAAAAAAAAAAAAAAAACACAAACTAATGTACACAAAGTCACAAACAAAACATATCTCTTTTCTTCTTCTTGAGTTCTTGATATCTATCCCGCTTATTTTTTTCTTGTTTTTTGGTTTCAGTCATTAAACAAACTTACTAAGTATCATAGTTGTATAAAACAAATTATTCTTTATTATCCCATTTATTTATTATATGTAAAAATATATTTTTAGAGTTTATAATAAATTGACTAATTGAGTGCTAGAAAGTAAATTTAATTTTTGTTATCATACACCTATGTACTTTTAAGTAATTATATAAAATGATAATTTAGTAATAAAAATTTTCATTAAAATATGGGCAGGCAAACTTTTTTTTTTTTTTTTTTTTTAACGGCATAAAATAATTAAACAGATTAAAAAACTAAGAACACTCTCTCTCGCGCGTTAATCCTTCTCTCTCTCTCTAAACCATCTCTCGCGAATCCGTCTTTGGGGTTGATTTGGTGGTGCGGTCGTGCGGGTTTGGCTGCCGTGGAGCTGGTTTCTGGTAAGGGTCTATTTGGCTGTCGGCGAGATCGGTACTGGTGGTTGACGGTGGGGGCGGTTTCTGGTGCGGACTGTCGCGCCGCCTTGGAGGAGACCGGCGCAAGCAGGTCCGGTTTTTCTCTCTCGGCGCAAGGTCTGGTGTGATTGTCAATTTGTGAATGTCATGTGGTTGTCAATTTTTTTTTCTTTACAATATTGTGTTACTGTGTCTCTTTATTTCCTACCAAATGCAACTAGAGACATAAAAATCATGGATTTTTTAATTTTGATTTTTATTTTGGGATGAAGTAGGGATGATTTTGTTTGTATGGGTTTTCGGTTTTCTGGTGGTGTTTGAGATTGATGATGAAGTTTGGATGATTTTATTTTCAAGTGGTTTTCTGGTATGATTTTTTTGGGTTTTGATATTTGAGATTGATGACGAAGTTGTGATGATTTTTGGTTTCCAGGTCTGATTTTTTCTGGGTTTTCTGTGTGTTGCGTTTGCCTTTTGCCTTTTTTTTTTTTCTTCTTCTTCTTCTTCTTCTTCTTCTGGTTTAATAAATTTAGTTTTTTTTTTTTTTAATAAATAATTTTGATAAATATATTGAGGGTAGAACAGTAATGTTCAGGTTATATTGAAGGGCAAAACAGTCTTTTAACGTGAGGATTAATATATAAACCTCTCACTTCCTCCGCCATGACTCGAACTAGGGTTTTACCCTCCATATACAAAATCCGATTTCCCTCCAAATTTTTTCCATCTTCTAAAAATCACCCTTCACAAAAAAATCCTCACAATCTCTATATAATTACATTAAAACCAACTAATCAACAAAAGGAAACCTGAAAGGATCCATCTTTTCGATAGTTTGTGGTATTTTTTGTGTGATTTAATTTAATTATTATTATTTAAAACAGTAATTGAAGAGCACAAGAATGGCTTCGCGGTTCCAGGCGGCAGCGCTGGTGGCCGCGCCATCGTGTCCAAACGCCGTCGTTTGGTCTGAGGAGAACTTGATTGCCGTTGCGTCCGGTCATCTTGTCACCATTCTGGTACAATTTTTTGTATTTTGTTGTTGAATTGGAAATTGAATCATTATTGTTGAATTTTGAATTTTTGTTGAATAATTTTGCTTTAGATGATATACAAGTCAATAAAGTTTTTTAATTGATGTGTTTTTCTTTTAAAAATAAAATAAAATAAAATTGTAGAATCCAGCTTTGCTCTATGGACCTAAAGGCCTGATTACGCTTCCTGCTGAATGTGAACCATATCAGATAGGTGTGGTTAAAAGAGAAGGTAAATAATTTATTACAATGTGAAGTTTGCTTTTAATTTGTGTGTAATTGGGATTGCGTAGTTTTTGACATTTGGTGTGTTTCGAAATCGGGTTGTTGACAGATTTACTTAGTAATTGCTTGTTATCCACCTGCCTGAATCGAGACCGGCGTCCTTTTGTTCGATCAGTTTCATGGTCTCCTATCGGAATGGCACCCAATGCAGGGTATGAGATTTTAACTACTTTATGATATCTTCCTGTTTGGTTTACCAACTCACGAAATGCTGCTGATTCGATTTCTTTCTTGTGAACGTGGACATTTGATGGAATTTAATTGCAATCCTGATTTGATTCAGGTGCTTGTTGGCTGTTTGCACTACAGAAGGTCGTGTGAAGATTTATCGTCCTCCATTTTGCGACTTTGGTTCTGAGTGGATAGAGGTATGCTCCAAGGAAACACTCCCATGTGCCCTCTTGGCTTTTAGTAATCACTGGTGTAATGATTTGACATTTTAATCTCAAAAGCTTATCATTGATATAACTGTTGTTTATGTGTAGTCATTCCAATTATAATTTTTTCTTCCTCCAATTTTCTGTAGGTCATGGATATATCAGACGAATTGTACAGATACCTGGAAAATAACAATTTTGGGGTATTAGCCATTTCTTCTGCAGCTTGCTTTTGTTGTCTTGCTAGGTCATGCTATAGAACATTAATTAGCACGTTATAGTTATGCATATGATATGTCCACCATAGTTTCCGCATTATAATACTGTGTATTCTCTTACTAGGAGGATGCAACAGAGCATGCATCTGTTGATGATATACCAAACTCGGTACCGAGAAAGGAGCATAAGCGAAGAAGAGTTAATGTGTCTGGTGTAATGTAAATAGATTATTTTGGTTTTAATTTCATCTAGATAGAAGTTAAACTAAAACCTTCTCTCTTATTCTATTATCTTGCATTTTCTCTTTTAATTAAGCAATCATATTAGTGATCAATTTAACATGTGAAATTGGCATATCATTTCTGACCTGCTGGTTTCTAACAATAGATAGATGCAAGGAAGGACTAAAATTTTGATTGATCTTCGACTTGGAAACATTTTAGTTTAAAATTTTGAAGGATGGTAGAGACAAGATGGTTGATGGTGCAAGTAGGGTTGGAATATGCCCATTTTGATGACTGCTTTGAATTCTTGAAATAGAAAAATTAGATGCTGCAATTTTCTTTAGTGTAGGTAATTGGATCTAATTGAGAAATTAGGTGATGATCATTGTTTTCATTAGAGAGCAGATCGTTCTGCCTCTGGATTTGCAAGGCAAATTCGGTCTAATTGAGAAATTAGGTGGTGATTATGGTTGTGATTGGACTAGAATACTCTACGTCAGGAAATCTACATTGCAACTAGATCTAATTTAGAATTTAGGTGATCATTTTGGTGTGACTTTAAACCCCAACAGGTGGTTGAGTGATAAGGCTTTGGTATCCAACCAAGAGGTCCTCTTGTGACCTCCTACTTGAGACATTATAGCTTACTAGTTTCTTGATCTGTAATCACCAAGATTGTCAGGTCCGACATTAGTTTCTAGTTTAGTGCTGAGTGAACAAAAAGAGGTTCGGCGGTAATTGTTGGACTAATCAGTTGCACACATGAATAATGAAGTAGATCTAGTATTGAACCGTAGGAAACTCGGCACCAAAGATCAAAGACAATTGTTTTAGCAGTATAAAAGTGGGTCCAAACCAAAGTTAAATCATACTTCTAGGCTTCTATCTGTTTTAATCGTCAATTTTTTGTCTGCATGGGATACTTTTGCTGTTGCACTTACATGTTTTTCTTTGATGACTGTTCTGCAGCAATAACGATTCTAGCAGTAGCGTGTATACTAATGTTGGCACCTTTGATCCGGCAAGAGTATGGCTTTTCATGTCAAGATATAATTTCTTCATTCCCCCACAACCTAAGCACACACATGCACCCTTTTTATCACTTGTTCTATTTTTTTTATCACCTGTTCTGTTTTGTATAACTTTTAGGCTTGAAGAGGAGTTTGGTTTAAATTGATAGGGGTGCTAAGTTCCTTTAGGATTATTTCCTTATATTTTTCAGGGTTTTGAGATTAGATCTGGCCAGCTGAAAGAAAAAAATTCTTATCAAATAATCGATGTGTCTAAAGCTAAAGGGAAACCTGTCAACAAGATATCTAATAATTGCACTCTTCCAATGATAACTGCTGATCAATACGCTTCTCGCAGTGCGATTCTTCATTCGCTTGTTCTTGCCTGGTCACCAGTCCTGAAGTTACCATCTAGCAATTGTCCAGTTCCCCCAAATGGTTCATCCAACTGTTTTTCTGTTTTGGCAGTTGGTGGGAGGTCTGGTAAAATATCATTCTGGAGAATTTCCATGCCAGAATGCTACTCCATTGAGCATAGCAAGGTTTCTACTAGTACAGTGCTCATTGGACTTCTCCAGGCACATAATTCATGGATCACTACAATCAGTTGGGCAATGATTTCTTCTAATTCGTCAAATCCTCAGGTCTTATTGGTTACTGGGAGTTCTGATGGGAGGTGAGTTAGGTATGCCTGTATACAAGTTACTGCTTCAAAATTATTTCTCTGTTACAGAAAGGTTCTATATATAAATGGGAAAGATGTTCTAAATTCAAAATTTCGGAAAGAAAAAGTAGCTAATTATTAGAAAGATTAGTCAATATAATAGATATAACAAGGTCAGAGGTGCTCTTCCGTCAATTCATTGTCTAACGAACACGTGAACATCTTTCCGTAGTGTTCAGTTATACTGAGACTAATGTGTTACCTTGGCACTCACTTTAGAGGAGAATGAAATAGCAAATTTATAGGATGAAAACGAAGCTGTTAATGGAACACCAATTTTAACCCTTTTTTTTTGGGAAAATTTAACCAAATACCAATTCTAACATTATTCCTGGTTGTTAAATAGATGCATATTGATGATGAATGATATTGCCTTCTTTTTTGTTGTTTAAATTGGTGAACCTAAACTAGTTTAACATTTTTGGAAAGAAGAATATAATCTTTTTAATCCCATCAATATGTTTGGGACTTGTAAGGTTAATTTCGTCAATTTATTTCTCATTTGGTTTATTCTCTTCTTTTGTAGTGTGAGGATCTGGAGGTATGGTCAGGAGTTGCTGAATCCAACAGAAGTTGAGCTTGCCCCCTTTTCCCTATTGAAGGAGGTAGCTCTTACTCTTTCAACTTATTCATCTGTGTACAGATATAATTATACTATTTATTAGATTTTACCAATGCTGACTTTTGATTTCTTTGATAGGTTATAACGGTTAATACTGTTCCAATCTCGGTTCTTTCAATTGTTGTGCCTGTTCAGTCCCCACATCAAATCCTCTTAGCAGTTGGCAAAGGATCTGGATCTTTTGAAGTATGGATATGTGACGTATGTAGCAGCAAATATGAGAAAGCTGGCTCATATGATGCCCATGACCAAGCTGTAAGTTTCTTCTTGTTGTTTATCTTCAGCAGTCTGCTGCTTTAGAATGGTGATTTATGTATTTTAGGATTTATCAGGTTACAGGTTTGGCTTGGGTTTTCGGGGGACGTTGTTTGTACAGTTGTAGTCAGGTACTAATTTCATGAAGTTCAATTGTGTGATAATTGTTATTCAAGTCTGGCAGTTGTTCTGTCTTATGCCAATTATAATACTTTATTTCTTTTGATCTGTCTCTACATGTAGATTAGATAAAATACTTAAGCAAATTATCTATATAAAGTTTTTTATTTGTCTTATACATGGTTTTCCACAAGATACTAGCAATGTGGCAAAAAATTAGACTGAAGCTGCAGTAGGCTGATCCTTGATATGAAGAATAATTTGAGAAAAAAAGGGATTTTGGTTACTTTTCAAACTTTTCCTAAATTTTGATGGCTTATATTAGAATTGAACAGTATAAAGAAGCAATAATTGGTGTAGGTCCTGTGAAAGCCAGATCCTAGGAAGGCATATTTCCATATAGTTCTACCTTCTTTTTAATTGAAGCATCACTCTCAAGGACTCTAGGAACTGCTCTCTCTTGTGTTGTCGGCCTGAGTCCTCTTTGAGTGAACATGACAATGGCCTTTAGTGATAGTGAGATCTAATAAATATGCCAAATTCCATAGCTGTCAACCTAAGAAGGATTTTAAATCTGAACTGAAAATTATCAACTTTGTTAGAATTCTAGAATATGGTCTTTGTCGATGAAGAACCAAAAATCAATATTCATAAATCTTTTTGGCCTGCCACACATAATATAGTTTCTATACAGAGTTATTATAAGTCATGTCAATGTGGATGCGGATAGAGGAGTAATTGGTACATTCCTAATAAGGATTATCCAAAGAATATGTACAAAAGAAAATCTCTGTAGAAATTCAAAACATAAGAGCTTGACTAAGTATTTTAATATGCCTCTCTTTTTCTTGCCTCCCTTTTCCTGTCAAAGTGTGTTATCAGCATAATCATTTAAGCTCTCTCTTCTCTGTTATCAGCAGGCCAAAGAAGGAAGTTACATCTTGAATTTGATTATTTAATGCTGGTTGACTGATTTAATGTTTTCTAATTTTTTACCTTTTGATGGTGTTAGGATAATATTGTACGTAGCTGGATATTACGTGGGTGTTTCCTCTCCGACGTACCCATTCCCTCAATCACTCCTGGTCTGAAGAGCTCTACTGATGTATGATGTTATCCCTTGCCGTCTCTCTTCAGTTTTAATTTATTTCATTCTTGTTGAACAATTTATGACAGTTCTCTTTGCAGCTTCCAGATGTATTCTTCTCTTGCCTTGGTGTGGCAGTGTCCCCGGGAAATCTTGTTATTGCTATGGTATGACATTTTATGTTCCCAATATCTCTTCTTCTCTTTCGGTTGTTAATATCAAACACCAACATGTTTGGCTACCAAGGTGTTACTTTGACTAAATTGTGTGCATATTTGTCTAAGTACTGAATGTACCAGAATCTGTATACATACATGCATGTTTTGCTGTTGGGGTTTCTGAAGCTGACATCATTTGAACAATAATTGTGCATGTTGCCTTTACTGTATAGTTAGCATTGGAACTCTGCAAGTTTTTCTATGGAGATGTTAGCTTTTTACCACAATGAAATAGAAACGAGGTCAATTTTGAATACAGTCCTTATTGCAAATCAAAATTTTGCATTTATTTTAAACGAGTATTCATAACTGACTCATTTAATTGCCATTGAAATTTGAAAGGATAATATTATATTAACTTCTATATGGAAATGTAACAATTTTTATCAGTGGCTCTATGCAAAAGTATCGTTGTAAGCCATGCTACAGCAGTTTAATTTTGTTGTCTAAACTACAAAATGAATTGGTCTTCATCTTCCTTTTCATCCTGGGTGTTTAAAGAATTCTTGAATTCTTGCATGTACTTGTTTTGCATTGGTGCCGCGCGTCACAACTCTTTTCTTGTTTCAGGTTCAAGTTCTATAAGAAGCATGAAGCTTTTTTATTTTAATTTACACTTACAAGAGCATTAAGGTCTAACTCCTTTCTTATTGCTTACTGTTTAGGGATTTAATTTCGATTAAATTGTTGTGTGAGTTTAAAAGAGGTGACACGTATCATGACCAATTATTTCATCCATCATTTTTAATCCTTTTGTTTATTGAATATTAAAAGAAGAGAGGAGGCAGGATGGAATATATAGTAGCAGACCTACTGTTTCTCGTGTCTTTTCAGTGTTTTTATCTTTCCTGTATCCATTTGAGGACGCAAAGCTGTATCAGGCAATCAAAAACTAAATAAGATTTGTACTTGATGCATGCAGGTTCGAAGTTTTGATCTTGATACCTTGGATCACATGTATGAGGCAAGGTGAATGACTTTTCCTACTAAATGCTTTATCAGAGCTAACCTTTGCAATAAATGCATGTAAGAGTTAAGGAATGAAATATTTAGAGTGAAACATTAAACAGAAATCAGTGAAATGATGGAATTCAATGCAATTATGCAAATAAACTTGATAAAGCCTCAGTAATACAAGCGGCAAAATAATACATAAGGGAAAATATAGTAAAATTTTATTTTGTAACATTTGTGAAGATATGTAACAAAAGAATATATATTAATTTTACCTTAGAATGTCTATAATTCTTAGTAAAAAAAGAAAAAGAAAAAGAAAAAGAAAAAGAATGTCTACAAATCTGGATATTATAGGATATGAAATTAATATGTATTACATACATTGTCGAGCTCATCTGTTGATTTGAGACAAATTCGAATTGTTTAGTGAAAGCTTGATTTTTGCATCCTGTGCACGATCAGGGCTCAGAAGGCTGCTGTGGAGTTCCTCTGGATTGGTGGGCAACAAATAGATGCCTTGTCAGGCACTTTCCCAGAGTATGGTCTTGAAGCTTTTCCTGATTTTAGCAAGGAGGGATTGGTTAGCTGGGTGGACAATATTCTCTGGTCTCTAAAACAATGCGAACATCTAGATAAGCCTTTGGTTGTTTGGGATGTTATAGCTGCATTATTGGCTTTCAAGCGTTCTGTACCAAAGTATGTAGAATGTATACTGGTGAAGTGGCTCTGGACATTGCATCCTGAATCCCAAGAGGGCCTTTCTCCAGAAAAGATTCTGTCACACGTCTCTAAAAATGTTTCAAACATCAGTTCTCGCCGATTGCACCTCCTCAATATCATCTCTAGATGTGTAATACTATCAGAGCTGAAGGCAGATCAAGTTAACAGCAAACTTAACAACTTGGAAGGATTAAGTGGTTCCCTTGAGGAGCAACTGGATCTATGGATGGTGTTACTATCGAACAGTGAAAGAGAACTCCGTGATAGGCTTGTCGGTTTCAGTTTTTCTGCTTTTCTATGCCTCACCTCCCATTCCGCCTCATCGTTTTCTCATCCTGGATGTTGGTATCCTGTTGGAATTGCACAAATGGAGCAGTGGGTTGCACGTAATCATGAACATATACGAAATGAACTGAAAGTCCTTGCATCAGAAGTTGTAGAGCACAAGACAAGGTATGCTTGTCTACTCTATTCCGTATGGTTCAATATTCTTAAATAGTAAAATTACACTCAGACTCGGTTCTCAGCTGATAGCTCTGAAATTTGTTGGGTCCAAGAAATGAGACTTATAAGGTACTCCTGTAAACTGAGCTATCACCTTAAATGGTAGTACAAGTCTATAAGACCAAAATGACATTATTTCATGAAATCATAGATATTTCAGAATTCAAACCAGGAGTCTTGTGACTTGTCCGAGAATATGACATTTTGTTGTAGTGATATTTATAACCTATTCGAATTACACCTTTATATATATATATATATTTTTATGGATGTTTCCTTGAACTACAGGATCCACTCCGGTGAATACACAGAAGAAGAGCAATGTAGCTACTGTTCGGCATCGGTCCTTTTCGATTCTCTAGATTCCGCCCTTTGCCAAGGTTCGGAGGAATGCGTAGACGGAGTTTGTCAGACTCACAAATTAGTACGATGCGCGGTCTCCATGCAGGTTTGCCCTACAACCCCCTTATGGTTTTGCAAATGTTGTCATAGATGGAGTTACAGACTAGCACCAGAGTGTCTGTTTACAATGCCTAGTTACCCTCTAGATTTCAAACATAGAAGAAAATCTTCTACTGTTGAAGCAGAAATCTCAAAACCTTTGTGTCCCTTTTGTGGGATACTTCTACAGAGATTACAGCCTGAGTTCTTACTCTCTGCATCTCCAGTTTAGATTAGAGTAGATTATATTAGATGCTTTTCTGTAAATTATACTGTTGTATTTTAAGTTTTTTTTTTTTTTCTTTTTTTTTCTTTTTTGGACATAGTTGTATTTTAAGTTATTATCTAACAATAAAAGTAGAAACAATGGAGTCTAATGAAGCTTCAACCATTTATATTTTACCCATAAATTGAGTAATTGTGTGATATTTTATTTTAATTGCTTTTAAATACTTGAAACCATTTTATCGATTGATTTGTGATCTAAGAATATATATATATTTTATAAAAAAAGTTTTATATAATTTTGAATTTTGGAAATTATTTAAATGCAATCTTAAACAATTTTTTTTATTTTTTTTTTATAAATTCAATCAAATAATTATTTTATTCCTTTTTTTTTTTTAAGAAAATCAAAAACTATATTTAGATCAGTAGTATTACCTATACAACCATGTGACTGTCACTCGCCACTTTTAGGGACCAAGTATGGTATAGAATAATAATAAGAATAATAATAAATGTTATACCTTATAGTGTGAGTAACTTTACCACCATCGAATGTGATTTGGAGGCGGTAGATACTCATTCAGTCCGATAATATTTCTGATTCAAGTCGGTTTTATCATATTTCTTTGAACAATGTTTTCAAATTACAAAAAGTCTAAACATGTTTTCATATAGTGCAAGAAATATAAGAAAATAAGTGTTAATTGTAATAACATAATAATTTTGACTTTTTCTACCCAAACCTTAGTCAATAGTTAGATTGGGTGTGTTGTGTATAACAGTAGAAGTCAATTGTTGGGGGTGGAACTTGGAAGTCGAAATCAAACAGTCAAATAAGGTTTGTTATCGTAATTAACACTACAAACAGTCAAATAAGGTTTGTTATCGTAATTAACCCTAATCATGGGTTGATTCCAAACAAACCCAAACCCAAACCCAAACCCAATTAAAATTTAAAAGAGAATTGACAATTGACAACAATGTCCAATATATTGACATGCAAAAAGCGGAGCATAAAAAGTCACAATCAGGTGGGACCACAAGAGATGATGTGAATTGCGTGGCAACAAGATGACCATTGCCCTAGTTTTAGGGGCTATTCTCATCATCCAACCAGATCAATGGTCCAGGACGTACCATTGCTTGATCATGATTCATGATCAAATCCAATGGGTTCCATTGAAAAAAGAAGGTCCAACCAACAAAATTTTACAGAATCAAAAGGCTATACTTGGTCCCACTAAATTAGGCTGTTTATATTTAATGGATTAAGAAGAAACAATCAAAATTATGCAAGTTATTTATAATTGTCGTGTAGTGTCATTCACGATATCAGATAAGTTTTTTTGAATTCTCTTGTAATTAAGATAGTTGGTCAAAAGATGCATTAATTCCATCGTGAACCTAAAATTCTTGCAACCAAATTAAGAATTGCTTTCATGTTTTGAAAATGGGTTTAAAAAACACATTTTTCTCTCCTATGCACACATTATATGTATAGTATATTAATACACATCAATATATTTTTACCATGTATATTATTATGATTGAAGTTATATTGCCATGTAATACGGTAGTACCATCACCTAATCATTCTAAATTGAACATAGTGGAAATGGTGGAAAATGTCATATTTTTAAACTGATTTGGTGACAAGGTCAGTACTTTAATAAGTTAAGTTTAAAAGGCACCAATTATGGTGAACTACCAAAATTGCCGTTAGTTAATCATTTATGTTATTCTCTTTGTACTTTTCTCTCTCCACACTTCCAACAAAAACGATAGTAGTGTTAACTCAGTGACTCTCTCTCTCTCTCTCTCTCTCTCTACAAATACAAGTTTAAGGTTGCTTCAGTACAACAAGGTAATATTTCTTGCAAATACTTCTTTTAATTTGTTCACATTTTCATTTGTTCATAAACAAATATGTTATAGGAGTCGTTTGTAAACCTTGGCCATTGTGAGAATTTTGGATCTCCGAGCGTTTTAAACTTTTGTTCGAGCCTTTTAAAATATTCTCCGAGCCTTTTAAATGAATAAGTATCGAGACTTTTTCAATGAATCATTATCCGAGCCTTTTCATGTCTTCTCCGGGACTTTTCAAGTCTTCTCTGAGACTTTTTCAATGAATCATTATTCGAGCCTTTTCATGTCTTCTCCAAGACTTTTCAAGTCTTCACCGAGACTTTTCAATGAATCACTATCTGAGCCTTTTCATATCTTCTCCGAGCCTTTTAATGTCTTCTCCGAGACTTTTCAATATCCTCACTCGAGCCTTTGTAAACGTAATATGTGAAAATATTTTGTAGTCCTGGGTTTTT
This sequence comes from Acer yangbiense, assembly GCA_008009225.1. Classification (NCBI taxonomy): domain Eukaryota; kingdom Viridiplantae; phylum Streptophyta; class Magnoliopsida; order Sapindales; family Sapindaceae; genus Acer; species Acer yangbiense. Next base: position 1,927,224 of record CM017772.1, read on the forward strand.
ATTAATGGTTTGTGATGATTAATTTGATAGCATCATGAATCAGGTTAGAATAGTAATATCTTACAACTGTCGATGGGAGCAGTTACCCGACGGAAGTCAGAGGTTTGTTGGATCCGATAACCGGGGAATGTATGTGTCAAAGAATATGACTTACGAAGGATTGGACTTACGAAGAATTGGTGGCGATTGTGCATACCATTGTGAAGTATGATGTAAACAAATTCAATGTTGATTTGTTATCAATATCAATCGTTCCTGGCAGTACATGTCGTACATTTATAACAAATGACGATGATGTTCAGTTTATGCTAGGGGAAGATCAAGTGATCCCTCAAGTATGTGTCAGTCTAACTGAGAGGACAGTTGGAGATGTGATAGGGAATGATATTCCTCCTCCTGAAAATACCCAACAATTTGGATCCTTTAGCGGTAGCAACTAAGTGTTCACCCAAAGGAGTGCCACCGAAGGTGGGGAAAACATGTGCGGTGTCCCATTAGTAGCGGTCGACCATGCAAATGTAGTTGAACCTCAATTTGGTAATGTGTTTGGTTGTCCAATTGAGCAGTATAATGAGCAGTTCAATGAGCAGAACCATGAGGTGGATAATGAGGTAAATAATGAACAGGTTGATGATCTACAAAATATGGATGAAGAGTTTGCCCAAAATCAAACACGTGGTAGACGTGTAGAAGGAGTTAGTTGCACTACACCATATATGCCTGAGACTTCCGAGGTCCGGTATAATGTAACAACATCTGATTCTGATAATGCGACAACGTGAGTTATTCCCGGAGCAGATTCATACTCGTTTGGTATTGGTAGAAACAACACCTTGGTAGCGCAAGAACCTATAACCATGATTTATAAAGGTCAATTTTTTCCGAGTAAAAAGGATTTGAAAAGGTTAGTTGGCCATTTTGCAATGCATCAAAACTTTGAATGGAAGGTGTAAAGGTCCAATAAGACAACTTTACATCTGGTTTGCATCATTGACGACTGTATGTGGAACTTAAGAGCAGTGAGGAGAGACGAAGGGACTTACTTTCAAGTCAGAAGTTTTGTCAACGAACACAGTTGTCCCTTGAATGAGATTCACCGTCGCCACCGACAAGCTAGTGCAGTCATAATCGGAGAGGTCATTGCACCTAGACTTCAACAACATGATGGTCGTCTCATGCGTCCCAAGGACGTAATCGCCGATATGAAAACAATGTATGTCATCCAAATCATGTACAATAAGGCACATGATGCCCTACAATATGCATTGTCATTGAACTATGGAACGCATGAAGAAACTTTCCAGCTGCTGCCATCTTTTGCATACATTCTGGAACAGTAAAATCCTGGCACAATCACTGACTTACAGTGCACAGACAACGGTAAATTCATGTACTTTTTCATGTCGTTAGGGTCTTCAATTAGAGGTTTCCAGAGATGTATGTGTCTTGTGATTGCAGTTAATGGTACCCATTTGAAGGGAAGATTCGGGGGTACAATGTTTGTTGCAATTGTACAAGATGGAAACGAACAGGTGTATCCAATTGCTTTTGGGTACGGTGACTCAGAAAACAACCTTTCATGGGAGTGATTTTTGGAATGCTTGAGGGGTGCCCTTGGTCATATAGATGATTTAGTTTTCATTTCTGATCGTCATGCAAGCATTGAAGCAGGGATTTCAAAAGTCTTCCCTTATGCAACCCATACCATATGTTGCTGGCATGTTGGTGAAAATATGAAGAAGCAATTCCAGAGAAAGGATGTTACCGACATAATGGATGACGCAACTAGGTCGTACAGTGAAATGAAGTATAATCGCCACATAGAGGAGTTACGTAAGCTGCATTAAGCTGCATTTGATTATGCCATTGCTGTTGGTCCACACAAGTGGTCCCGCGTACACTGTCCCCAAAGAAGGTACAGGGTGATGACCATAAATGTTGTAGAGTGCATAAACTCATGCCTAAAATTCACACGGCAACTGCCACTAATGACACTGGCAGAGTTCATTAGGATTATGCTACAAAAGTGGTTTCACAATCGTCATGCAGCTGCACGGTCCATGCGTCATCGATTGACCGACGCATCACATCTTGTGATCCTAAAACATGTCGAGAAGTGCGGTTATATGACCGTAAATCCAGTTGACTGGAACATATTCTCCGTCAAACACAAGGGAAAACAGTGGACGGTTAACTTAGCCTGGAAGACTTGCACATGCAACAAATTTCAAATGGACTTTTTTCCATGTTCACACGCACTCGCAGCGGCAAGGTACATGACAAGTTACAGTTAATGCTTTATATTATCCAAACGCGAATATCATTGGTTTCATTATTGTATGGAGCGGAACCTGGATTTCACATCTTTATGTGCGGACTACTACAATAGGGGCTTATTGATGCATACTCGGTTCCTATTATACCTGTTGGCTATCCTTCTTCATAGGTAGTGCCATCCGACATCGCAGCACGGGTGGTTTTAAATCCAAAGACGAAGAGACAATCAGGTCACCCGATAGAGGGTCGACATGCCTCGTCTTCGGAGAAGACAACCACATAGTCGTGTAGAAGATGTGGACAACCAGGACATAATAGCAAGAGGTGTTCCAACCCGCCTATGGTTAATGAAGGTCCCAACAGAATTATCCCCGAGGAATATCGTCGCAGGTGTAGCATCTGTCATGAGATTGGACACAACAAACAAACGTGCCCTAAGAAGGACTCTACCGTGGAATGAATGAAACCGTTGAGGAAGGCGATCAAACATAACAAGGCAGTACAAGAGGAAGACAAATTGCCACCAGAAAAGCTTGCGATTGCTAATGAGGAACATGTCTCCAACTTGATGTCTTCCAACATCGTTCAGACTTTGGGAACCATGCTTGATACCGTTGTGTTATGAGACCCTTGGTTCAAATGCTTTTATGTTGAACTATTCTGATTTATTTTTTGTTATAGTGTTTATAATTCGTTGTATTGTTTATGGATTTCAATATATGAAATGTGTGTTGAACTTTTCATTGCAAACACTTAAAAAAAAAAAAAAAAGAATTCATCATTTCATTACTCAAAGGTTATGTACATCAACTAAATGTTCTTGGAGTTACAATAAACCTCCACGGCCATCTTCTCCTGGATGGTGCCCATATCGGCTCTAATCCTTGTTTGCCGTCAGGTACTCTATCATTCTCAAAGTATGGGCACCACAGTTACCCCTGCAATTCACCACATGAACAACCGTTAGAATGGAATTTTATTAAAACCAATTGGGATAGAATCCGATCGTGAAACAATCATACCCTCTAATCTGTTGGGGCACATGGTCTGCAGACACAAGCCTCATCTAAAAGGGCCCATCCTTCTGTTTGTACGTCATATCACCACTCCATCTGTTCCTATGAAAGTGCATCGCATTCAGCATCGAGGGTAAAAAGTACCTTAAGCACGCGACCTGGGATTTCCTGTGGTGAAATGGGACCTCTTGTCTGAACGGGTCCATCGGGTAGATTAACCCTGTTGTGAGGTCGACGTTGGCCAAGACCCAATGCGTACGTCCAATGTTACAAGGAATCAGCACCTGTAGGTGTTTCAACAAAGTGTCATCAGTGTCAAATTGATTTAAAATTTACGCCATGTAAAATAAACACTCATCACGTCAACATCGTGCTATGGCCTGTTTCCTAATGGGAGCTCTCCACGTACCACCATAAGTTCATCATGTTGCCACTGGTGCTTCAGCATAGACCAACCCTTTGGGGGTTTGCTGTCCGCAGTAGGCTGCAGTCTCTCCCAGGTATGACATAACAATGACTGTACATATTAAATTTATCGAAACGTTAGGTTAAAGATGTATGAAACACATCAAAGCAAAAGTGAAAACCGTACAATATAAACACTTACATAGAATTGTGAATCCAATATGTTGATCCTTGAACCATACACAGTTGGGTATGCTCGCTGACTCTTCCGAAGAATCTTCAAGTACGCGTCAATGTGCTGACAATTTCAACATTTTGTATTGTTAGGATTCTACCATTTCTGAGAGAAACTTATACAGACAGTTGAAGTAAGAAACATACCATATCCTCCAACTCCATAAAGTTGGTCTGAAACCGGTGGAACCAATTGACGCCAACTGGCTCGTGTAGATCCACATCACGTTTGCATCATGCTTGAAGAAGTTAGATAACCAAGTACTTTCACGTAATTTCAAACCAAGAAGTTAGATAACCAAAGAAGTTTGAAAATACTATACAAAAATTGAAATTTCTACGATTATACTTACAATTCCCCCGTTAGGTTCCTCTTATAGGCTATGTAGGCGTCAAACTGGTCAGGATCAACCAATTCGTGTGGCATCAAACGGATTGAGTTCCTTTTTAAAATAATTTTATTAAATTGAATTGTGTCACTATATTGTATATATAACCCCTATATTGTATAAATGATCCAATCGATTCAGTTACTTGATAAAGATATGAAGAGTATTAACTATTTGAAGAGATGAGGTTGGTCTGGTGGTAAACCCCTCACACATGTACCATAAGGTTGCGGGTTCAAGTCCTTCCCCTTTTTAAAAAACCCTGAATTTATGTAATATTGTATTAACTAATGTCTATTAATTCGGGACCAGGTATTTTTTTAAAAGCTTTCGTCATTAATGGGATTTGAATTGCTGACCTAGAGTCATTTATCTAAGCCCTAAACTTGTCCATCTACCGACTGAGCTATGCCCCTGGTGGCCAATTATTGACACACTTGTAACTTAATTTTATAATATTCATATCAAACCAAATTAACTTATAAGAATTTTGAACAAAATTTATATAATAAACTAATAAAATAAATTTATCAAAATCAGATTAATAATTAACCTAAAAAAATAAATAATATAGGTAGTCGCTATAAGAGTTCAATATTTATTTAGTTTGTTTTAGTGAAATCTAAAAAAAAAAAAATATACTATGTATAAAATACACACTAGATTAGGTAATAATGTATGAAATAATAGGAAATTAAAATATTAAAATGGATTGATTTTGTTTCCTATTTTCATGGTCAATAGAAATATGGAAACAAAAATTATTAGTTAATTTATATTATTAAAATAATAGAGGGACAAGATAATATGATTACCTACTTTGTATAAATATATATATATACAGTCTTTCTATTATCAGTTTGAACTGACAATAAATATATCAGGACGAAGAATGTGAACCACAGATTATGGAGAAGTTTTGAGTCAAAGTATGTAAATCCAGTGGTCCACATTCTTCGTCCTGATATATTTATTGTCAGTTCGAACTGACAATAGATAATATATATATATATATTATATCAGGACGAAGAATGTGGACCACAAATTATGGAGAAGTTTTGACAAGTGCATACACTTTGAGTCAAAGTATATAAATCTAGTGGTCCATATTTTTCGTCTTGATATATTTATTGTCAGGACGAACTGATAATATATATATATATATATATTTTTTCAAATCAGTACACACCGATATAACTTACATATAAAGGCGAATGTAGGGAGGGCCCATTGCGCCCCCCCCCCCCCCCCCCCATCCTTGCCTGTGAGCCATTGGATTTAAATACTTTGACTTTGCTGCATGCACTTGTCAAAGCATCTTTTAAATCCAATGGCCCACATGTAAGGAACTGATATATCTATTATCAGTTCGAACTGATAATAGAAAGACTGTATATATATATATTACATACAAAGGCGAATGTAGGGAGGGCCCATTGCCCGCCGCCCCCGCCCCCATATATATATATATATATTTTTTCTATTGGCAGTTCGTCATAGTATAAAAATTATATTAGGACGAAGAATGTAGACCATAAATTTACATACTTTGACTCAAAGTGTATACACTTATCAAAACTTATATTTTATATCAGGACGAATTGACAGTAGAAAGATTATATTATATTATATATATAATCTAATAAATTGAATTGGATCCATATATTGTGTAACTGGTCATATTAAGAACATCTCCAATGCAAATATGCATTTTTGAGTTTCTAAATAGTGCCACATCAGCATTTCTAATTATTATGCGCCCATTTTTGAATTTTTTTTAGAGGAATGCATATTCACATCTCCAATGCAATTATCTAAAGTTAAATATGCATCCATTTTATATCCAATAATAAAAAAACAATTATTACACTCTCTCTCCTCTTTTATTTTACAATTAAATGAGGTTTAATCTTATTGGTAGAAAGAGTTGAAAGCTTTAATCTTATTGGTGGAAAGAGTTAGAAATCCTAGTCAGCATTTCTAGGAGAGTTTCTAGAATTAGAAACCCAACTCAATATTCTCTAACTTTTTTTTGGCCACATCATCTCCATATTCAACTTAGATAATAGCATTGGAGAGAGTTTTTCTAACTTTTTTGACATCTATCCTATGTGGCACTTCATTTTCTCCAAATGCATAATAGCATTGGAGATGCTCTAATTCAATCGGTTTATAGAAAAATAATGAGTATTAACTACCCAAGAAACATTTTTTTTTAATTAAAAAAATACTCAATAAAAAGCTTTCCAAATTATTTTAGTTCAAATTAAAAAAATAATAATAATAAAAAATAAATAAAAAATAAAAACTCGATAACAATTCACATCATATGCAAATAACATCACTTGATCAATCTAAATCAAACGGACTGAGTTCCTTTTTAAAATAATTTTATTAAATTGAATTGTATCACTATATAACCCCTGTATTGTATAACTGATCCAATCGATTTAGTTACTTGATAGAGACACTAAAGAGAATTAACTATTTGCCGAGATGAAGTTAATTGGTTCGGTGGTAAACCCTTTACACCTGTACCATAAGGTTGCGGGTTTGAGTCATTTCCTTCTTTAAAAAACCATGGATTTATATAATATTGTAATACTTTAAAAATATATATATATATATAAACTATTTAGTAACCGTACATTAACATCACCCGATCTCCCTATATTATATAACCATCCAACTGATTCAGTCAATACTCAATTTATATACTAACAAATCAATTACATTTTCTTAGGAATTTTTTTTTTTTTTTTTTTTTTAAATGTTATGAATAAAACATGTGTTGATTTATCTTCTAGGTTTGGTTTGAACCTGGTTCAAATTTCAATTAGATTGATTATCAATATCAATCCATTCAAAATCAAATTAGATTAATCTCTGAATTCAAATTTCAAAGAGAGATTTAATAGAAAATTTTATAAATTAATTAGACAATTTTAATTAAATAAATTTACAACCATTAATATTAGTTATGTTTTTTCATTTTTGAAATTATCATCCATTTTCAGATCAATCATGTGATCTCTATTGTAAGCTTGTACTGAAGAAGAAAATTCTATTCAGTATCTTTTTCTAAAAACCTGATCCCAAATGATTAATTATATATATATAATTTTTTTTTTTTTTCTTCTTATTTTAAACATTTCTTGATCAGAGGATATACTTCTTGTCTTTTGACTTTTGTTTTTTATAAATCAAAATACACACGTGCGGGATTAGAACTCTTTGTCTGTAGTCCACACAAGTTTATCTATTCATTTTTCCTCTTCATCTTTCACACGGCATCGTTTTGAAGACTCTAAAGTCTAATTTATGCTCATTAAAACCAATAGGCCCTTTTTTGGTAGAAAATCTAGAATACATCCTATTCATCGAATTGTAATTTAATCTGATTCGATAGGTGATGTTAACGTTTAATAAACTTATAAGTTATAACTCGATTATGGTTTGAAAATTGAAATAAAATGATAACATTAGGAGTATGTGGCGGATCATATTCATTAGATTTTTCATGATCTATTATGCGATTCAGTCTGATTGAATCGAATAAATTACAACACAATCTGATTTAATCTTATAGCGGAATCCGATCTAATTGTAAAATACTTAAATTAGATACGATCCAATATAATGGATCAGTTTTAAATAAAGCAATTCTTGATATATAAAAGTTAAAACATTCTGCATGTCACCTCTTAACATAGGTGGTAGTGTGCCAACTTTCCACATTAGTGGTGAGAGGTTCAAATCTCTTGATGCATATGTATTATTTGATCTCGGTAAGTCCCAACAATCCTATTTTATCATATTATAATCTAATCCAATCCAATCTATCGGTTTCAATAGATCTTATTAGATTGGATTAGATTAGTTCCTGCACACCTCTAATCATAAATGATGTATCAGATATATCTGATTAACATATGGAACATATTAGATAATCGATATATCTAATGTATATTTTAATTTAGTTCACGAAATTATCAATCGTCGAAACCTGGTTAGATCAAACATCGTCTATACATTTTAACTTGGTTAGTTGATAGTTCATGTCATGTGGCAAAATCTCATCAATTTATGTACTAATTTAAAGGTTTTATGTTGGTTGGTTGATGGATAACATTGGGTATCGAAATCCGATTAGCATATAAACGGTGAACTAATAGGGTCTTAAACTGACGAGGTGAGATTGGTCTATTGATAAACCTCTCACTGATATACTATGAAATTGTAGGTTCAAGTTCTTCCTCTCCTAAAAAACCATTAATTCATGTAATATTGTAATACTTTATAAATAAAAAAAAATAAAAAAAACAAAAAAAAAACGGACTTAAACATTCAATGGGGATATCGTAATGTGTAGAAAATTACGTTGAAAAAAATGGTTTCAACGGAACGGACACGTGGATCTCAATGAAGGCGAGTTGGAAGCATTTTCTTACAAATGCAAAGACTTTAATTCAATCAAGTTGTAAGGTATAAAGATGAATATGATGCCCTTCTCAAGAAAGAAAATAAAAACTAGTGACTGTCACCGCAGTAGACAACGACAGCTAAAGTAACTCTATCAACCCACGACTAAGTACACGTGTCGGCAAGCTGTGATATTTGTCATCCTGATGTGATGAAAATGCCCCATCAGTCACACATCATCATCACCGTTGATCTAATCGGATGATGTCTCACATCCATCACCGATCATGCACATGCAGGACATTATTTGATGAATGGTGGTTGGTGACTTCTAGAGAGAATCTCACCAAATTAGCAAAATCCTGGTTAATTAATCTACCAAGGATTTTATTCAATTAATTAATTTAATATATTATTAAATAATTAAAAAGTAATGTTACTTTATCTAAATGATGTAGCAACATCATTTGGACATCAGATTTGAACACAAAATTTGGACAAAATAGTATTACTCATAATTAAATATGTTATCTCTCTTTTAAATAAAATTTAGTGCAACATTAACAATTATGGATTTATATATATATATATATATATATATATATATATAGTCTTTCTATTGTCAATTCGTCCTGACAATAAATATATCAAGATGACGAATATGGACCACAGATTATGGAAAAGTTTTGGCAAGTACAAATACTTTGAGTCAAAGTATATAAATTTAGCGATCCACGTTCCTCATTATGATATATTTATTATCAGGACGAACTGATAACAAAAAATCTGCATAATATATATATAATTAAGTGAATATAAATGACATGCAATTAGGAGAAGTGTGTAATTTTAGATTGAATAAATCATTTATTATAATATTTTTACTATATCAAATGTATTATAATTTATTTTATTTTTATTTTAAAAAGTAGATCACAAGCTTCTCATTATAATAATGTATTGCATTTTTTATTTATTTATTAAAATTATACTTTGTTGCATTGAAGGTATATATATGGTACCAATCTAATAAGCCTCAATTATGGTAAAAAAAATTATTATTTTGTTAGCCTATAAAATGTTACCATAACATAAATTACCATAATCTCTCTATCTGTATGTATAATATATATATATTTATTATTTTAGCAAATTTTGATAGTATGAGAAATTAAAATTACTTTCAATTGTGAATTAAGAAATTAAGATTACAAGTATTCTAACCTAAAATATCATGTACACTTCATATTAGGTACAAGTATGTTCTTTACCTTTTGAAAAAAAAAAGTCAAGGAGGGATCCATATAATATTATGGTTATGAAATTGAAGGGCTTGCTAGTTGCAACAACCGAAAAAGAGAAAAATTAATATTAAATGTGTGTAAATCACATTTTTTTTTATATAATTAATCAATTAATTATATTTCAATATAGGTAGCATGCACAACACAAGCCATTTTAATTTTACCATGTGATATGATGGTAAATGTTAGATTTAGACAAATCTTAAGTTTAAATTATTCTCTAATTGGTATGCTGGCTATGTATCATATTATCATGTATGCATGTAAATATTGAACACATCCATGGTGTGTTGATGTTTGATGTATAATGTAACATAAGTATATGGAAATATGAAAAAATAAATGGATCCAGAGGAATAAAGTCATAAACTAAGGTATTCTTTCTTTTACCCTACCCTAGTGCTCGCTTATATCTTGCCATGTGATATTAGTCTCTTATATATATATGATTAGATAATTATACTGTATAACACAATTTACGAAAAATTAGAAGGATTTAGATGAATAAACTAGAAGAAAAGTTTCTATACCATCGATAAACTAAGATACATGTCTCTCGTATTTTGTTATGTGATATTGATCTCTCATATGATTGGTTATTCATACCATATGATATGATTTACTAGAAAATAAAAAGAATTTAGACGAATATATTGAAATAAAGCTTTTGTAGTCTAAATGTATACTCTATCGTATTCGTATTTTGTTACGTAATACAAATTTCCTTATATGATTAGTTGGTGACATCATATGACATTATCTGTGTAAGCTGGACACGTGCGAAATGAACACATATTCCTTATACAATTTGTCAATGACACCACAAGACGTGATACGTGTAAGCCAAACGTATGCAAAATGAGCACATATTTCTTATACGGTTGGTCAATGACATTATACGAGATATGTATAAATCGAACGCTTGCGAAATGAATACATATACCTTATACGATTGGTCAATGACACCACATGACATGATCTGTGTAAGCTATAAATATACGAAATGGGCACATAAGCATTTATATATAGAAATGTAACGGTAAAATTGGAAATGTATGATGGTATGGTACTATGGTACTATGCATAACATCAGTTTTAGGAGGTTGTGAGGTACCAAAAAGGGTCATTGTAGGCTCACTAACGGACGATCCGAAGAACACAACAGAACACACCCACAACACATCACAACACACCACACCACCAAACCCAAACACAACTCAAAACAAAATACCCCTTCTCTCGCTCCTTTTTTTCTCTCTCTCTGTTAAACCCTCTCTCTCTCCCCTTTGTTTTTATTTTATTTTGCAAAAGAATCATCATCAACTAATATATCAATATCAACACAACAATACACACATATATAAATACATATAAATAAATAAATAAATAAAGAAAGAAAGAGAAAAAAAGCTGTATTCTGTTTCACCTATTTCGGTTTCTCTCCATCAAATTGCAAGTGTGGTTTGTTTTTTGTTTCTTACATCACCATCATCATCATCAACACCATCTTCAATCATCGAATGGGAAGGTTTTAGATAAGACGACGGGTGTTTGTGTTCTTTGAATCAGTGTAAGTTTCTGGTTTCTGGGTTGTTGTCAAAATTTTGTATTTTTGTGTTTTGGTTTTGAGAGAATCAACATAATCATAATCAGATCGTATTTTGATTAAAAAGAAGTGATTTTTACAGGGAAATCTGAGGAAAGGCACCATCTTTGATACACAACAAAGACTTTTTTTTTTTTATCATGGCGGTTGCTGAAAATGCTGGGGCCAAAATCGGTTCATCGAATGAGAATTTGGATGATCACACTGTAGTATCATCGGAGTCAAATGTGCCTAACGATCTTGAGAAATCAAAACCCAGAAGTGATTCAATGGTCAAGACCAAAGAGTCAAACTTTCAGACCCAGAACAAGAACGATCAGACGATAAACATGAACTCCAACAACAACAACAAGTATCATCATCAGACCAACACCACCACTGTCACACCACCAAGCTTTGTTGGTAAGATTCAAAATGGGCATCAGATGGTGGTGATGTCAAAATCTGGTGGTGGGTATGTGAATAATGGGAGTGATAATCAGATGGATAATGGTGAAGGGTTCAAGAGTCATGAAATGAGAGATTTGGTTGAGATGTTGTCAAAGTTGAATCCTATGGCTGAGGAATTTGTGCCTCCATCCATTGCAAATGGTCACAACAACTTCAATCTCAATCCTGGGTATTTTGGTGGTAATGGGTTTGGGTATGCTAACAATTTTGTAATCAACACTAATTCTGCCAACACTGAGGGACATACTCCTAGAAGGGTATGATGTGTTCTTACTTTTTTCTATTGGTTTTTGTTTTGACAATTTGGCCTCTGTTTGGTTGCTGAGAAAATGGAGGAAATTAAGTGATTGCAAAGATTTGAACACATTTGATTTTTGTAAAAAAAATTTCCATCAGAACCAAATGGACTCCGACTTATTTTCCAATATGTTATATGGTTATAAGTTAATTTCTGCATCTTTGATTAAATGTACCACGTTTCATTTTGGTTGTTGGTTTTGGTTTATTGATGCTTTTCAGAAGAGGAATGGCTACAGTCAAGGAAGGAGAAGGATGAACAGTAGAACAAGCAATGCTCAGCAAGACGAAGTAATTAGGAGGACTGTGTATGTATCTGACATTGATCAACAGGTAAGGAGTGATAATCGTCTAACAAGCTTTTGCATTTTTATCCTTGAGAAGATTTCGTGACTTAGATTTTTTTTACTGGTGTACTGATGTTTTGATAACGGTTGGTGTATCAGGTCACTGAAGAACAGCTTGCAGGGCTCTTTCTTGCTTGTGGACAGGTACTTGGTGTTTTATTTTTCTCCCACGTTTCCTTTGTTGCCTGATAATTGTCATTTATGCTTGGGAATTATTTTTTCCTGTTGGGCTATAGGTTGTTGATTGTCGTATATGTGGTGATCCTAACTCCGTTCTCCGCTTTGCCTTCATAGAGTTCACTGATGAAGGTATTATGACAAGCTTATGCATTTTATTTCCATTGAAAACATGTGATTTTTGTTCTCATTGCCAATATTATGTGATTGTAGAAGGTGCAAGGGCTGCTTTGTCTTTGGCTGGGACCATGCTTGGATACTATCCAGTTAGAGTGCTGCCTTCAAAAACTGCAATTGCACCTGTTAACCCAACATTTTTGCCAAGGGTGAGATCTTTATTGTTATTGATAGTATCTATCTCAGTATTTTTAACATTCGTTGTTCATATATAAGTTTTATATTATATAAACTGAACAAGTTCTGGTTGTGCTGCTGTTGAATCTTTTCCCTCACTTGGCCTTCTAATGTTATCATGCTTCCAGTCTGAAGATGAACGTGAGATGTGCTCAAGAACTATTTATTGTACAAATATTGACAAGAAGGTAGTTTTTAACGTTGCATATTATTTTAGAATGTATCAAGGATCAATAACTGGTGTTTGGTTGTGACATGTTCATTTATTTGATGTAGATTACCCAAGCAGATCTCAAGCTCTTCTTTGAATCATTTTGTGGGGAGGTATATGAAAAACCTTATAGTGTTGGTTGTTCTTAAATTATTTGACTTTGTCTGACCTATTTTTCCCTTGAGTAGGTTCAACGCTTGAGGCTACTTGGAGACTACCAGCATTCAACTCGTATAGCTTTTGTTGAGTTCACAATGGTAATATACTTGGCTGTCAACCTTATACTTGCTTTAGTTGATTTCTCAATGGTAATCATATGCGGTGTTTGCTCTGAACTTGAAACACCTTTGTATTGAGAGACGTCTCTAGAGTTAGTTCAACCTTACTTGAAAATCCCTTGTTTCTTTGTATTTTTCTCTAACCATTCAGGTTCTGTGCACAAAGTTTTGATATAACTTCTTACATTTATTAATTTAGGCAGTTAAAAGCATGACATTTTAGATGGTCATTGACTCATTTTTCAACACTATCGATGTGCTTGTTGGTCTTTGTTCAACCCGTTTACATCCCTAAAGTCTCTTGAGCTCATATGTAAGGTTCTCATTTTGTTATTGTGCATGTTTTTTCATTTACTTGCTAAAGGATGCTTTATCGGCAGTGGTTCTATTTCCACAATAAGTTTTGTTTTCAAGATCTATTTTTGAAATTTGGAAAAAAAAATTCAAAATGTCATCAGTTATGGTTTTATGAGGCATGTAGACAAAGTAGCTTCTCAGTTTTGTAACTTCAGCTTCTATTCATCTTTTTTTTCCCTCTGGTTTATTTACAATTCTATATTTGAGTTAATTCATATAATGACAATTGAACATTGCAATATTAAATTAAATCATTAGTGAATAGATAATGGAAAATATAGTAACATTCATGCATATTTATTATTGTGTTATAACATATTAGAAATTACATGTGTATATGAATTTGAAGATTTTAGTCTCTGTTTATGTGAGACTGCCATCTGCTCAAAATGAGTTGAGGATGTGGTGAATGTTGGTGAAATCAGTAGTTACATGCCTGCAATTGTTGATTTGTCAACACATGGATCTCAAGTCATGGTAGCTACTGATTTATTTTTTTGTACTTCCGCTGAGATCTAACTGGTTTTAGGTTCAATTATTATGTAATGAAACTTGGTTCTATTGTTCGGGGTTCAATCATTAGTCCTGGTTTCTTTTCTCACTCATTAATTTCACATTTTTCATTTCTTATTATAGCTATTCAGTTAACTGTCATTATTGGATTCTGCATTTCTTGCAAGTATTCAACAGTCACTGACTCGTTGTGCCAAAACTATGTGCTCTGGCAGTCCCAGACCCTTTTTAGTTGCTTGAATTTTCACATTGCTTTTGCTTGGTGACACTGAGTTTTGCATAGTATCTATTTTAGTTAAGTCAACCTCACTGTATTGGGTTACTTGAAATTGTATGTGAGATATTGTGAAACTAGGAGGATTAATAATTCTTTTGTCTTAATTGAACTTTGAGGTTAAAGTATAGAGTGGTTAATCAACCTTTTGCCAAAGACATCCTCTAAGGTTATGAGTCTCAAAGCTTGCAATTTGGATGAACTGTGGATGGGAATGTAACCGAGACTATCGGTTTCCATTTTTGTCCTAAGGGTAGGTTAGCTTTTATCTTCTTCGAAGTACTTGTTTAACTGAGTTGGGAGTTTCTTGCAACCAACTATTCATTTGGCAGGAAAGACTCTCAAGTCATTACCAGGTAGGTAGTTGGTCAAGTTGTTGAGAGTTTATTGTTGATTAGCTCTTCTTTCGATCTGCTGCAACTGAGGATATCGGTTGTTTTAGGATATAGTGAATTGTAGCATCATGCTTTTTGGAATTGGCAGTTCTTGAGATGCCCAGCCCTTTGTCATCATCCCATTCTGTCCTGATTCAAATTCATTTGGGTGTTGAGGACAGTTGGCTTAGTTGAGAATATTGTCATATTGGCCTGTGTTTAGACATTTTATGTATGTCTCTAACGTGTTTAATCTAACTATTCCTAGTTTTCAGCTAGCCTTATGTACCACTAATTTATTGCACCATTCCTATTTTTGCCATTATGCTTTACATGCTGGAGCTAGCCGTGAGAGTAGATGGCTGATTGACTGCTTTTATTGTTTTAACATCTTTGTTTTGCTTTCGTGGAGTGGAGATGCATCGTGTTTACAACAGTGGAGGAACTATTCCTCTATTTTGAACACCTCTCTAAAGATACCTTAGGCAGCAATGGCTGCTTTTTGCAAGTTTGTCGGCCCAAACTTCTTATATAGTATATATCTCACAACAGGACTAACTAACTTGGTGTCTGCAGATTAGGTCTCATCTTGTAAAAGACATAAAATTTCTTTTAACAGTTATAAAAGAAATTGCGTGTTTCATTTTTTCAATCTTGTTTTATATATTTGCAACACTTAAGCCCCACTTTCTATAACGTGGCTTGTGTAAAAGGGTAACATATTTGTTTTTTTGAGTGTGCATTCCCATAGTACAAAATGACAGGTGTTAAAGTTTAGAAGTTCTAGTGGTTTGTTGGATGAGTGCCACAACTTTGCTTGGCTTTGGTCTGAACTTGTTGGTAATGTAGAACCCCCGACTAAAAGTGCATAATATTACTATATTAGTTCTGTTACTAGTGTAGCTTCTATTCCGTTTCTCATCATCATTATTTTTATTTCTAATTTTACATCCTTTGTATGCCCTTTATTGCCATCATTTACTTGGGATTTGATGTGAACAGAGCTGAAGAAAGGGATGTGAAATAGGGTTTGATCTGTTTCATGGTCAAGCGTCTATATTCTCTTCTCCTTCCTCATTTATGCTTTTTAAATCTTGCTTGATTTCACCTTTCTTCTCGGCTTTTTGGGGTTATTGAGTATATATTTTGTTAGTATGAAATGTTTCCTGTTTTTGTTTTTCTTTATTGATTATTCCGGCTGAACGAAATCCTGTTCGAAGCATTTGCCTTAATTAGATTCGTGAATATTCTTAAAGTTCTTGGATGACTTACGTAAGTTGTGGCATGCCCTGTTTCTGTTTTCCTTCCCTCGCTAAGTACATCACTGTACATGTGTACTTGTTATTGTTCACTAAAAAAAGTTCAGTTTATTAATGTACCAAATTCAATTTCCCTTTAAGATGTTTGTTCACATGGGAATTTTTCTGCCAGAAAAGAAACATAAGATGCAGAGGTGATAGTTACATTTGTTTATAGAAGCAAACGTTGTAGAGCAATTAGACTGCTACCTGTGTGTGTGCATGAACTTAGTCCATTCGTTTGGTATGATTTCCGGACTGATAACACCAAGCATTGCTATGTATAAGAACTAAGTCCCGTGCTTTGATGTTTATCTTGCAGGCTGAAAGTGCAATCGCGGCTCTTAGCTGTAGTGGTTCTGTTTTGGGATCGCTGCCAATAAGGTAATTTTGGCTGACTCTTTCATTTGAGCAAGTGACCCCCCCCCCCTTTTTTTTTTTGGTTAAGTTTCTGCAAGGATTCATATATTTTCCTTATGCAGGGTAAGCCCCTCAAAGACACCAGTTCGTCCCCGTGCTCCTCGTCCTCCCTTGCACTAAGTGATCTTTGCATGCCTCCGGGATTGATCAACTGCTGATTATATATTACATACATATACATAGATACAGAAAATATCTTTCGAGGTACTTGTGGCGTTTTATTTCGTCGTTTAGTCTTTTCTGCATCTCGGCCCGGTATCTTTTGTTTACCTCTAAGGGGTTTATCTGTGAACTTTTGAGCTTATAGAGTTGGGTCTATCAAATGGGATTTTTGAGGATATGAATGACTTAATTTATGTTGCAAGGCATCATCATCAACTCTCTGTAGGGATGGTCCCTGAAAACTGAAATGTTAGTTCTATCTAACGAACTGAAGATTCGCTAAAGATGATTTCGATGAATCTTCTTCATCTTTTTATCATGTTTTATTTAAGTTGGCTGCAGAAAATCAGATTCTCTGGTGCCGCTTTTCTTACTATTGTGTTTTGCATAATTTTCGTTGGTTGAATGTTGCCGATGTGTTTGTTTATTATAAGATTATCTTAGGGGGTGTTTTATTCTTGATATACTATATAATTTCCTGTTTTCTTCTTTCGGGTATTTTCGACAAATCAAAACACTTCCTTACTCAAGGAGGGATGATTTTGACTTTGTTCTACTTCTCTTTTGCCCCAACTGAATTTATAATGGTTAGAGTAGAAGCTGGATTTTGTTGCATTTGATATCTAAAATGTTTTTTACTTTTCTAACATTATGTTTGTGATTTGCAAATTGTCAATTTTTTGTTTGTTTCTGGTCAAATGTGTGTGTGATTAGTTCTTCAAAAATGGCGACTTTTGTTGGAGTTACATTATTGGCTTTTGAATTTTGAAAAATGGAAACTCACTGGTTTGGTTTGAGCTTGAAGTTTATGTTGAATTTTTATGTATATATATTATCAGGTAGGCAAATGCTTTACTGTTTAGACATTTTCTTTGCGTTGACTTTGAAATATAAACCAAAAAAAGAAGAAGAAAATTTTAACAAGAAAAAGTCACTTTTGAGTGCAAAAAAAACCAATTGCAGTCTAATATGGTGTAGTAATACCATCAATATTATATTCTTTGTGAATAAGTAATGAATTTCAAAAACTTCCCGAGGTTTGACCAAAGGAGATGTTATCTAATTCTTGAAACTGTAGGGTGGTTTTTCGATTTTGGTTAAAAATGAATTAATAATAACTCCAGCTTGGTTGAAATTGTAAAATATGTGCTTTCTATTTATAATTGATCAACTTAGATTTGAATTGAAGCATTGTTGATTATTTATTTATTTATTTATTTATTTATTTAGTGAAAGCTTGAAACTTTGTAGAAAAGATGTTGTCTTTTTGTGTTGGTTGGGTACCCATTATCCATATTCGGTTGAGTTTTATATTCTCTTCTTATTAAATAATTTTTTTATTTTTTATTATATTGAAAATCATTTTCGAATTGTTCTTTTCACCTAAAAAAAGGTTTTTTTAAACATGTCTACATAAAGTATTTCTCTGAAAAAGTACTTTTAACTCTTTTTTTTTTTCCAACTAGAAAAAGCATTTTGGTCTCTTTCAATCAAATACTATAATACAATCAAACAACATTTTAAATATTTTTATAATAACCTGCATCAGTTCGAACCTAGATATAATAAGACTGAATAAACGCTTTTCCCTATTAAGTCACATTGGGCGGTGGTGATACTAAAGCCGCTTACAAACATACTAATAACCACTAGTGTGGGAAAAACGATATTTATTATCCTTAGTTCTTCTAACAATGAGAGATTGGATAAGTATTAAGGTTTACGGTTTGCTTCCACAAGGTTTGGGGTTGATTTTTTCAGGGTCACAGGTTGCCTACTTGACTATGTCACACGTTTCCTATTTCCCAAAGTCCAGGTTATAGAAGGAAAAAAATGTTCATTTTATCGTAATCATCACGAATATAGAGTGCCTCATCAGAAATTATAGATATTGAAGAATTACAAGAAAAAAGAGAGATCTATTTCGTGTAGAAAATATATATATATACATGAAAAGTTTGCTATGCAACAAAATATTCAGGAAAAAAAAATATATTCTATCAACTATTTGCTTTTATGGTTCATACAACATTTTTCTTTCTCCTGTCTGGCACTACAATGAAGTTATATATATGGCTCTTCTTCATAATCGCTTATGTTGTTTCTATTGACCCTTTTAATTGTGAGACGAACTGGTATATTTTCCGACGTTAAATTAGGCTGATGAATTCTGTTCGGAGGCAGTTCCGGGTACTGTTACAGTTGCTGTGGCAGGTCTAGCTGCAACACATGAATATGAGGAGGTGTTATATAAGAAAATTAACCAGTAATTGTACTCAAAAGAAAACAAAATAGATACTTAACCAGTAGTAACTTGGAGTGATTGAGCATTGTATTGATGAGGAGGCATATAAGGGAATTGAACCATTTTGGGGTAGTGAGTTGGGCTACTACTACTACTACTACTACTCTGCTCATTCTGTGCATAAAATGGATAGTAATTTAGGTACACTCCAGGAAACCTGGATGCTCCAACTCCATTGGTGTAATACTGCTGACCACCATAAACATTGTAATAATTCTGCAGTGAAAAACATTCAATGATTTCATATCGGAAGTTGTATTTACTAATTATATCGTGGCTATAACATTCTTATATCGTCCCCATCTGATCATGTGATGCACTTGTCGTGTCTGGACCCTACTCTTGGAAGTGGGAATAGAAGACATAAGAAATAAGAAACCTACAAAACTATTTTGTTGGATTTGAAATCCTTATCCACCCCTTATAAGTCAATGATTTCACATTTAAAGTTGCATTTAATTATATCGTACCAATACGTGACACCATTGTCATGTTTGGATCTTACTCTTGGAGGTGGGAACAGACATAACAAACAACAACCCATAAACTATCTTATTGAATTTTGCATTCCTTATCCACCCTAATAAGTCAATGATTTCATATTGAAAGTTACAATGATTGATATATAATTGATTTATTTCTATAGACTATGAGTCTATGACAATATTCTTATTTGGTTCTTATCTAATCACGTGACACTTTTATCATGTCTGAACACTTATTTTAACATGGAAGTGAGAACAGATAAAAAAAACCGGACCCACTTGTCAAGGATAAAACTTGCAATCAACCCACAAAACTAGATTATTAAATTTGCAATCCTTATACACTTAAGTCTAAAATGTATGCAATTTTGTTTCAGGTAAATTAAAAGAAAGCAAAACTACTAACCATTGGATTCATGTGTTGTGAGTATGCAGGATACCTGTAACATTGAATACAGAATTCAACAAGTTGATTGTATAAGTAATTCATTTTCAATAAACATTAAAAAATATTTCATTAGATTCGAAATATTTACCCATAAGCAGAATAAGGAAATGCATATTGAGGAACCGGTGGTTGTCGGAAATACTTAGAGCTGCCATGAACGGTGGTTGCTGCCATAGGTTTAGGTGGTGGTCTTATTTTCTCCATTCCTGTTAATTTTGACGAAGAAGGTAAACAAGCAAAGAACAAAGATAAAAAAATGTCAATTAAAGTGTTTTTCTTTTTCTTTTTCTCTTTTTTTTATAGCTAAAAGTGCTTTTAAGTAGGAGGTGTATGTTTAGCATATATAGAGTGATATTGGGAATGTTTGTTTTGGTTGCTAAAAGTGCTTATAAGTAATCAGAAGCATATTTTTACTATGTTTGTAGTACATATAGTTGAAAAATAAAAGTGTCGAAAGTATAATCTAACTTTGAGTGCTTATAGATATGAGTGTGCATGTTTGAGAATGTTTTTTGTTGTTGCTAAAAGCGCTTATAGATCATCAGAAGCATATTTTTACTATGTTTGTAGTATCTAGTTGAAAAATAAAATTTGTTTTGGATAAACACTTAATAGAGATATATCCTTCTAAAAAGTAATTTTTCCTAGTGCCTATATGCAAAAAAACCACTTTTACTCAAAAAGCAACTTCTAAAAAAGCACTTTTACATGAGGAAATTAAATTACAGACCATGTTGAGGAAAATTTGGACGATTCTTCTGAGCTCCAAGATATGCAAGATTACAATTAGCTCTCCTTCCATCAATCACAGGATTTGGATTTTCACAAGCTTTTCTTGCTGATTCTGGATCCTTAAAAGTCACCTAAAATCACCCAAAATCAAACACAACACAACATGATCAAAACCAACAAATCCAATCACAAGCACATATACAAAAAGGGTTTGTGAAGAAATAAAAAGCAGAAAAAAAAAAGTGCTTAATTACAAAGCCGTATCCTTTAGATTTGCCAGTGCTTCTATCAGTGATCACAACAGCTTCATGAATCTCTCCAAACTGCTCAAAATAGCTTTCCATGGTCTCTCTCTGTGTCTCCCAAGCCAATCCTCCAACAAAAACCTTTGTGTAAGTTGTGTCTCCAAACCCAAAAGCACTTCTGTCACTCATCACCATCTTGTGTGTTTTTGGCTTCTCAGACTCAAAGATCACACAAGAGTGAAGAATCCGATTAATTAAAGAGCCGTTTGATCAGGAAAATAGTTATATAGTAGTACAGGAATCAATCAACCAACCTATCACATCGATCACAAAAGCTAAAAAGCACTATTGAGAAAAAGCTGATTTTTTCTTCTATATATCATTCACTTTGTAGTAAAACTTGTAGATTTTGATGGAAAAAAGTTTCCTCAGATTCCAAACAAAGATACTCTCAACAAGAAACTATAACCGTTAGAGGGGTTTGAAAAATTGTCAAAAAAGCAAACAAATAAAGAAAGAAAACGAAACTGAGTCTGAGGGACCCCAGAAGATTAATTATAAGTAAAACTTTGTAATGAAGAGAAGATGCATTTATATATATTTGTCCTAATATGGAAAAATAAAAACATTAAAATTGAAAATGAAATTATGACAGGAAGAGGAACAGGAACATCCCTTTTCAATTAAAATAAGGAAAATTAATTTTGTAGTATATACAAAAATATTGTAGTATTTAAAAAAAAAAAAAGCTATTATCATCGTCTAACGTGACTTGGTGGTAAAGACGTTCATTCAACTTGATAATGTGATAGCTGTGCCTATTAATTAATTCCTAAACTAAAACTAACAATTAATAGGTACAACAATCATCAACTATTATAATGTTACATGTTCGAATAGCTGCTTTGTATATGGTATTTCAAAAATAAGAAAAGAAAAGAAAAAAATTGCTATTATTGACAACATTGAACGGTAGAAAATGTTTTACATTTCCTTCATTTGTCACTCCCATTTCTTGTATTGAATGATCACCAACAAATCTTTCATAGATGAAAGTTGGGGTGACGGAGTGGCTTGCCTCTCACACCCAAGTAGTAAAATTTAATTAAATTTATAGGTTCAAATTGTAGCCTTTTTTCTAACCATGAAATTTATAATAATTTTAAAATTAAAAAATAAAAAAAAATCAAACCTTTTTCTACAAAATATCTAAAATTTTAATTAAATTTTCATGATTTTTATTTTTATTTTTATAACTAAGCATATATGATATATAGTTTCAACGGGTCAAAAAATAGGTGCCTGGCTGTCACCAACTTATTTTATCCAGCTTTACATGATATTTATGTTGATAATTTGTTTATTCATATATTCGTTTTCTATGTTACACATCAATATATCATATTGTCTACTAGACAATATTTTATACGTACGTGTACAGGAATACGATTCGTTTTACATATGATCAAATTCTTTATCTTATCTTTTTTTTACTTGTAAGCTAAGTTATTTATTTTTGTCTGTATTCTGCCATTTGTAGCAAGGTTTGGCCAACATAAAGGACTAAAGGAGACAAGATGCATTGACCAGTGACCATCCTCTTGTTTCCATCATTTACAATTTGCCACCTATGTGTTTGTTTTTGTATATTATCATATATAAAGATATGTACTCGTCACTCAACATAAAACAAATTGTTGTAAATATTTATGATTAGTGGTATATATATATATATATATACAGTCTTTCTATTATCAGTTCGAACTGACAATAAATATATCAGGACGAAGAATGTGAACCACAGATTATGGAGAAGTTTTGACAAGTGCATACACTTTGAGTCAAAGTATGTAAATCTAGTAGTTTACATTCTTCGTCCTGATATATCTTTTGTCAATTTGAACTGATAATAGAAAAATTGTATATATATATATAACTCGTTTGGTACGCCGCCGCACCCATCATATTAAGAGTTTAAAATATATTAGAATAATACAATATAATGTTTAGTTTGTTTTAAACTGTTCACTGTATTATATTAGCTAATACATTTTAATTGATCTAATATAGTTGCTGTCATGGGTATACCAATTATTTTTTGTTAGGGTGGATTAAAATAAAACTATATATATATATATATATAAAGTGAACTTCGACGATACTAGAAAATTTCATTAATTGAAAAACAAAAATACATCTAACTAGATAAACACACATAATGAGTCTTACCCTTAAAAATGCATATATTAAACAACGTACATAAACCACAAGTTGGTTGCCTTGGTGGTCCAAGGCTTGGGATGAAACTCAAGTCCTTGGTTCTACTCTTGGTAATTCATTTGTAGCCAGCCCTCAGGGTGTTTAGCCCTGCTGGTGGAAAGACGGGCATGGGGTTAACATCAGTGGCTCGAATCCTACCTAGGCAGAGGCAAGTGCTGATTTACCCGCTTGCATCTTTGTGGGACTGGGCTGTGGGCCGCGAGTCACGCAGTTGGGGTGCCTAGACGAAGTTCGGGATATTCGATACAAAAAAAAAAAAAAAAAAAAAAAACGTACGTTAACTTTCAATAAGATTGACAACATTGTTTTTTATTCCGTTGAAAAAAAAAACGTAAATAAAAATAAGCATTATTTAAACTGTCTTAATCACGTTCATAATAAGGAGTATTAATATCCAATGGAGTATCAACATTCTCAAATCTTTGAGATGAAGAAGACAAACTTGAACCCCCATCTCTCGCATTTCATGGAGAACTTGATCTACTCTCACTCGATGATTGATTTTTTTTTTTTTATATATCCAAAGTATGAGAGCATAGTTTTTCTTGGCTTTGATGTATGGTTGTTTGACATTGTAACCTAAAATTATCAAACAATTTGGTTAAAGCGATACTTTATAGGGTTAAATTTGAAACTAACCATATAATTAGTGGAGTTTTTATTTTTACCCAACATTAGTGTTTTTATTGTTTTTACCAAACTTTCCATCGATGAGATAAAAATACCCTTAATGATTTCTTAATTAAACAAACCGCATATTTTTTTCAATTAAACACACCTTTTTTTCAATTAAACACAGCACCACTTTTCATCTTTTCATCAATTAAACGCACCACCAGTTTAATTTCTAAGGCGATCTCCAATAGAGAGTGAAAGCTATAGTTATATTTGGGTCTCAAATAGTGCTGAGAGTGATGTTTATATATACTTTTGTTCCAATGGTGTTGAGAGTGATATCTGAGAGTGATATTTTTGTAACAAATTTAATTATGCCTAATTTATAATAAGTGGTCAATAAATTGTAATTTATAAACTTTAATGTTGATAAAAATAATACCATTGTAAATTTCTCAATGAGATCTTTAAAATTGTACTAATATTTAATATATTTAAATATTTTTAAATTATTACCAAATTTGATAATATTGAAAATTTTAATTTTTAAATAAGGAAACATCATAAAATTTAAATTTCATAGATTAGAATACACTTATCATAAACACATACATAAAGAAAAATTACATGCCTTTTGTTTGTGCCCTCTGTTTGTTTATGGGCTGTTTCTTTTCTCTTTGTTGCTGCCCGTGCCTTGGGGGTAGCTGTCTGGCTGTGTCCCTCTTTGGGTGTCGTGTGTTCTTCCTTTGGCCTTCTAGGCTATGTTTTATAATATGAACTGTTCAAAAAAAATAATAAAAAACTACATGCATAATCGAAAGTACAAACATAAATGTAAATCACAAATTTGAACTACATGCATAATTTAAACTAGTAGTTGGACGAAGGCGGGAAGTCAGGGGCTTGTTGGTAGTACTGATGCGTATATTTCCGATTCTGGAATATACACGAAAGAATTTAGAGGAGATTAGAACAATTAGAGAGATAAAGTGTCAATATTTCATTTCATGATTATCTACAATTCACTTCCAGGCTTTATAGAGCCAAATGAAAACATAATAAACACATGGAGAATACATGATCTCAACTTGAGAACTGCTAACAACCACTAAACAACTGCTAATAACCAAAACACACTACTAAATACTAATACATGAAATGTGGGAAATATGGGGGCAGTATTGCACTTCATGTTGTACATGTAAGTACCCATTTATTATACTAAGACTAATACGTAATCTGCATGGCCTTGCTGCAGCTTGGCTTGTATGAGAGTTGCATTAGAATAATGCACATATCATTCCCCTCTGCTTAGATTATCCTTGTCCGCAAGGATGAAATTCAAATATGTTGTCGTAAATTGCCATTGATTCGGTTGAAACGTTTGAAGTAGAATCCTCTATCATGAACAATTGTGGCCTTTGACAGCGGTGACCAGGGACGAATTTTTCATCGTAGTAGTAACATAGCCCACGGTCTCAATGCTCACTAGCCTCTTGTTTGGTAATGCGTCGAAAAGAGTCGGGAGGTGTGCCTGAATTTTGGCCTATCTTTAGCATGGGAGGAGGACCCAAGACGCCGGCCGAATTGTTTAGGACAGGTTGCTGTATCAGTGGAGCTGTTGGAGGCTGAGAGAGAGGGCTTGTTTTCCTATGGAGTGAGTTTCGCTCCTCAATCAATCTCGCCACACCAATGGTATCAGCTAAAGTTTGAGGTTGTTTAATCTTGACATCAAGTCGAATCTCATCTCGAAGACCTGCGATAAAACAACCAACAAGAAACTGTTCAGGTAAACCATCAACCTGATGGGAAAGCTTTTCAAAAGCTTCCTAGTACGCAGCCAGTGTGGTTGTCTGTTTCAGTCGTGTCAAAGCTTCAAAGGGGTCCTCATAATCCGTTGGACCGAAACGGTGCAATAAGGATTTGGTAAATTCAGCCCAAGTCATGGATCCTTTAAACTTGCCATTGAAGAGCTATTCCTTCGAGATGAAAGGAGGCCAACTGGACTTGCTGTTCCGAAGCAATATTCTGGAAGTCAAAGTATTGCTCGGTCTTGTAAACCCATCTGGTAGGTTCGTCACCACTGAATTTCGGAAACAAATGTTTGAGGTGAGTATTGGATTGGTTTGGGTTGGCATTGGAAAGTGAAGTGGGTTGTTTGGAAGAAATTGTGGGTGTGACAAAAGGGTTGACTTCGTGGTTTTGTGAATTGTGCTGTATGTGCAGGGATTGGATTTTGGTAAGGACCGTTTGTAAGGTGGCATGAATTTGGTCAAAATTTGACTCATGTTTAGCAAGAATTTCCTGAACCTCATCACGAAATTCTGCGTTCGATTTGTTACGCGTAACTATGGAACGTTGTGGCTCTGATACCAATTGATGCGTATATTTCCGATCCTGGAATATACACGAAAGAATTTAGAGGAGAGTAGAACAATTAGAAAGATTTAGAGAGATAGAGTGTCAATATTTCATTTCATGATTATCTATAATTCACTTCTAGGCTTTCATTTCATGATTATCTACAATTCACTTCCAGGCTTTATAGAGCCAAATGAAAACATAATAAACGCATGGAGAATACATGATCTCAACTTTACAACTGCTAACAACCGCTAAACAACTGCTAATAACCAAAACACACTACTAAATACTAATACATGAAATGTGGGAAATATGAGGGTAGTATTGCACTTCATATTTGATCGGTCTTTTACAAGTACCAAAATTCCACACTCAGAATACACCAATCGGAGTGAAATGTATAATGGCAAGCGGGATCGTTCCTCAGGGAAAGGGAGGATATTTGGCTATAACTAAGATATTTACACTAATCTAAACTATGTGCGGAAAAGTAAATTCATCTTTGGTTTGGAAGATTGTTTTGAAAACTAAACTACATTAAAGCAATGATTAAAGAGCAAGTAATTAAGGTGATATGTGTGAAGGTATATGAATGGATATTGGGGAATTGAGTTGACAACTAAAAGATTTCCTAATGTAATGAATTAGTCCAATTAAACACTTTGATCCAACTCGAGATTTGTTCTTAAATTGATTTAACTCATTAACATACAAATTCTACCTTGACTCAAGTAAACCCTACTATGAGTCTTAGTAGGAATAAATTCAAACTCCTACCAAAGTGAACCTCACTATGAGTATTTACCCAAACAATATTCTCAAGAACAATTTCAAGGTCTTATATCATGTAAAACATTCAAAGCATAGATATTCTATTTCATGGATGCTAAAGGTTGGAGAATGAGTGTAAAAACCCTTCAAACTCTAAACCACAACCTTCATAGGTGAACCACTTTACAACAAGCTAAATTGAATCCCAATATTAACTAGTAAAGTAAAATGGCAACTTCAAGGCAATGAAAATAGAATATACTAATAGAGGATTTATAAAATATATGGCTAGTTCAAATACATGGATTATCACATAAGTTGTCTCATTAATTCCCCAATATGAGGGTTTAATTACACATAGTAGAAATAAAAGAAAAGAGAGAAAGGATGTAGAGAAAACCCATGAAAGCCTTCACAAAGTCTTCTTGTCCATTGATGTGCTTGAGATCCCATTAGTCTTGGTGAATCTCCTATTCTCTCTTTAATTAATTCTTCAAAATGTGGATGGATGTTGGTGGGAAAGTTAGGTGTGTGATTATGGTAGAGATTTGGTTAGTGAAAGGTTAGAGAGAGGTTAGAGTTTCAAGAATGGTGAGGGTTAGATTAGAGAATAGGAAAAGAGGAGTATTTATATGGGGATCACAAAAGGTAGGGTTGAAATCCTGGTTTGCTGACGTGGCGCTAAATCGACGGTTTCAATCGGCGGTCAGGCCGTTGATGTGAACCGCCGAATGAAAATGTAGATTGCTGGAATGAATCGGCAGGTTGGATCTGTGGTTGCATTATGGCCGCCGAATTGCACCTGACATTTTTGGAGAAAAACAATGGTTTCAATCTGCGGCCAAGGCGTCGAATTGAAACCGCCGAATGCTGCTTCTCTAGTAGAATGACCATTTTGCCCCCAAAAGCTCTCCTTTTATCGCCATAAGTCCAAAATCACCGAGATTCTTCATCGACCAACTCTGAATCCCAAAAGTACTTGTGCAATCAAAATCGAGCCATAAAATACATGAGTTTAATCGCAAATCGAACATAAGCATCAGAAATAGGGGGTGTATTATGATGTATGTAATGACTCGATCAATGTTGTACATGTAAGTACACATTTATTATACTAAGACTAAGACATAATCTGCATGGCCTTGCTGCGGCTTGGCTTGTATTAGAGTTGCATTAGAATAATGCACATATCAAGTACCCAGTTTCCATTGAAGGAGAGTAGCCCGAGTTTGAGGAATTGTATCCCGAGCTTGACAGATTATACCCCGAGTTTGTGGAATTGTTGCGTGCCCTCCTTTTTTCCATAACTTCATTAATTCTTTACACCTAATAATCTTTCACTATTCCCTTGGGCATAGTGGAAGGATCGTGACTCATAATTTCCCTTTCTTCTTTAAGTGCCTTCTTTTTCGACTTCTTTCGTTCTTTTTCCTCAAGTTGTGCTCTGTAACCCGAAATCATTTCAGTTTGTTGCTTCAAAATCTCATTTTGTTTTTGAATTTCCTCAAGCAAAGCCTCTTGTATGGCACTCCCATGCTTGGCCTTTTTTTTGCTGCATTTCTTCCTAACGTGTGGTTGAAATGCCGGTGGGTCATTATCTGAATCAAGTGGAATTGACTCGTCTTCATTATGCTCACCTTGATTGGCATCGGTTTCAGTATCTGTTGCATTTGTTGGTACTGATGCATCCCCTTAATATTTTGTTGCAACAATGGCCAAACATGATTAAAATAAAAACCTTTTCCTTTGTTGCGGCTTTGGTATACACTATTTGCATTTGTCACCTATATTAAATGAACATTTAGTAAAAATAAAAGAATTAAATGGGTTAAAAAAAATTAAATGACAATTTAGAAAATAATAAATAAATGAAAAGTTTAGTAACAAAAGCTCACCCTGTCATCTGCATTTTGGCCGCTTTGCCTATCTCGATCAACTTGCAACAATGCTGCATAATATTTGGTACAAGCAGATCCTATAACCCTCCACCTAGCTTTGATGCTTCCTATTGATTATAGTGCAATTATTGCGTTGCTGCAATTTTGGTGGAATTGATTCATAACTTTGTTCCAAAAATCCTCATTTCTTTGGTTTACACCGGTGTGCATTAGCCAAACTTGGCATAGAGCAATATCTTCAATATTGGACCAATTTGCTGCCCTTCCACTCATATTGATCACAAACACAATAAAAGAAAAATAAACAAATTAGAAACTCAAACTATGGATGAATGTGATGTAAAATTATGTGGGAATGAAGTATATATAGAAAATTTCAAAAAACTTGCCGTTGGAAGATTTTTTGAATTTTTCTATAATTTTTTTATAATTTATTTTGAATTTTTGTTGATTTTCTAGTATTTTTGTGATAAAAAATTAATATATTTCAAATTTTAATGTCGGAAAAATTGTAAACCGTTCATCTCTAACGGTCAACAAATCTGATCCGTCCACCTCCATTGGCCAACAAATCCAACTGGGTCCCACACATTCATCTCTCTTAATTATGGTATGGGTCCCACAAAAAACAAAAATATCACTATTTTATTCATCCAACACATGTGCCCCACCACCTTACACATGGGTGCCACCATATAACTCTCACTCTCACCTTTACTAAATATAACTCCCTCAAATAACTCTAAACCTATTTTAACTCTCACTTTAACTCTCTATTTGGGAAGGTTTTAAGACTTAAAATGAGCATATAGCTCTCTATTGGAGATGGCCTAACATGTTTATTGTATGTGTTTAATGCTCAGTGTGTTTAATCTGGTGCAGGGGTAAATTTGTCTATTCAATGGAAAGTTTGATAAAAACAATGAAAACACTAATTCCGGATAAAAATAGAAACCCCCTTAAGTTTTTGGTTAAAAAGTGTTATTTCCTCTACTTTATAAATTATAATATAACACTAGAAATAATAAATTGTAATAAGAAAATAAATTCAAAAAAAATATATACTAAATTAAAATTATGAATAACAAATCCAAAACTCTAACCATTAATTAGAAAAAATAAATTTTAACTAAAAAAAATACAAGAGCTGAATAATCGAATATAAATATTTTTATAATTGAGAATTTCAAGAATTATTAATCCGGAGAAGAGAGATAATTAGGACTTGAAAGAGAATTGGGATTTAGATGTGACTCGAGAGAGAGAGAGAGTATCTGGACATGTGTGTGTTATAGAGAGAGGAGAGAGGAGAGAGGAGAGAGGAGAGAGAAAGAGAGATATTGATATAAATATAAATTATAATGAATGTTGATGTGAAATGATGTCAATGTTTGAATCGACATTGTCCTTCTATGAAAAGGAATGATGTGCCGTGTGGTGAGAGGAAAACCCTCCAATTAGAATATTTATATATTTAATTATAAAAATTAAATTCTTATGTAAAATGTTAACCCATCTGAACGTTTGCCCCCGGTTGCTATAGTATTAGTTAATACAACATAATACAGTATAATACAATCCAATATAATACAAAGCAGAGTACCAAACGAGTACTATAAAATATTATAATTGCGATGAATGTCATTCACGGCTCCTCAGAACAATATTTCTACAGAAAATTAAACTAATGTGAATTATAACTTTAACATAGAGATTGAATCATGGTTATTTATTGAAACCTAATTAAGAGTTTTAAGACAGTATTATCTGTGCAATATTCCAGACAATCTGCTGGGGTATTTATGTAAATATATTGATTTGGTGAGATGAAATGATTATTAAAAATGCAAATGAAGTTTTCAAAGGGTTGGGACCACATGATTATGCTTATGCAGCCCATGGTAAGAATAGTATTTTTGGACTATCTTACCAATTACTTGGATCCATTTGTATTATAATTTTTAGATAAAGCCCTTATTATATAGGCTTCTATACTTGGGTCATTGCCTAGTTTCACTTTCACAGTCCAATCACTTTATAAATAATTAACTACGATAAGATCTTGCAATAGCTTTTTTTGATGTTTTTTATTTTTTATTTTTTATTTTTAAATATTTTTTTTTTCATTTTTCTTATAATTGTTTGTAAATTTTACTTGTACTGCACAACTCTTAGGTGAGTTGGTTGTTGATCACCTCCCCTTTGTATTGATAGAGATTTGAGTGTTTTCAATTTTCCCAAGTGTTCAGTACACATCTCTTTTCTTGTGGAAGATAAAAACTTATGATCTTCTATATGGTAACTCTTTAAGTTTCATCCGGTCATCTAATTATATCTAGGGTTAATATTAAAAACCTGTTCTCACTTTTAAACTATTATTGGATATATAGTTATAAAATATAAATGCTTTTATTTTAGAAATCTCCCCTATGAATTAACGCTGTTAACATTCCATTTGTATTGATTGAGTTTGATTATAAAAAAGTCTAAAATGTCTATATTTAAGTTTCAATTGTATGAATTGACCATTTATACCCTCATACTTTTACCAAATAAATTAATAAAATGATACAAAAGATGAGAATGTTAACTTGCAACGGAGAAGACATTTTGTGGACAATTTTATCCCTAAAATTAACAAAATTACAAATGAACTAAAAACATTGAAAATGAGTACTTGCTTGGATTTATAAAAAAGACAAATAAATACATATTCTGGTTTATTTTCAATGCTTTTGGTTCATTTGTAATTTTCATATTTTTAGAGATAAAATTGTCCACAAAATAACTTCTCCTTTACAAGTTAACATTCTCACATTTTGTATCATTTTATTAATTTTTATTTGGTAAACGTATAAATGTATAATGATCAATTCATACAATTGAAGCTTAAGTAGAGACATTTTAGACTTTTTAACGGTCAAACTCAATCAGCACAAACGGAATGCTAACGGTGTTAGTCCATAGGGGAGGTTTTTAAAATAAAAGCATTTGTAACTATACATCCAATAATAGTTCAAAGGTAAGGGGAGGTTTTTAATATTAACCCTTATATCTAATCTTTTTATCGTATAGGATTGTTTGATTAGTGGGCGTACGAATAGGTGTGGCAACGGGTCGGATCGGAGCCGAATCGGCCTGCCCCAAATTTGAAACCCGTTTTTTATAGGTTGCCCCAATCCCTAACCCGAACGGGTTTTCAATTTCCGCCCCCAACTCGACCCGAAAGACCCGATTCGTTTTATCCTTAAAAAAAAAAAAAAAAAAAATATTCTCAAACCACTAAATATACAAATTATGTTACCATATGATTGAATTTTAGGACATTGACTTAAATTTTAACATTAAATTAAAAAATATATATATACACAATTTTTTTTCTTTTTTTATTAATTGAAAATTTAAAATACACTTAAATACAAATATACACCATAGAAAAACATTTTAACATACACTTAAAATTTATACATAAGCTTAAATTTAATAGAACACAACATCTAAGTTTAATAAAATTTAAATTCAAACATAAAATATGATTAGGTAAAAGAGACAAAGAGATTAGAGATTAGTTTTTCCCTTTATATTTTTATATTTAAAAAAATAATTATAGAGCAAATTGCACTCAACCTCCATGAGGTTTGGCCTCTTTCACCCAGAAACAACTTTATCATTAATTGACATTCACACCCCCCCTGCCGTTAGATCAAACTTAACTGTTGACTAACTATTACTTTTAAAAGACTAAACTACTCCTAATCCCTAAATTAAATTAATAAAAAAATATATAGTTTTTTAAAAAATTAGATCTCCACCATCCATCTCAAACATGGATGGTGGAGATCAATAAAATTTTAAATAATTGAAAATTGAATTGAATTTGAAACTATATAAATTAATATATATATATTTTAAAACAAAACAATTTTAAAAAGCAAAAATAAAAATAAATTGAAAAACTGGAAAAATAATCATTGTTTGTGCAAATGAGATGCATCAATGATATTTATAAAATATGATTTTTTTTTTCCAGTTTTCAATTTTATTTTTTATTTTTACTTTTTAAAATTGTTTTTTTTTTAAATTTTTATTCTTTTAATTTATATATTTTCTAATTCAATTCAATTTTCAATTATTTAAAATTATATTTGATCTCCACCATCCATGTTTGAGATGGATGGTGGAGATCCATTTTTGTAAAAAATAAAATAAAATGTTTTTGTTTTTTGTTTGTTTTTGTTTTTATTAATTTAATTTAAGGATCATGGGTAGTTTAGTCTTTTAAAGTTAACAGTTAATCAACAATTAAATTGACCTAATGGTAGGGGGTGTGAGTGTTAGTTAATGATAAAGTTGTTTCTAGGTGCAAGAGGCCAAACTTGAGGGAGGTTTAGTGTAATTTGCTCATAATCATATAAATACCAGGTCAAACAGGGCAGATCGGGCATAAGGGGTTGACCCATCCTGTAAGGTCCAAACTTTTTAGACCCAATAGAGGCCCAAAGTAAGAGGCCTGTTAAACAAAGAAATCGTGAGAGACAGAGGAAAGGGAGGTTCCAGAGCAAAGAAAAAAGGAAGAAGAAGACTGAATAAGAAAAGAAAAAGAGCTGTATTTTCAGATTAGGTATATATTTGGACCCAAACTCTTACTGATTTGTTTGATTTCATTAGTTCTAAAGTAGGTTTTGTGCATCTTGTTAGGGGAAGAAGAGGTGGCAGAGGATCCAAGCGTTTTTGGTCCCAATTAGAGTTTGAAAACAAAGTTGTGAGTGGATTATTTCCTACTTTTATAATTTTTCTATTGTTATTTTGCTGTTATGTGATTAATTGAAATTGTTAAGGTAGGCTTAGGTTGCTGTTGATTTGGTGAGATACAATTTTTTTATTTATTTTTAGCAAGTTATTACCTGGTAGAGATTACAGCACGTGTGAATGCTAATCACCGCGTATGTGAGAAAACTGTCCTTACTCTGAGTGACATCGACGCACACGTATGTGAGATTAATCCCTTGGTACTAGTCGATTGTGTTGTTAACTGTGTTTATCAGTTATAAAGTAGTGATATTTTGCTTTTTAAATTCTGCTTTATATAGATCAAGAGTTATCAGTAAAGTAATGATTTTTTGAGAAAATCCAATCCACTCACTGGGCGTTAGCTCAACCTTTTGTTTTCAAATTATTTTTCTCAGGTAACTACCAAGTTCGTGCGATTTCTCTGGATTTTGAGGTGGGCCAACCGATGACGTGAAGTAGGAGAAACATTTTGAATTTCTCATATCAAAATCTTGAGACATATAGGGATGCTTGTGTGTGTAATGCAGCTGCTATGTTTGTAGTTGTTTTATATTAAGCTAAGACACTTTCTACAGCACGTTAGTTTTTGAATGTGTGATAAAGAGTTGTTAACATGTGTAATAAATGCTGTGTTATAGATTTTGTCATATGTTGTGGAGAAAGGACGGGTTCCCTGAGTGTTTGAAAAGCTAGTTTATGTAATAGAAGAGTTTTGTTAAACATCAGTGTTTGTATCTATGGAATTACCGATGAAAATTTTATGCTACCCTATATAGTATTGTTTTCTTTTTAGTACCTTTAAGAATCTCAATTTTAATATTCAAGCATTTGAGTAGAATACAGAATTTTCCTTGAATTCAAGAGAGGGACCGGGGTGAGTCTTATCACATACCCAATCCGATAAAAA
This sequence comes from Acer yangbiense, assembly GCA_008009225.1. Taxonomy (NCBI): domain Eukaryota; kingdom Viridiplantae; phylum Streptophyta; class Magnoliopsida; order Sapindales; family Sapindaceae; genus Acer; species Acer yangbiense. The sequence continues at coordinate 1,962,230 of CM017772.1, forward strand.
ACCAGGTAAAAAAGTTTGACCCAAACCCGATCCAGGTCTTGTTTTAAGTGCTCCAAACCCTCCTTAAATGGATTGGAGCCCCGTCGGTTTGGGATGGGTCGGGGATTTTTGCTATGAGAGTATGTTTTTGCTCCAACCCCTCTCATTCAATATTTTTATGGTGTGAGTATTTTTTCGGGTTGCATTGACTTGTACGGTTGTACCTAACACCCATAAAGAAAGAAAAAAAAACTTTACTTGTATGTATAGTTGTATGTATATATATACACTTGTCAAACTTTTATTTGATAAGAGCTTACATAAATCAAATTATAATGAATTATGTTAACGTGTGCTCTAAAGCCATACCTTATCATCAATTATTGGTATCAATAATCGTCATAATTTCTTTTTAATCTATGGAAGTTTGGGAGTCTGTGCAGTTTATCAGTAAGGCCCCATTTGGTACGTGAGATTGAATTTGACTATTTTATAGGATTGAAAGGATTGAGGTGGAACTGAGATTGGCTATTGGACTGGACTTGACTAAATTAATAATATGCTATGTTTAGAGAAACATGAGACTGGATTATAGTAATACTATGTTTTGTTTGGTAAAACATAAGATTGGACTAAATATAATAATATTTTTAATTTGACAATATTTTGAAAATGAATAACAAATTATGGAAATATTTTTTTTGAATAAAAAAATGTTTTAATTCATATAATATTAATGTAGCAATATCCAACAATATTTTTAAATTATAGATTTATATTATTTTTAAATAGATTTAAATATTTTTCAATTGTGTAGTTTTTTTTATTAAATAAAATATTTTTTTTAAAAGAAAATATGTGGGATTATGGTGGGCCCAATGAATTTATATTTTTCAATCTCGTTGGGAGGAATTATGATTGAAATAATCCCATTCCCTATTAACCGAATGAAAATTGAATAACAAATTATCAAAATTGTTGTTTCGATGAAATAAATATTTTAATCTATATGCTATTAAATTAATAATATTCAAAACTAATTTTATATTTGATTAATTATTAAATTGTTGTAAAAGAAAAAAGAAGAAGATAATCCTACTCACCGGATTGGCGTGGGATTAGACTGGCGTAGGATTGGATTGATTAGTCCAATCCCACGTAACAAACGGGGCTTAAGAGTACACCTTACGAGGGCCCAATAATGATAAAACTTTGATTTTCTTTTATTTGTAAAATAAAGGAATAAGAGAACAATAGAATTCTTTCACTTTTTATATTGAATGAAATAACTGGTACAGGATATATATATACACAAACATATTGTACTTGTCCTACAAGTAAGCTAATTGATTCTAGTCTAATTATATACAATAGGAAAGAATATTTCCTGATACTAATTGATTATGTAATCAATATTAGGCAAGAAATATATTGACTTTCGTAACACTCCCCCTCAAGTTGGTGAGTGAATGTCATGAACTGCCAATTTGCTTAACAATGATCGAAAGTTTTCATTACCCAAAGGCTTGGTCATTATGTCTGCTACTTGCTTTGAAGATGGAACAAAGCTTGTGACTATCTTTCCTTCTTGGATTTTATCTCGAACAAAATGACAATCGATCTCTATATGCCGCGTTCGTTCATGAAAGACCGGATTGGCCGCTATGTGAAGTGCTGCTTGGTTATCACAATATAAGCGTGCAGGACCCATGTCTCTTATACATAAATCATGAAAGAGACTTTGTAGCCAAACCAACTCGCAACTGACTGCGTCATAGAACGGTACTCAGCCTCAGCAGAAGAAAGAGAGACAGTTTTTTGCTTCTTACTCTTCCAAGAAATTAAAGAATCTCCAAGGAAGACACAGTAACCTGTAGTAGATCTTCGAGTTACCGGACATCCTGCCCAATCGGCATCACAGTATGCTCTTAACTGTAAAGAGCTTTTTGATGAGAAAAGAATACCTTGTCCTGGTGTGTTCTTTAAGTATCGAAGAACACGTAAAGCTACATCATAATGAGGCTTGCGAGGTTGTTGCATGAAGCGACTCAAAGTATGCACTGCAAATGTGATATCAGGTCTAGTAATAGTGAGATAAATTAAACGACCAATCAACCTTTGATATTTTCCAGAATCATGAAGTAAGTCTCCTTTATCAGGAAGCAATTTCAGATTTTGCTCCATAGGAAAACTAGCTGGTCGCACCCCCAAAAAACCTACATCTTTAAGAATGTCCAACAAGTATTTTCGTTGGGAGATAAAGATACCATTTGCTGAACGAGCTATCTCAATACCCAAGAAAAACTTAAGATCTCCCAAATCTTTAATGCGGAAACGTGTATGTAAAAAACTTTTGAGAGCAGTAATTGCCATGGGATCATTACCAGTGATTAAAAAATCATCAACATAAATAAGGAGTGCAGTAAAAGATTTACCAACTTTTCTTGTGAAAAGAGAATAATCGGATTTGGATTGGGTGTATCCAGCTGCTCGAATAGCTTCAGAGAATTTAAAGAACCACTGTCGAGAGGCCTGCTTCAACCCATACAAGGATTTATTGAGGCGACATACCATTTGCTCCCCTTGTTGCCGAAGACCAGGTGGTGGTACCATATAGATTTCTTCACGAAGATCACCGTGAAGGAAGGCATTGTTAACATTCAATTGATGGAGAGACCAACGAAAAGTTGCCGCAAGAGCAAGAAGACAACGAAAGGTAACCAACTTGGCAGTGGGAGAAAATGTATCATGATAATCAATACCTTCCATCTGAGTGTAGCCTTTGGCCACTAGTCTAGCTTTGAAACGCTCGATAGTGCCATCCGACTTGTGTTTGATTTTATAAACCCAACGACAACCAATGGGAACCTTTCCAGGAGGGAGAGACGTGAGAGTCCATGTATTGTTAGCTTCCAACGCCTGAATTTCTGAGTCCATAGCCTGTTGCCATTTAGGATCTTTAATGGCTTCTGCATAAGTGTTAGGTTCAACAGGAATAGTAATATTGGCAATAAAGTTTTGATAAGAAGGTGAGAGATTTTTGTAAGAAATAAAATTACACAAGGGATAACGAGAACCCTTGGTTTTGTTACCTGGAAAAGATGCATCAGCCGAAGTAGACAACGTAACATGGGAACAAATATAGTCATTAAGGCGAATGGGTTTAGACTTGAGCCTATCGGAATGACGTAAAATGGGCGGAGGCTCGGTTGCTTGTAGTATGGGCTCGGCTAGAGGAGGTAAGAGAGACGTAGCAGAATCAGTAGTATCTGCAATTGGGCTCTCAGACACAGGAAGGGGATCATTTGAGGAAAGAGGAAGGACAGTGTCTTGGGGGTTGAGTAAAGTAGGGTCGGTGACAAAAGGGAAAGAGGATTCATGAAAAATGACGTCCCGACTAGTAAAAAATTTTTTAGTGTTGAGATCATACAACTTGTAGGCTTTTTGACCAGGAGGATAACCTAGAAAAACACATTTTCGAGCTCGTATGTCAAATTTGTGAGTGGGTTGAACATTTGTAGCATAAGCTAAACAACCGAATGTACGCAAATGTTTATAGGATGGAGGACTTCGAAAGAGCTTCTCATATGGAGATTGATTTGACAACAGAGGTGTAGGTAACCGGTTAATTAGGTAAATAGCAGTAAGGACACAATCCCCCCAAAAACGTAAAGGTAGTTGGCCTTGAAAACGAAGTGCTCTAGCTACTTGTAAAATGTGCCTGTGTTTGCGCTCAACCACCCCATTTTGTTGTGGAGTATAGGTACAAGAATGTTGAAAGATGACACCATTCTCATGGAAGAAATTATGCAAAGCTAAAAACTCACTTCCATTATCCATACGGATCTTTTGAACCTTTTGGTGAAACTGTGTGGTGACATATGCAAAAAAAACTTTAAGCAATTGTTGTGTTTCAGATTTATTCTTCATTAAATAAAGCCAAGTAGTACGTGAGAAATCATCAACAATTGTTAAAAAATAACGAGCACCAGTATATGAGGGTACTTTATGAGGTCCCCAAATATCACAATGAATAAGTTCAAAAATATTTTTACTGGATATATGACTCAATGAAAAAGGCAATCGAGTTTGCTTTGCAAGCGGACAAACATCACAAGACTTATTGGAATGAAAAGAAACATCTAAAGATTTCTTAGCTAACAATTGGAGCCTTTGCGGTGAAGGGTGCCCAAGACGACGGTGCCAAAAAACTGAATGGATGCTACGGTTGGTGGGATGTAAGGAGCAGCTTTTTGTGTTTGGCTTGGTGAGATAGTATAACCCACCACGTTGTCTACCCCAACCAATCATCGCTCTCGTCTCTAGGTCCTGTAAAATGCAAAAATCAGGGAAAAAAGTTATTGAACATTGAAGTGATTTTGTTAAGCGACTAACGGAAATAAGATTAACCAAAAAAGAACCAATCCGTAAAACGTTAGTCAAAGAAAGTTTTGGATCAAAATCAAAATTGCCAATACTACTAATTGAAATTTTTTCACCAGTTGGCAGAGTCACATGTGGCAATGACTTGTTTTGAACAGAACTTGACAAAGGAAGAGATGTGACATGATCAGTAGCTCCACTGTCAATAATCCATTCTTGTGAATGGTGAGGAGACAAACCTGTTACAGCATTAACCTGGACATCAGAAGACATCTTGTTGGACATCATGGACAAAAGTTGTTGGAATTGATCATGAGATAAAGTCATCGGAGCTACTGCTTGTGAAGGGGTAGCAACAACAGTTTGGACATTATTGGCTGTCTTCCCTTCCTTGCCTCGATTTTTACCTCCCTTATTTGGTTTGTACAGTCGGTGCCCTTCTGGAAATCCATGAAGTTTATAACAAGTTTCTTTTGTATGGTGATCACGATCACAAAAATCACAATGAAGGGGTTTGCGGGTGCCTTGATCCCCACCTTTTCTGCCTGCGAATTGAACAGCCATGGCCGCAGCCTCAATGGTTGGTTGTGTGCCAGCAGCTATTCCTCGTTGCTTCTCTTCCTGAGTAACCAATGAATAAACTTTGCGAACATCAGGCAAAGGCTGCATGAGCAAAATTTGGCCCCTGATTGCCGCATAGGATTCGTCAAGTCCCATTAAAAATTGCATCACTTTGTTTTGTTCATCTTTCTGAGCATGGTCTCCCATGGCTCCACAAGAACAAGTCTTGGTGCTGCCATATGATGATATCTCATCCCATAAGCTTTTCATCTGAGTGAAATAATCAGATACTGACATATGATTTTGTACAAGACGCGCAATTTCCCTTTGAATCTCAAAAATTCGAGGAATATTGTGTTGAGAAAAACGAGCCTTGAGATCTTCCCAAACCTCGTGTGCAGTCTCAGTATATACGACACTATTGGCTAATTCAGGAGTAAGTGAATTTAAAACCCATGAAAGTATTAGGTCATTACAACGTTGCCAAAGAGCAAAATCTGTTGGATTCTTTTCTGCCAACGGTTTCTTCACGGAGCCATCAATAAAACCCAATTTGTTCTTTGCGCTTAAAGCAATACGCATTGAACGACACCAAGTGCCATAATTGTTGCCAGTGAGTGACTTAGAGACTAAAACCATCCCCGGATGATCAGAGTGATGGACGAAAAAAGGACTAGAGGGATTGCTAGATGCCTCTGTCGATTTGGAATCTCCCATGGCTAAAGAAGAAAAAAAAAAAAAAACTTGGAGAGAAACCAGAAAAAAAAAAGGAGAAGAAAAGAAAGAGACGTCCTAGGATCTCGGATGCTCTGATACCATGTAAAATAAAGGAATAAGAGAACAATAGAATTCTTTCACTTTTTATATTGAATGAAATAACTGGTACAGGATATATATATACACAAACATATTGTACTTGTCCTACAAGTAAGCTAATTGATTCTAGTCTAATTATATACAATAGGAAAGAATATTTCCTGATACTAATTGATTATGTAATCAATATTAGGCAAGAAATATATTGACTTTCGTAACAGTTCTCTCTCATGGACTAAATTATTTCTTGGTTTGCAAGGAAAAACATAAAGAGAAAATCAAATTAGGGTTTTGTATGCTCTCTCAACAAAGGTGTTCAAAAAATCAAAACACGAGAGCTATGACCTTGGATGATGCATTGAACTTAATTATATAGATTATAATAAGTAATAGAAGGAAGAAAATTAATGTTGGAGGCAATTGGAAGGTCATACAAGAAATTAAAGTGCACCCACCGGTGCTAGGGCCAGCTTGTCTTACAAAAGATATGAGTACTGGACCTACAGTATCTATATGTGTCTTCATTTCCAAAAGAAAAAAAGTGGCTTTGTTTGACCACTTTGATATCCCTTCTTCGTTGTACGTATCAAAGCCTTGTGTTGTCTATGTACTTCAAAATATTTTATAGGACAAAGATCCCCACTTTGATGAAGATCTCTTTGTTTTGTTCTTCCATTTCTTTTGTATTTTTTAGGGCTAGCATTGATCGGATAGAGGGTTTATTGCAAGTTGAACACATAAAAATTACATGCACGATTCAGACAACTATACTCTCACAACAATACATGTTTTGCTATTTTATAAGTAAAATGAAACATAAACTCCATTATAAATATGAAAAGGGAGGTGGCCGGATACTTAACAAGACGTTTCATTTCATTTATTTTCTTTTATATTGAGGGTTAGAATCTCGCGTCTCTCTTATTTTACATAAAGTATGATACAAGTTTGTAACTGTTAATTTTAACAATTTTAGACAATTACATATATTGATATATACCAATTTGTTTAAAGAAGTTATTTTGTGTGTGTAATTTATAAGGTTTTTAATGATCAAATTTAGAAATCCAAAAGAGGCTTTAAACGATTATTTTAAGAAAATATTAACAGAAGAAATTAGATCGATGATATTAAACATTCTTTTCATAAAAATAATTACCAATAATATATATTACTGATTTTGCAGGTTAGGTTTTGTTTCTGTGTGAAGATTAATTAAGTTAGTCAACAACTTCAGTTAACATACAATATTAAGTGGTCCACTTTTTTAAACAAATCTTTGTCTAATCTGATTATGACATTTTCTAGTGGAGGACCCAACGAAAATATAAATGAAAAAGATTTGTTCCTAATTTATTACTTTGTGAAGATTTAGTCGGTAAACATTAAAAACATTGTTAAAAAATAATCTAATTAATTGATAAACGATAAACCAATGTGCTTCTATTTGCTGAAGCTGGCTTATTTGAAGCTAGTTTTTCATCATCTCATGCATCATATCACACAAATTTGGAGGGTAAGAAGTACATTAAACATCTCAACTAGCCTTAGCTCAAAATTCATAACCGCAATTCTATTTGGAGACTTCTTACCTGATATATTAAATTAGTTAATAAGTACCCATGTAATCGGATAACCTTTTTTGTGCATTTGGTAATTGTTACTCTCGACTTGGAGATGACAATTTTTGAAAAAACAATTGTGAACACGAAACGAATTTAGCGAGTTAAAATTATGTGTTTTGACAGGATTAAATTATCAAGTTATTAAAAAATTTGGCGGGTGTTTGGATTGACACAACACAACCTTGACTACAGTGGCGGACCCAGGAATTTTAATCAGGTAGAGCACTTAAATAAAATAAAATCGCAATTGTATGAAAAAATAATGAAAAATTAAGATCGTAGTAAAATAGTTATTTTAGATAAAATAAAATAAATAGAATACTTATTCAGATAAATTAAATAATCTTACATTAAAAAAGAAATAAAAATAAGAAAAAATATTAAAAAAATAAATAATAACAAGAAAAACAACATAAATAATGAAAAAAATTAAAAGAATAAATTACCATCTAATTTTATAATAAGAAATTTTGTTTTGCATTTATAATGAATTCAATTTAAATTTATACAAAAATAATTTATTAATAACTATTACTAGACATGCTTTTAAAAATTTTATTCTTCAAATTATTGGTAAATTATTGATTTATTGATTATAAATAAATTAAAACTATAAAATAAAGAAAAATACTAAGGATAAGATAAAATGAATCATAGTACTAGATTGACTATTTTAATCCAATAAAGTAAAATATGAGATTTTAGGGTTTATTGATTGGACGTGTTAGATATGTCAAATTAAAACTATTAAAAATAATAAAAATCCAAAATAATAATATATAATTTAATATAAATTAAGTAAACACAAATTACTGGTAGTTACGAAATTGACAACGACGGAATAGAGAAAATGAATCGGAAATGATGGTAAAATAAATAAGATATAAAAAATTAGAAGATGAAATTGAATTAAAAAAGGCAAATAAAAAATTAGAAGATAAAATTGAATTAAAGATTGCTTGAGGTGGGACTTGAATCGAGCACCCTAAGTCTAAAAAGCAAAATCCATTACCAGCTATACTAACAGAAATATAATGTTAACTATTCTTAACAAATATATATATATATAATATACAAAGAATCAATTTTTATTTTATTTTTAAAATGAGGCAGGGCACGGGCCCTACCTGATCTCCACGTGGGCGCACCCCTGCTTGACTAGAGATGAAAACGTTTTTCTTGTTTGACATACCACCAAGGCCGTCTTAAGACATTTCAAAGCCCGATCTATTTAATGATATTAACAAAAATCGGGGTCCTATAAAAAATTTATTAATATTTCCAAACCATGTAAATTGTAATAGTATACTAAACCTATTTGTAAAAATTACTAGATAAGAGGTTTTACGTAGAATTGGTTCGATTGTCTAAATAATGATAATCACCTCTTCCAATATCAAAAACTGGGGTCTATAGTAATTTTATTTTGTATTTGTATTGAATTATCTTTAAATTTATATAAAAATAATTTATTAATAAATGTTACTATACATGTTTTTGAGTTTTTTTTATTCTTCTAATTATTGGTAAATTATTGATTCTAAATAAATTAAAACTATAAAACTAAGGATAAAATAAAATGAATCATAATAATAGATGGAGTAATTTAATACAATAAATTAAAATTTGAGATTTTAGAGTTTATTGATTGGATATGCTAAGTATGTCAAACTAAAATCATTAGAAATTAGAAAATTAGAAAATAATAATAAATAATATAATACAAATTAAAATTGAATTAAGTAACCACAAATTTGAGGTAGTTAAGAAGTTGATAATGATGGAAAATATAAAGTGAATTATGTTGTTAACAATACGAAATTTTGAAAAAGAGGGTAAAATAAAAAAGACATTAAAATTTATTGTATACAATAATGCAACAGGTGGGTGTTTAACACCCCACCTCCATCTTGAAATCATAATTACTTGCATTGATGCTAAAAGAGTTTTTATTATTATGAGTGGTATTTACTTATTTAGTTTATATATATCTATACAAAACCAAAATAATTGATTTTTTTTTTAAGAATTTAAGGGGCCCCACCGTGTTGGAGGCCCCAATATTTTATTGGGTTTACTCCTTTTGGAGCTGGCTCTACATACCACCTACGGTGACGACGATTTAAATATAGGACATTGCCAAATTGAATAAACGTTATTGACCACTAAACTATCTCGACCAGAGGTTACAACGTTTTTGCTATGCTGAAAAACACAACATGAACACGAAACAAATTCAAGTTGTGTTAGTATCACCACAAACACAGCAGCGTTATACGAATTCCTTGAAAATCATGATAAACTTGCAAGTTGCAAAGTCGGAGTGAAAAGATATTTTTGTGGATTGGTTGCCAAGTAATTATGATTAAATAATAATAAGACTATAAGAGGCCAAAAGAAGTTGCAGGAAATACTCGAAATATCAGTTGAAGTAATAATAATGGACCACTAGATTAATTTCCGATAAGATAATCATTAATAATTTAATGCTCCCATTAAAATAATTCCTACCTAAACCCATTTTGAGTTATATTATATTTTATATATTTGGGTGTCCTCTATTCTAGGAGAAACCAAACAAAATGTACGTTAAACTTAAACCTCTCTTCTTATATATGTTTATTTGACATCACCAAAACCATAAGGATCTGGTAATAATTAAATATATATTTGCAATAACTTAAATTTCCTCCCAAGAAAAGGTTCTTTTACCTTGATAGTTGGAGTCTTTAAAATGGAGCTCCATCACCTATGTTCAAACCCTAATATTACATATATTGTCTTAGATTTGTCTATAAAATCGTAATGTGTGGAGTGACTATAAGAATGGATAATATCTAAACCGTGCATGTATTGTTTAATCTTGACAGGTTCCAACCCTGAACTTGTTTGGTGTTAGATTTCAAAAAGGAAAAAAAAATCCTAAAAAAAAAAAAAAAAAAAAAAAAAAAACATTTAATGAAGAAATTGATATACATCGAAGATATTTCATAGACCACTTTAAGGGTATATAAAGATTATCACCCTCTTTAGCTTTTTCTTTACTTTCACCAATGTTTTGCATAGTGACATGCAATGTGGTTCGACTAGTTATATCATGCCACGTATCATAAAGTTTCATAGATGGTAATGTGGTTCGACTAGTTATATTAATATCATGCCTTGTATCGTAAAGTTTCATAGATGAGAAGGCTGGTCCTTGTCCTATAGACAACAATTATACAGGCTCCTTATTATAAAAGTTAACTAGGGTTGATCCATATATATATAACTATATAAGCAATAACCATGCGCCACCTTCCACTAACCGACCTTCTGTTGCACGCGTGTTGACGATTTTTGAATTTTTTTTTACCTTTTCTTTAGTCAACAGAAAAATATATATAATACGTATGTACAAACTTAGTTAAGATTCCTTTCTCCATTCAAATCATTAACGTTCTGATTTTAATTCTGTCCAGACCTATATATATATAACGGTTAAGAAAAGTTAATTGTCAATTGTTGTATTAAAAAGAATTTTTGTGCTCTTAAGATTTTTTAATAGTGACCTAACTAATATTAAGAGGTGACCCTAGCTAGTATAAATTTATATATATATATTTCTCTCTCACTCTTATTTAATTTGCCTTCTAAAATTTCATAGCTTCAATTCTACTTCTCTCATCTCTCAGCTCAAACTTAAAAACAATACCATCTTCATATTCCTTTAATAAAATCTCAAATTCTTAGCTGATTTTTTCGAAGCGAAAATGCGAGATTCTTTAGCCTTTTGTACATCGATCATGGTTTCTAATTGCTTCGGAAAAACTACTAAAAACAAGAAAGTTTTGAGGATTGTGAAGATGGATGGGAAACTATTGGAGATGAAATCGCCAGTGAAAGTTGAGGAAATCCTGAGGAGCTTTTCGTGTTCAGGAATCGGTGTTTCGGAGAAAGCTTCAGAGTTTCTTCCACTTAATTATCAACTAAAGCTTGGAAAAGTTTACTATGTAATTCCTTCTATTAATTCGGAGAAGGAGAAGGCAGTAGAAGCAGAAGCAGAAGCAGAAGCAGGTGGGGTTAAGAGAATAAAAGTTGTTATAACGAAGAAACAACTTCAGCAGCTTTTGGAGAAGCAGTTATCAATGGAGGAAGTGCTTTTAGCAGTTGGGAGAAGATCAAGTAGTAGTAGTACTGCTTCTTGGGAAGTTAAATCACCAACTAGTAATTGGAAGCCAAAGCTGGAAGCAATTCCTGAAGGAAGCGAGTGAAAACATTGCATACACTTTGTGGTGTTTAGCTAACATTAATATTATTGATTATGAATTTTAATGTAGCATGTGAAAATGAGAAGAGAAAAGCAAAAAATATATATATATATTTAGATGTATAAAAAAATTATATATGTATATGGGGTGTTGCCCCTTGAATTACAGTTTAGAAATGAATTTTTCTTCCTTTTAGTTTAATTTTTATGATTTATTTGTGTTGGCGGATCATATCAAATACACAAAAATTTGTCTATATATATATATATCGTAAAGGATAATTGTGATTAATTAGATTTGTATCTTTGTATTTATCTTTAGTCTAATCTCTTGTGCTTATCTTTAGTTTAACTTCCTCTTATCTGTAAGATACACAAGTTCACTTGAACTAAGCTTCTACAAGCTATCTCATGTATATGTACCTCAACAATACTCATAATCAACATACCGGAAATTATTCTAAATCTCTATATGGTATCATAGCCCTAATAACTCAAAAGAGTCCACGATCCAACAATTGTTAACATCACCTCGTCTTCCTCAAACTCGGTGTCTGTCATCTTGTCTTCCTCCTCTTCTCATGACATCACTTCATCTGCAAACACCATAATCTCCATTAACATCGTTGCTCAAGCACCGCTGAAGCTCATGGCAACAAACTACCACTCTTGGAAACTTCAATTCCACACCCTTCTTGTTGGGTTTGATCTCATGGGTTTCGTTGACGGACAACGTCCATGCCCTTCGGCGACCATCACAACCGGTGACAATACCGTACCAAGTTCTGCGCACCAAATCCTGCCTATCAAATATGGATTAGACAAGATCAGTTGTTGCTAAACGCAATACTTGGATCCATATCCCCGTCCATTATCCCGTTTATCGCTTCCGCCAAAACTTCTTATGATGCATGGATTGCACTAGCCAACACCTATGCAATGCCTTCTATAGGACATATCATGCATCTTAAAGGTGTGCTCACTAACATCACCAAAGGTACTCAATCCATCACCGAATACATGCAACACACAGAGTATCGCATATGAACTGGCTATGCTTGATGCACGGGAAAATCCTGAAGACTTGACTGTAAAAATCCTAAATGGCTTGGGTGATGAATTCAGAGACATATCATCAGCCGTCCGTGCTTGTGACTCACTAATCTCGTTTGAAGAACTCCATGAAAAACTTCTCAATTTTGAGGCTGTTCTAAAACAAGAAGTCACAAGAAATCAAAAACTTCCCATCATTGCCAACTATGTTGCCAAACCCTTCTCTAGTGGTCACCAATCTAGCTACAATTGACACCAACAACACCACTAACAGAGCATTCACGACAAACTACTCTAGCAGGCCGGTCAACTCATCCTCCTCCGTAAATCCTAGAAACTCCACTGCTCGGAATCAACCAAACGAGCCTAGACCATATCACGCTTCTGTCAACTTTGTGGAGAACAGGGACACATAGCCAAACGATGCCCCACATTCAGCTTCACACCAACTTGGCCACCTGTGAACCAGTCGAACCAGCTCAACCAGCCGCCAAAACAGTGGCAGCTGTGGGCTCACTATGCTGCTCCGTCGACCACCACGCCTAAATGGCTTCTTGATTCTGGTGCATTCCATCATGTCACTGCGGACCTACAAAATCTCTCTATGCATTCTCCGTATGATGGTTTCGATGATATCATGATTGGTGATGACTCAGGTTTGAATATTACACACACAGGTTCTCTCAACTTGCCCTTTAAATCTTTGTCCTTTTTACGAACTTATGTTTTATGTGTGCCAAATATGACACAAAATCTAATATCGGTCTCGAAATTTTGTGTCTCGAATCAAGTTGCTGTTGAATTTTTACCCTTTTCTTTTGTTGTGAAGGATCTTCGTATGGGGGCATAGCTTATGCAAGGACGGACTAGGAATGGAGTTTACGAGTGGCCATCTCATGCTCAGCCGGAAACACCCCCTATCATTGCCTTCTCTAGTGTCAAAGCCTTAATCCCTGACTGGTATCACCGTTTAGGTCATATGTCGTCAAAAATTATTTCTAAGTTAGCGTCCTCCCAAGCATTGTCTGTTGCTTCGTCAAATAATTCTAGCAATCCATGTAGTGCGTGTCAAATTAATAAAACTCACAAATTGCCGTTTTCAATTTCAACTATTCTCAGTTTTAAACCACTTGAAGTCATCTATTCAGATGTTTGGAGCTCTCCATTTATCTCTAGAGATGGCTATAAGTACGATGTGCTATTTGTTGATCATTTAACAAAATACATGTGGATCTATCCTTTAAAAAATAAATCTGATGTCCATGCAGTTTTTATTCGTTTAAATCCCTGGTTGAATTTTTTTTTAAACACTCCATCATTTTACTCTATAGTGACAATGGTGACGAATACATTGCACTAAGGCATACCCTTGCAAGCCATGGCATCTTTCACTTCTCTACACCACTTCACACGCCGGAACACAATGGTGTTTCCGAGTGTCGTCACAGACACATTATCGAGACAGGACTATCACTCCTCACCCATGCCTCACTACCTCTTACATTCTGGTCACAAGCATTCACTATTGCTGTGTACTTAATTAATAGGATGCCCACACCCCTGTTACACATGATATCACCTTTTGAAAAAAAATTCAGTGTGCGTTCGTCGTATGCCAAACTACGTGTTTTTAGGTGTCTGTGTTATCCTTGAATTAAACTGTACGATAATCATAAGCTAGAATCCCGGTCGAAATCATGTATCTTTAAAGGGTACTCGTTAACACATAGTGCGTACCATTGCTTAGACCTTGAAACTGATTGTGTGTTTGTATCTCGACATGTCAACTTTGTTGAGCCGTTTTCCTATACCACACACTACACAAAAGTCTTCCCAGGCTCGATCCTACCACATGCACACTCTGATTGTCCCTTATCTCTCCAACAGTGACCATCCCAGTATCCCATGCTCACTTCTCCATAAGACTGGCGGTGTATGAGATACCTCATCAGACTACTCTCCATGACTCCCGAGCTCAAGCTGTGTACCCAACCCCTTCACACCCGCCCACTGCTGCAACCTATCCCACTGTCGCAATCACCACTGACAGCAACCTTGCCTCTGTAAGTACCTGTTGGGATTTATGCCCTAAATCTTGTAATTTGTAAATGTTATAAATTCATTAATAAAAGAATTAGTTATTTCATGCAATTAATATAACTCATACATTTATATTATATGTGCTAACATCCAAGATTGCTAGAGGTAATCTCAAAATGAGTATATGAATGTCATATACAGAGAAATTCATTTTGGGACATGCAATCTAAAGAGTCCGTAGAAAGCAAATAAAGTTGGATACTTTATTTGTGGTTAATCTACAGCTGCGGTCCATTCCGTAATGTATGGTGGTCTTATCCTAGACTACTCATATGGTATTATGAAAATGGAGGCACCTTATATGATGTAATCATATAGGACTGGACCACGATCTATATGAATCTATCACTAAGATCGGTTAGTTGAAAAGATTCATATATATCGATAAATGATGGCTATATATGGGTGATCTAAATCCTGAGTGTCTTACTGACTCCTTTGAGTTAGATTGTGTTTCTTGAAATACCATGTGTGAGATTGGAGTATCATTCCCGATTAATAACTCTATATCTTGGAATCACAGTTTGGCTTATGGCTGGGAAGGTATGCATACAATAGTGGAATCCACTCTTTCTTGCGAGAAGTAGATGAGTAATTCCCTTAAGGGTTGATTCGAGACTTGAATGATTAAGAGCACTCTCCTTCTTCCATAAAGGAATGAAGGATATAATCATTCATTAGAGAATCAATAGTACTTAAAGGAAAATATATAATTAGAGAGGTATAACGGACTTTATGACTTAGCTCTAATTATGAACTACTTGTGGATGATCATACCATATGTAATAGCTATATCGATGGACACATATAATTTGGTTGTGTAAAATATCTACAGTTACGAGAGTATAACCTTGGGTTTTTAGTGGAATAACTCTAAGGTTAATAATTGTGAAATGTTAATTAAATAGTTTAATTAATTTTTCTAACTATTATTAGAGCTCAAAATTGTGGGTCTATTAGGTCCCCTTGCTAGCCCTTAATGATTGATAGTAACAAGGCTCACGAAGAATTGGATAGTCCAATTAATTGTGTTACGAAAGTAACTTAAATATATTTTGGGAATTAATTAAATGATGTGATTATTTAATTAATATACTATTTAATTGATGAATTAAATATTATTAAATAATATGATTATTATATTAATACTTAAGAATTATTAATTGTTATATGGAGGTTTCAAGTTCGAACCTTGACAAGAGCAAAAGAATAAAATAATAAGTGATTATTTTATTACTCTAAATAGGTCAAAGGTTCAAACCCTAGGGTGACCGAAATAAAAAGGATTTAGAATCCTATTTTAACTTGGATTACTAAACCCTATGATCCTAGTATATAAGATATACTTACAAGGAAAAATAAACAATCGAAACCCTAGAGAGACAAAGAGAGGCGCGGCCACCTAGTGAAAGGAAAGAAAAAGTTTTTCTCTTCCACCTAGCTTGACCAAATTCTACAGAGGAGACAAGGGGTTGTCTTCTAGTTCTCTCAGGCCTCCATTCAACTGCTCCTGGAATCCGTGACGTGCCCACACACACAGCTGTTAGATCGCAGGACATAGTTCGAAAGGCTTAATGGTGAAGGATCAAAAAGAAAATGAAGGAGTGTTCTTCAAAGGTATGAAAACAAATCTATTTCTCATATTCGTGTATACAAAAAGGTCCCAATAAGACAATAAATTTTTTGAAACCTATCATTCTTAAATCTCTTGATTCTACATCTATTTTCCGCTGCGCGACCCTACTGTACCGCAACTGCTGCTGACAGCTGCCATGCTTCCATCGTTGAACCTGACAGCGTACCAACCTTGCCTCTACCACCGTCCATGCCAAAACAAGCTACCGCACCGATCACCATCCATCCCATGGTAACCAGGTCAAAGAACAATATCCACAAGTTTCTCACAAAATCATTTCCCACAAGTGTTCTTTCGCCTACTCAAACTGAGCCCACATGTGTGTCTCAAGCTCTAAAATTTTCGGAATGGAGATGAGCCATGTTTGAAGAATTCGATGCTCTCATTCGGAATGAAACATGGGACTTGGTTCCTTCACACTCGTCCTACAACACAGTAGGGTGCAAATGGGTATTTCGCATAAAAAGGTCTCCGGATGGCTCTATTTCCAAGTACAAGGCTCGCTTGATGGCTAAGAGGTTTCACCAGCGGTCGGGTGTGGATTACACTAACACTTTCAGTCCCATAGTCAAGACCACTACAATCCGATTTTTACTGAGCATTACGATATCGCGAGGGTGGTCTATTCGCCAATTAGATGTGAACATTGCATTCCTTCAGGGTCATTTAGCTGAGAATGTATTTATGGCACAACCACCAGGATTCAGGGATTCTGCACTTCCACTACACGTTTGTCACCTTAAGAAGGCCATCTATAGTCTCAAACAAGCACCTTGGGCGTGGTACAATGAATTTCGGCATTTTCTCCTCCAAAATGGGTTTGTTAATTCTCACTCCGACAGCTCATTATTCGTCTTCAATGCTAACAGTTGTGTGATTTTTTTGTTGGTGTATGTTGACGACATCATAGTCATTGGTAATGATGGTGCACTTTTTGATAAGTTTATTATGACGCTTGCTCAGCGTTTCTCTATCAAGGACCCTGGTGCGCTATCATATTTTCTTGGGGTTGAAGTCCTCCCATGCTCGGCTGGCCTGTTTCTCTCTCAGCAGAAATATGTGACTGATCTTCTCACTCGCACCAAGATGATTAACTCCAAACCGGTGTCCACTCCACTCCCTCAAGATCATACTCTTACACTACTTGATGGTACTTCTATCACGGATGCCACTGAGTTTCGTTAAGTGATTGGTGCCTTACAATATCTGTCTTTCACTCGCCCTGACATTGCGTTTGCTGTGAACAAACTTGCTCAATTCATGCATTGCCCAACAACAGGACACCGGTCCCTCACAAAACGTCTCCTACATTACTTGCGTGGGACACTTGGCCATGGTTTGGTGCTACGTCGCAATTCGCTGGTGTTATTGCATGCCTTTTCTGACACGGATTGGGCAGGCAATCAAGATGACCGCACCTCCACAAGTGCATACGTTGTCTTTCTTAGGTCAAATGCTACCTCTTGGTGTTCTCGCAAACAACACTCAGTCGTCAAGTCTTCCACTGAAGCCGAATACAGAGCCGTTGCCACCATTGCTTCAGAAGTAAATTGGCTCTCTTCTCTCTTGCGAGTGATGATAATTCCTACCTCTAATCCACCGACTATATACTGTGACAACATCGGTGCTACCTGCTTGTGTTCTAATCCTGTCTTTCACTCAAGGATGAAACACATTGCCATTGATTTCTAATTTGTTCGAGAAAAAGTTAAAAGCAATCAGCTTCGGATATCACATGTTTCGTCCTCTGATCAACTCACTGATTCTCTTACCAAGCCCCTTTCCAGGACAAGATTCTGCATATTACGGTCCAATATTAGTGTTTCTAATATGCCCACTATCTTGCGGGGGCGTGTAAAGGATAACTGTGATTAATTAGATTTGTATCTTTGTATTTATCTTTAGGCTAATCTCTTGTACTAATCTTTAGTTTAACTTCCTCTTATCTGTAAGATACACAAGTTCACTTGAACTAAGCTTCTACAAGCTATCTCATGTATATGTACCTCAACAATACTCATAATCAATATACTAGAAATTATTCACTCTCTCTCTATATATATATATATATATGTGTGTGTGTACATATCAAATACACAAAATAAATTAAAGCTAGATTTAAAAGTTACAACTCTTTATTAAGGGTTTTGCTATGATGCAGAAATGAAAAAAAAAATATATATATAATTATATATATAAATATAATTTTTGAAAAGAAAATTGTAATTTTTTTTGAAATATTACATAAATTCAACGTTTTTTTTGGGGAGGGGGAAGACTCGAACCCACAAACTCGTGGCGTAGGTGTGAGTGGTTTACCACCGGACCAAACTCATCTCTTCAAGAAAAAAAGAAAGTAATTATGTAAAAAAATTGAGTGTCAATTTTTTTAAGAGTTAAAACTTAGGGAGGTGTATTGGATTGGGATTTTAATAGACAATTTTGGGAAGTAAAAGTCTGGTGGTATTGGATTGAGACTTTTTAATAAGTTAGATAAGTCTTGTGGTATTCGATTAGGACTTTTAAGATTTTTTTAAAAAGTCCATAATATATTGTGGTATTGGATCCAGACTATTAAGATTTTTTTTAAAAGTCTATAATATCTTGTGGTATTGGATCCAGACTTTTAAGATTTTTTTAAAAAGTTCATAATATCTTGTGGTATTGGATCCAGACTTTTAAGAGGCAGCAAATTGTCTAGTGGTATTGGATTGAGATCAAGATTTGTAGGATTTCATGACAATATGGATTGTCTAGACTTTTTAGTGATAAATATAAATACCAAGACCCCAAAATTGTCTTGCCTTTTCACATCAGACTTTTCATACTCGCTCAAGACTTTTCAGAAAATAGCAACAAGGCTGTGAAAAAACCCTAACAACAGACCGGGTAACCTTTTTCAAATATATATATATATATATATTTCAAATATATATGTTCCTATCTGCAGTTCCCCTTTTTCTGTAGTGATCGAGAATATATCATCGGTCGAAGAATATGGGAGGCTGGAAAGACTTTTGTGTGACAAAGGTACTGCAATGCAGTTTATTATATTGTTATTATGCTCGAGTCTTCACCATGAGAAAATTAGATTATAGCATTTCACTATTGGTTTTAAACCATTATAAATAGGAGTCTTGGGTTCATGTATATATACATCCGAAAATCAATAGAAAATTTTCACTTCCTCTCAAGTTTCCTACTCCACATATTTTTATGAGTTTTTCTTTATCTATATTATAACACGTGATGTAAAATAGAAAACTTATTAATTTGATGACATTTGTCCATTCTTGCAACGATTTGTGTTTATATTTTGACAAGTAAAAGGTGTCGTGAAAAGGTATATAGTTTGCATCATTCTGTGTTTCATAGCACGGAAAACTCAATGAGAAATTATGAAAAACAGTCAGGATTTCATCATTTTTAAATCAGGATTTCACCATTTTTAAATCGACAGCTCTATTTCCATTTAAGACACAAGTAGAGATAGTGTTGGTATGTGTAGCACTCTACAACTTTCTTCGTAAAGAATGTCAATTTGATGAATTTCCTATTAAAGAAGAATCTGTATCATTATCATCATCACCGATTGTTGAAGGGGAACTTGAAGAACTAGTTTTACAAACCCAAAAGCAACAGAGAGAGGAAGCTAATGCATGGAGACTTAGCATATCTGACTATATGTGGAGGAGAGAGATTAGGGCATAGGAGGATTACTAGTTCGAGCAATTTTGTTTTTCAATAATTAGATGGCTTGAGAGATATTAAACAATATGATACCTATAAAATGGTTATTGTGCTTGTTTTTTAAAATTTCGAATGTGTTGACGGCTATTATTCATACTATTGTGGTATTTGTTTATATACATTTTCATTGTGTGTCGATACCTGTTCTAAAAGAATATATCTTATTTGGGTTTTTTCAGCTCATACCAGCTACTTAGTTTGGGTTTCTCAACTTGGGTATGTGTGTTAGCTAGCAAATTTATAGGGCCCATATTAAAAAAAAAAAAAAAAAAAAAAAAAAAAATCCAAAAAGTCTTTAAATAAAATCTAGATAATCCTAATAGTCTATAAATAAAGTCTAGATAATCCTAATAGTCTATAAATAAAGTCTAGAGACTCTTTTTTTAAAAATTCCAAAATCCTGAAAGTCTAGTCCATATAATCCTAATAGTCTTTAAAATCCATAAAATCCATAAAATCCTGACACCAAAAAATTGTCTATTAAAATCCCAATCCAATACACCCCCCTTAATATATATATATATATATATATATAGTGTATACTATTCTTAAAAAAATTTCTTTTTAAATTCTTGATTTTGTTTTAAGCTTTTGGATTGTAATATAATATTAATTACTCTGTATTTTTCTTAAACATGCACTACAAAAAAATGACCTATTGGGACGAAAAATCTAATATTAATTTTTTTTGTCCCAATAGGAAGTCTATTGGGACGAATTATATATTTCGTCCCAATAGACATCCTATTGGGACGAAAAACAAAAACGTCCCAATAGAATCCTATAGATTTTCGTCCCAATAGAATGATTATTGGAAAAATTTTTGTCCAATGTGGTATAATCTTTAGGGACGAATTTTTTTCGTCCTAATAGGATATCTATTGGGACGAAATATATAATTCGCCCCAATAGACAGCCTATTGGGACGAATTTTTTTCATCCCAATAGGTCTATAGGGACGATTTTAGGGCTATTGGAATGAAAAATATCGTCCCAATAGCCCTTTTGTAGTGTTTTCAATTAATCCTCAAAAGGCTTAGATGAATGTGAGCGAAGAAAGAAACGTGAAAAAAGTATTAGAAGACAAAGATGAAGAAAATATTACTTTAAGATGAAAGGAGAGAAAATGAGGTAAATAATAGAGGTAAAAATATATATATTATTTTGATGTGTATAATAGTTATTGTATTTATGGTTATGAGTGCATCTTAACCATTTTTGTTTTTTACACAGGATTTGTCACACTTATGTATCCATTAAATCATACTTGTCTGAATGGTTAAGATTTCATGATCATTAATTATCTTAATTGTTTCTCTCTTTCATATTTTTTCTCTTTTCCTAAACATTTTATTTGTTTCTCTCTAGTCATTTATTTCTCTCTTTCCTCTCTTATTACTATTATTTTTTTTTCATCTTATAACATTTCTTATTTCATCTCTTTTTATATTTTCACTTGCGGCATTCTTTTTTATTTATTGATAGAAATGCTTAAATAAAATAAATACATAGTTGATAAAAATTCTTCAAAGTACTCGAATTTTTTTGACATAATCAAAATATTGGAATTTATGATATAAAATATGTTATCTATTCAAAAATCCAAAAAAAAAAAAAATAAATAAATAAAGAAGTAATTAAGTTTAAACAAAAAAGTATTATTTTTTTTAAGTTTTTCCAAAGGTAGATTAATAATTAAATTACCATATAAATTAGAAAATGATACAATATGGATCATTTTGTTCGTCCAAAGTGGTTCTCTATCGAGATGAATTTTGTTTTTCCCAATAAATTCTTCATTAGGATCAATAACTATTAGTCTTGAGAGTTTTTCTATTATTAAAAAAAAAGAAAAAAAAAAGAAAAAAAAGAACCGAACCGTCGGAACTGGAACTGGAACAGAAACCGTTGATCCCGAATCGAAAATTGAAACCGCTGGTTCCGAATCGAAAACTGAAACCGTTGGTTCCGAATCGAAAACTGAAACCGCTAGTTCTGAATCGAAAACCAAAACCGCTGGTTCCCAATTGAAAATCGGAACCGCTGGTTTCAAATCGAGAACCAAAACCGGGGTCATGTCTAATTCCGAGTATGATTAACGATTGACCATTTGATTTGACAATATATGATTTTTAAAAAATAATTTAATTAAATGTTATAATAAATGTTTTTTAATATCAATTTGTTTATTAAATAAAAATAAAATTTAAATTAGTAGAATCGATCTACAAATAAAATTTTGATTGAAAAAAAATCAATAAAAATTTAATAACAATTAGAGGTTATATATAAAACGTATGCTTTTATTATCACCTTTGAAGCATCAGCAAGGTGGATAAGGTTGGTTGGTGGGTGTGGGTGTGGGTGGGCGTGGGCGTGGGCAGCTGGGTTCAACACCCAGTGGTAACACATATTGTTTCTAATTTGTGTTGAGCGGGTGGGTGGCTTGAGTAGGCGGGCATGGGTGGGGTTTGCCTGAGTGGGTAACAAATTTTAATTTTGTTTTAATTTCGTCCCTATAGGTAGTTTTAAGGGACGAATTTCAATTTTCGTCCCAAAGTAGCTATTGCGACCCACCTGAGGCGACGGAATTTGGGACGAATAAAAATCGTCCCAATAGACTTATTGGGACGATTTTTGGGCTATTGGGACGAAAAAAAAAACGTCCCAATAGCCCTCTTTTTTTTGTAGTGATATATGCTGCTACAAATTAAATTTTGGTATAAAAATGATATTTTTGAGAATAAAATGATAAAAAATGAAAAGAGTTGTTTTAGGTTGTCAAGTGAATTAAAAGGAAATTCAATCTTGTGTAGTTGTGTATCATGTTGGCTTGTAACACGGTAGAATGGAAAAGGGATAGGCATTTCCCCATGGACCCCACCCCCACGGGGCCGCATGGGGTTTTGAGAGTAAATTTTGTCCCCTAAATTGGTTTTGGGGGTGGATTCCCCATTTTATAAATAGAAAATGTGGTGGGGGACCTTTTCTCTCTCTCTCTCTCTCTCTCTCTCACACACACACACACACACACACACACATATATATATATATATATATATATATATTCGGTCCCGTTCTGGTCAGTACGCATTGATGTAACTACATCAGTATCAATGCATGTGGACCACTAATTATACAGAAGCTTTGACAAATGCACACACACACACACACATACAACACATACGGTCCCCGTTCTGGTCAGTGCGCACTGACACACACAAACACACACACACATATATATACGGCCCCGTTCTGGTCAGTGCGCACTGATGTAACTACATCAGTACCAATGCATGTGGACCACTGATTATGGAGAAGTTTTGACAAATGCGCGTGCACGTGCGCGCACACACACACACACACACACACATATGTATATATTTATACGGTCCCGTTCTGGTCAGTAAGCACTGATGTAACTACATCAATACCAATGCATGTGGACCATTGATATGATTATGGAGAAGCTTTGACAAATGCATACACTTTGAGTCAAAGTATGTAAATCTAATGGTCCACATCCAACACATTGATAAAGTTATATTAGTGCGCACTGACTTGAGCATTTATATTTATTTTATATCTATTTTTTTTTTTTAAAAACTTTTATTTTATATCTAAAGTCTAAACAATAAAAAAAAAAAAAAAAAAAAACTAATATATTAGCAAGGCCAAACTAAAGATTGAGATGATCGAATTCTAAATTCTAAATTCTCATTTTCGAATTGAGAATTAAAATTTTAGGATTGGAATGGGATAAATAGGGTTTGGGGGTATGGATAGGGGAACCTCCCTCTAAACTGGGGATGGGTGTGGGGGCTCATTGTGGCAGGGGTGCAAGAAGGGTAGCCTATTGGGCCGGGGGAGGGTCCCCCACCCTACCCCCATTCCTCTACCCTCCTCCCACCCCACCCCAAAACCCCATTTGGGGGGATTGGGGTGTTTAGGGGGAGGTTCCCCCACCCCCACTCTCGTCTCCCATTTCAACCGATTTTCAATACTAATTTTCTATTAGATTCCGAAATTTGGAATTTGGAATCTGACCATTCCAATCTTTCATTTCACCCTGTTTAAATATCCAATCAAAAAAATAATCAAAATATCCAATCTAAAATATATAATTAGTTTAATTTAATCCAAAATAAATACAAATACTTCTAGTAATAGAATATTACACTATAAAAGTCAAACCAAAATAAAATATTTGTGTGGTGTGGTTTAAATTTAATATTATGGTTAGAGACTTAAAGAGAAAAAGTTTTCTTTGAAAAGAAAATTAAAAATAAAATAAAATAATATATTAAGGGGAAATCATTCCCCACCCCCATAAAAAAATGGGGAATTGGAGAAATTGATGTGGGGGGAGGTTCCCTTGGCCTCGCCTCCATATAGGATTTGGGGGTCAAATTTGCCCCCAGTCCCCACCTTCCCCATAAAAAAATGGGGAATTGGAGAAATTGATGTGGGGGGAGGTTCCCTTGGCCTCGCCTCCATATAGGATTTGGGGGTCAAATTTGCCCCCAGTCCCCACCTCAAACCCTATTTGGGGGGTGAAATTTGCCTCCAAATGGGGATGGGGTCCTGTGGGCAGGGGTGGCTCAATAGGTTTTGAGGCGACAAAAAGGTATATATATATATAATAAAAAAATCAAATATTTTTTCTTCTTGCAATATAATCTGTTAAGTATTAGATAAACAAAACAAAAAAAAAAAAAAATGTTGAATTTAGATGTTGACAAGAACATGGTTTGGAGTTTGGGGTCTTTTAATCTCAAACCAGGTGTTTTACATCTTCATCCTTGGATTTCATATTTTAACCCGGCATTACATAAGCTTCAAATGCTCATGTTTGGGTCCATTTTTATGATCTGTCATGGGAATACTAGCATCCGAAGATTATTTCCGATTTAGCTAGAGGGATCGAAGTGCCTTTACGGCTGGACAGGGCTACTGTGGAGGGTGATTTTGGACATTTTGCCCATGTTTTGGTGGATATTGATGTGTCTACAGTGCCTTCGTCTTCTTTGCTTCTTGAGAGGGATGATTCTCTTAATTCTTTCATTTCATTGGAATATGAGAATCTCCTAGCTTTCTGTTCTACTTGTTCCTCCATTGGTCATTTTCCTAATGCTTGTCGTTGGAACAAGTCTGACAAGGGGAATTCTGTTAGTTCTAGTAAGCCCGATTCAGCTAGAGATGGTCCGGCCATGGTTGTTGCTGATGAGGGGTTTCAGGTTCCCCGCAACCATGCTCCTAAACTGGTTTTTCCTTAGGCGGAAGTTCCAATTTCTAATGTCTTTGTTGCTATTTAGTAGGATTTAGGGTCTCTGGATTTAGTTGTGGTTCATTCTTCGGCAGGTTCAGATTCGATTTTGGGTATGGTTTCTTCTGCTAGTCTAGTTAATTCGCTAGGTTAGTTAATTCGCTAAGTTTAACTTCTTTGGTGGCTCCTACTACTTCGATGGTGGCTGCTCAGGTCTATCGGTCCCAGCAGGTGGGGCAAAGTGAGGATTCTCTTATGATATCCCTGTTCATTCCTTTAGAGTGGGAGTAGGCCTGTTTCTTAAGAGGGTCCCTCTTTGATTCTTGATGTTTCAGCTGGTGTCGTTGTCTCGATCTCTTTAGCTATTTTGATGGTCAGGCAGGGGTCGAAGGTTGTTGGTAGGGATTCTGTTCCGTTGGTTTCTTTTGCTCAACCCATTGTTTCTTAAGTGGTTTTGGTTGATGAGTTGGACGATAGGGCGGGTATAGTTTCTCCTTCGGTTGAGAGGGTTGATCGGGTTGTTTTAAGGAATGGATCTGGATCTTCATGTTCCCCTATTTTGGCTACGGACTTTGATGTTCAGGTCTAGGGTCATAAGCGTCCGCTGTCTAATTCCCAAGCTGAAGGTCGCCTCATGCTGATTCTTCCTGTAGACCTGGCACGGTTCCGGTTGGAACCGTCGGAACCGAAACCCGAAAAACCAGAACCGGAACCTGAACCGGCGGAGACCGGTTCTGGTTCCGGTTCCGGTTCAAGAGTTTGGTCGAACCGTCGGTTCGAACCGGATTGGAACCGGCGGTTCGACGAATTAAATTTTTTTTTTTTTTTTTTGTTGGGCTGCCGTTGGAGCCCAACGGTCGGCTGACGTCAGCCGACCATTAGGCCCAATGGTCTGCTGACGTCAGCAGGCCGTTGGGGTCCAACGGCTACCCTTTTTTTTTTTTTTTTTTTTTTTTTTTTTTTTTTCCTTTTCTATAAATACCACCCCCCCCCCCCCCCCCCCCCCCCCCCCCCCCCCCCCCCCTTCATTTTTCCTCACACCAATTTCTTCTCAATTCTCTCTAATTTCTCTCCAACACTCTCTCAACTCTCAAGTGATAAGTCTCTCAATCTCCAAGTTTCCAAGGTTTTTAATATTTATTTCATTTTTAATTATTTTGTTTGAAATTAATTTTATTTCCAATTTCCAATTTATTTTATTTGCAATTTATTTTATTCCCAATATATTTTATTTTCAATTAATTTTATATCCAATTTATTTTATTTGCAATTTATTTTATTTCCAAATTCCAATATATTTTATTTTCAATTAATTTTATATCCAATTAATTTTATTTGTAATTTATTTTATTTTCAATTAATTTTATTTCCAATTTATTTTATTTGCAATTTATCTTATTTCCAATTTATTTAATTTCCAATTAGTCAATTATTCTTCTAAGTTCTAAGTTTCCTATTCTCTCCCAAATTTATTTTTAAATGGCAAGTGGAAGTGGTGGAAATGGAAGGGGTCACGGTTGTGACGGTCCTAGGCATTCGATTTCAATGAAAGGTAAGGGTACTATGATCAATAATCTCGATCATAACAACCCCACCTATCATGAATATCTGCAACGTCGGACCTATGCTGAAGACCTAGGCCTAAATATTCCTGATCCCCCTTTTACAATTTATGAACCCGATCCCAATGAAACCACCCCCAACAATTTGACAAGCCAGTCAGAAAATATGCCTGATATTGATACACCTCCGGATTTTGGTTTTGATACACCGGAAGTGGATCTAGAAAGGGAGGAAGATCTGATACAGAAGCAGAACAAATCTGATCTCTTCGTCAAACATATGAAGAAAATTAGGAATGAAGATGGAAGCTTTACAGCAGCTTGCAATTACTGCAACAAAGTATATAAATGGAGCAAATCCGGAGGATATGGCACTTATTGGAAGCATATTGAAGTCAAACATCCAGACGCAGTGGTCAGAATGAGGTCACAAACACAAATTCCCAGGTACGCTACTCCTAACCAACAATTATTTCGTTATAGTGATGAACAAAATAGAGAAGAATTAGCTAGGATGGTAGCAGTAGAACATTTATCATTCAGTTTTGGTGAGAGGGTTGGCTTTATTAACTATTGTCGATGAGCATTAAACCCTGCTGCATGCCGTGTCCCTAGATCCACGCTCACACAAACACTTGAAAAGATTTATGTGAGAGACAAAAAAAAGTTAGAAATTTTTTTTGAAAAATATAATGGTCGTGTTACCGTATGTGCCGACATATGGACTGACCATTGGCAAACGCATTCATACTTGGGTGTCACTTGCCATTTTATGGATAATGCATGGACAATCCAAAAAAGAATTCTTGCTTTGCTTTTAGAGTTTTTGATGATTCACATAATGCTCAAAATATTTTTAGACAGCTTAGAATTATTTTTTCAGAGTATAGTATTGAAAACAAAATTTTTGCAATTGGTTTTGATAATGCTTCTGCCAATACCGCTGCTATTCCACTTTTAATTGATTTATGCAAACCCTTTCTTGGTGGTACATTTTTTCATCAAAGATGTGCATGCCATGTTTTAAATATATGTGTTCAAAAAGGATTAGAAACTCTTCAATGTTTTATTGAACCAATTAAAAAAGCCCTAATGTTTTTATGGAGAAATCCTTCTACAATGAAAGCATGGGCAAGATATTGTAAACAAAATGGTAGACGTGCCATTAAATTTGCTCGTGATGTTCCAACACGTTGGAATTCTACTTATAAATTGCTTGCTCAAAGTTATAAGTATAGGGATTTATTAGTTTCTTTTATTCAATTTCATGTTCCTAACATTCAACTTTTTGAATCTCATTGGGATGCTTGTTACAATGTTTTCAATTTGTTAAGAGTTTTTTATAATGCTGCACAAAATTTTTCTAAAATTTATTTTCCTACAACACATTTATTTGTTATTGAGAGTATTAATATTGCTGGTGCATTTTTTTATTGTGAATCTGACCAAGCAATAAAGGAAGCCGTTAGTTCTATGAAGCAAAAATGGTTAAATTATTATACGGAATTTCCAAATATTTATTTGATTGGTATGGTTTTTGATCCACGACACAAATTACAATCTTTGTCTTATTATCTAGATGGTTATTATGGCAAAGAAGGTTTAAATATTGAATATGATATTGAAGCATGTTGTGGTAGAGTTAAGAAATTATTGTATGATTTATATGATGAATATGTTACATTTTATGGATCCGGTACTCCGAACGTAGATGTTGCACGAACAAAAACTGCATCTCAGCCTCCATCCTCCTCCTCTGGATTTATGAATTTAGGGTATAGTATGTTCTAAAATAAAAATAAAAAACCAAGATGTTCTTCATCAAGCTCCGATTTGCATGCCGAGCTTGAATCTTATCTAGCTTCTTCTTGTGATTTTCCTGAAGAATTTGACCTCTTAAAATATTGGAATGATGCTACGAAGTACTATCCAATTTTGGCTATGATAGCCAAAAATATTTTTTCAACACCGGTTTCTACTGTGGCGGTGGAACAAGAGTTCAGCGCCGGGGGCAATATTTTGGATGAAAAACGTTCGTGCTTGACTCCAAAAGCACTACAGATACAGGTTTGTGTTGACGACTGGACGAAAGCGGAATACAGACAACAAGAAATCCAACAAGAACCGACATATGATTTCTTTAACAGCGACGAACCCGAAGCGGGTGAAGGCTCTGGAGTAAGCTGAGCACCGGAACCGTAAATCTGTAAATCTGTAATAAAATGTATGAGAACTACGTGGCCTTTGATTCCTCTAAATCCCCCTAAGAGGATACGTAGGCAACTTAATTGTGGTAAAAATTAAGTGCAAGGCTAATAACTTTACATTTTTTTTAGTTTTATTTTATTTTAATTTAATTTTGTAATTTGTCATTTATTTATTTTATGTTATTTTTGAAATTCGGGTGACTCAATTTCCAAATACCCAATGAAATGTAAATTGTAATTTTGTTTACTTTTATTTTAATTTAATTTTGTAATTTGTAATTTGTTTATTTTATTTTCGGTTGGATACTCGGATGACGATGATCTAACTTCCAACATCCAATGAACTTATGAACCCAATGAATTTTATTTTGTAATTTGTCATTTATATATTTTATTTTATTCAATTACAATCTACAACTTATAAGTTACAAGTTACAAGTTACAAGTTACAAGTTAGAACTTAGAATTTTTTTTTTGTTTGTTAAAAATAAAAAAAATTAAAAAAAAAATCCGGTTCAAAACCGCCGGTTCCTGTAGAACCGGAACCGGAACCGGTTCAAACCGGTTCCGGTTCCACTAAACCTTGGAACCGGAACCGGAACTGGACCGGAACCGTGCCACCACTATCTTCCTGGGCTGACTAGGTTGAGGAAGAAGAGTTAGATGATACTACTATTACTCGAAGGTCCACTAGGATTGCACGCAGACTGGCTTCTTATAAGTCTGGGTCCCGAGCTTTTTTGAGGGTTTCTGATGATTAGTGTCCTATATTGGAATTTTCTTGGGATTGGGAATGATTCTACGAGACAGGTTCTCAGAGATCTGTGTTGACTGCATGGGTCGGGAGTCTTTTCGTTTTTCTTGATGTTTTTGTTTTTGTTTTTGTTTTTGTTTTCATGTGTTGCATGTGCGCCACTTTTCTGATTGGGGATTTGCTCCCAATGTTTTTGTGGCTGGTTTAGCATATGCTACTCTTTGTTCTTTTCTTTTTTATTTATATAGTTCTGGATTCTGCCTAGGGGTTTTGCAGCAAATGATCGCTTGTTATGCTTTTTCCCCTTAGGTCAGTCCAAATTTTTTAATTTTTTAATTTTTTAATTTTTTAATTTTTTAATTTTATTTTAAAGTAATAGATAATACTTAACCATATTAAAATTAACCACTTGATTTATCGCAATTCGAAAAAATTAAGATGACA
This sequence comes from Acer yangbiense, assembly GCA_008009225.1. Lineage (NCBI taxonomy): Eukaryota > Viridiplantae > Streptophyta > Magnoliopsida > Sapindales > Sapindaceae > Acer > Acer yangbiense. The sequence goes on from CM017772.1 coordinate 1,992,615, forward strand.
ACTAAATTCTTAAATTTGGATTGACATACTTTTTAAATGTTTGAATATCTTCTTAAAGATGACAACTAATATATATTTTGTTAGTTCGAGCTGATAATAGAAAAATTGTATATATATATAAATTTAAATAATATTGCATACCGGTGAGATGTAACTTGTAAACGGTACAAGACAACAAATTATAGCAAAAAATGAGTTGTAGTTGTACTTGTATCGTTGTAGATAAATGAGAATGATTTTTTTAGATCCTCTATTTATACACGTAAAATATTATTAGTGAGAAGTTTATGGGTTTTTTTTTTCCTTTATTTTTTTAAAAATTATAATGATACTTGAAAAGTGGATATTCAAAGTAAAAAATATTATTAATATGATCATTTTTTCTAGTTACGTTATTAATATCCTATTTAATGATGTAATAATAATAATAAAAGAGACCCTTCAGTATATTGTTATCAGTAATTTAATTTTTTTTAATCATTTCTTCATGCTTTGAAAAAAAAAAAAAAAAAAGAGGCCCCTATTTTTTTTAGGCCCTAAACAAAGAGAGAAAACCGAAAATAGCCATCCAAAACATCATACTTTTGTTTTTAACCACTTTTGAATTTTTAATTGTTAATAACCACTTTTTTTAAAAAAATTCAGTTTAGTACCATAAATTACCAGAGTACCCCTGAAAATAGTGTTTTTTAAACCTCGAAACAAACTTGAAATCACGACTAAATTGAAATACACAAACTTGAAATCATGTCTAAATGGAAATATTCAAACTTGAAATCATGCCTAAAATAGAAATATTCAAACTTGAAATCTGGACTAAATTGAAATTAGGATAAGTTTTTTTTTTTTTTCCCTCTTTCTTCTTCCTCTTCTTCTTCCCCAAATTCAAATTAGGTTTAGGTTTTTTGTTTGTTTTGCAGATCTATTCGCCGGCGATCGCGCAGAAGGACGGCAGCAGCAGCGACGACACCGGCCCACCTGCACGATGACGGCGCTGCACGACGACGGCCAACCCCTTCGTTCGCGAAGGAGCAGCTCGCACGACCCAGCTGCACGACGACGGCGCTGTCGTGCAGCCCAGAAGGTCACCGGCCCGCTGCGACGCCTTCGTCGGCCTTCGGCCACGCCGGCGTTGGCTTTGAGAGAGAGAGAGAGAGAGAGAGAGAGAGAGAGAGAGAGAGAGAGAGAGATTGGTGAGAGAGAGGAGAGGAGAGGAGAGGAGAGAGAAAGAAAAGAGAGAAAAGTGAGAGAAAGTGTTTTGAGGGGGGTTTTATATGAGGGCTTTTGAGTAATTTCTCAAAAACATGGTTAAAAACAATTAAAAGTATGCATGTGGTTAAAAAAGAAAATCTCATAATTAGATGGGTCAGTTTTGACAATTTCCACCTAAACAAATGCTTTGTTGACTTCGCCTCAAAACGGCACCGCACATAGGAGTAGGACCCCATAAGGGAAATACCCTTTCCAATTATTATCGAGTTGAATGAGATCACACTACACCACCAAGCCACATTGAACGGTAAGCCAATCATTGCTTTTAATTAAAATTACATTGGTAAAATTAATCTCAGAACATATATTGGCCATTATAACGATCACATAACCATAAGATTTGCATTTTTGTTTACATCATCTTCAACCAATCATCAATCATATGTAATCAAACCAATAGAGAATCACTGTCCATTACTTAAAAAACAACAACATTCAACTCACTGAAAAGATTCTACAAACTCTTTTTAATGGGATTCCACTTTTGTAACTCTGTTGTGTTGTGCACACATTTTTTTTTAACAACAAATATAATTATAAACTTTGGAGAGGGTAACAAAAAAAAAAAAAAAAGTCAACTCTAATTTAAAGTTGAAAATTTTACATTATAACATTTATTTTATGATTTATTTATACATTTATACACAAACGTCCTTAGAAACCCACAAAAGCACTCAAAACTTGCTAGTCTCCTCTTATTTTTATATATATATATTTCACTGAATTTGAACATCAATGACCTTCCTCTCTACTTTGGTCTTTGGAATTGAAATGTAGAGGACACCATTTTTGAGCTCTGCCTTTATTTTTTCCTTCTCACAGTTATCAGGGAGCTGAAGCCGAGTATTGTACGAGCTAACACTTCTAGACCATGAATCATCATGGTCTCCGGATCCTTCTTCTTTCTTGTGCTCTCCTTTTATCACTAGAACATCGTCCTCCACCGACACTTTTACGTCCTCCTTGGAGATCCCTGGCATGTCAAACCGCATCTTAATCTCATGCTCCTCGTCTTTAATGTCCCACGGTGCCCGTACCTCCCCGGTTGTCCTGTTCCGGCTTCCTGGAAACGTGATGGCATCGTCAAAGAGACGGTCCATTGTGTCCATCATTTGCTTCATTGTCCTCATTGGAGATAGAGGGTCCAAAAAACCTATATATAATTAATTTAAACATGACCACGTTAATTAAGAGACTTTAATTTTTATGTATTAAATTAAGATAAAAATGATTTCATATGGTAGATATAAATCAATTCAAACAGATTTAATTAGTCGTATCCGAGAAACATGAGACATTTATATTAACAAAACATAGGTAAATTATCTATTTAAGTATAAGTTAAAGGTATAAATTTGGCTATAATTCAAATATCTTATTTGTGAGAGAAACTTGGGTTCAGCGGGGTGCACACATTCACTGTTGCGATTATATCATATGACGATAAAAATTTATCATTTGACAAAATCGCAATGTCAAATCGCAATGGAAAATGTATGAGGGAGATGCACACACTGACTCCCAAGATTTTTTCCCTTATTTGTTGATGTGAACCTTACTTACTAGTACAAGAATATGAGATCAAGGTGAATCACCTTGAAGCATCTAAAAAAGACAAGAATAAAATCTGAAAAAGCACCAAATATCTGACAGGTTTCAGCCTTTCAGGTGTATATGTTAATGTCACAACTTGATGCCACCTTCTTGCTTTAATTTCCCCCCTCCTTTTTCTTTTTCTTTTTCTTTTTTTGCACCAAATGAAGTTTTAGTTTTTTCCAGACTATATATTAGCTACTGATTAATGATTCTCATTCTAGAATTTTTTTTTAAAAGAATATTTTTGTTAGCGTGTGTCCTTAAAGTCAACTAATTTTCACAATTTTCAACTTACACAAAATTATATAATTGATATTTAATATAATCGTAATTAATAAAATTAACCAAAAAAATAGAGAAGGAACAAAAAAGAAAAGAAAAAAGAATCTGATAACATCAATGGTACTGATGTACCCACAAATAGGCATATAAAGTTAGAGGTAACACTTTTGTCAGAACAAAGTAGAACAAAGAATCCAATGCAACCCATTTTGAGATTGAATTAAAAACACAAAATTTAATCAAATTTGATTAAACAAAAAGATTTAATTAATCATAATTTCAATAAGCACTCATTAAAAATAAATAAATTATAGTCTAGTTAAGTAGAGAGAAAAAAAAAAAAAAAAACATACCAAGAGGAGAGACATCAACAGCCAACCTACGAGGCCTAGTTTTTTCCACAGAAGTGGTTCCACTTCCACTTTGGTTTCCTTGATTTACATGCACGTCCACACTTGTACTGCTACCATCCTTGTTATGCTGATCTCCGGCCGTCGCCTGAGCTTTCAACACCGGCATCCGGCAGCCTTTCCTCGCCGGGAACCCCACCGTGCACGGCGGGGCAACCAATAACTTGTTATTGTTAGCACCCCACCTGGCCTTGTTAGATAGCAAAGGTGAAGCAGCTGACAATGTTGATAAAGAAGCCATTATTGTTGATGAAAGGTGATGATGAAGTGCTTTTCTGAAAAATGCTTCTGGGAGATGAATGATGATGTTGTGTGATGATCAATTGAATTGTAAAGAATGGTGGATGGATGTGCATTTTATAGAGGGATCTTGAAGAGAGAGATAGAGTGTGTTTGGAGAAGATTGAAGAGGGATCTTGAAGGTTTGAGAGACTACTAAAACAATAACAACATGTGTAGATGTCATTTCCAACGTCTTGTTTTTTTTTTTTTTTGGTTTGGTTTGGTTTTGTTTCTACTGTTTCTTCGATCTTTCGGGAACCATCTCCTTGAATCTTGACAAGTATCTTATCTTGGAAATTAATGTGTTTTTGTAATTATGCCCTTGCATTTCATATTATTTAATTATAAATCCCTGCCTTATTTTCTGTCCAATAAAATATTTCTTTTTACTGCATTCAAATTAGGACAAATTTCATTCACACCCCTAAGTTTAGGTATAATTGCATGTATGTGGAACTTTTACCCACAATTACACAAACGTCCCATATCCTTAGTTGACTTCCGTTAACTCTAACCGTTGACCACAATTTTAACCCACAATGACTAAAGTAGTTACCTATTTTATTATTTAAATTAATAATTAAAAAACAAAACAGAAAGACAAAGAAAACAAAAAAACAAAATCAATTATTTTTACTCTCTTTCATTTTCTCAAGCCCCAAACACAATCCAAATAAACTTAACAAACAAAAACCAGAACCCAATCCCAAAAATCAAAACCAAAACTCAAATCCACAAATAAAAACCCAAATCCATCGATTCCACAACCAGTTAACCACATCCATTTAAAAAAAAAAATTAAAAAAATTGGAATTTCAATGGTGGATTTTTAACTTTCTAGGTTGATTTTTTTTTTTTTTTTTTTAAATGGATGTGGTTAACTGGTTGTGGTATTTGGTGGATTTGAGTTTTTATTTGTGGATTTGATTTTTGGTTGTTATTTGAGGATTTGAGTTTTGGTTTTTGTTTGTTAAATTTATTTTTAAATTGTGTTTGGGGGTTGAGGAACTGAAAGAAAAAAAAATGATTGATTTTGTTTTGTTTTGTTTTGTTTTTATTTTTTTAATTATTAATTATTAATTTAATTAATAAAATAGGTAACCAGGGGCACTTTAGTCATTGTGGGTTAAAATTGTGGTCAACGGTTAGAGTTAACGAAAGTCAGCTAACGACATGAGATATTTATGTAATTATGGGTAAAATTCCATATACATACAGTTATACATAAACTTAAGGGCGTTTGTGCAATTAGTCCTTTAATTTAAATAGAGGCTCCACGCCTCCACTCGACTTTAAATTATTTTGCACAACCAAAAAAATAAATAAAAAATCACCAACTACATATATGTATTATTGGCCTGCCACAATAAAAGAAACTTACCAACTATATTATTTAATTCTAAGTCCCTGCCTTATTTTTGTTTTCTAAAAATGAAAGTTTTTTTTTTTTTTTTTCTAATTAGACTCTTGGATTTGATTTTACAGTAAAACCTCGATAAATGAATGTTTGATAAATTAATAACCTCACTTAAATAATAAAATCTTCAGGTCTGGACTCGGGCCCGTGTACTAAATTAATAACCTCGTTAAATGCATAAGATAATTTTTTTTTGAAGTCTTTTAGATCCCAACGAATATAAATTAATAACTAATTAAATACATAAAAAATATAACACATAAAAATTCATAATACATATCACAGTTTTTCTATTATCAGTTCGAACTGATATAAAATATATCAGTTCCTTGTATGTGGGCCATTGGATTTAAAAGATATTTAGACAAGTGCATGCAGACAAGTCAAAGTATTTAAATCCATTGACCCACATACAAAGAACTGATATATCTTTTGTCAGTTCGAACTGATAATAGAAAAATAGATACATATCAATAAACTTTTAACTTAACAACTTCCTTTCAAAAAAAAAAAAAAAAAAAAAAAAAAAAAAAAAAACCTAACAACTTCTATTTTCTTAATTAAATTCTTTCTTAAAATATGCATCTAAAGTTGTTTGCCTTTTCTTTGTACTGAAACCGAATTCAATCTTATCATTAATTTTTTGCAAATCATACATCATACCGAATTCAATCTTATCATTAATTTTTTGCAAATCATACATCATATTGGTGTGTGTATATATATATATATATATATATATATATATATATATATATATATATATATATATATTCATTTTGTTGTAAGAAGTTATTTAATGTTACTATTGCTTGAAAGGCCTCTTTCGGAGAACGTTTGGTAAAAACACTGCTGTAATCTGGATCATGATCATCGGTAGACGTATTCATTACCCTTTGAATAATTTCTTCACCAGTAGGCAATTCCATCATTATATCAATTTCACTAGGACAATTTAAAAGATGACCAACATCCATCACATTTCTATAGTGTAGACCAGAAATGTCTTCACGTAATCCATCAATGCTTTTATCTTCACCAACTTGTGGTTCAGAAGCCATATCAGTGGCATATCTTCATCTGAACAGATCTTGCAATGTCAAAAACAATTTGCAATGGTTGCTGTCTTCATATCAATGTTCAAAGCCACATTAATAAATTTCATAACATTCAATATGTTAATTTTTTTGGAATTTGTTGCTCCTTCCTCGTAGCCCTCCAAGATGCTAGAGTAGAAACGAAGTCGATAATGAATTTTTAGTGCTTGAATAACCCTATCATCGCATGGTTGAATTTTTGATGTTGTATTAGGAGGCAAGAAAAATAGTTCAGCATTTATCAAACCTTCGATAACCTTTAATATGTAAGTACTTATTAACTTCTATATACATATGTATTTTGGTCGAAAATATATATAATATATGTACAAGTAAAAACATAAAGCCTTTTTTTTTTTTTTTTTTAAAGTATTAAAAACATAAAACTCCTTTTTAAATTAAAAAATATTCATTTATCGATAAATTAATAAATTATTTATTTATCGATAAATCAATAACACCTCTAAAATAATAATTTTCCACGATCCCAACAATATTATTTTTGAGTGGTTTTACTGTATTTGTTATAAACCCCTGGAGTAGGTTGGTACAAGTTTGTGACCACGTTTAATTCTCTTTTGCAACCATGAGTCCATGAGGATAGATATAAAGTAGCACAATTGTTAGGGGTAGAGCTATAAAATTTTGTTTGATTGGCCATTACTGTAAAATATAATATTTTGAGAGGTTAAAGTATAATTTTTTTTTTAAAAAATTATATATTAAATTTATAATTTTTTAAGAAAATTTTAATATGTATTTTTGTTTGGGGTTATGGCCTCTGCCAGCCCCCCTTGCATCCTCCCTTGCTCTGTATTATCATGTGCCAAGCTAGAAAATTTTATTTGAAGTCAATGTAGTAAAAAAATATATATATTTAAACGGTTTAAAATAAAATTGTACAAAAATTTAATATTAAATAATATTTTTAAATCTTATCAAGTTCAAACTATCTTTAGTAGGTGTCTCTAACTACTTCAATAACATTAAATGAAAATGATGATCTTCGAAATTTGTAGAGATAAAAAAAAGAAATCAGTCTAGTCTAGTAATTATGAGGCAAGTAGGCAACTAGTCCTAAAAGAAAAATATAAAGGAAAAGCCGAAATAAATTATATAAGTATGTGTTTTGACTGGTCAACCATATGAGTTATTTATAGTACTTGTATCTTTCTTTGGTTGATATTCGATTTTGTTTTGCATTTGAGTTTCAACATATTCTCCACACAGACCAATTCCAATCCACCACGTGCACGAAATTCTTTTTCCAAAACTGCCTCAAATTACCATACTAACCCTCAACACATACGTGTCTCATTCTTATTGTAAGTGCACATTAATTTTGTCTGTCTTCTACCTCCAGTCCAGAGTCTCGGATCCCCAAAAGAGCATGCACGACTTTATTAATCTGTAGCTTTCCAAACACGTGAAGCCCAGTGAGATAGTTTCCCTCATTTTATTGAGAAATGTTTCACAAATATATTACCTTGATATGAAAATCATATGCAATTGAATATTAATATATTATCACCGCATAACATGTGGAAACATTTCTCTAATTAATTAAGTTTTTTTTATCACAAAATTAAACATGTACTCATATGATTCTGTAAAGCAAAAGACCCTCTCTGTCTCTCTCTCTTCAGCTTTCAGCATTCTCGAGGGCCATGAACTCACTCGTTCTTTAATGCAAGAATGCTTTTAATATTCTCTCATGCCACAAGAAAACACCATTTCTTTTAGCATTACACATCTCTACTTTGCTGCAGATAACATTAACGTTTCTGCTTTAACAACATCATTTATTATTGTATATACATTGTTGCAGTGACTGTTGTTCTGTTTCTGTGTTTCCTGAACACATGGAGTACTGCTACCAGCTCTATGCACACAACACACACCCGGCCAGGCGCTGCAGGCTTCAATAATTTGCTAACTTTCCAACACAATATTTATATCTCCATCTCCCAAAAGCATTTATATACACCAACCACTCCTTGTAGAGAGAAGAAGAATCCTATGATTTCATCATCCATAAATATTATAAAAACCCCCCACATTTTGTGATCAAGTTGTTTAGTGACATATATATTTTTTTTTCATGGGGAAAATTGGAGGAAATTCTTGGTTTTCTGTGGTCAAGAGAGCTTTTCTGTCTCCTACTAAGGACAATAGTGAGAAGAGAAGGAGCAGTAGAAGAAGAGAAGACCTTGAACAAGAAGAAGAAGAAAAGGTCACATATACATATACTCACTCCATTGATTTTTTTTAATTTTTTGTGTTTTTTAATTAGTTAGATTTATTGGGGATGATTTATTTATTTTTGTGGGTAAATTTGTGCAGAAGAGAGGAAAAAGGAGGTGGATTTTCAAGAAGTCATCGAGTCAAGAAACATTTTGTGAAGCAACAAGGACCATAACTACAACTGCAAACATCAATGCTGCTGCATCGACTAGTAATATTAATGCTGCTGATAAGGTGACTAATAATACTGTTTGTGAAGCAGCTGGTCATGATCATGAAGCTGAGCAGCAAAGACATGCAATTGCAGTGGCCATGGCCACCACCGCAGCCGCTCAAGCTGCGGTGGCCACAGCACAAGCAGCGGTGGAGGCCGTTCGTCTTACTAAGCCTTCGTTTCTGGTCAAGAAACATTGGGCTGCCATTGTTATACAAACAGCTTTTAGAGGATATTTGGTGAGTTTGAAGTACTATATGTCTTCATCGGCTTAAACTTTTTGGTTTAACAGTCACGTAAATATGAGAAACCCGTTGATCTTGCACTCATGATATGTATTCGATCTTGATATTATTTTTTGAACTTTAATTATAAGTTTAAGCTTTTGAGTCTGATTATATATATATATTTATGGACTAATAATGTTTGTGATTATGTTGAAGGCAAGGAGAGCTCTTAGAGCACTGAAGGCACTAGTGAAGCTACAAGCCTTGGTGAGAGGCCACAATGTTCGAAAGAGAGCAAATGTGGCTCTCCGATGCATGCAGGCTCTGGTTCGAGTGCAGGATCGTGTGCGTGATCAGCGGAAGAGGCTTTCGAATTATTCGCATGAAGCCACTACTGCAGATTCCATTTCAAGTGATCACAACAGCTTCTGCAGTTCACATCCAGCCGACAAGAAACTCACGGTATGTGATTACCAAAATTTTCAAGTGTAAACAAATTAGATTTTGTTGAAGTGCAGATTTTTATATTTTAGTCAACTCTTTCATAGACTCTCACATGATGTGTTCATTAAAAGACTAAATAGGACATCTAATCGGTAGTTGTTAGATTGTGTTCAACCGCTGAGATTTAACACCACCAAGATAAGTAAACTTTTACTGAGATTGTCTATCCATTGACGGTCTTGGGGAATTAATGGGGCTAAAAATTTGTGTATACAGTCAAAGTCAAGGGAAGAAAGCAGCTGTGGAGAGGATTGGATTCATTGGGATTATGAAAATCCACAAGCGCTGGAGGAGATTCAAGCAATGTTGCAGAGAACCAAGGAAGTGATTGCCTTGAAACGTGAAAAGTCTCTTGCTCATGCCTTCTCTCACCAGGTTTTAAATTTGATCTCTTTACATGTTCATTAATTGCTCTTCCATGAAAAAAATATGTAAACACTAACTTCGGAACTTGATGCAACATGTCTTGAAAAGATATGGAGAACTGATGACAGAAGAGATCATCACATGGTTCAAAGTGAAGGAGAGCTTGATTATGATGATCATCACAGGTGGGCCACAAGGAAGCAATCATATTCATGGAATAGTTTAGGTAGAGTTTCATGTGATCAAAGAGAACACATAAAGACTGTTGAGATTGACACTTTTCAACCTTATAACTCTGCCCAAAAATTCCAAAATCCACAACATCATTACCAACTAGGCAGGCCCAGTTCTTGCTCAATTGCCTCCCCTCTCCATAGAGGCTATAGCAGCCCATCCCCATCCAAAACAAGGCCTTTTCAAGTCCATTCAGCGAGCCCACGTTTTCGTCGGGAAGAGCACAGCCAGAGAACGGGGCCGATGAGTGGTGGAGCTACGGCAGTTGCCGCTGCAGTGCCCAACTACATGGTGGCCACCGCATCCGCCCGGGCAAGGCTTCGGTCACAGAGTGCACCAAGGCATAGGCCTATAACCCCAGAGAGGGAGAAACCAGGTTCAGGTTTAGGTTCAGGTTCAGGTTTAGGTTCGGCTAAAAAACGCCTATCTTTCCCTGTTCCTGAGCCAGGTTTTGGTGATAGTGATGTTGGCAGTCATGAAGGTAGCTTGAGGAGCCCAAGCTATAAGAGCATTGCGCATGGAATCCATCCAGGAATGGAACCGAGATCGAACATTTCTTCTTGTTGCAATGACAGCATTGAAGATGATGAGATTTATCCACCTTCAACAAATGATCTCAGGAGGTGGTTGAGATGAGTGAGACAAATGGATGTCAAAACTGAAGTTAGAATGGAGATCATGAACATTCCTTCACATTTAAAGAAATTTCCATTACACAATGTTATTTCATCTCAGTTTATATCAATGGAGCCCAACTGTATCAATTATTTTGCTGAGTACATGAGATTTTTCAGTAGACAACTATTGATTGCCTTGGAATTCAAGTTCAGGATTGTTTTAACATTTCTCAATTGCAACATCCCAAATTTCCAGTCTTTAAACATTTCTTTACCTAGAAAATTGAAATGAATTTCAATTCTTTGCTCACAGAATTCAATCCAATTCTACATGCAAAATGTTAAATTAAAATAAAAATAAAAATCAAAGGTACAAATTCCAGAATCTCATGTTCTATACAGAGCTAAATCCCTTTAAGCAATGCATGTGATTTTAGCAGAGTTTCTTTGGGAATTGTTAGAGAGCAAAAACAAAACATGACTAAAGGATCTATATACGTACTCTCCATATCACATAATGTTTTGCTGGGAAATTTTTAACATGCAATACAAATACAATAAGGATTTAAATTTCTCAGATATACTATGCAACTAGTATGATATGTAAATGTCCAAAACACGATTATTCGTAAAACGGATTTCATTCAGTGTAAGAGTAGAACCAATTTGATCACAATATATGTAATGCAAACAAAATTGGTAGTCATTCATTTTTAACCCCTTCTAACCAATGTATAAGTAAAATGAAAAAAGAAAAACATCTCACTGCATATTGAATTACTCTAAAAAGATGTCCTGTATATTTTGTCAATTTATGTCTTCAATTTACAACATGTACAGAAAAATGCTTCGAAAAAAGAAAAGAAAAAAACAGATTTGCAGCTCTTCATTGATCTTCCAAGTGCACCAGACACCAGAGCAGAGATATTGATTTCATATAGATCAACAAGAAGGTTCCCCCTGAAGCTCCATTTTGCATATTACATGTCCCATCTTGAACAATATAAATTCCTACAAAATTGAGATATGTAAGCTGAATTAAATTGCAACATCAACCGTACATGAAAAAGGTGTGAGGTTTAAGGTTTACACCACCAAGATCTTATACAAAGATTGGCAAAAACATTGGAAATTTAGACAATTAAGTAAAAGTCATTCATGCATGATCTTGGTGACTCTGCCGAACAAAAGGAACTACATTAGAGATCACACTGATATACATGAAAACTGCCCACTTTAATGGTTGGAAGATTTAGGAAAAGCATGTTTGTACAAGTCAGAATATGCCATTCTATCCACATTTGGGTAAAAACATCGGTAAAAATAACAGATCAACCTTATAATTTGTTCCTTTAAGAATATGAGAAGCAACAGTATCAACATAACCTAAATGTACCATGAAAAAGCAGAAAGATAGCAGATCAATTGTAACAAACAGAAGTTGTGTGACAGGAAGGATGGACTATGGAGGTATAAGAACTGGTATGGAATCATACTAGAGATTCACGAACAATAAGAAAGTTGGCTTAAATAGTGTTCCTTACCTTTGAAGAAAGCTGCCATAACAGTGCCAAGAAGGTTAGATCACCATCATTAATGTCATGTGTCCCAAGCCCATCACCCTCTACCACCGAACACCAAACACCGAAGACAACCTCTCTGCAGTAATCGTTCCTTGATGAGATGGTGATATTCACCTACCAAAAGTTTGGATCCTGATCAAAGAGTACCAGTATAACTGTCTTATGTCACAGTAAAAGAATTAATCCACAATATTATTAGAGTACTTCAGATTTCCCTTCCTGCAATCCATGTGAAAGTATCATAGGTTTTTATCCTCCACACACGACCACATTTACCTCGACTATAATTCCATAACAATCCAACTTTACTCTACTACTAATTAATAACAAAGAGATATGAGAAAGGCTTTTAGGTAGAAGCATTGGCTGGCCTGAACAAAAATTTTAAGATTGGACATCCAACCCCTTTAAAATAAGATCACAATATAACCATTCCGGCAAAGTGGCAAACAATGAGTACATGAATTTATATCGATGTCATGAAACTGGAGACCACAAATTCATTTTCATAGACAATTAGTTTCCTTTCAAAAATCTACAAAACAATTTTCAAACTTCCAAAATCTACATCTCTCTCGCTCAAATTTCTTGTTAAACTAGCTTTTAACTGAAAGGGGAGACTATCTTTTCCTTATGCTCCCTTGATCACTTAGAAAACCTGTTTTCTCCAAATAGAAGCACCCTATACAGTGTTTTTTTTGTTTTTCCTTCATGGAACTCAATGCAATAAACAATAATAGAGGATTATAGCTGAAAGAACGACCAGGACTCGACCATCATATGATAAAAAATTCAACGCATATCCATTAAAAGTTACAACTTCATATATATTAATATATAAACATTGTATTAGATAACTAATCATCCAAAATTTAAAACAGCAAAGGTTGTCTCTCCACTATCTATCAATGATAAATCCTCAATCTTGCAAGCCTTTAATGACTGACTTCCTAATCTATGGTTTGAATCAATACCAACATCCACCTCAAGGAACCCAAGACTATCAACTGATGATCTCCTTTTAGAGGCAGATTGCATCTTACCAAGTGTTCCTTCAAAGCCAATGCTTTCAACCTCTTGTTTGATATTTTCCAGAATCAATGCCGTGTTTGTCGGGTTGTGAATACTAGTGGGTTCACTGAACTTTGAAACTGAACTTTCTTGGTGGGGTGATACGGTTGAAGTTAAGTGTCTTTTCCTGCACATAATGCATTCTTGAGAACTTATAAATAGATAGAATAACAAAATATAGGGAGTTAAGACCAAAATTGAGCTCTAACCCCATTCAATTTTTATTTTACAGGAGGTCATCAATCGAAGAAGCAAATAACCAATACAATAGTACAAAGTACAATTGAAGGTCACTAAAACACTACCGATTCTACAAGTTATTTTATGAAAATAAACCATTTCCATTATATACTACACTGCTTTTTTTTTTCCCTTGTTTATTTTACAGGAATTTTGAATCTTGTTTGTTACATTTTACAATAACAAATGAACACTCCAGATTTTATCCTCTGACCAAAGGATGAATATGTAAAAGAGTAAAGCCTAATCCATTTGGTGTATCGGGTAATCATATACACATCATAGGAACTCGAATGGAAATTATAAATTCATATCCATCTAAAAATAAGCTCCCTAATCAATTAAAGTTTTCCCATCATAAACATTCAACACCAAAAATGAAAAAATGTATTCATTACTGCCAACCACATTCTCACATATTGTAGATAAATCAAGTTTCTTCTACTGTAAAATTCAACTCGAACTTTGCACATTCGTCTTGAAAGTTGGTTCCAAAAGAAAAAAACAAATACAAACAAACACACTCAAACAAACCTTAACAGCTTAACTAAAACAACCCACTGTTTTTCCTTCAATGCGCCACAACAGAAACACTAAAGAAAAAATCTTTTGCATTTATATAAATAAATAAGCATCACCCAGTTCACATATTTTTACATGTTGCTTATTATGTGTACAGAGAAAAAAAAAGGTGGATGATTGGAGATTGTACCCGTAGCGACGAAACTGTTCTCTAATGGAGAGATCTTCTAGGTCGTAGAAGCTGGAAGTGGTCTCCATTTCAGCGTCCATTTATGGTATTGAGAAAACGATGGAGTTTTGAAGTTCAAAAAAACCTGTAATTTCAGCTTAAACCCTACAAAATCACTCAAGAATTTGGAGTTTGATTTTCTGAATCCGCTAAAACGAGATTGTGGTTTAAACTACCGTGCTTCAATATTCGAAATTTAGTATTCCCTAAAACGCACCGTTTCTGCATGATGGAAATTTGAAAAGAATTTGTTAATTTTTTTTTTTTTTTTTTTTGACAATATGAGATTGGTCAAGTGGGTTTCCCCACCTACACCTTAGAGCATCTTTAATGCTATTATGTATTTAGAGAAAATGTTGTAACACATAGGATAAATAATAAAAAAGTTAGAAAAACTCTCTTCAATGCTATTATTTAAGTGCTTGGTTGGTTGAGTTTTCTACTGCCTTAAAAGGTTTACAGACGTCTATTTGAGTTTTTTAGAGTTGTTTGGTTGGGTTTTTAATTTGTCTATTTTAAATTGAGTAGAGACTAGTAGAGTTTAAACCTCTACTAGTCAAAAGCTTACGAGTAAGTGAATAGATTTTTTTTTTTTTTAAAGATCTACCAACCAAACAATTACAATTTTTTTTTTCAAAAACTCTATTTCTAATAAATCTACTACAAGTAAAGCTTTTACCAATAGAGGTTTTTCAAAAGCCCAACCAAATAAGCTCTAAGTTGAATATGAAGATGATGTGGTAAAAAAAAAGTTAGAGATTATGAAGTTGGGTTTCTAATTCTAGAAATTCTCCTAAAAATGCTGACTAGGATTTCTAACTCTTTCCACCAATAAGATTAAAACTCATTTAATTGTAAAATAAAAAAGGAGAGAGATGGAATAATTGTTTTATTATGATTGGTCATAAAATGGATGCATTTAGATAATTACATTGGAGATGTGAATATGCATTTCTCTAATTTTTGTTCAAAAGTTGGCCCATAATGAATAGAAATTCTGATGTGACACTATTTATAAACTCAAAAATGTATATTTGCATTGGATATGCTCTTAGGTTATTGGTTGGAATATGATTCATAATCCAAATTTTGAAATATTAAAATAATAATAATAATAATAAAAACTAAATTGATTGGAAAAGGATTTGTTCAACAAAATGGTATTCTCAATTAGGATTTATTTACAAGGGAAAAAAAATCAAAATTATCTCCAAGAAATATTATGGATTTGTTTTTAACCGTATACAAAAATTTAACTGTTTATAACTATATTTTGGTGCAATTAACAAAATACACCCTTATAAAAGCACTTCCCAAACCCTCTCTCCTCTTGTCTCTCTCTTTGCTTCCCTTTCATGTCTCTCTCATCTCAGTGCCATTGGGGCAAGCGCTGTCCAAACAAAGTTGCATGAGCATCACACACTCCCAAGCGCTACAACAGTGCTGCTGGGAGGCCCATCTCGACGGCACTATCGATTTGAAGAGACGAAGGATTTTTTTTTTTAACCCTAAACATGAAATTACCAAAACTCTCTTCTAGAGGTTTGTTTCGGTCAATTTCTTTTAAGAAAATTGAAAATGAGGTTTTTTTAGGGAGGTTTCAGTAATGTTTTATTTATTTATTTATTTATTTATTTTAATGTTTACATTTTTCTTCAAAGTTTCCCATTTTTTACATTTTTTCCCAGATTTCACATTTTTTAATATTTTTTTCCCAGGTTTTACGTTTTTCACCAAGGTTTCACGTTTTTCTTTTAAAAAAAGTTGTATGGGTATTTTTATAATTTCTACTTAAACTGCGATTGTTAACCGTTATACTTTCATGTTATACTTTCATATGTAACAAATATCATATATTTCAAGTCGTGACAATTAATTAACAAGACATGGATTTTATACGCCAACAGGCGTAGCTCAGCTGGTAGATGGACAAGTTTGGGGCTTGAGCAAATAACTCCCAAGTTAGTGGCTCCAATCCTAACAATAACGAAAGCTTTAAAAAAAATATCTTATCCCGAATTAATAGATATTGTCAGAAAAAGACATGGATTTTATACACAAATAATATAATGTCTATAGCACTACGACTTTTATTATAAAAAAGTTGAGTAGATTATAGGTGGTTAAATATCATTTATGCAGCTTCATATTTCAACGGTGGAATCGTTGGGCTAATTTGTCTACAACAAAATAATAACATAAGGTTATCCATGTCTCAACAAGATCGAACCATGTTTGCTGCCAATAAGGATTTATATATAGTACTTCAGCAATTCCTACGAGCACAATTATATAAGACCCTGCAAAACTCATACAAAAAATGTCCATATCAATAAAATCACCGTCTTTCCCATGGTCAATTGGCATTGCTGATGGTGGCCCAATTGGATCACAACTTTTGTTCAATGGCAGTCCACAAAGAAAAGGATTTGCCTCATAGCTATTTTCATCAAAGGTATTAAATTGTGCAATTCTCTGGGGAGTTTTGCCCAATAAGTTATTGTATGCCACATTGAAATAACTCAAGCATAATAACATAATAACATTTAAGTTACATGATGTTTGGTACATAACTGAATTGCATTGTATTACATTGTTATAAAAAAAATAAAAAATAATAAGTAAAATAAATATGATATAATGTTTGTTATACTATTTTTTTTAAATATATATAATAAACTAAATAATAAAAAAAAAAGTTTTTTTTTTTTGAAGTATTACTTACAAAAAGTCGGTATTTTTTGGGGAGAGGAAAGACTCTAACCCACAATCTTGTAGTGTAGGTGTGAGGGGTTTACCACTGGACCAACCTCATCTTATCATATAAAATAGTTTAAAATTAAACTAACATTTTATTTATAAAATTTTAATTTCTTTTACTATTTTAAAGTAAATAAAAAAAATAGTTTTTAATATTTTTTTCCATTTTAAAACATTATTCATAATTTAATATAGGCTTAATGGTACGGATGCCCTCTGAATTATTCGCTAACTGCTGATATGCCCATGAATTCTTAAAGTGGTCACTAAACCCCCTGAACTTTTTTTTTTTTTTTTTGCATTAGAGGCCCAAAGCCTAAAGCCATCCATTTTTTCTATCAGGCAAATTGCAATAAGTTCCCTTGATTATATAGATAATTTCACAAAACCAGAAACAATATAATAATATGACATAAATACCTTTATGACCAAATTTTAAAAATCAAAATTTAAAAAAATTAAAATTTAAAATTGAAATAATGGTTAGATAATAATAAAATTCTGAATTTAATTTTCTAAATAATTAAATTATCTTTTTATTTAAATATCCCTAAATATTTATTAATAAATAATAATAATAATAATAATAATAATAATAATAATAATAATAAAATAATAAAAATAAAAATAATGATGATGATAATAAAATAATAATAATAATTATTATTATTATTTGAAAGTCATGGTTATTAAGTCATAATTAATCCAATTCCATCTCATTAGTCAATACGTGTGTTTTGGGGTTGTAGTTTATAATATAATACATATGGCAGATGTTAATGACATATATTAATAACCAATTTATTTAAATATGGAACTTTCCCGATTCGAAGAGATCTAAAATTAAAAAAAAAAATAAAATAAAATTAAATTTCAAAATTTTCAGGTTGGATCTCCACCATCCATTAATAACCATGACTTTCAAATATTTATTATCTCCACCATCCATTAATAACCATGACTTTCAAATATTTATTATTATTATTATTAATATTATTATTATTATTATTGTTGTTGTTGTTGTTGTTATTTTCATTTTATTTTATTTGTTATTATTTATTATTTATTATTTATAATAAATATTTAAGGATATTTAAATAAAAAAAGATAATTTAATTATTCATAAAATTAAATTCAGAATTTTATTATTATTTAACCATTTTTTCTATTTTATTTTATTATTTTTACTATTATTATTATAATTTTTTTTATCACTATTATTATTATTATTATTAAATATTTAGGGATATTTAAATTAAAAAAGATAATTTAATTATTCAGAATTTTATTATTATTTAACCATTATTTCAATTTTAATTTTTTTTTTAAATTGGATTTTTTAAATTTTATCAGGGGGGGTATTTAGATTATATTATTATATTGTTTCTGGTTTTATGCAATTATCTATATAATCAGTGGAACTGATTGCAATTTGCCTGACAAAAAAAATGGACGGCGTTAGGCTATGGGCCTCTGTTGCAAAGAAAATGAGAGTTCATAGGGTTTAGTGACCATTTTAAGAATTTAAGGGGCATATCAGCAGTTTGCAAACAATTCAAGGGGCATCCGTACCATTAAGTCTTTAATATATTCATACTTTCATAAAGTGTTTTGTTGTAATACAAGGAGGGGTTTTAAAAATATACTTTAAATTATAGATAGCAAGGAAAAAAAAAAGGAAAAAAATCATTCATAAGCTAATACAACTTAAACCTATGTCTCGGCTGTGTATTAAACAGTACCATTGGAGGTATAATTCTTTTTCTTTTTTTCTTCAAACGTCATGAAGCTATTTCATAATTTAAAGTAAGTCAATGCAGAGAATTTTAGATTGATTGCAACCACTTTTAAACAATGAATTGATATAATTTCAATGAATTGTCGTATTCATGCAAGTTTTTCTCCGCAACTGGAAAGATTAGTCAAGTATCAGAACTTATAAAAATCAAATTTAAAGAGTAAATAACACGCTTTGAGTATCCACTCAAATGTTTTGCCTTTTTTCCACACTTGTTATCAAGAAAGTTGTTTTGACACAAAAAGTTTATCAAGCTTTTCTTGGTGTTTTGAATTTTTTTATATTTTTTTCATTCACGACTTGTAAAATTTGATAATAATGATGATGATGATGATGATGATGATGATGATGATGATGATGATGATGATAATAATAATAATAATAATAATAAATATTTGAAAGCCAAGGTTATGAAGTCATAATTATTTCAATTTCATCCCATTAGTCAATACATTTGTTTTGGGGTTGTAGTTTATAACGTAACACATATGGCGGATGTTCATGACATATATTAATAACAAATTTATTCAAATATAGAACTTTTCAGATTCGAAGAGATCTAATTTTTTTTTTAAAAAAAAACAAGAAAAAAATTAAATTATATTTCAAAATTTTCAGGTTGGATCTCCACCATCCATTAATAACCATGACTTTCAAATATTTATTATAATAATAATAATAATAATAATTATTATTATTATTATTATTAAATATTTAGGGATATTTAAATAAAAAAAAGATAATTTAATTATTCATAAAATTAAATTTGGAATTTTATTATTATTTAACCATTATTTCAATTTTATTATTTTTACTATTATTATTATTATCATTATTATTATTATTATTATTATTATTATTATTACTATTATTACTATTATTTTTATTTTATTTATTTATTTTTTATTATTATTATTATTATTATTAAATATTTAGGGATATTTAAATAAAAAAAGATAATTTAATTTTTCAGAAAATTAAATTCAGAATTTTATTATTATTTAACCATTATTTCAAAAAAAAATTTTAAAATTGATTTTAAAATTTTGTTAGGGGGGGGGGGGTGGGGTATTTAGGTTATATTATTATATTGTTTCTAATTTTATGCAATTATCTTTATAATCAGTGGAACTTATTGCAATTTGCCTGACAGAAAAATGGATGACGTTAGGCTTTGGGCCTCCGCTGCAAAGAAAATAAGAGTTCATGGGGTTTAGTGACCATTTTAAGAATTTAGGGGGCATATCAATAGTTCGCAAACAATTCAAAGGGCATCCGTACTATTAAGTCTTTAATATATTCATACTTTCATAAAATGTTTTGTTGTAATACGAGGAAGGGTTTTAAAAATATAATTTAAATTATAGATAGCAAGGAAAAAAAGAAAAAGAAAAAGAATCATTCATAAGCTAATACAACTTAAACCCATGTCTTGGCTATGTATTAATCAGTACCATTGTAGGTGTATTAAAATCAACTGTTCATATTACTTAACCCAATATAATGTCATTGTCCAAACATATGTATTGTATTATTTAATACATTTTAACTGATCTTTTATACTATACAATACATAAAAACAAACATAACCTAAGGCTAAAAGTAGTTGAATTCATCAAACTCATTAATAACCTATAAATAAATCTTTTTCTTTTTTTCTTCAAACATCATGAAGCTATTTCATAATTTAAAGTAAGTCAATGCAGAAAAGTTTAGATCGATAGCAACCACTTTTAAACAATGAATTGACATAATTTCAATGAATTGTCACATTCATGCAAGTTTTTCTCCGCAACTAGATAGATTAGTAAAGTATCAGAACTTATAAAAATCAAATTTAAAGAGTCAATAACACACTTTGAGTGGTGTCCACTCAAATGTTTTGCCTTTTTTCCACACTCGTTATCTAGAAAGTTGTTTCGACACAAAAAGTTCATCAAACTTTTCTCGGTGTTTTGAATTTTTTTATATTTTTTTTCATTCACGACTTGTAAAATTTGATTTTTTTTCCACAAAATTTTTATCAACATCTTGTATCCACTAAAACTTATCTATGTTGTTTCGGAATTTATTGCATTCTTCCAATCATAAAAGCCATGCCAAACAAGCCCATAATCTCCATGTAACATAAAAACATAAAAATGCATTGTATATATAAGCTTTAATAATTTTGTTCAAAAGTAAAATAAAATTGCATCTACAATATTTCTAATTACTGTGTGATATTTTCATGTGGAAATTACAAAAAAACAGTCCATTTAAGTTATTGATTATTGTTTTTAACCTTCTCCCATAAAATTATTGTTTCTAACCAGTCATATTAATTTCTTTTCACTACATAATCATCAAATTACATTATTATCCTTCTTTACCTTTTCTTCAACCTACTGCACAAAATTGGCGAAAACCTACTAAAATCGAAAACCTTTTCTTCAACTCCATCTACAGTCCAAAAGCCTACTACACAAAATACTCATTTTGATCCAATTGTTATCAAACAATGTTTTCGTATCAATAAATCATTGAAATATTTTGCTAGAAATCGACGAAAAAGACTGAATGAGATATAGTTGATTTTATGCTTGAAATCTTTCTGACTTAGTTTAAGGTATGTAAATTAAGTGTTTATTATTTTACTTTCATTTTTTACTTTGTTTCATATTTATGTTGTTGGGTTTACTTCCAATCATCCAAAATTGAAGTTTTTGGTTGAGAAAATGGTTGAATTTTTATTTTTATTTTTTATTTACAGTTTTTTTTTTCATGAACCCGTAGTGTGTCACATTGAATAGTGAAACACATCTTATGTTTCACTCTCTTGTGTTTCACTTTTCAATGTGACGCACACATTATGTGTTGGAGAATGAAGATGTTTCACTTAAAATGAAACATATAAGAAGATGTGTCACTGAAAAGTGAAACATATAAGAAGATTTGTCACTGTTGATATGTTTCAAAAATAACATGTTTCACTTTTAAGAGTGAAACATATGTTTCATAAATGAGATGTTTCACTCTTGACACTACTACAAAAATGTTAAAAGACATCGGTTGTTTACATCGGTTTTTAGATAACCGATTTAAAAAAACTTTTAGAAATCGGTTTTTATAAAAACCGATTTCTTAAATATTGTGGTTTAAAAAGACAACTGTTTTTGGGAAAACCGATATGGATTTAGAAATCGGTTTTCCTTAAAACCGATATCTTAAATATTGCTGTTTGAAAAGACAACGGTTTTTGGGAAAACCGATATGGATTTTTTTTCCAATAAGAATTCGGTTTCCATTAAAATTGATGTATTAAATATTGCGGTTTGAAAAGACAATAGTTTTTGGGAAAACCGATATGGATTCAAAAGCAAAATTCTGCTGAAATTCAAATCTGACCTATGTCCACATTTAAGTGCGCATCTCTAAAAACACTCAACTTTATTTGCTCAAATTTTTACACACGAAATTAGACATGCAAATAAACACTTTTTATTCAGAAAATATTCCAAAAATCGATTTGGAAAAGTGTGAAAATGAGCGATGAAAATATCTCACTTGCGGATTCGTGTTGCTTCTAACCTTTGACTGAATAATTAATCATAATTTTCAAAATACCACACAGAATTTTACGTTGTTTATACCATTAGATTCGCATCAAAATATTGAAGAACCTTACATGAACAAAAAAAATTATTTCCTTGCCAAAAGATACATTTTTAAGGAAAACATTTGCACAAAAATTGATCATCTCTAATCGCTTCTGACCTTTGACTGAATAATTGATCATAACTTTCAAAATACCGCCCATAATTTTACATTCTTTATACCATTGGATTCGTATCGAAAAATTGAAGAACCTAACATGGACGAAAAAATTTATTTCCTTGCCAAAAGATACAGTTTTAAGGAAAACATTTGCACAAAAATATCTCCAATCGCTTCTGACCTTTGATTGAATAATTGATCATAACTTTCAAAATACGGCCCATAATTTTATGTTCTTTATACCGTTGGATTCGTATCGAAAAATTGAAGAACCCAACATGGACAAACAAATTTATTTCCTTGCCAAAAGATACAGTTTTAAGTAAAAAGTTTACACAAAAATATCTCTAGCAGAACACAAAACCACACAATAAATGAAATGAAAAATAAACCCACCAATATATATATATTTTAAATATATGTTTGTAGTATAAATTATAATTTTGATTAGTTGAGTAAATTTAAATTTATCAAACAAGTTTTTATTTATTTATTTAGTTATTTTTATTTCTAACAACTCATATAGGTTATATATAAATATTGTGCAATTGTTAACACATCTAATATTGTAGTCAGGCGGTAAAGGCTTACCACTTTGACTTTGAGGTTGCAAGTTCAATTCCTCATAATGACAATTACTGGATGGTGGAGCGATCGGACGACGGGATTTATTTTCGTAATACATCAATTTTACGTCGTGGTTTTTAAATCGGTTTTATATATAACTGATGTGTTTTCACGTGTTTTTACATCGGTTTTAAAAATTTAAAAAACCGATTTCTTCCATGTAAAATAACCGATTTCTTTTGTGTTTTTTGTAGTAGTGTGAAGAGTGAAATAGCATGTGTTTCACTTTTGAAAGTGAAACACATCATCTATTTCACTCTCAATAGTGAAACATCTCATCTATTTCACTTTCAAGAGTGAAACAAACCTTAAGCTAAAAACTACACACAAAATAACGACACGCCACTCGAATAAGCTGGAAATAGCATGGGACCAGTCGTGCCATGTAAGCAAAAGTCAAATGGATCAATCGATGGCACGTTGGTGAGCGATACGTCACCAGCAGAAACCTTCTGGAACCTCAAAATGAGACTAAGCCATGCCGAGTAAAAGCTTTGCTTAATCGGCTCTACTCGGCTAAAATAGGAAAAATTCATATTAGGGTTTCCTCCATGCACAAGGCAACTCGGCCAAAATAGGCAATTGTAAGTCAACTAGTATACTACAACTAGAAGGAATCCAACAAGGAAACATGTAGATCTTCTCTGAAACATTAGGAATCCTAAACAGATTAGAAATCAACCGCATTAAATACATGACAACACCAAATAGAAAAAGAATCTTAAATCCCACTATGTAATCCTTTACTTGTATGCCACAGCTTATACCCTAAAAGGGACCACATAAATACACCTGTAAAAGGCATTGTAGAGGGACGTGAGCTTATGCAGAGAAAAAGAGACTACAGTGTGTAACATCAATTTACAAAATAGTGGATTTGCTTATCAATCGCTAAGCGATGACCCGTGGATGTTTCTCCGATCACCGGAGTTTTACCATGTAATATTCTATTTTTTATATTATTCGCTTCCATTACGTTTATCTTGCAGGTTTCATTAGCCAAGATCGTTAACTGGGTGACTTCCAAGAAATCATTGTCAACAAAATTCACAAACACAAATTAAACCAAAAAATGGATGAAAATTAAGTGAATTTACCGTTTAAATAAATTCGGGTCGAAATTGCTACAGTAGAAAATTCAACTAATATATTGACCAAACATATTCTTGTGCGCAAGTTCAAGAGTTGTTTGGACTTAATTTGTGTTTGCAGTTTGTGAGTTACCCTAAGGGGTTTGTTGGAGGAGATGACAAACTGAAATTCTACTCGGTATACCTTGGTATAAATTTAAGCCAAGGTGAAGATTTGTTAATATGTGGCTTAAATTAGCTAGTAACCTTATTTGATATATGTTCATATTTTGTCTATACCCATATTATAAATATGTGGTTATAGGTTCTTTTAGAAAATAAGTCTCTTTTTAGAGTTATTTAGGTGTAATAGGGTTTTGGGTTTTAAGAGTGATTCAGAGACACTCTTTTATAATCTTCATTAATTATAGTGAATTTCTTTTCATTTTTACTCGTGGACGTAGACTTTATGTTAAATCATATAAATTTCTATTGTTCTGTTTTGCTTTTATTTCATCTAATTATTTTGTGTCTTAACAATTTTCACCACACTTTCGTTTCCCACTGTTAATTTGTTAATCTCAGAATCATAGAATTGGTGGTATCAAAAGTCTATCAAACTTTCTATGTGTCTTGGAGTTTTCTGCATTTTTTTTCCAAACACTTGTTATCAAGATTCAAGAATTGTATCCATCAGTCAAAACGTCTATAAAACTTTTCAATGTGTTTTGGAATTTATTGCGTTTTTCCACTCACAACAGCTTGTAGACTTTTATTTTTGCCACAATTGTGTCCTTTTTTTTCCTTGTTTTCCAGTGCTATACTCAGTATCTTGTCATTAGTATCATCTCACTACAAGAAAAAAGCCCTATTGGGACGAAATTCTTTTGGGACGTTTTTTTTTGTTCCCAATAGGAGGTCTATTGGGACGAAATCAATTTCGTCCCAATAGACAGTCTACTGGGACGAATTCAATATTTCGTCCCAATAGGGTATCTATTAGGACGAAATAGAGAATTCGTCCCAATAGACTGTATATTGGGACGAATTTATTTCGTCCCAATAGGTTTTTTTAAATTTAAAATGATAATAGTTAATAAATTTTGTTGACCTTTACGGACGAATTGTTTTCGTCCCAATAAGGCATCTATTGGGACAACATAAATCTTTCGTCCCAACAGAATACCTATTGGGATGAAATTATTTCGTCCCAATATGTTTTCTTTTTATTTAAAATTAATAAATTTTGTTGATCTATAGGGATGAATTTGTTTCGTCCCAATAGGACATCTATTGGGACGAAATACATAATTCGTCCCAATAGGTTTTTTTTAATTTAAAATTATAATGATTATTTAATTTTATTGACCTTTAGGGACGAGTTATTGTTATCCCAATAGGATGTCTACTGGGACGAAATACGTAATTCGTCCCAATAGACTGTCTATTGGGACAAATTATTTTCGTCCCAATAGGTTTTCTTTTTATTTAAAATTATAATAATTAATTAATTTTGTTGAAAATTCTTGATTTTTTTTAAAGTTTTTTCCTTAAAGATATATTAATAATTAAATTACCATATAAATTAGAAAATGATACAATATGGATCATTTGGTTCGTCCAAAGTGGTTCTCTATCAAATGAATTTTGTTTTTTCCCAATAAGTTCTTCATAAGGATCAATAGCTATTAGTCTTGAAAGGTTTTCTATTATTTTTTTAAAAAGGAACTGAATCATTGGAACCGGAACTGGAACCGTTGGTTCCAAATCGAAAACCGAAATATGGAAATGGTGGAAAATGTCACCTTTTTAAAGTGGTTTTGTAAGAAAGTCACCACTTTAATAACTTAAGTTTAAAAGACACCTATTATGATGAACGGACCAAAATGCCCTTACTTTACACAAATTCTCTTACTTTGAAGTTTTTTTATTTTATTTTATTATTATTATTCTTTCATCTTCTTCATAGAGGTCTGTTAAACAGACCTCCAATGGAGGTTGAACATCATTGGATAATTAGTTCAGTGGCTTTACGCAAACGCATTTGGAGGGGTAGGGGTAGTACCCCCGAAGATTTTTTTGGTTTTGAATCTTCCATTGTTGAGCCTTTTCATTTTGTTCTTCGAGTCTTTTGTAAACCCAAATCGAAAATTGAAACCACTGGTTCCGAATCAAGAACTGGAAGCTGAGTCATGTGTAATTCCGAGTATGATTAACGATTGACCCTTTGATCTGACAAAATAATTTAATTAAATGTTATAATAAACGTTTTTTAATATTAATTTATTTATCATATAGAAATAAAATTTAAATTAGTGGAATCAATCTAAAAAAAATTTTTGATTGAAAAATAATTAATAAAAATTTAATAACAAGTAGAGATTATATATATATATATATATATATATTTATCATCACAATCAAAGTAACAACGTGATGGATAAGGCACTCATATCATGAGTGTGCCAGGTTCGACACCAAGCAATCACAATTAAAATTGTGATTTCAGCATGGTGGGTGGGGTGTGGGGCGTGGGCATGCTGGTGGGTGGGTTGTGGGTTGGCTTTCATTTGAAGGCAAAGAACCAATTTTTAAATTTTTTTTTTTTTTTAAATTTCGTCCCTATAGAGTATCTAAAGGGACGAAATATTATTTAAAGGGACGAAATATTTCGTCCCTATAGGTTATCAAAGGGGACGAAAATACAATTCGTCTCTAAAAAATGTCTATTGGGACGAATAATTTCGTCCCTATACATTATCAATTGGGACGAATAAAAATCGTCCCTATAGATAGTTTTAAGGGACGAATTTCAATTTTCGTCCCAAAGAAGCTGTTGCGACACACCTGAGGGGACGGATTTTGGGACGAATAACATTCGTCCCAATAGGCCTCTTGGGACGATTTTTGACCTATAGGGACAATAAAAAATCGTCCCAATAGCCAATTTTTTTTGTAGTGTCTTTTTTTCTTTCGGATATTTCAGACAATACAACAATCACAATTTATAGGCATTAATTTATTTCTTGTACCATAGTTTTATATATTTTCATATACTAGCTAGATAGATAAAAATTCTTTGATTTGGAAGGTTAAAGATCCCACATATGAAGCTCAAGAATATGAGATGAATCCTTTTCATATAACACGAGGAGGGTATATATACTCATAGATGTCACAACCAAATCATAATCCTTTTGTGATTAGTTATATACTTATATTTTAATTTATATTCACATTATGATATTGAGAATATGTAAAAGAGTTCTCAAGGTTTTATTTTAATACATTGATGAAAATACTTAAGGTTAAAATATTATATTTTCTCTCAATTGGCCGGATACTCTTTCTCTATTATTTATTTTAATTTTAAGTTATTATGTTCTTTTTGTTTTTCAATTATTTGGAAATAAAACAAAAGTAAGTAGGCAATACCTCTAGATAATGATGGAACAGTAGTAAGGACATGTAGATATGGACCAGTACTAATAAAGACAGGGAAGACTTAGAGCATCTCCAATGCAACTATGGTTTGCATTGGAAAAAATGGTGACATGTCAATATTGTCAAGACACTTGCTTCCACTTGCTTCCTATGTGGCATTGATAGACAACCAAATGAAAAATTGGTCTCCAATGCTTCACTTGCAAGTGTAGCTCTGTCAACAACCCAACACTGTCAACTACAAATTTGTGTAGCACTGTTAACTCCAAAAATCAAAATGCGACCTTCAGTCGAAATCGAAGAACAACTTGAATTGAATCAATCGCCAAATAGAATTTTCTTATAAAAAAAATTGTGAAAAATAAGCACCCAATTAATCACCCAATTTCTGTTAATTCTTCATCCTTCGATTTATCCACAGATCAAAATCGACATGGGTTTTGAACCTCAATCGAAATCGAAGGCAAATCAGCCACTGCCCATCGCAAATCAACCACTGCCCATCGCAAATCAACCGAAATCAATCAAATAATCAAACAATCGCCAACAAAAACAACTCTGATTTAGAGAGAGGCCAGTGAGGTGTCAGCGAGACTAGAGAGTGAGTTGTTTGAAAAAGAAGATGAGATGGATTGCGTGGAGTTGATTGAAGAAGAAGATGGGAGATTGTGAAATGGAGTGAGAGAGAGAGAGAGAGTACCTGGAAAAGGAGATCTGAGGAGAGAGGAGGAAGCAGATTTGAATATCGGAAATCAGAAGGAGAGAGGAAGGAAGAGAGAAAGAGGGTATGAGCAGTTGCTGACTAAGCAAAAATAGGGCTGTCCAACAGACCCTCTAATTTCAGACATTCCCCTTCACAGTGTCTAAATTTTTTTTTACCACATCAGCTTGAGAATGGAAGACCACAGCTGCATTGGAGATGGAAATTTTACTTGATTGGCTGTCCATCCTACGTGGCCACTGTTTTTTTCACAAGCCATAGAAGCATTGGAGATGCTCTTAGTATGCACCTATACTTTCGCGACATAGATCAATTATTTGGTGACATTTGTTTGCATTCAATAATGGGTCCTACACAACCCCACCACCACTACACAATGAATGGTAATTAGTAGGGATGATAATTTGACCCGCACCTGCGGGTCCTACATAACCACCACCACCGCACAATATCATTAGATTCTTTTCTCTATAGCATTTACATTTTACAGAATTTCTATCACCGTAGTAAAATCTTACAAGATTTTATTCAAAAGACATTGATACTATTCAAAATGATGGAAAAAAGTCTTTTAGTGATAACTTGGGATAATTGCTTTGGAAATTCCTTAGAAATAGCTAGTGTATAATTTGAAAGTGGGAAATGCTACGATGTATCTTATATAGTATAATGTATTTCATTTTTAAAATAAATTCAGTATATTTGTGAGTAGAGAAATTTATTCAGAATTATATCATCAAAACAGACTTGACGTTCCCGATGAAATGGGCATGGTCTTCGAACTTTTATGGGCCTATTAATGGATGAAATGGGCATGGTCTTCAATCTAACTGAGTCAACTCGATAATAGATTCATCTCAATCTGACTCGGTCAACACATTGAGTCAAAGCTAATTAATAAACAAACATAACGAGTTGCAGAAATGTTGTTCATTGGAATGAGTCAATCTAACGAACCGAGTCACATACAAACATGGTCTTCAAACAATTTGGAATCGAGTCAATCTACAATTTGGAAGAAAACTTTAAGCTTTATGCTTCTAACACCATCTTGTTTTTTTCACTGCCAACAATTTCTGTCACCATAGTAAAATCTTATTCAAAAGACCTTGATACCCTTGGAAGTGATTATGGTTATCTCCATTTATTGAATTTTGTATTCGCAAGCCTGGAAGCATATATACTACTCTGTCTTAGCGTCAAACATGACATATAATCTATATTGGACTAGCAAAAGGGGTATGGGAAGCTCTCAAAAGATACTTCTTGGAAACAGAGGTATCTCTATCAACCCCAGCTGTGTAGTATTATTAGTATAGCCAATAAGCCAAGAGCCGAAGACCTATAAATTTCTTTAGAGAATCTTATTGACTTGTAAATTGTAATTGCTTTTGCACCACTCAATTGTACAACCTGCATTCATGATCGGTTCTAAATTCTAATTGCTTTGGCACCACTTTGGAAATTCCACAGATCGAGAACATCTACTAATTGCTTTTGCACCACTTAATTGGCAAACATTGTTGTCAAGTCTTGGATGACAAATTGTTGATGGATTGCTACTGTTTTAACTACAGCTACACAAGACTTTTCATTTATCATCTATAGTTGAAAAGTCTTGTGACCAACACTTGGTCCTA
Organism: Acer yangbiense; assembly: GCA_008009225.1. NCBI lineage: Eukaryota > Viridiplantae > Streptophyta > Magnoliopsida > Sapindales > Sapindaceae > Acer > Acer yangbiense. Next base: position 2,022,838 of record CM017772.1, read on the forward strand.
AGCCGTCAGTGGACTACTATTGCCACAACACCGAGGAGAAAACTAAACACACATGCTTGTAAAAGTAAAAGTATGTGTGTAGTTTTCATAAAATTATAAAAGTATGTTTTTAGAGAGTCTAAGAGACCAATTCGAAAATTTCATAAAATTATAACAGAAAAATATAAATTGAGAAAAAATGGTAATAAATTTATTATAAAAAAAACTAGAATTTACCGTTTCAAGAGTGAAACAAACCCTAAACTAGAAAACTACACACAAAATTCACAAACACAAATTAAACCAAAAAATGGATGAAAATTAAGTGAATTTACCGTTTAAATAAATTCGGATCGTAATTGCTATAGTAGAAAATTCAGCCGATATGCTGACCAAACATATTCTTTTGCTCAAGTTCAAGAGCTGTTTGGACTTAATTTGTATTTAAAATTTGTGAGTTACCCTAAGGGGTTTGTTGGAGGAGATGACAGACTGAAATTCTACTCGTTATACCTTGGTATGAATTTAAGACAAGATGAAGATTTGTTAATATGTGGCTTAAATTAGTTAGTAATTAACCTTATTTGATATAGATTCATATTTTGTCTATACCCATATTATAAATATGTGGTTATAGGATCTTTTAGAAAATAAGTCTCTTTTTAGAGTTATTTAGGTATAATAGGGTTTTGGGTTTTATGAGTGATTCTGAGACATTCTTTTGTAATCTCCATTGATCATAGTGAATTCTTTTCATTTCTGTCTGTGGACATAGACTTTACGATAAATCATATAAATTTCTATTGTTCCGCTTTGCTTTTATTTTGTCTAATTATTTTGTGTCTTGAACAATTTTCACAACACTTTCGTTTCCCACTATTAAGCTTAGAATCATATAATTGGCAGGATCAAAAGTCTATCAAACTTTCTATTTGTATTGGACTTTTCTGCTTTTTTTTTTCTTTTCCACACACTTGTTATATAGATTCAAGAGTTGTATCCACTAGTACTTAAAACGTCTATAAAACTTTTCAATGTGTTTTGGAATTCATTGCGTTTTTCCACTCACAACAGCTGGTAGACTTTGATTTTTGCCACAATTGTGTCCTTTTTTTTCCTCTTGTTTTCCAATGCTATACTCAGAATCTTGTCATTAGTATCTTCTTTTTTTCTTTCGGATATTTCAGACAATACAACAATCACAATTTATAGGCATTAATTTATTTCTTGTATCATAGTTTTATATATTTTCATATACTAGCTAAATAGATAAAAATTCTTTGATTTGGACGATTAAAGATCCCACATATGAAGCTCAAGAAAATAAGATGAATCTCACATTGAGTAAACATATAACATGAGGAGAATATATATACTCATAGATGTCACAATCAAATCATAAACCATTTGTGATTAGTTATATACTTATATTTTAATTTATATTCACATTAAGATATTGGGACTATATATAAAAGAGTTCTCAAGGTTGTATTTTAATACATTGATGAAAATACTTAAGGTTAAAATATTATATTTTCTCTCAATTGGCTGGATACTCTTTCTCTATTATTTATTTTAATTTTAAGTTATTATATTCTTTTTATTTTTCAATTATTTGGAAATAGAACAAAAGTTCGTTCGCAATACCTCTAGATAATGATGGAACAGTAGTAAAGACATGTATATGGACCAGTACTAATAAAGACAAGGAAGACTTAGTAAGCATTTGTTGACATTTGTTTGCATTCAATAATGGGTCCTACACAACCCCACTACCACTCCACAATGAATGGTATTTAGTACGGATGGTAATTTGACCTGCACCCATGGGCACCCGTAGGTCCTACACAACCACCACCACCGCACAATAACATTAGACTCTTTTTTAGACTCTTTTCTCTATAGCATTTACATTTTATAGAATTTCTATCACCGTAGTAAAATCTTACAAGATTTTATTCAAAAGACATTGATACTATTCAAAGTTATGGAAAAAAATCTTTTAATGATAACTTGGGATAATTGCTTTGGAAATTCCATAGAAATAGCTAGTGCATAATTTGAAAGTTGGAAATGTTACGATGTATCTTATATAGTATAATGTATTTCATTTTAAAAATAAATTCAGTATATTTGTGAGTGGAGAAATTTATTCAAAATTATATCATCAAAACAGACTTGACGTTCCTGATGAAATGGGCATGGTCTTCGAACTTTTATGGGCCTATTAATGGATGAAATGGGCATGGTCTTCAATCTAACTGAGTCAACTCGATAATAGATTCATCTCAATCTGACTCGGTTAACACAGAGTCAGAGCTAAATAATAAACAAACATAATGAGTTGCAGAAATGTTGTTCGTTGGAATCGAGTCAATCTAACCAACCGAGTCACATACAAGCACGGTCTCCAAACAATTTGGAACTGAGTCAATCTACAATTTGGAAGAAAACTTTAACATTTATGCTTTTAACACCATCCTGTTCTTTTCACTGCCAACAATTTCTATCACCATAGTAAAATCTTGTTCAAAAGACCTTGATACCCTTGGAAGTGATTATGGTTATCTTCCATTTATTTAATTTTGTATTTGCAGGCTTGGAAGCATACTAATCTGTCTTAGCGTCAAACATGACATATAATCTATATTGGACTTGCAAAAGGGATATGTGAAGCTCTCAAAAGATACTTCTTGGAAACAGAGGTATCTCTATCAACCCCAGCTGTGTAGTATTTATTAGTATAGCCAATAAGCCAAGAGCCCAAGACCTGTAATTTCTTTAGAGAATCTTATTGACTTGTAAATTGTAATTGCTTTTCCACCACTCAATTGTACGATCTGCATTCATTACTGGTTCTAAATTCTAATTGCTTTGGCACCACTTTGGAAATTCCACAGATAACATCTACTAATTCCTTTTGCACCATTTAATCGGCAAACATTGCTGTCAAGTTTTGGATGACGTGGGCTTGATGGGCATGGGTCTCCAGTGGTAGTTGTTGAGGATTCAAGGCAGCATGGGAAAAGTAAGAAGGGAACCCAATCCGATAAATCAAATGAAATCCCTTTAGTTTCAAGCCTAATAGTGAGAGGTGGAGTTTATGAAGGTCCGCAGCTGAAGGGGAATGTCAAAGCTCAGCAAGTGGGAATGACCAATTATCAATTCAGGTGGTTCCGGAAACTCAAATGGTTTCAACTGGAGGAATTGATATTGTGGTGGATTTGAGGGAGCAAGGAGAGGGAGTGGATAATTAGAATTCTGAGGAGGAAGATTCAGGTATGGGCAATGAACCGGCTCAAGGCAGTGTGGAGAATATTCAGGTAAGGAAGCAGTTGAAGAACAACCTTCCAAAAAATAGTATAGGTAAACGTTGTGCTTCTTCTGTTAAGTGCCATCCTATGGTTACAAGAGGTCTGAAGTGTAACACTGATGTCAGCCATAAGATCAAATCTAGAAAGGTCATTTGGAACCTTGAAGATAAAATTTCAAAAGTCATTGAAAAAAGAGTTGCAATTGGGTTAGAAAGGGGAGCCAGAGCCAGGGGAGTTCAGAATAGTGGTCATGAAGTGTCAGTAAGGGGAAATTCATGGAATACGGAGGTGGAGGTGACAAAAGTATTAGAAATAGGTGCGGCTTTGGGTTTCGATTTCAATGGTAAAGAAAGCCAAGTTGTGGAGTATGTGACAATGAGAGAAATGGAGGATGAGGAGAGATATGCTGTGTAAGCAGTCGGTTGCTGTTTGGGGTGGGGATTGTTTTGTGTTTCCAATGTTTGCTATTTCTTGGAATGTCAGGGGGTTAGGGAAGGAAGTGAAAAGAAGGAAGGTTAGAAGTGTGGTGATGAAATCCAATCCTGCTGTGTTCTTTATTCAAGAGACTAAATTAGGGTCTTTTGACAGTAGGATTGTGAAGAGTTTGGGCGGTGTGGTGCTTAATAAAGGTGTTGGTGTTGGTGTTGGTGTTGATACGGAGGTTTCGGCTGGGGGTTTGCTAACTTTTTGGAATGAGGAGTTGGTGACTATTAAGGACTGTATCTCTTGTAAATGGTGTATCATTTTGGTAGGAGTCTTGAATAAGCTTAATAGGGAGGCAGTTCTTTGCAACGTGTACGCGCCGAATATGAAGGGGACTAGTAGTAGTATTCTGCAGGTGAAGCTGAGAAGAGCTAAAGATAGAGTCAAGAATTGGGCGGTTGCTAAAGCCAAGGATAGGGTGTCTACGAAGGAACTAGAGGACAGGTTAATTAAAATTGATGAGGATGTTGCCAAGTCAGGGTGGACTGTTTCATTGAGAAAGGAAATAGTTGATGCAGTTTCGAAGCTCTGGTTGATTCTTAGGCGGGAGGAGCAACAGTGGAAGCAGAAATCCAGAGTGAAGTGGCTGTTAGAGGGTGACCGAAATACGCGTTATTTTCATTCTGTGGCGTGTGGGTGTCATAGGAAGAATTTTATTGATAATATTGTTTTTGATGGGGTGATCATATCAAAGCCAGAGGAAGTTTCAAGAGGGGTAGTGGATTTTTTTGAGAATCATTTCAAGAATGTTAAGTGGTGTCGTCCTAAAATTTTCGACCTTCCTCTGAAAAAGCTTCTAAAAGCGGGACAATGAGCTCTTGGAAGAAAAGTTTAGTTTGGAGGAGGTTCAGATGGCGCTTGATAGTTGTGATGGTAACAAAGCGCCAGGTCCAGACGGTTTTAATTTAAGTTTCATTAGGGAGAATTGGTCAGTGATTAGTAGCGACTTCATGAACTTTATGGAAGAGTTTCATTGAGATGGTAGGGTGGTTAGGGAGTTAAATCAGTCTTTTATTGCGCTCATTCCCAAATGCGTTAAACCAAAGACTATGAAAGACTTTAGGCCCATTAGTCTGGTGGGATCTTTGTACAAGATCCTTGCAAAGGTGCTAGCTAAGCGTATGAAGAGGATCATGGAGTCAGTTGTGGGAGATACTGAAATGGCCTTCGTTAGAAACAGACACATTTTAGACTGATTCGTAATTGCTGAAGAAATTATCAACCACTAGAAGAAAAGTAAAGAAGGGTGCTTACTAGTGAAATTAGATTTCGAGAAGGCGTATGATAACGTGGACCACACATTTTTGGATGACATTCTGGGTGATATGGGTTTCAGAAGGAAATGGAGGCTTTGGATGAGAAACTGCATTTCCTCCCCGTTACTGTCAGTCTTGGTCAACGACAGTCCTACAAGGCAAATTAGGTTGGAAAAGGGGCTGAGGCAGGGAGACCCTCTATCTCCCTTTCTGTTCAATATCGTGGTGGAAGAGTTGAACACCCTTTTTAAAAAGGCAATGAGCTTAGATATGATGAAGGGGGTATCCTTCGGAAAGGGAGATGTCCAGGTGTCCCATTTGCAATTTGCTGATGACACCATCCTTTTTCTTTAGCCTAGGGAGGATAATTTGGTTAATGCTAGGAGAATTCTGAGGTGTTTTAAGGTGGCGTCAGGGTTAAGAATTAATTTTAGTAAATCTTGTGTGGTGCAGGTCGAAAAGTCTGGGGAGAGGGATATTGACTGGTCGACGTTGTTTAAGTGTGCGAAAGGCTCCTTGCTTATTACGTATCTTGGGCTGCCTCTTGGAGGACGATCGAGTTCTAGGTTGTTTTGGAAGGAACTTGTTCAGCAGATTGAGAGTCGGATGGCTCCCTGGAAGAAAATGTTTTTGAATAAGGGAGGAAGATTGGTTCTCATTAGAGCTATCATGTCCAGTATTCTGATTTATTTTATGTCCATGTTCAAGTGTTGCGAAGCAAATTGAAAGGCTTCAGCAGAGTTTCTTTTGGGGTGATGGGTGGGAGAAGAGAAAGTTGCATGCTTTGAAATGGGATTTGCTATGTTCAAGCAAGGAAAATGGTGGACTTGGCATAGGTTCTGTTCTTGATAAAAATAAGGGCCTCTTGGCCAAATGGGTGTGGAGGTTTGGAAAGGAAGAGTCGTTGTTATGGAAGAGTATTATTTGCGAGAAGTATAATGTTCCTCTAGGTTCTCTTAGGTGGAATTGGAACGATGGACCAGCCAGTTATTTCTTTATTAAAGCAGTTGGTGGGCTGTTTGAGCAAAATTCGAAGGTGGCTAAGGTTATGAAGGGTTACTAGTGATTGTGGGTAGGGGTAATAGAGCTAGGTTTTGGGATGATTTAAGGATTGGAGGAGAGCCGTTAAAGGAAGCCTTTCCTAGGATCTTCGCTCTAGCTTCAAATAAGAGTGGGTGCGTTAAGGATTTTGGTAATTGGAATGGCAATAATTGGTGTTGGAGGATTGATCTGAGGAGGGAAGTGTTTAATTGGGAGCGGGGTCAATGGGATTCATTTAAGGAGTGTATTGAGCAGATCAAGATCAGAGAGTCCATATCTGATACAGTTAGGTGGTCCTTGTGCTCCAGTGGTCAGTTTTCTGTAAAGTCAGTGTGGAGGAGCAGGAAGCAGAATTGTGCAGGGGATACAATGGTTTATCAGAGGATTTGGAAAAGCATATGTCTTCCGAAAATTGAGATTTTTGTGTGGCAACTGTTACATGGTAGGGTGATGGTGATGGAGGTGTTGAATCGCTTCGGTTTGTTGTCAGATGGTAATACAGTCTGCCTGATGTGTGGTCTAGCTGAGGAGTTAATTGATCACCTCTTCCTTCTTTGTAAGTGGGCGTGGAACATTTGGTCTAGAGGTATGAATTGGTGGAAAGTGATTGGCTGCTCCTCAAACACTCTTTTGTCTTGGTGGTTTTGCTAGGTCGGTTTCTGCCCAAACAAGATGGCTGGCAGAGCTTGGAGTGCCTTGTTTTTTGTGACGACATGGACAATTTGGGAATCTAGAAATGAGAAGGTTTTCTAGGGGGGCAAGATATCTATTGAGCAGGCTTTGGATATGGTGAGAATTCGTATCGCTTGGTGGTTTAAATATATTGGAAATGGCTTTAAGGATCCCATAACTTGGATGATTCTGAATATAGCTGAGAGATGTGTTGATCTATCAACCAAAACTTTCTAATCCTTTTGTCTGGATCCCGCCGGAATCGGATTCTCTGAAGTTCAATATGGATGGCTCCGTTGGGGATCGCTGGGTAACGCTAGGTGTTACGGGCATTAGGGGGTGCTACGGGACACTTGTGGAAAGGTTTTGTGTGTGTTTTCTGAGTATGTGGGAATTAGAGATGTGGTTTTGACAGAGCTTCTAGCTATTACAAAGGCCTGCTCTCTGTCCCTGTCTAAACCAAAGCTGGTGGGCAAAAGAATTGCTGTTGCCAGTGACTGTAAGCAGGCGGTGGCCCGGATCAATAGCAGTGGTGTAGGAGATTGGAAGTATTGGCAGCTAATCCTGGAAATTAGAAGCAGTTTGGGGAGTTTGGGGCAGACTTCTGTTGAATTCAATTATAGATTCTCTAACGATGCGGATGCCTTGGCTAAAAAAGGAGCTGGCGGGATTGAAGATTCTGTGGTTTGGAGTTTTTCTAGTTAGGCTCTGCAGGTGCTGTGGGTGTGGTTTTGTTTCTGTTTTGTTCCCCTTTGTTTTGGTCCTGTCAAATTTCGACGATAGGGGGTCTAGTCTTTGTAACCCTTGTCGCAGTTGTTTGAGCTGTTGCCCTATGGGGGTTATTTGCTTGCTTTGTTGTTTGCTGGGTCTTTTGGCCTCTTAATGAAGTTTGATGCTTTTCAAAAAAAAAAAAAGAAGTTTTGGATGACACAATTATTGATGGATTGGTACTGTTTTAACTGCAGCTACACAAGACTTTTCATTTATCATCTATAGTTGAAAAGTCTTGTAACCAACACTTGGTCCTAAGTCGTCAATGGACTACTGATGCCACAACACCGAGGAGAAAGCTTGTAAGAGACCAATTCTGATTTCTTTCCTTAGAAGGGTCTTTGAGTGAGTCGCCAATGAGGGGCTAATCCAACTTTATCAAATTTAGAGAGTCTAAGGGGCTGTTTTTTTTTTTTTTTTTTTTTCATAATAAGACTTATTGCCTTTTATATCTTAGGGGGGTGTATTCAATTAGAATTAATTAGGATTCTTGAAGACATTTAAAGACATTTTTTAAGTGACAGATTTTCATGGATTTCTACAGACTTTTATAAATCCACATGGACTTTCATTGATTTGTTTAGACATCCATCTCAGACTTTTATGGATTTGTTTAGACATCTATCTCAGACTTTTATGGATTTGTTTAGACATCCAAGGATTTTCATGGATTTGTTATCTCTAACTTATATATCAATAGTAAGCTAATTATAGCTAATTATAAAAAAAAAAACCTTTGAAGTTGGAATGAGTAAAATTTGATACACCAGTCAATCTATATTTGCGTATATATATATTTTGAGGTTGTTGCTGATGAAAACAAAGCGATTGAATTGAATCCAAAATTGGCTAAGGCTTTCATGAATTTGTTATCTCTGACTTATCAATAGTAAGCTAATTATAGTTAATTATCAAAAAAACCTTTGAAGTTAGAATGAGCAAAATTTGATACACCAGTCAATCTATATTTGTGTATATATATATAGTCTGAGGTTGTTGCTGATGCAAACAAAACGATTGAATTGAACCCAAAATTGGCTAAGGCTTATCTGCGTAAAGGCACTGCTTGCATGAAGTGTAGATAAATTATTTTTCTTTAAAATAAAATACTAATAAAGAGTTTTTCAAATTTAAAAAAAAAAAAAAAAAAAAAAAAAAAAAAAAAAAAAAGCTAATAAAGAGTGAGCATTTTGGTGTTTGATTGAAGGCTCTACAGATTAATTTGGTGTTGTTTTGTGCAATTCTGGCACGTAGTGAGTTTTGTACTTGTTATACTGTATATAATTATGTGCAGTTTTTTTTTTTTTTCCTTTTTGATTCACAGAACATACTGGGGATGGAAGCTTATTATTCTCACATGCATCGGTTTTTTTTAATTTTTACATATTAGTGCTTTTCGTTTCTGATTTGAGAGAGAGAGAGGGAAAGCAAAATCCACCAAAATCTTTGGGGAGAAGACTGGACATGTTATGACATTTGATATTTATATCTTTCACCATCAAATCCACCAAAATCCATCAAAATCCATCAAAATCCATGACTTAAGAAAATCCTTTAAAATCCAGTCCTAATTGAATACACCTTGATTCTTGTAGACATTTTTAAAGTCTCAATTCAATACACCTGGATTTGGAAGGATTCTTTAAAAGTCCATATAAATCCTAATTGAATACCACTGGATTCATATGGACTCTTTTAAAGTCTTTAAATGTCCAAATTGAATACACCAGGATTTATAATGTCTTTAAATGTCCTCAAGAATCCTAATTGAATACACCCCCCTTAAATTAAGATAAATCAGTTTGTTTGTTTTTCCAACTTATATATTATTTAAGACATATATGTCTTATATCTTATTTAAGACATATATGTCTTATATCTTAAATTAAGATAAATCAGTTAGTTTGCTTTTCCAACTTATATTTTATTTAAGACATATATGTCTTTTAGAAAAAGTAAAATTTTTTAACTTTTATCTTATTAAAAAAATGCTACAATAGAGTTTTTTTTTAGTAAATTTCCACAATTGTCCTATAACAATTCATACATTTACAATTTTATCCGCACATAATAAAACCCTAATAATCAATTTTCCAGAAATTCCCAATTTTGAAGAAATCCTAACACAACCTAATCAATTTTACATTTGTAATAAGTCATCCAAAATGAAAAAACAAACATATCATAGTATCTTAATTTATAAGTCTTATCTATATGTCTAACAAATTAATGTTTTATAAGACTTTAGATAAAAAAGCAAACAGCCCCTAAGAGACCAATTAGAAAATTTCGTAAAATTATAACATAAAAATATAAATTGAGGTAAAATCTTAATAAATTTATAAAAAATTAAAATTTGTGGGGGTGGACATAACCAATTACCTGCGAGTGATGTATATAAAAATAAAAATAAAAATGTTTGGAAAATGACAAATTAAGTCAGTATATATATATAGGTGTAAAGGAGTGTGTATTTGCAAATAGACGATATGGGTTCAAAGTGGGTTATGGTACTGGTAATATTCATGTTTGTTTCCTTACAAGGGTGTTTGAGTCAAACTAGTGGGTGTTGGGAAGAAGAAAGAGTTGCTCTTTTGCAACTTAAACAGGTAGATCTTCTCCAAAACATTAGGAATCCTAAACGGATTAGAAATCAACCGCATTAAATACATGACGACGCCAAATAGAAAAAGAATCGTAAATCCCACTTTGTAATCCTCTACTTGTACGCCACGGCTTAAACCCTAAAAGGGACCACATAAATACACCTATAAAAGGCATTGTAGAGGGATGTGAGCATCTGGAGAGAAAGAGAGACTAAAGTGTGTAACATCAATTTACAAAATAGTGGATTTGCTTATCAGTCGCTAAGCGACGATCCGTGGATGTTTCTCCGATCACCGGAGTTTTACCATGTAATCTTCTATTTTTTATATTATGTGCTTCCATTACGTTTATCTTGCAGGTTTCATTAGCTAAGACCATTAACTGGGTGACTTCCAAGAAATCACCGTCAACAAAATTCACAAACACAAATTAAACCAAAAAATGGATGAAAATTAAGTGAATTTACCGTTTAAATAAATTAGGGTCGAAATTGCTACAGTAGAAAATTCAACTGATATGTTGACCAAACATATTCTTGTGCTCAAGTTCAAGAGTTTTTTGGACTTAATTTATGTTTGCAGTTTGTGAGTTACCCTAAGGGGTTTGTTGGAGGAGATGACAGACTGAAATTCTACTCGGTATACCTTGGTATGTATTTAAGCCAAGGTGAAGATTTGTTAATATGTGGCTTAAATTAGTTAGTAACCATATTTGATATAGATTCATATTTTGTCTATACCCATATTACAAAAATGTGGTTATAGGTTCTTTTAGAAAATAAGTCTCTTTTTAGAGTTATTTAGGTTTAATAGGGTTTTGGGTTTTAAGAGTGATTCTGAGGCACTCTTTTATAATCTCCAATAATTATAGTGAATTTCTTTTTATTTTTACCCATGGATGTAGACTTTACGCTGAACCATATAAATTTATATTGTTTCGTTTTGCTTTTATTTTACCTAATTATTTTGTGTCTTAACAATTTTCACAACACTTTCGTTTCCCACTATTAAGCTCAGAATCATAGAATTGGCGGTATCAAAAGTCTATCAAACTTTCTATTTGTATTGGAGTTTTCTAAAAAAAATTTACACACACTTGTTATCAAGATTCAAGAGTTGTATCCATCAGTCAAAACGTCTATAAAACTTTTCAATGTGTTTTGGAATTTATTGCGTTTTCACACTCACAACAGCTGGTAGACTTTGATTTTCGCCACAATTGTGTCCTTTGTTTTTTTTTTTTTTTCTTGTTTTTCGGTGCTATACTCAGAATCTTGTCATTAGTATCTTCTTTTTTTCTTTCGGATATTTCAGACAATACAACAATCACAATTTATAGGCATTAATTTATTTCTTGTATCATAGTTTTATATATTTTCATATACTAGCTAGATAGATAAAAATTCTTTGATTTGGAAGGTTATGAACATCTCCAATGCTATTATGCATTTGGAGAAAATGGAGTGCCACATAGGATAGATATTAAAAAAGTTAGAAAAATTCTCTCCAATGTTATTATTTAAGTTGAATATGGAGATGATGTGGCTAAAAAAAAGTTAGAGAATATGAACTTGGGTTTCTAATTCTAAAAACTCTCCTAAAAATGCTAACTAGGATTTCTAACTCTTTCCACCAATAAGATTAAAGTTTTCAACTCTTTCCACCAATAAGATTAAACCTCATTTAATTGTAAAATAAAAGAGGAGAGAGAGTGTAATAATTGTTTTATTATGATTGGACATAAAATGGATGCATATTTGACTTTAGATAATTGCATTGGAGATGTGAATATACATTTCTTTAATTTTTTTTTTCAAAAGTGGACCCATAATAAATAGAAATGCTGATGTGGCACCATTTAGAAACTCAAAAATGCATATTTGCATTGGAGATGCTCTAAATCTCCCACATATGAAGCTCAAGAAGATGAGATGAATCCCACATTGAGTAAACATATAACACGAGGAGGGTATATATACTCATAGATGTCACAACCAAATCATAATACATTTGTGATTAGTTATATACTTATATTTTAATTTATATTCACATTATGATATTGAGACTATATATAAAAGGGTTCTCAAGGTTGTATTTTAATACATTGATGAAAATACTTAAGGTTAAAATATTATAATTTCTCTCAATTGGCCGGATACTGTTTCTCTATTATTTATTTTAATTTTAAGTTATTATATTCTTTTTGTTTTTCAATTATTTGTAAATAGAAAGAAGTAAGCAATACCTCTAGATAATGATGGAACAGTAGTAAAGACATGTAGTCATGTAGATATGGACCAGTACTAATAAAGACATGGAAGACTTGGTGGTAAGCTCCTATACTTTTGCGTGATAGATCAATTATTTAGCTGGAGACATTTGTTTGCATTCAATAATGGGTCCTACACGACCACCACCACCACCGCACAATGAATGGTAATTAGAGTACTCATTTTTGAGTCCTCCGGTATGGTAAACCATAAGGGGGTTGCCTTGGTTAGGGGTAGGCAAAAAACCAATAAATCGAACCAAACCGGTGAACTGAACCGATCCAATTGATTTTTTTTTTTCCGGTTTTTCTTATGTTGGTCGGTTCAATTCGGTTCATTTTTTTGAAAACCGATTGGATCGGTTTTTTTCCTAGTTCGCTATCCTAAACCCGAAAACCGAACAGAAATCCAACTTATATATATAAAAAAAAAACAATAGTTTAATGTTCAACGGTTCATGTAACTATAAAACTAGGAAAGTGTGCCACATAATTTTTTTTTTCTTTATTTCTTTTGCTAAATATTATTTTAAACTATTATTTTCAATTTAATTTAATTTGGTCGAAGGCCCAAAAGGATTAAAATATGAAAATATGTGTACTAATTAAAGCCCATGAATTTGCCCTAGTACGACAAAAACCGAAAAAACCGAAAAAACCGAACCGAACTGAACTGAACTGGTCCAATTCGGTTGGTTTTTTATCGGTTGACATTTGTAAATTTTATTGGATCGGTTCATATTTTTAAAAACCGAACTTTTTCGGTTTTTTATCGGTTCTATTGAAAAATGAACCGATCCATTAAATGCTCACCCTTAGCCTTGATAGTCCAAGGTTTGGGATGAAACCCAAGTCCTTGGTTCTACGCTTGGCAATTCCCATATGGCCAGCCCTTAGGGTGTTTAGCTCTGCTCGTGGAAGGATGGATATGGGGCTAACGTTAGCTGTTCGAATCCTACGCAAACGGGGTGAGTTATGATTTACCCACTTGCATCCTTGTGGGGCCAATGGTGTAGGCCAAGGTTTCTTATCTTTCCTACTCCGCGAAGTCAATATACAAGCCACATCGGGTCACGCAGTTGGGGGCATGCTTCCAACATATAAGCCACGGTGAGTTATGCAGTTGGGGTCAGATAAGTGCCTATACGAAGTCCGAGATCCTCGATAGAAAAAAAATATTTTTCAAAATAATAATACTAAGACCTACTAGTCTACTACTATCCAAACAGAGTTAAAATAACGCGTCTTTCCAAGCCTTCTGTGGACACTTGATCGAAATTTTCCTTGCAATTTCTTGAAATTTTACTATTTTTACGGTAGACTTTGGAATTTGTATCAACCCAAAAAACATTGTGGGTTTGGGGAGCCTCCACTATGTGTCTTTGCCGCTGGTTGCCAAAAAAATAAAAATAAAAATAAAAATGTTTGTAAAATCACAAATTGAGTCAGTATTAGTATATATAACACAAGGAGGGTATATATATTCATAATAACCAAATAATAATCCATTTGTGATTAGTTATATTGTAATTTATTTTCAGTTTTTCACATTATGATATATTTTTTTTTGTTGAAGGAAACACAGAATTACTACATTATGATATTGAGACTATATATAAAAGAGCTCTCAAGGTTGTATTTTAATACATTGATTAAAATACTTAAGGTGACATATTATATTTTCTCTCAATTGGCCGGATACTCTTTCTCTATTATTTTATTTTAATTATAAGTTATTATAATCTTTTTGTTTTTCAATTATGTGGAAATAGAACAAAAGTAAGTAGGCAATAACTCTAGATAATGATGGAACAGTACTAATAAAGACAGGGAAGACTTGGTAAGCACCTACTTTCGTGACATTTGTTTGCATTCAATAATGGGTCCTACACAACACCACACCACTCGACAATGAATGATAATTAGAGCATCTCCAATGGTAATGTGGCTTGCATTTGAGAAAATGGTGATATGTCAACATTGTCAAGCCAATTGCTTCATATGTGGCATATAAGAGCATCTCCAATGGTAATGTGGCTTGCATTTGAAAAAAATGATGATATGTCAACATTGTCAAGCCAATTGCTTCATATGTGGCATGTAACTAAACTTGATAGACATCAAAATAAAAAAATGGTCTCCAATGCTTCACTTGTAACATGTATGTTTTTAATGACGTGTCAATTTATTATTGGTCTTTTTAAATATACTTTAGAATTGTTGAACAAAATAAGATAAAAGACAAGAGTGATTGCTGACTGGGCCAACAAGACGGCCGTCCAACAGACCGTCTGAAATCAGAGAGTCATGTTGACAGCCTCTAAAAAAAAAGTTGCCACCTCATCTTGAAGTTGTACTTGAGATGTTGCATTGGAGATGGATTTTTTAACAAAATGGATGTCCATCCTAGGTGGCAACTAATTTTTTCACAACCCACATTAGCATTGGAGATGCTCTAACTAAACTTGATAGACATCCAAATAAAAAAGTGGTCTCCAATGCTTCACTTCTAACATATATGTTTTTAATGTCGTGTCAATTTATTATTGGTCTCCTTAAATATATTTTAGAATTATTGAATAAAATAAGGTAAAAGACAAGAGTGGTGGCTGACTGGGCCAACAAGACGGCCGTCCAACAGACCGTCTGAAATCAGAGAGTCATGTTGACAGCCTCTAAAAAAAAAGTTGCCACCTCATCTTGAAGTTGTACTAGAGATGTTGCATTGGAGATGGATTTTTTTAACAAAATGGATGTCCATCTTACGTGGCAACTAATTTTTTCACAACCCACATTAGCATTGGAGATGCTTAGTAGGAATGGTAATTTGACCGCACCCGCGTGTACCCACGGGTCCTACACAACCACCACCACCACCACACAATATCATTAGACTCGGACTCTTTTCAGACTCTTTTCTCTATAGCATAGTAGCATTTACATTTTACAGAATTTGTCACGGTAGTAAAATCTTACAAGATTTTATTCAAAAGACATTGATACTATTCAAAGTGATGGAATAACTTGAGATAATTGCTTTGGAAATTCCATAGAAATAGCTAGTGTATAATTTGAAAGTTGGAAATGTTACGATGTATCTTATATAGTATAATGTATTTCATTTTAAAAATAAATTCAGTATATTTGTGAGTAAAGAAATTTATTCAGAATTATATCATCAAAACAGACTTGACATTCTCGATGAAATGGGCATGGTCTTCGAACTTTTATGGTCCTATTAATGGATGGAATGGGCATGATCTTCAATCTAACTGAGTCAATTCGATAATAGATTCATCTTAATCTGACTCGGTCAACACACTGAATCAAAGCTAAATAATAAACAAACATAATGAGTTGCAGAAATGTTGTTCGTTGGAACGAGTCAATCTAACGAATTAAGTCACATACAAGAATGGTCTTCAAACAATTTGGAGCCGAGTCAATCTACAATTTGGAAGAAAACTTTAACATTTATGCTTCTAACACCATCCTGTTTTTTTCACTGCCAACAATTTCTGTCACCATAGTAAAATCTTGTTCAAAAGACCTTGATACCCTTGGAAGTGATTATGGTTATCTTCCATTTATTTAATTTTGTATTCGCAGGCCTAGAAGCATACTAATCTGTCTTAGCGTCAAACAGGACATATAATCTATATTGGACTAGCAAAAGGGGTATGTGAAGCTCTCAAAAGATACTTCCTGGAAACAGAGGTATCTCTATCAACCCCAGCCGTGTAGTATTATTAGTGTAGCTAATAAGCCAAGAGCCCAAGACCTGTAATTTCTTTAGAGAATCTTATTGACTTGTAGACTGTAATTGCTTTTGCACCACTCAATTGTACGACCCGCATTCATTACCGGTTCTAAATTCTAATTGCTTTTGCACCATTGAATCGGCAAACATCGCTGTCAAGTTTTGGATGACAAATTATTGATGGATTGCTACTATTTTAACTGTAGCTACACAAGACTCTTCATTTATCATCTATAGTTGAAAAGTCTTGTGACCAACACTTGATCCCAAGCTGTCAATGGACTACTGTTGCCACAACACTGAGGAGAAAGCTTGTAAGAGACCAATTCTGGTTTCTTTCCTTAGAAGGGTCTTTGAGTGAGTCGCCAATGAGGGGCTAATCCAGCTTTATCAAATTTAGAGAGTCAAAGGGGCTGTTTGTTTGTTTGTTTGCTTGTATTTTTTATTTTTATTTTTATTTTTTCACAATAAGACTTATTGCCTCTAATATCTTAAATTAAGATAAATCAGTTTGTTTGTTTTTCCAACTTATATCTTATTTATGGCATATATGTCTTTTAGAAAAAGTAAAATTTTTTAACTTTTATCTTATTAAAAAAATGCTACAATAGAGTTTTTGTTTTAGTAAATTTCCACAATTGTCCTATAACAATTCATACATTTACAATTTTATCCGCACATAATAAAACCCTAATAATCAATTTTCCAAAAATTCCCAATTTTGAAGAAATCCTAACACAACCTAATCAATTTTACATTTGTAATAAGTTATCCAAAATGAAAAAACAAACATATCATAGTATTTTAATTTATAAGACTTATCCATATGTTTAATAAATTAAGGTTTTATAAGACTTTAGATAAAAAAACAAACAGCCCCTAAGAGACCAATTAGAAAATTTCATAAAAATTATAACATAAAAATATAAATTGAGGTAAAATGTTAATAAATTTATAAAAAAAAATAAAAATTGGGGGGTGGACGTAACCAATTAACTGCGAGTGATGTATATAAAAATAAAAATAAAAATGTTTGGAAAATGACAAATTAAGTCAGTATATATATATAGGTGTAAAGGAGTGTGTATTTGCAAATAGACGAAGTAGTTGCAAATAGACGAAATGGGTTCAAAGTGGGTTTTGGTACTGGTAATATTCATGTTTGTTTCCTTACAAGGGTGTTTGAGTCAAATTAGTGGGTGTTGGGAAGAAGAAAGAGTTGCTCTTTTGCAACTTAAACATTTCTTCAATCGTCCAAACAGTCTTCGAGATTGGGTAGAGCTGGGAGACTGTTGTCAATGGGGAGCGGTGACTTGCAATGGCAGTACAGGCAGAGTGATCAGTCTCTTTCTTCAAGATACAAAGGATCGGGAATTAAGAGAATGGTATCTAAATGCTTCTTTGTTTTCTGCTTTTGAGCAACTAAAGGCGCTTAATTTATCGTGGAATTCTATTGCCGGTTTTGTAGAGAACAAAGGTCTCTTGCTTTCTATCCTTGTAAATATTTCAACACATCTTATTATATAGAATGAAATCTTACTTCAGTTTTCTCTCTGTCTTTAAAATTGTTACTTCAATACATATAGTATCCAAATGGAAATCTTTCAAGTTCCATGTAAATTTATAGGATTTAATCTTCCAATAAAATTGTTTTTTCTAAATAATTAATGGGAAATTTTATTCTCGTATATGTTACAGGTTCAGACAAGTTATTAAGATTGAGCAACTTGGAGAATCTGGATTTATCATACAACAGGTTCAACAACAACATATTCTCATCTCTTGGAGCTCTTTCATCATTAAAAGAACTATATCTAAATGATAATGGATTAAAAGGGGTAGTTAATGTTTCAGGTAATTATATAAGCTTGGCTCTCTCTTTATCTTCTTCTCTCTATTTCTCTTCTAACAACCAACTTTCCAGGACTAGACTCTTTATATAATTTAGAGTCTCTACACATGGGCAACAATGAGATTGGCAAACTTATTTTCCCCAAAGGTACCGATGATTCAAACTCGTACGAATATTATTTCTTTGAAAGGCCTATTATCTTTTTCATTTATTCAAATAAATTTTAAAAGGGTGATAGATTGGTTCTCACAGGTTTGAGAGGTTTGAAATACCTTTATCTAGAAAATGTCGGCATTCATGATGCAAGCAGCCTAGTCTCAATCCCATCCTTGGCAACACTTGATCTTAGCTATAATAATTTTAGTGAAATGACGACAACTCAAGGTAGGTTACTATTTGCTAGCTTCTCCGTTTGAATTTAAAGTCATCCTCATAATTTAATTTTAAAGTTGGTGCTCCTTTTCTATCAGAGTACTTGCATAATTTTACCTTCATAGAACAATTACGGTTGGATGGTTCTTCTCTACATATAAGCCTTATTCAAAGCTTTGTAGTTCTCACTTCCCCAAGAGAATTGTGGATGCAGAATTGTCAAGTCAGTGGCGTCTTAGGTTCTCAAGGTAGATTACTCATTATTTATTAATATGAAGATCCAATTAACATGTAAGTTCTTCCTTCGATCGTTTAATTAAAGTTGGTGCTCCTTCTCAATTCTCATCAGAGTACTTGAATAATTTTACAAACGTGGAATTGTTGAACTTGGATGGTTCTTCTCTGCATATAAGCCTTCTTCAATTCATCGGGGCTTTCACTTCCCTAAATACTTTATCGATGCGTAGTTGTCAACTAAATGGGATCTTAGATTTTCAAGGTACATTACTCACTATTTAATTTCATTTCATGAAGACACTACAAGAAAAATATATTTTTTCATCTCAACATAATTTCTCTTTCCTGTATCACATTTTTTTCGGTTTTAATGAGACTTTCATCTCTAAGTATTTATATGTCAACATAAATTAAGGACTAATTAAGAGTGTGTTTGGTATAACTTTTCAAATAGAGCTTCTAGAGTATATCTTTTTTGTAGTAGAGCTTTTAACAAAAAAAGCTTTTGATTGTATAAATTACAAAAAAAAGTGTTGACAATGTATTTTTAAATAGAACTTTTTGTTGTATAAATTACAAAAAAAGTGTTAACAATGTATTTATAATGAAAGAGTTGTATGGTGAAATATCTAAAATTTATTAAGGGTAGTTGAGATAATTCATATGTTTTTTTTTTTTTTTTTTTTTAACTTTTTGGGAAAGTTCAAATTTTGGATTTCTCTCGGTGGATATAAAATAGCATTTATAAAAGACAATTCATATATTAAAAAAGTTGTTTTGAGTTTTACCAAATAACCAAAAAAAACTTTAAAGCATCTTTTAACATTAAAAAAAACTCTTTTAATCCTTACAAAAGCTATACCAAAAATACTCGTACTAAACTATATTAGTGATGAAATTACTTCAAATCATGATGTCTTATATATTTATTTATAGATTTCTTTTATTAGTTATTATTAAGTCCGTTAAACAATTTATTTTTCCCATTACAGGTCCAGACTGGTTATCAAGATTGAGCAACTTAGAGTTTTTGGATTTACAAAATAATATGTTTAACAATAGCATATTATCATCTCTAGGTGCTCTTTCTTCATTAAAAGGATTATATCTGAGTGATAATAAATTGAAGGGAATTGTTGATTTTCCAGGTAATTATCTAAGCTTGGCTCTCTTCTTTGTCTCGATCAATTTCTCTCATATCAATGATCATCTTTAATTACTTTGTTTTAATTGTTGGTTTGAGATTAATTAATTTCTAATGTTTTTAATTTCATTGACTAGACTCTTTAAATAATTTAGAAGCTTTGGACATGAGCAACAACGAGATTGACAAATTAATTTTCCGGAAAGGTACAAATTAGATTACTTGAGAAGTGTGGCATTTTTCAATATTCAATTAGTTTCATCGATCACTTGGCGGATATTTACAGGTTTGAAGAAGTTGACAACCCTTTATATACTAAATGTCAGCATTCACGATGAAATTAGCAGCCTATTACATTCACTGGCCTCATTACCATCCTTGAAGTCACTTGATCTTAGCTCTAATAATTTTAGTGATTCAACCACTACTCAAGGAAAGTGCTGCTCCTTTTAATTAATTACGTTCTCAAAGTCCATTAACATGCTAATAATTTTTGTTTTCTAACTTAGCAGATTTACCGAATTTCAAGAATTTGACGTCTCTATACATGGATCATACTAGTCTTGATTTGGGCTTTCTTCAAATGATTGAGCTGATGACTTCAATTGAGACTTTATCGTTAGTCAATTGCGGATTGCAAAGCACCTTATTGCCTGAAGGTTAGAATCTCTCACCCCCTTCAAAAGCAAAATTTAATTTTTAATTAGAAATTCAAACTAAACCTTTTGTAAATACTATGTCAATTGAATTGACTGATTAAAAATATATTTATCAGTAATAACAAATTCGTACAAGTAATAAAAATAATATGTCAATTGACTCTCTTTAAAGAATATTTATCAGTAATTAATTTTTTAAGCAAAAAAAGCACTTTATTAATTCATCAGTAATTATAAATTTGTAGAATTATGTAGTTATTAACTGAATCACATTTTTTCCTGAATTCCAATTGATACCATTATATTAATTGTCTTGTTCCGCAGATGGTGCTGTAATTCCTAAATTCTTCTACCATCAACAAAACCTAAGATTCCTTGATCTCTGTAACAATAACTTGATTGGGGAGTTTCCGAATTTGTTGTTGGAGAATAACGCAGGATTATATGATCTTCGTCTAGCCAATAATTTGCTTGGAGGATATTTGTCAATTCCTTCTCACACGAGTTTAACATCATTAGATATCTCTAACAATTCCTTCCAAGGGCACATTCCAAAAGAAGTGGGAGATCTACCATATTTAGTGACTTTAAACCTTTCTAGAAATCACTTTAATGGTAGCATTCCCTCTTCAATTGGTGTTCTGAACTTATTATATAGTTTGGACTTGTCCTACAATAATTTGTCTGGCGAAATTCCTGAGCACTTGGCCGAGGGTTGTACGGCTTTAACAGTCCTTGTATTATCCAACAACAAACTTCGAGGTAAAATATTTTCTACCAAATTCAACATGACAACTCTGAAGACATTACAATTGAATGGTAATAGCTTTACTGGAAGTATACCGGATAGCTTGTCTAAGGCATCCTTATTAGAAGGATTATATCTTAGTGAAAACAAAATCTCTGGTAGGATTCCAAGTTGGTTGGGAAATATGTCAAGTTTGGAAGTTATTTTTATGGCCCATAATCTTCTTGAAGGTCCAATTCCATTAGAGTTTTGTCAATTTCAGTCTCTTGAAGTTTTGAACCTCGCAGAAAATAATCTCTCTGGCAACTTACCATCTTGCTCCAGCCCTTTATCCATCAAACATGTCCACTTATCTAAAAATAAATTACAAGGGCAACTTGAAGAAGTTTTCTTTAATAGCTCATCCTTGGTGACACTAGATCTTGGCTATAACCGCTTCGATGGTAGAATTCCAACATGGATTGGTAGGCTTTCTAAATTGACCTACCTTATCTTGAGCAATAACAATCTTGAAGGTGACGTGCCTACTCAATTGTGTCAGTTGAACCAATTACGTTTGGTAGATCTTTCTCACAACAATCTTTCTGGGTACATTCCTTCTTGTTTAGATTTCACTACACTCCATAGCAGTGACCTTGCAAGTCCATTTTGTTCTGAAATTCTTCACAATTGTTCATCAGTAGGTATTGATTATAAAGAATATCAAATGAATAGGATCGAAGAAAGTGTAGAGTTTACAACGAAAACCAACCTTTACTCTTACCAAGGAAAAGTTCTCACTTACATGTCTGGAGTTGATATCTCTTGTAATAAACTAACAGGTCCAATTCCTCCACAAGTTGGAAATCTTACTAGAATCCACACACTGAATTTGTCCCACAACAACTTGACTGGACCAATCCCGTTGACATTTTCGAAACTCAAACAAATTGAGAGTTTGGATCTTTCCTACAACAATTTGAATGGAAAAATCCCTCCTCAGCTGGTTGAATTAAATACCTTGAGTTCTTTCAATGTAGCACACAATAACTTATCCGGCAGAACCCCCGAGAGAGTTGCACAGTTTAATACTTTTGATGAGAATAGCTATGAGGGAAATCCTCTTCTTTGTGGACCGCCATTGCACCAGAGTTGTGAAACAACTAGACAGCCATCACCAATGCCAGGAGCTTCAACTGACAAGGAGGAAGATAATGATCTCATTGACATGGACATCTTTTATATGAGTTTTACAGGGTCTTATATAATTGTGTTTTTAGGAATTGCTGCAGTTTTATATATAAATCCTTACTGGCGACGAACATGGTTCTATCTTGCTGAGACATGGATGACATCTTGCTATTATTTCATTGTAGACAATCTTCCTCACCGATTTTGTCATTGAAATATCAGGCTGCATAATGTTGTTTACCTTTGTGATTTTTTTGAATTTAATGTTGCTTTTGTAATCGGATAACTTTTTGTAGTAAAAAGTCGATTTTCTGGACTTGATATAATTTGTGTATAAAATCAATTGCCTTGTTAGTTTGTTTGACTTTGTAAACAGGGAAGCTGTTTGATAAAAATGCTTTCTAAAGTACAACTTTAACAGTGAGAATTAAATTTGAGGGAAAACAACTCCATTGATGAAGCTTGTGCTTTGCTTTCTCATTGATTAACTAACTATTACATCAGTCAATATATACTTGCAAGCCTTAACCAATCACATGAATTTGCAAGCCTTGAGCTGCCAGATGATAACACACTTTGCCAGGTCAGCAGCTCTAGTGGCTTTCAGGTTATTTACAGATTAATCATAACCTTAAGAAATTCTGATCATGATGATACTCTTGGAAGCTTTACAATTTTTCCAAGAGTATATTAGAGCAGTAGCAAGGATTTTATTGGAAATATTCAGTGTTTGTGTTTTTGTTTGTTAGTATTTTGTGTTTTTGTTAAAGCACAATGAAGATATTAAGACAAGGATTTTGTTGAGAACTGAATTTTGAAAATTGCTCTGTTATTGAACACTCTGTTTTTCAACTTGTATTTCTTTTTTAGACAGTTAATTTTACAATGGTGAAGCCTATTTATAGGTTCACTGGCGTCGGTCCAGTAGAGTCGGCATAAAGACTCAATTCTCAAGTTGGTTAGTAAAGGATATTATTTATTCACTCTAAAATAAATTAAACTTAAAAGATTTTATATAATTAACTATATATTTTTTATTGTATAATAATAATAATAAAATTCAAAACTTTCACCATATAATAAAATAATAATTAGAATGCTACCCGCTATTCATCATCTAGACATTGCTCCTTCATTAGTACATACTTCCCCATATAATTTTTGAGCAAGGATTGCTCCTAACAAATTTGTGTATAAATTTACTTTAATAAATTAATTAAGAACATAAATCAAAATTAGAGAGAGATACATATATAAACACCAAGACACAACAAAAAATCAAGCTGGCTCTTTCGGTAGCATATATTTCTATCAAAAAGCATCCCAATAAAAATAAAAATAAAGTAAAAACAAAATTATAATAATAATATCAATGCTAACCAATTAACCAAATTAAGCATGTAAATATAATTAAAAAAAAAAAAGTATACTTATTGATCATTCTTCATTGAGACATTTTCACAAACACATTACATGCAAGTAACATCCAAAACAACAGTATTATTTTATAAAATTTTAGTACACTTTTGAGGCAAGAAGTGAAATAAAGAGAATAGCATAAACCAATATTAATAGACCCATTTCAACGTAAATTTGATTCAAAACAACATGTATAGTATTCGAGAAAGAAACTATTCATTATTCAAGGAATGAAACCACCCAAAACATGAAATGAATCGGACATAAACACCAAAATCAATAGCTAGAAGAATAAAAATTATTGTAATTCATAGAAAATATGACAACTTTATCAGATTAGAGACATAAACTTGGAGTAAGATAACCAATTGAAATGAAAAACACAAAATCTAGATAACATCTTCAAACTAAACAAAACCAAAAAACAAAACAAAAAACAAAAACAGAACTAAAGAAGTATCCTTTGAAATGAATCTCGAAGCTGAACTTGAAACTTGATGTGGGGATTTGTTGGGTTTTAAGACAATGACATAACAGATGAAACGTGATGTGTTAATGGCGACGACCAGAATTGACTAGCGGAGACCGACGGCGGAAGACGTGCTACGTTGACGGCGATGAGAAGATATTTTATAAAAAAAAACCATTTCCGTTATATACTACACTGCTTTTTTTTTTTCCCTGTTTATTTTACAGGAATTTTGAATCCTGTTTGTTACATTTTACAATAACAAATTAACACTCCAGATTTTATCCTCTGACCAAAGGAAGAATATGTAAAAGACTAAAGCTTAATCCATTTGGTGTATCGGGTTATCATATACACATTGTAGGAACTCGAATGGAAATTATGAATTCATATCCATCTAAAAATAAGCTCCCTAATCAATTAAAGTTTTCCCATCATAAACATTCGACACCTAAAAAGAAAAAATGTATTTATTAAATGGCATCTAAACAATCAAACTTCACTGATTTTCACAACAATTCGTTACAGCCAACCACATTCTCACATATTGTAAATAAATCAAGTTTCTTCTACTGTAAAATTAGACTCGAACTTTGCACATTCGTCTTGAAAAGTTGGTTCCAAAAGAAAAAAACAAGTACAACATAAACACACTAAAACAAACCCTAAAAACTTAACTTAAACAACCCACTGTTTTTCCTTCAATGCGCCACAACAGCAACACTAAAGAAAAAATCTTTTGCATTTATATAAATAAATAAGCATCACCCAGTTCACATATTTGTACATGTTGCTTATTATGTGTACAGAGAAAAAAAAGGTGGATGATTGGAGATTATACCCGTAACGACGAAACTGTTCTCTAATGGAGAGATCTTCTAGGTCGTAGAAGCTGGAAGTGGTCTCCATTTCAGCGTCCATTTATGGGATTGAGAAAACGATGGAGTTTTGGAGTTCAAAAAAACCTGTAATTTCAGCTTAAACCCTACAAAATCACTCAAGAATTTGGGGTTTGATTTTCTGAATCCGCTAAAACGAGATTGTGGTTTAAACGACCGTGCTTCAATATTCGAAATTTAGCATTCCCCTATCCCTGGGATCCAAACCCTATTTTGGGGAATTTATTTTGGAAAAAACAGTAAGTGTGTGGGGAATTTATTTTGGAATTCCCCTATCCCTGGGATCCAAACCCTATTTTGGGGAATTTATTTTGGAAAAAAGTGTGTGTGTGTGATTCCCCTATCCCTGGGATCCAAACCCTATTTTGGGGAATTTATTTTGGGATCCAAACTGGAATCGGAACTGGAACCGCTGGTTTCCCCCTATAGTTTGACATATTAGATATTTTACCCCATATAATTTCAGTAATGGTCATTCTCCTCCTTAAAACAAAAATATTAGACACTTTACCCCCTCCAGTTTCAGTAATGATCATTCTCCTCCTTAAAACAAAAATATTAGACCCTTTACCCCCTCTAGTTTCAGTAATGGTCATTCTCTCCTTTAAAAACCATAATATTATACATTTTGCCCCCTAACTGTTAGGAATTCTATTAGTCAAATACTTTGACCATTAAAATATCAATTAAAAAACCTTAATACCCTTGAACATATGAGTTATGCCTCGTAATGATACCACACTAATTGTTTTTAAAGAAAAGAAAATCATAAATAAGACAATAAAAACTAATAAAAGTATTTTTAAAAAACATAATTGAAAATTAAAATTAACAAATTATAAAATTAGCAACAACAAAATTCAATATTAATTTTTTTTTCAATATTTTAAAATAAAATTTAATATTGTTTTAGTTTTTTTACAATTATATTATTTTTTATTTTTTTTATTCTTTATATTAATATTTTTTAAATAAAATTTTTATTTTTACATTTCATTCTTTATATTAATGTTTTTTAATTAAATATTTTATTTTTACATTTAATTCTTTTATTAATTTTTGTTTAAATATTTTTTTAAATTTTTTATTTTCAATTCTTTTTTTAATACTTTTATTAGTTTTTATTGTTTTATTTTTGATTTTTTTCCTTTAAAAACAATTAGTGGTATCATTAGGGGTCATAACTCATGTGTTCAAGGGTATTACAGTCATTTAATTTATTTTTTAATGGTCAAAGTATTTGGCTAACAGAATTCATAACGGTTAGAGGGTAAAATGTCTAATATTTTGGTTTTCGTCGGGGGGGGGGGGGGGAATTCATAACGGTTAGAGGGTAAAATGTCTAATATTTTGGTTTTCGTCGGGGGGGGGGGGGGGGGGTGGTGTATGGTTGGAATGACCATTACTGAAATTAAGAATATATATTATATCCTGATGATTTTTATACCCAAATTCTCCAAACTTTATATATATATATTCTTAATATTTTTATTCTTTCTATTTTACTAAGAAAAGTGGGGGGATGATTTTTATCTCCAAATTGAAATGGGGATGGGGGGACCCATCCTCATCCTCATTTCTCCATTTTCCTAATAAATTTATGGAAATCGGGTTGGGGATGGGGATGGGGATGGGGATGGGGGTAGGTCCCTATTTCCCTCAAACCTTATATAATATATATATATATATATATATATATATATATATATATACAGAAATTCTATTATCAGTTCGAACTGACAAAAGTTATATCAGTTCCTTGCATGTGGGCCACAGGATTTAAATACTTTGACTTGGCTGTATGCACTTGTCAGTCAAAGTATTTAAATCCAGTGGCTCACATGCAAGGAACTGATATAACTTTTGTCAGTTCGAACTGATAATAGAAAGACTGTATATATATATATATATATATATATATATATATAATATTTTTATTCTTTCTATTTTACTAAATATGTAATTTTTACTTAAAAGGGGGAACAGGGGAAACATGAAACAGGAAAAATGGGGAAAAACGGGGAAATGAGGATGGGGATAAGGGGACCTCCCCCCAAAACTACCCCATCCCCATTTTCCCCAAATGGGGAAATGGGGGTGGGGGTGGGGATGGGGGAGGATTTGGAAAACGGGGATGGGGATGGGAGGTCCTATATCCATCCCCATTTCCCCAATGAACATCCCTATTCATTATCCAAATTCTAAATTATTTAAAAAAAAAAAAAAAAAAAAAAAAAAAAACTAAATTGATTGGAAAAGGATTTGTTCGACAAAATGGTATTCTCAATTAGGATCTTTTTACAAGGGCAAAAAAAATCAAAATTATCGCCTAGAAATATTATGGATTTGTTTTTAACTGTATATAAAAATTTAACTGTTTATAACTATGTTTTGGTGCAATTAACAAAATACACCCATATATTTTCAAAAATAAAAAATAAAATACACCCATATAAAAACATTCCCCAAACCCTCTCTCCTCTGTTCTGTCTCTTCGCTTCTCTTTTGTACGTGTCTCTCTCATCTCACACCGATGGTGCCATCGGGGCATGCGCTGTACGAACAAAGTTGCATATGCATCGCACACTCCCAAGCTACAACAATGCCTCTAGGGAGGCCCATCTCGACGGCACTATCGATTTGGAGAGAAAGGATTTTAAAAAAAAAATCCTAAACGTGAAATTACCAAAAATCTCTTCTAGAGTGTTGTTTCGGTCAATTTCTTTTAAGAAAATTGAAAACGAGGTTTTTTTATGGAGGTTTCATTAATGTTTTATTTATTTTAACATTCACATTTTCCCCCAAAATTTTCCCTTTTTATTTTTTTATTACATTTTTTCCTAGATTTCATAATTTTTATATTTTTTTCTCGGGTTTTACGTTTTTCACCAAGGTTTCATGTTTTTCTTTTTTTTTTAAAGTTGTATGGATATTTTTATAATTTCCACTTAAAATGTGATTATTAACCATTATACTTTCACATGTAACAAATATCATATATTTCAAGTCATGACAATTAATTAACAAGACATGGATTTTATACATAAATAATATAATGTGTATAGTACTATGACTTTTATTATAAAATAGTTGAGTAGATTACAGGTACAACATTTAAAATAGAAAAATCACGAGAAGGGTAAATATCATTTATGCAGCTTCATATTTCAACGGCGGAATCGTTGTGCTAAATTGTCTACAACAAAATAATAACAGAAGGTCATCCATGTCTCAACAAGATCGAGCCATGCTTGCCACCAATAAGGATTTATATATAGTACTGCAGCAATTCCTAAGAGCACGATTATATAAGACCCTGCAAAACTCATATTAAAAATGTCCATGTCAATAAAATCACCGTCTTTCCCATTGTCAATTGGCATTGGTGATGGTGGCCCAATTGTATCACAACTTTTGTTCAATGGCAGTCCACAAAGAAGAGGATTTCCCTCATAGCTATTTTCACCAAAGGTATTAAATTGTGCAATTCCCTGGGGAGTTTTGCCCGATAAGTTATTGTGTGCTACATTGAAATAACTCAAGCTATACAACTCAACCAATTGAAGAGGGATTTTTCCATTCAAATTATTGTAGGAAAGATCCAAGCTCTCAATTTGTTTGAGCTTCGAAAATGACATCGGGGATTGGTCCAGTCAAGTAGTTGTGGGACAAATTTAGTGAGTGGATCCTGGTCAAATTTCCAACTTGTTGAGGAATCGAACCTGTTATTTTGTTGCAAGAGAGATCGATTCCAGACATGTAGGTGAGAACTATTCCTTGGTAAGAGTAAGACATGGTCTTCGTTGTGAACTCTATAGTTTCCTTTCTCATTGGAGGTAGGCCTGGACTTGGAGGGGCAGTTGCAGAACCCATGGAAAAATTTTTAATACTTGGAGTTGCAAGATCATAATTTCTATCATGAAGTGATGTGACATCTAGGCAAGGAGGAATTTTTCCAGAAAGATTATTATGGGAAAGATCTAACAATCGTAATTCATTTAACTGACACAAGAATGTTGGCACTTCACCTTCAAAATTGTTGTTACTCAACATAAGGTATGTCAAGTGAGAAAGCTTGCCAATCCAAGTTGGAATGTTACCATGTAAGCGATTATAAGCAAGATCAAGTGTCACCAAGAAAGAGCTGTTGTACAAGGCATCTTTTAGTTCCCCTTCTAACCTATTTTTAGATAGGTGAACGCTTTTGATTGACCAAGGGCTGAAGCAAGATGGTAAGCTACCATATATGTTATTTTCCGCAACGTTCAAAACTTCAAGACTGCTAAGTCGACAGAAATCTAATGGAATTGGACCTTCAAAATGATTATTTGGCATTATAATATCTTCCAAACTAGACATATTTCCCAACCAACTCGGAATTCTACCAGAGAGTTGGTTATCGCTGAGATATAATCCTGCTAAATTGGAGGCCTTAGACAAGCTATCTGGGATCTTTCCAATAAAGTGATTACCATCCAATTGTAATCTCAACAATTCTGTCAAATTGAAATTGGCAGAGAAGATCTGACCTTGAAGGCTGTTGTTTGATAACACAAGGAAGTTTAAAGAGATGCAACCCTCGGCCAAATGCTCAGGTATTTTGCCAGACAATCGATTGAAGGATAAGTCCAAACTCTGCAGTTCGTTCATATCACCAATGGAAGAAGGAATCATGCCATCAAAAGTATTTCTGGAAAGGTTCAAACTTATTAAACTTGGTAGAGATTCTCCTATTTCTTTTGGAATATGCCCATGTAAGAAATTCTTAGAGATATCTAATGTTGTTAGATGCATGTGAGAATCAATTGGCAACCGGAAGAGTCCAGAAAGTGAATTATTGGCAAGAACAAGAGAATCTAATCCCATGTTATTGTCTAACAACCAATTTGGGAACTCACCCGCCAAGTTATTATGAGAGAAATCAACTTCTACCAAATCATGCTGATGGTGGAGGAATTCAGGAAGTATGCCACCATCTCCGCAACAAGACAACTTGATGGTATTCAATTGGAATTTTGGAGTTGATGAAGAATGTGATCCAGTTTCTGCATAGATTTCGTTATTATTACCCTCAAATACCCCAAGCAGTGAGAGATTGAAAAATGGTTCAAGGGAAATTGGGATTTGGAAGTGATTATTTGAAAGTGTTAGGTATTGGATGGATATATATCAAAGCCTTGAGTGGAGATAAGGATATGTTTCCAATAAAATGATTGGATGAGATATCCAATTCTTCAAGGGAAGTCAAATTTGCAAAACAAGAAGGCAATTCACCCATCATATCATTATTGCTGAGATGTAATACTTGGAGATCCAGAAACTCGCAAAAGCCTGGAAAACATAATGTTAAAAGGTTAGTTCAAGAGGTTGTGGGTTCGAGTATATATAAAAAAAATAATTAAGAATTTATAAAAGAGAGATTTTAACCTTGATGCAATAAAGTGCCTTGGAGTCTACAATTGGATAACGATCAAAACTCAAGAAAAGTCATCATCCTAATGATTTGGAGGAAAGTGATATCAATAATAGTTTCATCCATTAACAATTCCTTTAGATTCTTGAAGTTAGGTTGTAAATCTGCGTACATAAAAATATATATTAAAAATCAATTAAAAGTCAAGAAGAAACATAAATGCATGTGTTAGGTCTTCATAATATTGAAAAGAGAGTAAACTACCTTGAAGACCTAAGATGCCATGCAGCTGACACCTTGGCATGTACAAACTTTTGAGAGAAGTGGAAGCTGCAATAATACTTTGAAGAAGACTTATATGTAAAGAAGAACCATCCAGGTACAACTCTTCCAAGTTGGTCAAATTGTGCAACCCTAATAAATTAATTATGAGGACGAAATTAACAAGGAGTAGCAGTTAATTAGAAACTTGCCTAGAGTAGTATTCGTTGATTCACTAAAATTATTAGAGTTAATAGCTCGCTTCCATCATGAATGCTGATATTCTCTAGATAGAGGGATTTCAATTCCCTCCAACTTGTGTCACCTATGGATAAACGAAACTAATTAAATGGTAGATAACACTAGATGCAAAAGATCTCATCAAAATTAATTAAATTTATCATAATGTGGATAATTTGATCAAACAATAGTTTGCATTTGAGAATTCTCCATGACACCATTTTAAACTAATCACAATATATTTATTTATTTTGCATAAGTACCTTTGTGGAAAATAAATTTGTCGATCTTGTTGTTACTCATGTCCAAAAGCTCCAAATGATGTAAAGAGTCTAATTCTGGAAAGTGCTAAACAAAATTAATGCAAATTAAATAGAATGCCAGAAAACGTGAGAACTTAATTTGTCTCAAACCAACAAATACATAAGAGAGAGAGACCCAAAATTAATAAATTACCTGAAAAATCAACAGTTCCTTTCAATCCATTATCACGTAGATATAATTCTCTTAATGACGAAAGACCACCTATAGCATATAGGTCATAGTAAATTTATTTAAAGTAAAACAAATTAAAGTAATTAAATAAGAAGGATGCCGGATATACTCTCTTAAGACACTTTCCCTTCTCATGTTAACATGTGTGATGTGTCTACTTTATATTTTTGTACTTGAAACTTAGAGCTATAATAAATAGGCTGGTTTGGCATGTTATTTTCAATTCAAACCAATAACGTATTCCCAAATTGACCTTTCCTTATATTTCTTATTATTAGAGGTTTTTACAATTTAGTCCCCATGTAATTGGGAAACCTTAGATTTTTACTTGTTATTTGATTTTTTTTTTTTATCAAACTAGTCTCTATATAAATAAAAATAGCTCATTTTAGTCCTAAAGTTAATCAAACTAACGGTCAACCGTCACTAAATTAGGTAAAAGTCCCTTTTACCCCTGATAAATGATTGACAAGTGGAAAGACAAATTTGCCCTCTAATTAAATAGTTTTTTCCATAGATAAAAAAATGAAAAAATGAAAATAAATTGATAAATAAATTGATGGATATCCACTAAAATAAATAAAACATAATTTTAAAAAATAAAGAAAAAAAATTAGATAGATAGATCTCCACTTTCCATCTTAGAGATGGACAGTAAGATGAACAGTGGAAATTGAATAAAAAAAAACTTAAAACAGATTAAAAAAACGAAAAAAAAAAAAAAAAAATTTGTTTTTCTGTAACAAGGTGGAGATCCTAAGTTATTTTTTTTTCTATTCTTCTTTCAAAAAAATGTTTTAAGTTATTATTATTTATTTATTTATTAAAATCTTTTGTAAAAAAAAGGGATCAGTTTTTTTTTTTTTTTTTGTTGAAAAAAAAATCGTTTTTTTAAATATTATTTTTTTATGTTTTTTTTTTTTTTTTTATAATTCCTATTTTTTTTTACAATTCTTTATTGGTCAACTAAAGTCTAAAGGAAAAATAAACGTAATGACTTTTATGCCCTTCTAAATGTTAGTTTTGACAATGTTTGACTAACTTTAGGACTAAAATGAGCTATTTTTAATTATATAGGGACCAATGTGATGAAAAATCAAATAAAAAAAATAAAAAGTTGACATTTCCTAATTATATAAGGACTATATTGTAAAAAACCACTTATTATTATTATTATTACTATTATATACTATACCTGTTTTTATTTATTTTTTAAATATCATTACTAAACATAATCTATACTCATAAAGTTAACATTTTTTTTTCTATATTCTCATAAGTTCATCAAAATTTAATATTTTATACGTAATCATCATTTTGGGTTCTGAAAAATATAGTTAAAAATAAAATAAAATTTTAGTAAAATAACTAGACAAGTTTTACTGTATTTTAATAATTTGAACAATATCAAAACTCGAATGTACTCAAAATGTGGGGTTTAAAGTTTTATTGTATTTTAATAATTTCAATATTTCTAATAATATATTTACTAATTTTTATTTTAAAATAATTATAATTTTTTTTAATAAATATTATTCAAACTACTACCTTTGATTCTTTGAATATTTGTTTCTTCCAATCTTTGGTAAGGGCAATTTAGGAAGATGTTATTGGTTTGAATTGAAAATAACATGCAAAACCAGCCAATTTATTATGGTTTTAAGTTTCTAAAAAGTAAAAAATAGATACATGTCAACATGAGAATGGAGAGTGTTTTGAGAGAGTATATCTAGCACTCCTCATTAAATAAATAAAATGTCATTTGAATAGTATTTAATTGTAGGACTCAAATCACATGTCACAATTTGGTTGATTAAACACAAATAGGGACACAAAATTTGGACATATGATTTGAGTCCTTAATGGTATACAATCAATCAACTGTGATTGTATTTATTCAATTATTTTAATTGTAACTTAAAAAGTATTTAATATGTGTTTTTGTGGGTACCTTTAGGCAATACAGCCTTTTCAATCTCATTAGAGCTCAAATCCAGAATTTGCAAATTGTTTCGGGAGTCTAGACCTGGGAAAAGTACAAATTGTAATTTAAAATTAGGAATCTAATTCAAAGCAACAAAGATCCAAATCCTTTTAGACAAATCATAGGCGCCAAAGAGCCTTGTTATTATTGTAGAAAAATAGAGAAGATAAAAGAGAAACATGTACCTTGAAGATCAATAGTTCCTTTTAATCTGTTACCATATAGATATAGCTCTTTTAATGATGAAAGAGCAACTATGGAGAATAAGATGTCATTATTGAACAAGTTGCTTCCTAAACGCAGAACTTGCAACTTGCTCAATCTCGATAGTCTGTCTAATTCTGTAATTTATACGAAAATAAATTATTTCATCAACTTTCTCAATTACTAAAATTAAGCTAGTTATAATTTTCTATATTGTTGTTGAAAGCAATCATTAAAACAAATGAAATGTCAATTGAAGTAACTTTATTGTTTAATTATATGGTTTCATCCTCTAAATCTATATAGACACTTAATAGATGAATAATATATATATATATATATATATCAAAGAAAAAGAATTATAAGAATGGAAGTAAAATTTCATCCAAAGGAAGGGAAGC
The DNA here is from genome assembly GCA_008009225.1 of Acer yangbiense. Taxonomy (NCBI): domain Eukaryota; kingdom Viridiplantae; phylum Streptophyta; class Magnoliopsida; order Sapindales; family Sapindaceae; genus Acer; species Acer yangbiense. The sequence goes on from CM017772.1 coordinate 2,056,956, forward strand.
AAGAGACCTTCGTTCTCAACAAAACCGGCTATAAGATTATAGGACAAGTCAAGCCGCTCAAGTTGTTGGAAGGCAGAAAACAAAGAAGCATTTAGATACCACTCTCCCAAATCATGATTCCTTGTATCTGAAAGCTCGAGAGAGATCACTCTGCCGGTACTGTCGTTGCACTCAACAATTTTCCATTGGCAACAATCTGGATTTTGAAGACTGACTCATGACTGTTGAAATTATTGAAGAAATGTTTTATTTGTAAAAGAGCAACTCTTTCTTCTTCCCAACACCCCTCAATACTCAACGAAACAAACATCAATACTACTCCCCAAACCCACACCCACAACCACTTTAAAGCCATTCTAATACACTAAGACAGACTTCTTCAATATTAGTAGAGCTGTAGAGAACTGTCTCATTTACTGGCAAGAGTGGTGTGGTGTATGGCTATTGCCTATTATTATATAATGGCTTGTATGGGACCCTCGTTTAATATTTTTATTATTATTTTATTTTATTTTTTCCAATTGGGAGTTGAATGACATCTAACTCCTACTCTTTTCGGAGTTTCCTCGATAATTAGTATTTTCCAACACTTGAATAATTGATTGGAGGAGACTTTGAATTTGCGTCAACGGTCAACCCAAAGATATTTGTATTGAGTTAATAACACCTAGTCACCTAGGTTTGCCATTTTATACACATAAGAGTGAAATTCATTTTAGTCCCTCTAGTTTGACCTATTATCCAAAGTGAACCTCTGGTTTGAGAATTATCTCGTTTAGTCCTTCTGTGAGGATTTCTGTTAATAAAGGTAATTCTGACAGGGTCAGAGGGTCAAATGACCCTGCTGCCCCTGATTATTTAAAAAAAAAAAATCTACTAAATGAATTATATTCTAATCTAATTTCTTCTTTCTATCAATTCTCTCTTCATCTTTCGTCCTTCAATCTGTTCTTGAGATTCTCTTCTTCCAATTTCCAGATGCAACAATCTATTACAGAAATAAATACCCATTAAAATCCATTTAATCACTTATAGTAGAGAACCCAGGAAACCACATCATTACACGACATCATCAAAATCATCAAAACCAAACCAAAACAAATAAAAATCAAAATACCGAAAAACAAAATAAAAAACCCAATTCCACCACCATCAACATCATCTCCAAACCAACTGATCCAAACACCCAAATCACCACCAACAAATTCATCTCTTTATAAAAAAAATTAAAAAAAAATTATGCATCTGGTAAGAGTTCTAGATTGGATCCCTCGATCCAAATACCAAATCTCTCTCGATCTCTTGATCTCTCGAACCCTTCTCTCTCGCGGAGGCGTGGGGGTTGAGTCGCTGATGGTGGGTTAGCGACGACGGGGAAGATGAATGGTGGCTGGTCTGGGGTCGATTTTTGGTTTCTGGGTTGGTGATGATTTCTTGGATCGGTTTTGTTTTGTTTGCTTGCCTGATATGGTGATTTGGTTAGATCAGTTTGGTGATGATTTGGTGCTTGGATCGGTTTGGATTTGTTTGTGGTCGTTCGATTTTGTTGAAGAATCCATGGCCTTATAGATTTTGGTGGTGGGAGGTGTTTATGGATTCGATTTTGGTGGTGGGAAGGTGGGAAGGGATTCTAGGTTCGATTTTGATGGTGGGAGGGTTTTCAGGTTCGAATGGGTAGCGAAGCTTGGTTTGGCTGGGCGATGGGCGAAGGAACTGGGTTCAGTGGAGGGTTGATGAAGAAGATGAAGTTTGAAAGATGAAGAAGATGGTGGTGTGTGAATTTGCTAGGGTTTGGTGTAAATCTATTTTTTTTTTAGTTTTAATTTTGTTTTAATATTAGTTTATTTAGTAAATTAATTTTTTAATTGTTTTTTTTTTCCAGTTATTAATATACTATTAATTATGTAAGTTACCATTTTACCCTTGTAACAATAACAGAATCTTTGAAAACCCTAACAGAATTGGACAGTAGGGACCAAAATAAAGATTTTTGGAAACTACAAGGACCTGTCAACATAATTCTTAAAACCGGAAGGCCACTTTGGCTAATAGGTAAAACTAGAGGGACTAAAATGAATTTCACCCTACACACAGTGATCAACTTTATCAAAAATTGACACTCACTCCACTTGCGTTAGTTAAACTTAAGAGTTGACCAAGTTTGACCGTCACAAATATCGAAATTCCCTTCAAAAATCTTAATTAAAAAAAAAAACTGTTTTTTTAAATGGATCTCGATCAGCCATCTGTGAAGATCTATTTACTTTTTTAAAAGTAGTTTGCATAAAAGTAGAAAAAAAAAAAAAACTAGATCAGTAGAGATCTAATATGGATCTCCACCGGTCCAGAACCCAATCGAAAGACATATGGGTCTCTTTCGATGGAGATCGAACTCCATCGATGGATCTATACAAATGTGTCAAAATCGGTTATCGCTGATTTTGATATGCCATATATTGATGTTTGTCTCAAAGTAACATGTATTTGTATTGGGGGCATATTTATAATTTTGGGTTTTATTGGGCTATGTTGTAACTATCTAAAAGTCTCACTATATAAGCAAGTTGTTAGTTGAGCTTTTAGACTAAGTGTGTGCAAATGTGTAGAGACAATAAAGCTAGAGAGAAAAACCTAGAACAAATAGTGATTGTGAGGTTGAAGGATTGAGACCTAGAGGAAGAGGGAAGGCTTGTGGGTTAGAGGTAATCTCTTGTACTTGTGATTCTCATTATCTAGTGAAATCGGTGCCTCCGTGGACGTAGCCAATTTTGGTGAACCACGTAAAATTACTTGTGTTGTGTTGTGGTTTGATTGCTTTTAGTTGATTATGTTTCCTTATTGCTAGTATTACATTATTGTGCTTGTAAGTCCATTCAAACAAGTTCTTGGAAGAAGTAGGTGGTTGTTTTCGATTTTGCCTACAAGGTGTTCGATGAAATTACCAAGTGAACTCAAGAGAAGTGTTGTTGCACCGCTGACAAGTGGTATCAGAGCTTAGGCTATTTTAGGTTGTTTGCAATGGCCGAGAGGGGTAGTACATCGTCGAGAAGCTCCGGTGAGGTGAAGTTTGAAGTTTGAAGTGAAGCCATTTGATGGGAAATCAAACTTTACATTATGGCAAAGGAAAATGAAGAACATCTTTATCCTACAAGACTTGTATTTCAAGGTTGATGGGGTAGAGAACAAGCCCAAGGATATGTCAACGGAAACTTGGAAGGTGTTGGATGAGAAGGCTATGAGTTCCATTGAGTTGCATCTTTCCGATGAAGTGATATGCAATGTTATGGAAGAGACGAGCGCTAAAGGGACTAGGGAGAAGCTTGAGAAGCTTTACATAGGTAAAACATTGTTAACAAATTGACTCTTAAAGACAAACTCTATGGACTAAAAATGGAGGAGGGTGGAGATGTCATGGCACACTTGGATAACTTTAACCGGTGTATTAGCGACTTGATACGGGTTGATGTGAAGTACGAAGAGGATGATAAAACTCTCTTGTTGTTGAGATTTTTACTGGATTCTTTCAAGTATTTTCGGATTACTTTGTTGTTTGGCAAGGAAACTCTCCAATGTGATGCTGTTGTTTCCAACGTAATTTCTTATGTGAAATTGAACAAGGCAAGTGAGAGGGATGCTCAAAGGGAATGACTCTTCGTTAAGGAGTCTATTGAGCATGGCCGAATATGAGAAAGAAGTAGGTCAGAGAAGAACTCTAGATCGAAATCTAGAGAGAAAAATGTTGAGTGTTACGGTTGTAGCAAGAAAGGGCATTACAAACGGGATTGTAGGAAGCTAAAGGCAGAGATCAAGGAAGGAAAGAAATCCGAGACAAGCTTTATGGCTAATATTGTATCCAAAGATAATGGTGAGCTATTGTCGGTAGCTTTGACTATTTATGCTTCCGATGTATGTTTTCTTGATTCTGGGTGCTCTTTCCACATGTGTGCAAATCGGGATTGGTTTGACACGTATGAGTCTTAAAGTGGATGTGAGGTCCTAATGGGTAACAATGCAACTTGCAAGGTCATTGGGATAAGTACAATCAAGATCAAGATGTTTGATGAGATTGTGAAAACCTTAGGTAGTGTGAGACATGTTCCGGCACTCAAGAAGAATTTGATATCCCTAGGCACACTTGATACAAATGCGTGTTCTTTCACGGCAAAGGATGGTGTGGTCAAGGTGTGTAAGGGATCCATAGTGATGATACGAGGTACAAAATTGGGCAACAATCTTTATGGGCTTTCGGGGAACACAATTTGAGGTGGAGCTGCTATCTCCACGGAAGAAGAAAATTGCAAAGATGACACTCATCTTTGGCATTTAAGACTAGGGCATATGAGTGAGAGAGCATTGCAAGAACTATATAGGCGACAATTGTTGAAAGGTGTGGGGTCATGCAAGCTAGAATTTTGCAAGTATTGTGCTATGGGAAAGCAATGCAAAGTGAGTTTCAAACTTCCAAGCAAGGAAAATGGAAGCAAGGGGTTGCTCGATTATATACACTCCGATGTATGGGGGTCTACACAAACTAGATCAAATGGTTGAGTTCACTACTTTGTTACTTTCATGGATGATTTTTCTTGAAAAGTTTGGTTTATTTCTTGAAGGAGAAAACCGAGGTCTTTGAAAAGTTCAAGGAATGGAAGGCGGAAGTAGAAAACCAAACGGGGAGAAAGATAAGTATTTGAGAGGTGACAATGGAGGTGAGTACAAGAGTTGCAAATTTATTAAATTTTACAAAGTTGAAGGCATTACAAGACATTTTACCGTGAAGAAAATCCACAACAAAATGATTCCGAGAAGAGGATGAATAGAACGCTCTTGGAGAGAGCTAGATGCATATGACTTCATGCAGGAATGCCCGAATCTTTTTGGGCGGAAGCTTAATCATGCTTGTTATTTGGTTAATCGGTCACCATCGTATGTACTTGAGTTTAAATTGGCGGAAGAAGTATGGACGGACAAGGAAGTTGACTACTCTAATTTGAAGGTTTTCGGGTGCAAGGCATATGCTCTTATTCCTAGTGATGAGAGGAACCAGCTACAATCAAAGTCACTTGAATGCATGTTTCTCGAGTTTGAGAAAGGAGTTAAGGGATTCAAGCTTTATGATATGGCCAACAAAAATAAAATCCTTAGTAGAGATGTAGTCTTTGCTGAAGTCTCTATGCCGAAGGAAGAAACCAAGGATGATGGTGAGAGAGGAGTTGTGACCGAAATTCCTACTACTACAAATATTAGTGATAGCGGAAATGATGAGGTACAACAAGAAGTGGTTCTTGAGGAACTTAGATCCATAGCTCAAGAAAGGCCAAGAAGAGTCTCAAAGCCACCGCAAAGGTACGGTTGGGATGATAAGAATGATGAAGTGCATTTTGCACTTATGGCTAGTGAGGGAGATCCAACTACATTTAATGAGGCAATTGGTTGTCATGATATAGAAAGTTGGATGAAGGCTATGAAGGAAGAGATAGAATCTCTTGAAAAGAACTTCGTTTGGGAGTTGGTTCCTAAACCTAAAGATCGAAAGATTGTTGGTTGTAAATAGGTATTTAGGAAGAAAGAAGGCATACATGAGAATGAAGCACCGAAGTTCAAAGCATGGTTGGTTGCTAAAGGGTACTCACAAAAGGAAGGCATTGATTACAATGAGATTTTCTCACCGTTAGTGAAGCACACATCTATTCGGGTTTTGTTAGCCTAGGTAGCTCAATATGACATGGAGTTAGAACAACTAGATGTGAAGACGACATTTCTTCATGGGGATTTGGAAGAGGTCATTTATATGGCTAAATCAGAAGGGTTCAAGGAAGCGGGAATTGAGAATCTTGTTTGTAAATTAAAGAAGTCACTCTATGGACTCAAGCAATCTTGAAGACAATGGTATAAGAGCTTCAATTCCTACATGTTGAAGATTGGCTACAAGAGAAGTGAGTATGATTGTTGTGTTTATTCTCATGTATTTGATGATGGTATAATTATCTTGTTGATGTTGTATGTGGATGATATGCTTATAACATATCAGGATATGTCAAAAATCAATGAACTTAAAAGGCTTTTGGGTAGAGAATTTGACATGAAGGATCTTGGTGTTGTTAAAAAGATCTTAGAGATGGAGATAAAAAGAGATCGAAAAGCAAGAGAGTTGTGGGTATCTCAAAAAAGGTATATTCATAAAGTGCTTGAGAAGTTTAGCATGCTTGATGCTAAAACCGTATCTACTCCACTTGCTTCACACTTTGTCTTGAGTGCAAAGCAATATCCTTCCACGAATGTCGAGATGGAAGAGATGGTGAAGGTTCTGTATGCAAATGCGGTTGGTTGTTTTATGTATGCCATGGTATGTACAAGACCTGATATCTCCCAAGCGGTTAGTGTGGTTGCTAAATATATGGCAAATCCGGGCAAAGAGCATTGGAATGCCATTAAATGGATATTGCAGTAATTGAAGGGTACTAAGAAGTTTGGTATTATGTTTGAAAGACAACATGGTGAAACTAATATTATTAGGTTTGTTGATTCCAACTATGCGTGTGACTTAGATAAGAGGAGGTCTACAATGGGGTATGTATTTACATGTGTGGATGGACCAATTAGTTGGAGGTCTATGCTCTAAGTCTACTACAGAAGCGGAATACATGGCAATCACGGAAGCATCAAATGAAGCAATTTGGTTGAGGGGTTTGGTGAATAATATGGGATTGAAGCAAAATTTGGTGTTGCTTAGGTGTGATAATCAAAGTGCGATTGCTCTAACTAAGAATCAAGTGTTCCATGCGAGAATGAAGCACATTGACATCTGATTCCATAGAATACGAGATTGGATTGTCTCAGGTGAAGTCTCTATTGAGAAGGTTCACACGGATGAGAATGCATCTGATATGCTTACCAAGCCGATTACAAAAGACAAGTTTGAGCATTGCTTCAGCTTGCTAAACCTTTTCTCTTGTTCAGTTTAGGTAGGCATCTTACCACTTGAGGCATGTGGAGACAAGAGATTTTCTTGTCAAGGTGGAGGTGTTATAAACACGGCGTTATCCAATGATTTCAGAGGGTTGAAGTTTCTTTTCGACAAGGTGGAGATTGTTGATGTTTGTCTCAAAGTAACATGTGTTTGTATTTGGGGCATATTTGTAATTTGGGGGTTTTGTTGGGCTATGTTGTAACTATCTAAAAGTCTCACTATATAAGCAAGTTGTTAGTTAAGCTTTTAGACTAAGTGTGTGCAAATGTGTAGAGACAACAAAGCTAGAGAGAAAAACCTAGAACAAAGAGTGATTGTGAGATTAAAGGATTGAGACCTAGAGGAAGAGAGAATGCTTGTGGGTTAGAGGTAATCTCTTATACTTGTCATTCTCATTATCTAGTGAAATCGGTGTCTCCGTGGACGTAGCCAATTTTGGTGAACCACGTAAAATTGCTTGTGGTTGGTTGTGGTTTGATTGCTTTTAGTTGATTATGTTTTCTTATTGCTAGTATTACATTATTGTGCTTGTAAGTCCATTCAAACAAGGTCTTGGAAGAAATAGGTGGTAGTTTTCGATTTTGCCTACAAGGTGTTCGTCGAAATTACAAAGTGATCTCAAAAGAGGTGTTGTTGCACCGCTTACACCACCAATATTTGATGAAGGGTTGTTCGAGAAAGAGCATGACAACTGTAAGTTCCTCAAGTTTGATTGGCTTATTTCGGTGACAAACCACATTTGGGGTTTGATGTAAGGGTAGCTTAGGCATTTGATGGTTGGTGATTTGCATAATCAAGACCCTCTCAAGAGCTCAAGAGAAGAAGCACCAAAGGTAAATTCGTGTGCTTACTTTCCTTGAAGAGATCTAGTTGCACACACACACAACTCATGCATATCCATACTTCTTGTATATTGTGTGTTTTATATGTATGCATTCATGTTCTTGAATATCTCTTCATGCATGTTTAATTGATTGCATCTTGTTCATTGAAATGCCATGATATGTTTAGGCATTAGGATGCAAAGCCATGAATTCAATTCATACATGTTTAAGCCTGAAGCAAGCCAAAACAGCTGTAAGGGCTGTGGCCTACCAACTAAAGATCGTGAGGTGCTTCAACAAGCTAGTCAAGGTCAGAAACTTCAAGGAGGGCGACCTGGTCCTCCGCAAAGTGACTCAAAACACTCAGCGCCAATCGGATGGGGTACTGGCTCCTTAATAGGAAGGGTCATACCTGGTTAAGGTAATGGTCAATACGGGGGCATATAAGTTAGAGGACATAGAGGGATATCCTATCGACCACACTTGGAACATGGATCACTTGAAGTGTTTCTACCCTTAGGAAGACAGAAGCCGAAATTTGAAGCTTACCAGAAGTTGCCAATAGATGCGGTTCAAACTCCTACTGGAAAATCCAAATGCCATCGTTTCTTTTACTTTTGATCAAGTGTAAGGGCGTTCGACCGACTTTTATTGGCCATGACGATCCAAAAAAAGTTGTACTCCCCAATGACTATTCATCCATGTGAAATGAAAGAACAGTTTCTTTGAAACATTGAAGCACGAACCTCCCTCATCGCCTAACCGGGGTTCCTGGTGCAGGAATGCCTGATGCCTTAAACTGGGACTAGACCCCATCTAAGAAGTGATTGTTGTGCTAAAGTGGCCCTAATTACCTACCATGATCATCGTCTAACCGAGATTTCTGCTGCAAGAAGGCCCGATGCCTTGGACTGGGACTAGACCCCCTCTAAGAAGTGATTGTGATGCTAAAGTGGCCTTAGTTGCCTACCATGATCATCGCCTAATCAGGATTCCTAGTGCAGGAAGGCCCGATGCCTTGGACTGGGACTAGACCCCCTCCAATAACTGATTATGGTACTAAAGTGGCCTTAGTTTTCTACCATGATCATCGTCTAACCGTGATTCCTGGTGTAGGAAGGCCTAATGCCTTGGACTGGGACTAGACCCCTTCCAAGAAGTGATTGTGGTGCTAAAGTGGCCCTAGTCACCTACCATTATCATCGCCTAACTAAAATTCTTAGTGCAGGAAGGCCCGATGCCTTGGACTGGGATAAAACCCCCTCAAAGAAGTGATTATGGTGCTAAAGTGGCCCTAGTTACCTACCATGATCATTGTCTAACCAGGATTCCTGGTGCAGAAAGGCCTGATGTCTTAGACTAGGACTAGACCCCCTCCAAGAAGTGATTGTCGTGCTAAAGTGGCCTTAGTTGCCTACCATGATCATCACCTAACTGAAGTTCTTGATGTAGGAAGGCTTAATGCCTTGGACTGGGACTAGACCCCCTCCAAGAAGTGATTGCGGTGTTAAAGTGGCCCTAGTTACCTACCATGATCATCGCCTAACCAGGGTTCCTGGTGCAAGAAGGCCCGATGCCTTGGACTGGAACTAGACCCCCTCCAAGAAATGATTGTGATGCTAAAGTTGCCCTAGTTGCCTACCATGATCATCGCCTAACCGAGATCCCTAGTGTAAGAAAACCTGATGCCTGGAACCGAGATTAAACCCCTCATAGGAATCAACTGTGGAGTAAAAGCAAACCTTCTATTTTGCTTTGATTCCCTTCTAAACAGGAGGTCTTAAGGAAATCATGGCCTCGCGGAGGCCCAATGAACAGCAGAAGATGGGGGAAAACAGTGATAATGACACAAACAAGCGTTAAACCAGAGGCAAACACATAGCAAGGATGCAAAGAAAGATACAAGTGTCAAACCAGAGGCAAACATATAACAATGATGCAAAGGAAAATACAAGCGTCAAACCAGAGGCAAACAAATAAAAATAAAGCAAAGTAAAACCTAAGTATCATATAGCAGAAGAGCAACGAAAAGCAGCATAAAAAGGATGCAAAGGCACTAGTTCAAGAACACATCAAAAGGGGACCAAGACTCAGCTGGCTTGGCCCTCAAAATCAATAACAAAAAAGAGCAAGCATGAGGGTGTAAAAACACTAGTTCAGGACTACAGACCAAGAGAACCAAGGCTGAATAAGACCTGGTTCCCATAAATATTACAAAACAAATTATGATAGAACTGCTAAGAGATTGTTGAATTTCACTGATCATGAGATGATTGCTGAAGATCTCCCCCTCCACTTGCTACAGTCTGCTTCGGCTCCACATCCTTCATTGCCTTCTGATCTTACCCCGCTGCCTTTGTCTCGGCTCCCTTCAAGTCCTCCCCAGCCTCGTCAACCCCAGCCTTCTACTCCTCGATGCTTGCAGTCTCACCTTTGGAGGGCCTATTACTGCTAACCGTATCACCCGCGCGATTCGAGGCGGAAGCAAGTGTAGCAGCCCTAACCTCTATTTTCTCGGTGGTGGCCAAAATGTGATCCCGGTCCCAATCGTGGATCTGACTCAAATCAAAGTCGACCGGAGCCTTACAAGCAGCAAAAAGAGTGGTGAGGAAATAGCCCTCGTTGGTGCCCTTATCAACCGCGACTTTACTTCTTTCTCTTTAGCAGCAAGCCGCTTCTTCAGCTCATTCCTCTCGTGGGCACGACGGGTTAACCAAATCACCTCCTTCTCTAACTTGTGTTTCCAGTGGACCACTTGCCCCGCCATCGCGGCTTGGGACTGCTCTACCTTCAACTTCTCGGAGGATAAGTGGACAATGGCATGCTTAACCTGCTTCAACTGTGCCTCTACATCAACCATCCTCCTCTTAGAGAGGCGTAACTCCTCCTGAAATGAAACCACCAGCTGCTCCAGGGCGAGGAAGCACTTGAAACCATGGCCACGAATCACAGGTTATAACGGATTGGCTAAAGGGAGCCTACCTAGAATATTTGGAAGAAAGAGCAAGGAAAGAACTTACCTCGACAACAGAAGTAGACCCTTTGGCCACCACATCCGGAGAAGGAGCAAGTGAGAGAGAAGCAAGGCCCCCACTAGGACAACAATGCCTGAAAGCCTCCACTACCTCTACATCACTTAGGGCAGGGGGCTCATTCACCTTGGGAGCGGGGCATTGTGGACCTTCTGGATTCTCTTCCCTTTGTTAAGAGCAGACTTGGGAGGGCGAGCAGAGCATAAAGCAGATGCGGTTTTTGAAGAAATGGAGCAAGAGACCCGAGCATGAGAAGAGGAAGCAGGGACTCCAGATTTACCCTGACTGCGGCCCAGCAGGGCCTCGAGCTCTAGACCACTAGATGAGCCGGGTCGAGCAGAAGGGGTCGATAATTTAGGGATGCCCACATGAATAAATGGACGCTTCGCCCCCTCCTTCTTCTTCAGCTCAACGAACATCGAGAGGTGATGAATGGTCAACAACCGCACATCAAGGACGAAGGCGGGATCATCAACCTGGGGGCCTACACACGAAACTAAGGATTGGGAAGACTGAATAAAAGAATATGCATGAGCGAGGAACCAAGAGTAGCAGAACAGCTGAACAAAGTAGCGAGTAAGAGACATACCAGGAGCGGGGACAAGAACCTTGAGGACTAGATCCACCTGGTGCTGATAAAAGGGATTACCACCTCGGCCCAAAGGATCATATTTTTTGTCATTAATCTTCTGCAAGATCTTTTTCGACTCCTCCGGAAGGCTCACATTGCCCCGTTTCTTCCAATTCGCCTCCCCCACAAATTGGGTAGGCACACTTTTCACCTCTCCGGCAATGAAGCAGTCTTGCCCCCACTCGCCTTCTACCACGATCCATTCACTCTTCCAATCCATATCCTTACCCTTTGTATTAGGGATAACAAACCTGATCTTGTTGGCGCAGTGCAGGTAAAAGAACCTTGACGGCCCAAGGGTGAGACGGGAGACCTGGAAGAGATAACGCAACTCATTTAGCCCCGGCTTCTCAACGCCCGGCTTCTTTCCACATGCCTCCCTCCATATAACCAGGAAGACAACCAAACTGCACCAAGAACCAGGGGTTAGCTACATCAGAGCAAGTTGAAAAGCATGCAGGGTATGCCATAGAGTGGGCGAAATGTGAGTCGGAGACCATAGCTGAAGGTAGTGACGTGGATGGGAAGCTGGCCTTTACTAAGGATATAAGCATCATATCCCTTGATGGAAGCGACAGGACGACCTCCTTGGGGATCCCATAATTGCGACGCAACTCCTTTAGGGTCTCCTCAGTGGCGGTTGAATAAGAGATGTAGCTGAACCCTTCCGGCATGACCTATATCGGCCCTATGGCAATCGAAACCCTTCATTGCCAACACCATCATCCCTCTCGGATTCATCCCCCCTGAACATAGTGAGAGGAGATTTTACGGTATTGGTGAACCCAGACCAGACCTTCGAATGAGGACCGAACGCAGAAGGGTCATGAAAGCGTTCTTTGACAGCTAATCGATAATCAGGTTTGGTTCCGGTGGTGTTTCTTGTTGGATCAAGGCATTGGGCAGATATGTTTCAGCTCGAACCGTTTGGGTCGTGCCTTGATTAAGTCCTATGATGGGGTTTGCCTCTAGCCTTTGAGGATCCATTGTCGGTGCGACCGAAGCTGTCTTGTTGACATTTTGCTTGGTGTCGAGCATTGGGATTAGGGGTTCTGGTGTAACATTGTTGGGTGTGCCCTCGATTATTGCTCATAACTCCGCATTGCAGGTTCAGACTACGGTGTTTTCTACTTCAAGCACCTTCAGCTTATCAGCATTTGCAGCTATCTGGGCAATAAGTGCAACGATCTGCTCCTCGACAGTTGGGGTGTTTCCATCTCCGGACATTTTGAAAGTCGTTTAACTGATTCGGCTGGTTCGTTATGAAGTTGTGATGGGTACCAAACTGTAGATGGTCGATCTATAATTGATGTGGGTCGGGTCGGGTCGGGTCGGGTCGGGTTCGAGTTAGGCCTAAGCAACTTGGTTCTAACCTATCAAATCGGACGAGTCAATTGCTCCTAAAACATGCAAAAATGATGAAATCCAAACATAAAATCGAAAAGAAACAAAAAGAAAATGTGATGGTGGTGATCGTTTTAGGCCTTAGGTCTGCTTAGGCTGAGCGTGTAAATGGGAAATGATTGCAAAAAGAATGATCAAAGAGTTTCGGTAGTCAGAATTAGTCTGGACAGAGTTTGGGCACGCCAATAAGCTTCTTCTAGTCAAGAGAAATCTGAATCCCCATTCTGTAAGTGAGAGGTCTTATTTATAGATCATCCCAGGAGGTTGATCATGGATTACCATTGGAGATATTATCCCCAAAATCTCGATCAAATTTCGTGGGATCACAAAATCCTAGACCAATTCAAATTCATTTGAGCTTTATCACCTTTAACTGGTGTGTTATCTGTTAGTTTGAGTGAGTGACTGAGTCAACTATGATTCAAGCAAGGTTTCCCAGATCGACTCATGTAAGATGGGCCTAAACCGGACCCAGTACAAATAGCTTGGGATTTAAACTTTGGGTCTAGAGACCATTTTTGGCTACCACAGTTTATCCTCCACTCTCTAAAGAGGAAGTCTCCAAATTAGAAAGTGTGAATCTTCGTCGAGTGTGAATCTATTTATGTTGGTCGGTCCCTAAAATAACGCGTCTTTCCAAGTCTTCTATAGACTACACTTTATCGAAACTTCCCTTACAATTTCTTGAAAATGTAATATTTTTACAGTAGACTTTAGAATTTGTATCCAATTCCAGTCTAGTGCTATTATTTTTTAATCTTTCCTTTGCTAAAAAGAAAAAAAGTGGAAGCTATAAATCATTTTCATGTAATAATTAAAATGAAACATCATGAAAGCTTCCAACACTTGGAGGAGACTTTGAATCTTCGTCAACCCAAAAAAATTGAAAGTCTTATTTTAATGGTTGATGTTGATGGTGTCTAGAAAGAATTATTTGAGCTCAAAAAAAGAAAAAGAAAAAAAAAAAGTGGGTCTCAAATTCGTAAAAAGTCAAATATATATATATTTTAAAAATAATTGTGGGTTTGGGGAGCCTCCACTACGTGGCTTTGCCACTGGTTGCTATAAAAATAAAAATAAAAATGTTTGGAAAATCACAAATTGAGTCAGTATTAGTATATATATAGGTGTAAATTAAGGAGTGGGTATTCGCAAATAGACGAAGTAGTTGAGTTGAGGGCATTAAGATATGGTTTCAAAGTGGGTTATGGTACTATTCATGTTTGTTTCCTTACAAGGGTGTTTGAGTCGAATTAGTGGGTGTTGGGAAGAAGAAAGAGTTGCTCTTTTGCAACTTAAACACGTCTTTAATGATCCTAACGGTCTTCAAGATTGGGTAGAGGGAGAGCTGTTGGGTTTTGTGAAGCCCTGAAACTCCTCTCTCGTCAATTACCGCTGGTCATGCAAGTGCCTTAGGGGCGGCACGCGCAGCGCTAATCAAATGAGAATTGTTTATTCTCATTTACCGCTGACCAAGCAAGGTGCCTAGTCAGCGGCACGGCCAGCGACCCAGATCAGAGTTGTTCCTTCTCATTTACCGCTGACCAGGCAAGGTGCCTAGTTAGCGGCACGGCAAGCGACCCAGATCAGTGTCGTCTTGCTTCATTTACCGCTGACCAGGCACATGCACGCCAAGCGGTCCGGTCAGCGGTAATGACGTGTTTTGCACGAATTAGGAGATCAGCGCAAGTAAAAAGGAAGAGTCCTTTAGGGTTATTGTTTACTCCTAGTATTCATATAAATACTACATTATGTAAACCCTAATATGTGTGTTGAAATTTCACCGTGAGAGTTGAGAAGAGTAGAGAGAGATTGAGAGCAATTGTAGAGAGACTTGAGAGAGACAGAGAGATTGTAATCAACTGTGAAAGTAGTGGATTGAGTGCAGTGCGCTCCGTGGACGTAGGCAACTTGCTGAACCACGTAAAATCTTTGGTGTCGTTTCTTTCTTCTTTATTGTTCTCATATTATCTGTGTGTGTGTTTATTAGATTTGATTTGTGTGAATATATATTCTATTCTTTCAACAACACATCATAAGTTGATCCACATGTCAATTTATAAATTAATAAAAACACAACTACATGAAAATAAATTAAAGCACGAACAAAATGTTTTTAAAAAGCCCAATTTTTGTTAAAATATATTTTTTAAGTAATTAGTTGTATATTATAGAAAAAAATAGGAGATTCACTTTTTAATAACATTTGAATAAATAAGTGATTCAATTTCCTCTTTTTTTCTTTCTTTTTCAACTAATTTTGTTCAATTGTTTCCAGGATTAGACTCTCTTAGAAATTTAGAGGTTCTGAACATGGGATACAACCCCATTGAAAAATTTATTTTCCCCAAAGGTAATGATGAAACAAAGGGATGGTATTGTAATGTTATTCAATAAATAAACGATGCCATCAATGGAAGATAATTTGGTTTCAATGTTTTTACTTTTAGGCAGCACGGGTTTGAGGAAATTGAAAACCCTTTATCTACATGGTCTCAATGTCATCAATGGAAGCAGCCTGTTACAGTCGTTGGGCTCATTCCCATCTTTGAAGACAGTTGATCTTAGATCTAGTAAATTTAGTGACGCAACAACTAATAGAGGTTAGTGACACTCCTTTCAATATTTTCCTCCTAAATTTTCTAGAAAGAGAATCTATAAAACAACAATATGAGCATCCTAATATAAATATGCATTTTTGAGTTTTTAACTAGTAACATATCAGCATATATATTGAATATGGATCCCTTTAATAAAAAAAATTTAAGAAATGCATATTTAATTTTCATCTCAAATGCAATTATATAAAATCAAATATGCATCTATTGTTGACCAATCATCATATAACATTTATATCACTTAGAAACTCAATCTCATATTCTCTAAAAAAAAAAAAAAAGTTTGCTACATCACATCCATATTCAAATTAGATAATTTCATTGGAGAGGTTTTTTCTACCTCATTATCTAACTACCATATATGGCACTTAATTTTCTCGAAATACATAATATCATTGGAGATGCTCTTATGTGACATGTTTTAAAATCATGTAGTTTTAAAATATTAGATAATTAAAAACTCGTTTTGTTACTTTCATCAGATTACTTGCATAATTTGACCAACGTGGCGGAATTGATCTTGGATGAATCTTTTCTACACATAAACCTTCTTCAAAGCATTGCAGCTTTTACTTCCCTCAATAGTTTGTCGATGTTCAATTGTCATATTAATAGCATTTTAGGTTTTCAAGGTAAGTAACGTAGAATATTATTCACTTTAGAATGTTATGAAGATTTATATGTTTGTTCTTAATTAAGTTTCAATGTTTTTTTTTTGTTTTTCTTATGTTCACAGGTTTACCTAATTTCAAAAATTTGACGTATCTGAACATGGATTATTCTAATCTCGATATCAATGTCCTCCAAATCATTGGATAGATAACTTCTCTTGAGTTTTTATCATTATCTAACTGTGGACTGTAAGGCACTTTATCTCATCTAGGTTAAAATCTCTCTCTCCATTTAAAATGTAAAATAATTTTTAATTCGAAATTTTAATTAAACCACCCCCCTTTATAAATAATATTCCTATTCACTCCCTTCTAAAAATTCTTATAATTATTAATTTTTTAAAAATCAACTTATAATAAAAAGTATAAAAGATTTCATTACTTATTGTAAATTTATTTATAATATATTATATTTCATATGTATTGAAGTAATGTTTTGTATTTCAGGCCGATGCGAATTTGTGCATCTCCAAGAGTTATATCTCAGTCGTAATAATTTGATGGGTACCTTGCCTTCCTGTTTTGCAAATTTGACTTCCCTTCAAGTATTAGATGTCTCTTCCAATAAATTGACCGGAGACATCTCCTTGTCTCCTGTTAAATCTTTGATATCCATCCAAGATCTAAGACTTTCGAACAATCATTTCCAAATCCCAGTTTCACTTGCACCATTTTTCAATCTCTCCAAACTCAAGAGATTCTACGGTGAGAATAATGAAATCTATGCAGAAACTGAATCCCATTCTTTAACTCCGAAATTCCAATTGAATACCATCATGTTGTCTTGTTGCGGAGATGGTGGCATACTTCCTGAATTCCTCCACCATCAGCATGATTTGCGAGAAGTTGATCTCTCTCATAACAACTTGACGGGGGAGTTTCCAAATTGGTTGTTAGAGAATAACACCAAATTAGAGTATCTTGTTCTAGCCAACAATTCGCTTGCAGGACTTCTTCAGTTGCCAAATCATTCTCTCATGGGCTTAACAACATTAAATATCTCTCACAATCTTGTCCAAGGGCATATTCCAAAAGAAATAGGAGAATATCTACCAAGTTTAAAAGGTTTGAACCTTTCCAGAAATGCTTTTGATGGCAGCATTCCTTCTTCCATTGGTGATATGAACTCATTGGAAAGTTTGGACTTATCCTTCAATCAATTGTCTGGCGAAATACCTGACCACTTGGCCGAGGGTTGTACCTCTTTACAACTCCTTGTATTATCAAACAACAGCATTCAAGGTCAGATATTTTCTACCAATTTCAACTTGACAAACTTGTTGAGATTACAACTAGATAATAATAACTTTACTGGAAGAATCCCAGATAGTTTGTCTAAGGCCTTCAACTTAGCAGGATTATATCTTAGTGATAATAAAATCTCTGGTGGCATTCCAAGTTGGTTGGGGGATAGGCCAAGTTTGGAAGATATTATAATGCCCAATAATCATCTTGAAGGTCCAATTCCATTAGAGTTTTGTCGACTTAACAATCTTGAAGTTTTGAACCTTGCACAAAACAATATCTCTGGCAGTTTACCATCTTGCTTCAGCCCTCCATCAATCACACAGGTTCACTTGTCTAAAAATAGGTTAGACGGGCAACTAAAAGAGGCCTTTTATAATAGCTCTTCCTTGGTGACATTAGATCTTGGATATAACCGCTTAGATGGAAGCATTCCAACTTGGATTGGTAGACTTATGGACTTAACCTATCTTACTTTGAGTAATAACAATTTTGAAGGTGAATTGCCAACAGAACTGTGCCAGTTGAACCAACTACGTTTGGTAGATCTTTCTCAAAACAATCTTTTTGGATGCATTCCTCCTTGCCTGGATGTCACTGCACTCCATGATAGTGATCATGATATTGTATCTCCAAGTTCCATTTCCATGCCTCCAGTTGGTTACATTTCCATGCCTCCGACTTATGGTTCCAATTCCACATCTACAGCTGAAGCACCAAACCATGGTCCTCCAATGAGAAAGGAAGAAACTGTTGAGTTCAGAACAAAGAACAATTCTTACTTTTACCAAGGAAAAGTTCTCACCGGCATGTCTGGAATTGATCTCTCGTGCAACAAACTAACAGGTTCGATTCCTCAACAAATTGGAGATCTTACCAGGATTCGCACACTAAATTTGTCCCATAACAACTTCACTGGACCAATACCACCAACATTTGCAAAACTCCAACAAATTGAAAGCCTGGATCTTTCCTACAACAACTTGAATGGAGAAATCCCTCATCAACTTGTTGAGCTGGATAGTTTGAGTTTTTTTAGTGTTGCACACAATAATTTGTCTGGAAATATCCCTACGAGTCCACACTTTTGTACTTTGGTAGATAATGGGTTTGATGGAAATCCTTTTCTTTACGGATTGACTTTGTCCAAAAGTTGTAACGGAACAAAATCACCATCACCAATGCCGAGAGCTGCAACGGACAATGGAGAAGATAATGATTTTTTTGACATGGACATCTTCTATATCAGTTTTACAGTATCTTACATAATTGTACTCTTAGGAATTGCTGCAGTGCTATATATAAATCCTTACTGGCGGAGGTCATGGTTCTATTTTGTTGAAACACGGATGACCTCCTGCTATTATTTTGTTGTGGACAACCTCCCTCATCGACTTCGTCATTGAAATGTATTGTAGCTGCATCATGATATTTATCTCTCTTGGAAGTTGTAATTGTTGTTTTTAATGTGGAATTTGTAATGAAATCATATGATAAATGTCTCTATGTATTCGATCTTTTCCTGTTTGGCTGTCTAAGCTTTTGCAGGAGGATGTTTGTACCGTTGTTTCTTCTTGAGTAATGAAAGTGATATGATAAAATGTCTCTATGTATTCGATCTATGTATTCTTGCACAAAAATAAAATCATATGATAGATGTCTCCATGAAAGTGATCATGATATTGCTGAAAATTAAATTAACCACTAACTTTAAATTATATGCAATAAATGATTTTATATTGTTGAGAAACAGAGCTTTTACAAAATGAAGAACTCTATACAAAAGTTACACCAGTGTTTAAACACACACTTGCGAGCTTCTCTTCACTCTCTTTACTCTAACTCATGTGTCTATACTCTATAGGTTCTTGCTTACAAAACAGTGAGAAAAATCTGTTTATATTAACAAGTATAAAAGCTTCTAGATTGTTTGGAGATGTTGTAAGGTCGGTCATACCAGCCTTGAAAATGTTCCAGAGAGAGAGAGAGAAAGTGTCGTCTCTCAACACTTGGCAGATTAAGTCAGGTCCTGTATAAGTATAATCTTCATGATTTCAATTTTTTTGAAGACTTTGATTGCTTGTCCTTACTGTGTCATTTCTGTACTTCTTTGTCATCGGAGAGGAACTATTTGGTATATTTCTCACTTCGCTGCTCTTCTTTTTCTGGGCGACGCTTTGAGCCTGACAGGCTCATAGATGGTGCTGCAGAACCAATGCAATGATCAATCTCTTCCCTCATGGTTTTTATATTATTAGAGTTTGATGCATGTTTGGAAGAATTGAATCAGCAAAGAAGATGTCCTTTTTGGAAGAATTTGTTTCACTAGAGCCAAATGTGGCATAGAATTCTTTGTAAGTTACTTGCTTTGATCTTTGGCTCAACTTCCACCGATCAGGTCTGGCGGAAAATCTGTTGTAACAAAGCAAAGGCAATCACATATAAAGATCAAAAACAACAATGGAACATTAAAAAATTGCAGTAAAGCATCCACAGTAAATGAACAGGATGAGTGCATCGATAGCTCTCCAAAATGTCCTCGTAGCCTTGAGAGTAATCAAAATACAATGAAATGGTATAAGTAATTCAGTAGCAAATTAAAGTTACAACTGCTTCTAAACAAGATTTTCATGTTAGTTAGCATCTAAATTCTTCATGTTAGACATGTACTCTACATCCAACTTTTGACAATCAATCTTTGTTGGTTATAGCAAGGAAAGAAAGCGTAAGACATACAATGGATGTTAAGAAGCCAGGTTTGCACTAGACGAATAACAAATGATAGAAAAGGGACTGTTAGTGTTACCTTCTGCGTGATTTATGTATAGAGATATTTGAACAAGTTTACAATTGGCACTTGGCAGTAGTATTTTACAATACTTTGTGATCTTTTACCACTTTGATATAAGCAATATCAAGTTTTCTTTTATGCCAAAGTTGTTTAATTTCTATAATCTTCCTCACAAAAGTTGAGTTCTGAAAGGGTTTTATACAAGCATAGATAAGAACTTCTTAAAGATATACAACTACCAAATAAAGTAACATGACATACTTCACAACTAATCGGTGTTTCTACTTTCTAGAAGCATTTGAACTGAGAAAGGCTTCAATAACACTTGCTCCTCCTGCATCTTTTGCTGTTTCAAAGACATGGCCAGTTTCCATGGGCGTAAACTGGTAATGTAAGGCTGTATATGTTCCTAGAAAACAGAAACACAAGGTAGGACATTTTAATGTAAGAAATCACATATTCACATAGCTGACAAGCTGAAGACACCAGAATACAACTAATGTAGGCTGTAATTAATAAGATGTTCCAGAAGATAATTGTCCACTGCACACCCTTGAACAAGTATGACAGTCCTAAGCATTTGATAATTTACCTTCAGGAGATCAACTGTGTAAATTTTAAAACATAAATCGAATTTGGCACAACAATTTTGTAGCTGATGCACAACAATTTGTGTATTGCTACACTACCCTACAATATTATTATGTAAATTGCCCATTGAATCCCCTGATTACTCATGACAGAGAACAGTTTGGTTCAGTGGATCACAACAGGCTGACAAACTATACAGTTACACCAGATGTTGGCAAACAGAAAATGACCAAAATTAATCCCACCATCCGGTAGTCGTCACCGGACCGCCCCACCGTCCGGCCAACCCCACCTCTGATAATAATGAAGACTAATTGTCATTATGAGGAATCAAACTTGCAACCTCAAAGTCAAAATGGTAAAGCCTTCACTGCCTGACTACAAAATTGGATGTGTTAATAATTGCACAATATTTATATATAACCTATATGAGTTGTTAGAAATAAAAATAAATAAACAAAATTGTTTGATAAATTTAAATTTATTCAACTAATCAAAATTATAATTTCTACTACAAACATATATATATATATATATATTGGTGGGTTTATTTTTTATTTCATTTTTTATTGTGTGTGGTTTTGTGTTCTGCTGGAGATATTTTTGTATAAATTTTTTCCTTAAAACTGTATCTTTTGGCAAGAGAATAAATTTTTTTTGTCCATGCTAGGTTCTTTGATTTTTCGATACGAATCCAACGGTATATAGAATGTAAAATTCTGGATGGTATTTTGAAAATTATGATCAATTATTCAGTCAAATGTCAGAAGCGATTGGAGATATTTTTGTACAAAATTTTTCCTTAAAACTGTATCTTTTGGCAATGAAATAAATTTTTTCGTCCACGTTAGATTCTTCAATTTTTTGATACAAATCCAACAGTATAAAGAACATAAAATTCTGGGCAGGATTTTGAAAGTTATAATCAATTATTCAGTCAAATGTCAGAATTGAAGCGATTTGAGATATTTTTGTGCAAACTTTTTCCTTAAAATTGTATCTTTTGGCAAGGAAATAAATTATTTTGTCCATGCTGAGTTCTTCAATTTTTTGATACGAATCCAACGGTATAAAGAACATAAAATTCTGGTCGGTATTTTGAAAGTTATGATTAATTATTCAGTCAAAGGTCATAAGCGATTCGCGAATCCGCGAGTGAGTTGTTTTCATCGCTCATTTTCACACTTTTCCAAATCGATTTTTGGAATATTTTCTGATTTAAAAGTGTTTGTTTGCATGTCTACTTTCTTTTGTCAAAATTTGAGCAAATAACGTTGAGTATTTTTAGAGATGCACACTTGATTATGGACATAGGTCAGATTTGCATTGCAGAATTTTGCTTTCGAATCCACATCGGTTTTTATAAAAACCGATGTCTAAACGCTTGTTTTTAATATCGGTTTTTATAAAAACCATTGTCTTTTCAACGCAATACTTAAGACATCGGTTTTTATAAAAACCGATGTCTAAACATTTTTTTTTAACATCGGTTTTCCTAAAAACCGATGTCTAAAAGTTTTTTTTAAATCGGTTACCAAAAACCGATGTCTTTTAGTGATGTCTTTTAACATTTTTGTAGTAGTGATTTTCTATACATTTGCTAAAGAAGAGGACTAATAAGACTTGATTGGAAGAGAGCTTTATTTTAATTTTCATTTATACTTATTTATGAATCTCATTTTAATTTAACTTAATTTCTACAATTTGGAAGAAAACTTTCATTGAGCTATTATTTTCTTGCATGTGATTTATAACTGTTTCCCTAAAGAGTAATTCTATTTTGCCTAAATTTGGTGCCCAAATCTGATGTCCAAATGACGTGGCAACACTCTCGTCTATTCATTTAAATTGTATTAAATTTGTTTGATTTAAATGAATGGACGAGAGTGTTTCTACGTTATTTAGGCACCAAATTTGGGCAAAGTAGCATTATTCTTCCCTAAAACTCCGACCTTAATTTATGCTTCAATTCTAACACCATCCTATTTTTTTCACCGCGAACAATTTGTTTCCATAGTAAAAACTTATTCAAAAGACCTTGATACCCTTGTAAGTGATAATGGTTATCTTCAATTTATTGAATTTTGTATTCGCAGGCCTGGAAGCATATTACTCTGTCTTAGCATCAAACAGGACATATAATCTATAATATTGGACTAGCAAAATATATTTCCATGAAACAGAGGTATCTCTATCAACCCCAGATATGTAGTATTAGTATAGTCAATAAGCCAAGACCTGTAATTTCTTTAGAGAATCTTATTGACTTGTAAATTGTAATTGCTTTTGCACCACTCAATTGTACAACCTGCATACATGATGTGTTCTAAATTCTAATTGCTTTGGCACCACTTTGGAAATTCCACAAAGAACATCTACTAATTTCTTTTGCACCATTTAATGGGCAAACACTGCTGTCAAGTCTTGGATGACAAATTATTGATGGATTGCTACTGTTTTAACTGCAACTACACAAGACTCTTCATTTATCATCTATAGTTGAAAAGTCTTGTGACTAAGGATAGCAAAAAATCCCCAATCCGCCCCAAACCCTGGTTTGGGGCAGTAAAAATGGGTAACAGGGCGGGTTTGGGGCACATTTCTTGAGTCTTAGAGACCAATTAGAAAATTTCATAAAATTATAAAAGAAAAATATAAATTGAGATAAATGGTAATAAATTTATAAAATAAAATAAAAATTGTGGGGGTGGACATAACCAATTAACTGCAAGTGATGCATATAAAAATAAAAATAAAAATGTTTTGTAAATGACAAATTAAGTCGGTATATATATAGGTGTAAAGGAGTGTGTATTTGCAATCAGCCGAAGTAGTTGAGTTAAGGGCATTAAGATATGGGTTCAAAGTGGGTATTGGTACTAGTAGTATTCATGTTTGTTTCCTTACAAGGGTGTTTGAGTCAAATTAGTGGGTGTTTGGAAGAAGAAAGAGTTGCTCTTTTGCAACTTAAACATTTCTTCGATGGTCCTTATATGAACTTTCTTTCAGATTGGGTAGATGGAGAGCAGCACAATAATTCAGACTGTTGTCAATGAAATAGTGTTGAGTGTAACAACAGTACTGGCAGGGTGATCAGACTCGATCTTCATTTTACAAGGGGTTGGGGATTAAGTGAAGGGTATCTAAATGCTTCTTTGTTTTCTGCTTTTGAGCAACTACAGTTTCTTGATTTATCGTCCAATTCTATAGCCGGTTTCGTTGACAACGGAGGTCTCTTACTTTCCATATGTTCTTGTATATTTTCTGCAAATGAACATCCAATTGACATTTCATTTGTTTTATTTATAGCTTTGTAGAATATTATTGAAATAATTTAATTCTCATATCTATATACGTTACTGCAGGTTTAGACAAGCTGTCAAGACTGAGAAACTTGGAGATTCTGGATTTAGCATATAACATGTTCAACAATGACATCTTCTCATCTATAAATGCTCTTCCATCATTAAAATCTTTATATCTCTTTGGTAATAGATTAAATGAAACAATTGATCTTCAAGGTACGTAATTAGTTGTTTTCTTCGATGAAACAATTTTTTTTTTTTTTATTTCCTGTCTTTGTGAAAGAAGATTATTGAACCAAATTGAATGGTCGCTGATCATCAGTCTAATTAAAAGGAGATCATTGTAATTTCCTCAATGATACCCAAACTATAAATTTAGATTTATAGGATTACGTCAATTGATATTTCATTTGTTTTATTGATAGATTTGAAGAATATTAATGAAATAATTTAATTCTCATATATTTGCAGGTTTAGACAAGCTCTCAAGATTGAGAAACTTGGAGATTCTGGATTTAGGAGGCAACATGTTCAACAATGACATCTTATCATCTCTAAATACTCTTCAATCATTAAAATATTTATATCTCTATGGTAATAGATTGAACGAAACAGTTGATCTTCAAGGTACGAAATTAGTTGTTTTTTTCAATGAAACCAATTTTTTTTTTTTTTTTTTTTTTTTTTGCCCTGTCTTTGTGAAAGAAGATTATTGAACCAAATTGAATAATCTTGGTAATTTTTCCAATGATACTAAAAGCTTGAATTAATTAGATTCCTTTTAGTTGTCCTGTCCAGTTGTGACAAATTAATTAGTTTCTTTTACTTTTTTGTAAGTTTTCTCATAATTAACTATGTTTACACTCTTCCCAGTTTTACACTCGTGTAAGAATTTGACGAATCTGGACTTGAGCTTCAACAAGATTGAAAAAGTTGTAATCACCAGAGGTATTTGAGAAAAATGCAATTTGGTTGTTTTTAAGTGATTTCAATGTGTGGATCTTTTCCTTGAAAAAACAAGACATAAATCTGAAAGTGAAAACAAAATCCAATTTCTGTATCTGCTACACTTGAAAAGTAAACGCGGTTTGATTGCATCATTGAAGTCTTGGCTACCATTGTATGTCAATTTATAAATTAATAAAAGCACAACATATTTTTAAGTAATTAGTTGTATATTATAGGAAAAATAGGTTATTCACTTTTTAATAACATTTTTATAAATAAGTTATTCAATTTCCTCTTGTTTTCTTTCTTTTTCAATTAATTCTGTTCAACTTTTTCCAGGATTAGACTCTCTTAGAAATTTAGAGGACCTGCGCATGGGATTCAACCCCATTGAAAAATTTATTTTCCCCAAAGGTAATGATGAAACAAAGGGATGGTATTGTTATCTTATTCAATAAATAAACGATGCCATCAATGGAAGATAATTTGGTTTCAGTACTTTTAATTAGGCAGCACAGGTTTGAGGAAATTGAAAACCCTTTATCTACATGGTCTCAATGTCATCAATGGAAGCAGCCTGTTACAGTCGTTGGGCTCATTCCCATCTTTGAAGACAGTTGATCTTAGATCTAGTAAATTTAGTGACTCAACAACTAATAGAGGTTAGTGACACTCCTTTCAATTTTTTCCTCCTAAATTTTCTAGAAAGAGAATCTGTAAAACAACAATCCCCAATGCAAATATGCATTTTGAAGTTTCTAACTAGTAACATATCAGTATATGTATTGAATATGGATCCCCTTTGACAAAAATTTTTAAGAAATGCATATTTTATTTTCATCTCAAATGCAATTATATAAAATCAAATATGCATCTATTTTTGACCAATTATCATACAACATTTATATCACTTAGAAACTTAATCTCATATTCTTTAAAAAAAAAAAAAGTTTACCACATCATCTCCATATTCAAATTAGATAATTGCATTTGAGAGGTTTTTTCCACCTCATTACCTAATTATCATATGTGACACTCAATTTTCTCCAAAGATTATTGGAGATGCTCTTATGTGACATGTTTTAAAATCATGTAGTTTTAAAATATTAGATAATTAAAAACTCGTTTTGTGACTCTCATCAGATTACTTGCATAATTTGACCAATGTGGAGGAATTGATCTTGGATGGATCTTTTCTATATATAAGCCTTCTTCACAGCATTGCAGCTTTCACTTCCCTCAATAGTTTGTCGATGTCCAATTGTCATATCAATGGCATTTTAGGTTTTCAAGGTAAGTAACATAGAATATTACTCACTTTAGAAGGTTATGAAGATTTATATGTTTGTTCTTAATTAAGTTTCAATTTTTTTTTTTTTTTTTTTTTTATGTTCACAGATTTACCTAATTTCAAAAATTTGATGTATCTATTGATGGATTATTCTAGTCTAGATATCAACGTCCTCCAAATAGTCAGAGAGATGACTTCTCTTGAGTTTTTATCATTATCCAACTGTGGACTGCAAGACACTTTATCCCATCAAGGTTAAAATCTCTCTCTCGATCTCCATTTAAAATGTAAAATAACTTTTAATTTGAAATTTTAATTAAACCCCCTTTATAAATAATATTCCTATTCACTCCCTTCTAAAAATTCTTATAATTATTAATTTTTTAAAAATCAATTTATAAATAAATATATTATAGTTCATATGTAATGAAGTAATGTTTTGTATTTCAGGCCTATGCAAATTTGTGCATCTGCAAGAGTTATATCTCAGTCGTAATAATTTGATGGGTACCTTGCCTTCCTGTTTTGCAAATTTGACTTCCCTTCGAGTATTAGATGTCTCTTCCAATAAATTCACTGGAGACATCTCCTTGTCTCCTGTTAAATCTTTGATATCCATCCAAGATCTAAGACTTTCGAACAATCATTTCCAAATCCCACTTTCACTTTCACCACTTTTCAATCTCTCAAAACTCAAGAAATTATATGGTGAGAATAATGAAATCATCAACGCAGAAACTGAATCCCATTCTTCAGCTCCAAAATTCCAGTTGAATACCATCATGTTGTCTTGTTGCAGAGATGGTGGCATACTTCCTGAATTCATCCACCATCAGCATGATTTGCGAAAAGTTGATCTCTCTCATAACAACTTGACGGGGGAGTTTCCAAATTGGTTGTTAGAGAATAACACCAAATTAGAGTATCTTGTTCTTGCCAACAATTCGCTTGCAGGACTTCTTCAGTTGCCAAATCATTCTCTCATGGGCTTAACAACATTAAATATCTCTCACAATCTCTTCCAAGGGCATATTCCAAAAGAAATAGGAGAATATCTACCAAGTTTAAAAGGTTTAAACCTTTCCAGAAATGCTTTTGATGGCAGCATTCCTTCTTCCATTGGTGATATGAACTCATTGCAAAGTTTGGACTTATCCTTCAATCAATTGTCTGGAAAAATCCCTCCTCAACTTGTTGAACTGGATAGTTTGAGTTTTTTTAGTGTTGCACACAATAATTTGTCTGGAAATATCCCTAAGAGTCCATACTTTTGTACTTACGGAGATAATGGGTTTGATGGAAATCCTTTTCTTTACGGATTGCCTTTGTCCAAAAGTTGTTACGGAACAAAATCACCATCACCAATGCCAAGAGCTGCAACGGACAATGGAGAAGATAATGATTTATTTGAAACAGTATCTTACATAATTGTATTCTTACGAATTGCTGCAGTGCTATATATAAATCCTTACTGGTGGCGGTCATGGTTCTATTTTGTTGAAACAAGGATGACCTCCTGCTATTATTTTGTTGTGGACAACCTCCCTCGTCGACTTCGTCATTGAAATGTATTGTAGCTGCATCATGATATTTATCTTTCTTGTAAGTTGTAATTGTTGTTTTTAATGTGGAATTTGTAATGAAATCATATGATAAATGTCTCTATGTATTCGATCTTTTCCTGTTTGGCTGTCTAAGCTTTTGTAGGAGGATGTTTGTACTGTTGTTTCTTCTTGAGTAATGAAGTTGTTTTCTTGCAAAAAAAATAAAAATAAAAATTCATATGATAGATGTCTCCATGATAGTGATCATGATATTGCTGCAAATTAAATTAACCACTAACTTTAAATTATATGCAATAAATGATTTTATATTGTTGAGAAACAGAGCTTTTACAAAATGGAGAACTCTATACCAAAGTTACACCAGTGTTTAAACACACACTTGAGAGCTTCTCTTCACTCTCTTTACTCTAACTCAAGTGTCTATAGGTTCTTGCTTACAAAACAGTGAGCCTATAGGTTCTTGGTTTTTATATTATTAGAGTTTGATGTATGTTTGGAAGAATTGAATCAGCAAGGAAGATGTCCTTTTGGAAGAATTTGTTTCACTAGAGCCAAATGTGGCATAGAATTCTTTGTAAGTTTATTGCTTTGAGCTTTGCCTAAACTTCCACTGATCAGGTCTGGCAAAAAATCTGTTGTAACAAAGCAAAGGCAATCACATATAAAGATCAAAAACAACAATGGAACATTAAAAAATTAAAGTAAAGCATCCACAGTAAATGAACAAGAGGAGTGCATCGATAGCTCTCCAAAATGTCCTCGTAGCCTTTAGAGAATCAAAATACAATGAAATGGTATAAGTAATTCAGTAGCAAATTAAAGTTAAAATTGTTTCTAAACAAGATTTTCATGTTAGTTGGTATCTACATTCTTCAATGTTAGACATGTACTCTACATCCAACTTTTGACAAGCAATCTTTGTTGGTTATAGCAAGGAAAGAAAGCGTAAAACATACAATGGATGTTAAGAAGCCAGGTTCACACTAGACGAATAACAAATGATAGAAAAGGGACTGCTAGTGTTACCTTCTGCGTGATTTATGTATAGAGACATTTGAACAAGTTTAGAATTGGCACTTGGCAGTAGTATTTTACAATACTTTGTGATCTTTTACCACTTAGACATAAGCAATATCAAGTTTTCTTTTATGCCAAAGTTGTTTAATTTCTATAACCTTCCTCGCAAAAGTTGAGTTCATAAAGGGTTTTATAAAAGCATAGATAAGAACTTCTTAAAGATATACAACTACCAAATAAAGTAACATGACATACTTCACAACCAATCAGTGTTTCTGCTTTCTAGAAACATTTGAACTGAGAAAGGCTTCAATAACAATTGCCCCACCTGCTTCTTTTGCTGTTTCAAAGACATGGCCAGTTTCCATGGGTGTAATACTGGTAATGTAAGGCTGTATATGTTCCTAGAAAACAGAAACACAAGATAGGACATTTTAATGTAAGAAATCACATATTCACATAGCTGACAAGCTCAAGACACCAGAATACAACTAATGTAGGCTGTAATAAATGAGATGTTCCAGAAGATAATTGTCCACTGCACACCCTTGAACAAGTATGACAGTCCTAAGCATTTGATAATTTACCTTCAGGAGATCAACTGTGTAAATTTTAAAACATAAATCAAATTTGGCCATATTGAGTAGCTGATGCACAACAAATTTGTGTATTGCTACACTCTTACACTATATATTATCATGTAAATTGCCCATTGAGTCCCCTAATTACTCATGTCAGAGAACAGTTTGGTTCAGTGAATCTGAGCACAACAGGCTGACAAACTATACAGTTACACCAGAAGTAAATTACGAATAAGAATTATATGTATTTATAAATTTAATTTTAAAATCAATTATGAATACAATACAAGGGTTTCACTCGAGTTTTATTGGCAAAAGAATTGTAATTTAAAATTTTCATTTGCCTGTTTTAAGTCAATTTAATAAATAAATAATTATAGTTGTAATTTTATAAAAATGTATTGTGAGGAGATCCAATTAAGCCTATTTTGCAACTTGGAATTAAAAATGAATTTTTAATTTGTCATTATTAAATTAAATTAAGTTGAAAGCTTCATCATTGTTATTTGTTTGCTTTTAACATCATAAAAATTACTTATATTTTAAAAAACATCATAAACATTATTAAATAAATATTATGAAAAGTAAAATATATGTGGTGGAAATCATTATTAAGGGGGGTGTATTCAATTAGGATTCTTGAGGACATTTAAAGACATTATAAATCTTGGTGTATTCAATTTGGACATTTAAAGACTTTAAAAGAGTCCATATGAATCCAGTGGTATTCAATTAGGATTTATATGAACTTTTAAAGAATCCTTCCAAATCCAGGTGTATTGAATTGGGACTTTAAAAATGTCTACAAGAATCAAGGTGTATTCAATTAGGACTGGATTTTAAAGGATTTTCTTAAGTCATGGATTTTGATGGATTTTTGTGGACTTGATGGTGAAAGATATAAATATCAAATGTCATAACATGTCCAGCCTTCTCCCCAAAGATTTTGGTGGATTTTGTTTTCCCTCTCTCTCTCAAATCAGAAACGAAAAGCATTAATATGTAAAAATTAAAAAAAACTGCACATAATTATATATGTGAGAATATGTTGCAATCACATAATTATATACAGTATAACAAGTACAAAACTCACTACGTGCCAGAATTGCACAAAACAACACCAAATTAATCTGTAGAGCCTTCAATCAAACACCAAAATGCTCAAAAAAAAAAAAACTCTTTATTAGCATTTTATTTTAAAGAAAAATAATTCATCTACACTTCATGCAAGCAGTGCCTTTACACAGATAAGCCTTAGCCAATTTTGGGTTCAATTCAATCGTTTTGTTTGCATCAGCAACAACCTCAGACTATATATATACACAAATATAGATTGACTGGTGTATCAAATTTTGCTCATTCTAACTTCAAAGGTTTTTTTTTATAATTAGCTATAATTAGCTTACTATTGATAAGTCAGAGATAACAAATTCATGAAAGCCTTAGCCAATTTTGGATTCAATTCAATCGCTTTGTTTTCATCAGCAACAACCTCAAAATATATATATACGCAAATATAGATTGACTGGTGTATTAAATTTTGCTCATTCCAACTTCAAAGGTTTTTTTTTATAATTAGCTATAATTAGCTTACTATTGATATATAAGTTAGAGATAACAAATCCATGAAAATCCTTGGATGTCTAAACAAATCCATAAAAGTCTGAGATAGATGTCTAAACAAATCCATAAAAGTCTGAGATGGATGTCTAAACAAATCAATGAAAGTCCATGTGGATTTATAAAAGTCTGTAGAAATCCATGAAAATCTGTCACTTAAAAAATGTCTTTAAATGTCTTCAAGAATCCTAATTAATCCTAATTGAATACACCCCCCTAAGTTTTTTATTTCTCTTTTTTTTTTTTTTAAAGGGAAAGACCAGTGTTCTAGTAAGCGCTAGGCGCTAGTCGGGCGGAGACCTAGCGCCTTACGCCTAGGCCGATTAGTCGATGATTAATCGGAAAACACAATTACAAACAAATTCAACGTTAAAGACACAATCCAGGAATATCAAATCCAAAGAAAATTCAAATCCACAATCCAAAGACACAAATATCAAATCCAAAGAAAATTCTTTCCAAATCCACAAATACCAAATTAGTGAATTACCAATCAAAATCCAAATAAAAGGAACTGAAATGGAAAACTAATAGCAATAACGGCCCAATTGGCACAAAGCTGATGTTGACCTAAATCGCCAAGGAACCCAACAGAGAGCTCAAAGTCAACCCTATAAAACTCTTGCATTCCCATTTGTCAACAGCTGTCCAAAAATCCACAAAATCCTCTCTGAAATCCCTATCCTCTTCTTCCTCGACAAAACCTTAAATCCCTTAAAAAAATAAATAAATAAATAAATAAATAATTGAATCAGTGATTCATTGCATTATATTTCCAAAAGCCAAACAAGCTACAACACCAATAGGAAAATAAAGCCTACAAAGAAACAATCACATAGGAAACCTACAAACGAAAAGCTAAAACAAAAATAACCCGCCCCAAAACAAAACCCCTGCTCTGAAGCAAAAGAACAGCAGATACAGAGCAAGCAACCATCGGAGACAAAGTCAGAGCAAAGCGGGGTCAAAGCCGTTGACCGCCGCCTGGCTGACTTGCCGATTAGTCGTAAACAGTGGAATGAGGCCGATTTTAGCCTTTTCGCCTCAGTAACCCAGCGCCTAGCTGAATTGCACCAATTAATCGGCTGACTTCTAAAACACTGGAAAAAACCAAAACTTCATTAAGAAATAGAAGTTTTACACGGTGACCTTTTACTAAGCTAGATATGATCCTCACTTGAGATAAAAGTTAATAAGTATTAAAGCTAGATTGCCCAGAAATTGACATCCACAGTATGTACGCCTTAAATTCATATATTTTTAAAATTCCAACATTACCCTCAAAATAGATTATTAAGATTTTAATCAAAATATATTATATTTTTATCAACTAATTTATTATTTATTTTTTTGAAATTTTTACCAACTAAACTGATCGAATTACTAACTAAATAATTATCTATTTATAATCCCTAAAATGAAGAAGCAAACTATTGCAGATAGATTTTAGGAAGCATTGGGTGCTACATCAGGCGATGGAGTTATGCTTGTGGTGTACGCCTGTACCCAAACCATCTGGGTGACTGATGAGGCTTGAGATTGAGACTCCACATGCCTTGAATCCTCAACATACTTGTCGACCCTAAACAAATCTGAATTTTTTTTAATATCCCAGTTGGATGGACTTTTGAATGCACTTTGTACTCGAAGAAACAGTATATAAATGTGGACTAGGGGAGAAGAACCAAGTTAGAAAAAGGAAGGGAGGAGGTGCGGCTCCCTCTACCAAAATTTTTTTAAATTTTAATTACTGTAGAATTTATTTATTTATAATAGTTTTTTTCAAAATTACAAAAAGAGTATATATGGTAATGTGTGGGTGTGCTTTAGTGCTTACAAAATATAGTTTTTTTAAAAAAACTAATGAGGTGTACAAATAAAAAGGGTTGTCCATACAAATTTTCCGGAATACAAATACTGCCACTCTCGTTATAAATAGTATAACTAATGATCTATAATTTTGATATTATTTACTATATTATCTCATTATTTATATGATAGATACAAATTCCTATCAATTGTATTATACATACAAATCATTATTAATTGTATTATAGAGAATAAAAACTATAAATTGAACATAAAAAAGAATGAAGAATTAATGTGGGATTTTGAGTAGGAAGAGAGTCACAATCTAGTTTGGTAAATTAAGACAACAAAATTAACAAATAGGGACCAATAAAAGTTAGATGAGGTGGTCCTCACACACTTCACTATCAAGACAAATAATGTATAATTGGAGAGAGAATAAAGAGGAAAAGAAAGAATTCCACAAAGGAAGCAAAGCGACCACGTGCTCTTCTCTTCATCAAAATAATTTTTACATCTAACAAAATGATTGTAATACAAAAGAGGTGGCCGTGGCTTCTTGTGTTGTGTTTCCTTGGCGGTGGTAGCTTCAGAATCACCAAACACATAGCCCTAGCGGTCCATGAGTCATGCCCTCTTGTTTTGGTTGTCTCTCACTTTGAGGATATACAGTACTCCTGAGTGCTATAATCATCAGATATCTATAAGAGAAGTATTAGTTATTTGCTGATATTCAGCTTTGTAATAATATATTATTATTTATGATTATTTGTTAATAAGTTACTCAATAAAAAGAAAATAAATCCTAACAATTTATAAGTAATTATTTAGGTGACCATCAATCTGGTCTATTTAGATGTTTTACAATATCTTTGTTAGCTCTGTGTAACTTCAAATCATGAGTCTGCGGATGTTGATTCTTTAATTGATTTATATAAATATGACAATTAATCAACAAAAGATAACAGGTATTTTCAAATTATTTCTATTACATGTCATGCATCGAATATAATAACACAAAATTTCTTAAATGAAGGGTTCATATTTAAAGTCTTAGGGTGTGTTTGGTATGGCTTTTCAAGTAAAATTTGTAAAGTAGAGCTTTTATTGAGTAGAGCTTTTAACAAAATATGATTTTGGTTGTATAAATTATAAAAAGGGTGTTGACAATATATTTTTATCCGAAACTTTAAATCGGATCTGAATTATCTGATCTGATGCCTACAACCATGAAGCAATAAAAACATGAAGAAAAATTAAAAGAAGATTGACGGGGGACAAATTAGATGCTGTCCAATAATATTAGTAAGTACCAAGTGTTTATCATCGACATATCCTTCCTGACCGTGTGATGGAGAAAAATGAAGGGTGGGGCAGGGGAGGGTGGAGTGCAAGCTAAGATATGAAAATCAAAGTTATTGTTTGGATTTTGGAAACGGAAATAGGGAAGAAAGAGGGTGGGGTTAGAATGAGTTGTTTGTTTAAACTTTTTATAGGAAATGAGAGAGACATCCCATTCCTATCCAGCTGTCTGTCCCCATTTACCTTTTGGCCTCTCATCAATGCTCTATATCTTTCTCAATTATCATTCAAATTTATTTTATTTTTATTTAAAAATATATATATTTTTCAATCTAAAAAAATATAAAGTATACTATATATCAATTCATATCATATCAACATTTTGAATTAAAATTGTATTGTGTATTGAATGTATTCTAAACTTTTTTTTCTTATACATCACATATCACTTTTATGTAGAATTAGTTTTTTTGGAAGGTAGTAGTGTAGTACTAACACACCCGACATTAGGTTTAATTGTGTACATAGACATTTTTTGCTTCAAATTGTACAGACAAGAGGTGTCATTCAAATCAGATTTGGATTATTTGAATTCGATTTTATTTTATTTTTTTTTCAGTTTTCCAGATTTT
This sequence comes from Acer yangbiense, assembly GCA_008009225.1. Taxonomy (NCBI): domain Eukaryota; kingdom Viridiplantae; phylum Streptophyta; class Magnoliopsida; order Sapindales; family Sapindaceae; genus Acer; species Acer yangbiense. Next base: position 2,091,800 of record CM017772.1, read on the forward strand.
CAAATTCGGATCGTTCTTGGTCCGAAAAATTTCAGATTAGATTTTTCCCAAAAAAAAGTCTTTCGTTCAGATAATCGGACCGAATCGAATTTGGACTTTTTCAGATTTGGTTCCAGATTCAGTTAGGTCATTCTTGATCGATTTCAAATAAATCTTCGAATTTCACTTGGATCAAATTTTTAGACTTTTCATATTTCGGATTAGATTAAATTAATCAGATTTTAAAACAAAATAACAAAAACTCCACCCTTAATCTTTACAAACACACAATATACACAAACCCATCATCATCAATCTTCAATCTTCAATCTTCATAAATCATGATCCTCCACTCAAACAACCAACAGATATCATCAATCAAAACAATATCTAAACATATTAAACCCGAATTATTAAATATATATGTGTATATATTATTATATTATATATTATGTTATATGGATTTTTTGTCAGCATGACACGACAGCAAAGGTAGCGGGTAATACGAAAATATAGTAATTCCACGTCATCAAAAGTCAACCAGCCGATGAAAGAGACATTGGCCAAGGACACGTCACCAGGTATGGACACGTAATCAAGAAAATTGATATTAAAGTCAGAAGTGTATGCACCAAGTAAAGTCGTCTAGTTAAGAAGTCTTAATGAGCAAAGATCCTACTCATCGAAGATCCTACTCATCGAAGATCTTTACTCAATGAGATCTACCCGACCGAAACATGAAATATGACCTTATCAAGATACATTATATTAAACAGAGATCCACACAGATACGGAATCTAATAATCACACACCAATAAGGAAATATCTCTATTTCCTCTCCAGTATCAGAGAACTCTAATTAGGAAGAAACTCAAAACTTCTAGAAGGATAAACATCAAACAGGAAATAAGTCCTAAACAAAATACTTGACTAGAATCCTACAAAGATTCTAATTATGAATATGTTACTCATACGGTAAGGATTAAGGCAGCACCCTATCAACCCATATAAATACTAGTGATATCATTGTATAGAGAGATGAGAAAAAAGATACGAAACACGAGCAATTATCTGAGAGAAAATGAGTATTGAGTGCGTAATCATTCTATTCATAGTGGATCTCTTCTCGCCATCACCGGCACCGTGGATGTTTTCCTGCCTTGGGGTTTTACCTCGTAAAACATGTGTTATGTTTGGTTTATCTTTTATTTTCTACTTTTCTACATCATTATTCTCAAATACGAACAAATCGTATCGCATCCACATGAAGAAAAAGGCTTTGATTATTCAACCCTAGACTGGTTAAAGCTTTGATTTGCCTACGTGTTAATGTTTAGCGGTTGACTTTTCAACGATCCAAAAATCACTGTCAACATATTATATAATATATTTATAATAATAATAATAATAATAATAATAATCTTGGGATTGACTTGGATATATGACTTTCACTTCATTTTTATTATAAAAAATATATATATATGAAATAAGTCACCAGGGTATTTCACACCAATATTTCGGTTAACATTTAGAGTTGATGGAAGCCAATTGACGGTAGTGGATGTTCATACAATTTTGAATAAAAGTTACATATTCGTACAATTAGACCTAATGACAGGGAGATTTTGTGATTTTTCTTTTCTAAAAAATTAAAGTTTCGGATATTATGTTAAGAGAACCCTTGATAAATTGCAATGAAATTTTATTACTTATAGAATCTGTATAATTTGTTTATTCAAGTGAGAGCTAGTTTGGTATTGCTGTAACTTATAAAATAATTGATGTTAGCTGTACTGAAAGAATAATTAGCTGTGAAGTTAATTAGCAAATGTTTGGTTACTTGCAGTTCTTAAACTACTGTATATCTCAAAAGCAGTATGTATACCTATGTTTGGTAAATTTAATACAAAAGTGCTAAGATTAGTTACAATGATTAAAATAAACATGATTGATTTCGTAAGGTTAATAATGATATTTTGAAATTTTCATTAAATGCTTAAATAGATTATTCTATAATCACTTTCAAAAAGTAACCCCCACCTACTTTTCAAAATCACTAAAAAAAACTTACAAGAAAGGTTATCAATTAATCACTTTTAGAAATTTTATCAAACATTATTTTATGTCAAAATTATTAAATAAGTATATTTTATCTTTTCAAAAGCAATACCAAACTGGCCCTAAATTTTATTATTAGAAAATCTTGTGAAAATTTGGAAATGAAATAGGGTCATATGTAAATAATAATAAAAAAATTAAGTAATACTCAAATTTAATAAAAAAGTTTTTTTTTTTTTTTTTTTTTTGAATCTTTAGTAAAAAAGTTATAATTTATTTATTTATTTATTTGATAATACACCCAAGTAGTTATATACTTTAAAAATGAATATGCTACATTTCTTAAGGGAATTAGGTAAACAACCACAAATATAAGATTTATAGGCCACCGTAAATTAATTTGAAAATAGGATTCTACTACGATGTAAATCCTATATAGTTATTGACTTACTGTAAAGAGAAAATATGATTTATTCTCCTTTTTTTTTTCCTTTTTTTTTTTCTTTTTAAATTTTGTATTTTCAAATTTAATGATTAATTATCACCATTACTAAATATTGATAAGATGAGGTTGGTCAAGTCACAAGTAGTATGTCTCAAATATCTACACCAAGAGGTTGTCGGTTTGAGTCATGTCCCTTTCCCGGCCTCCCCATACCCCGAATTATTGTAATATTTAAAATAATAATAATAATAAAAGTAAATAATTTTATCACAACCATTACTAATTATATATGATAAAATTACCTTTAAATTAATAAAAAAAATATTAATTACCTCACTTATTTAAAAATTAATACGAAATTTCTTGTTTTAAACTAGTAAGATGTGTTAAGACTTAAGATTTAAAAGAAATTATGAATTTCGAGAGATTTTTTTAAGTTTTATAAATTTAAGAGTAATTGGCACAAATCCCCCCAGACTATACCAGCTTTTACATGTTGCCCCTTAAACTATTTTATTAGGTACTAAACCCCCTGAACTATCGTTTATTGGCAGAACAAAACTAAAGATGCCCCCTCTCAGGGGGGAAATAACCCAAAGGATTACCAATAAGCGATAGTTCAGAGGGTTTAATGGCTAAAAAAATAGTTTAGGGGGTAATATGCAAAAGCTGGTATAGTCTGGAGGGAATTTGTGCCAATTACTCTAAATTTAAAGCAAAAACATTTGTAACTAATAACTATATATCTACAATTATATGTCACGACTGATCGATTGGACGGTATGGGACTATGGACAGTATTAGTTGATACATATTTTCTGAAAAAAATAAATAAAAAAATCCATCCACCCAATAAATAAATTAAAAAATAAAAAAATAAAAAAAAATAATATAAATAAATAAAAAAGCCGAAATTGCCGTTTTCGCACCCAATAGACTTAAAGGTACTGATGCCCCCTGGATTATACCCGAATTGCTCATTTGCCCCCTGAATTCGAAAAATGGTCACTAAACCCCCTGAACTATTGGAAATTGGCAAAATGAGACGGAATAGTAACGCCATCCATTTTTCTGTCATGGCAAATTACAATAAGTTCCCCTGATTATATAGATAATAGCATCAAATCAGAAACAATATAATAATATGACCTAAATACCCTTCTGACCAAATTTTAAAAATAAAATTTAGAAATTTAAAATTGAAATAATGGCTAAATAATAATAAAATTCTGAAATTTATTTTTTGAATAATTAAATTATTTTTTATTTAAATATCCCTAAATATTTATTTAATAATAATAAAATAAATAAATAAACTAATATGGTGAATTTCTATAAAACTAATAAAATAACAATTTAAATTTATAATTAATTAAATTTAAAAATTAAAATATTAAATAGTTATTTAATTAATTAATAATTAATTAACAATAAAATATTAAAAAAAAAAATTTCTTCAGCTTCCTCGCCAATGAAATCTAAAAAATAAAAAATAAAAAATAAAAAACCCAGGTGTTTCCCATCTTCATCTTCACCAACTGATAAAATAAAAACCACTCAATCAAAATACCAATCATTGTGTAGAGATTTACTAGTCTTTAATTCATATTCAACACCACCATCACCATTATTAGTATTATCATCAACACTTATCATCAACACAAGATTTTGAAAAACCAAACTTAGAATATCATCAACACCACCACCACCATTATCAGTCCAGATTCAACACCCAAAGCCATATTAGTTTAATATTTTATTATTTTATTGTTAATTAATTAATTAATTAACTAATTAACTATTTAATTTTTTTTTTAATATTTTAGAAAAAAAAAGTTTTTTTTAATATTTTATTGTTAATTAATTAATTAATTAACTATTTAATATTTTAAATTTTAAATTTAATTAATTATAAATTTAAATAGTAATTTAATTAGTTTTATATAAATTCACCATATTAGTTTTATTATTATTTTATTATTATTCTTATTATCATTTATTATTATTAAATAAATATTTAGGGATATTTAAATAAAAAAATAATTTAATTATTCAGAAAATAAATTTCAGAATTTTATTATTATTTAGCCATTATTTCAATTTTAAATTTCCAAATTTTATTTTTAAAATTTGGTCAGAAGGGTATTGATGTCATATTATTATATTGTTTCTGATTTGATGCTATTATCTATATAATCAGGGGAACTTATTGTAATTTTCCATGACAGAAAAATGGATGGCGTTACTATTCCGTCACATTTTGCCAATTTCCAATAGTTCAGGGGGTTTAGTGACCATTTTTCGAATTCAGGGGGCAAATGAGCAATTCGGGTATAATCGAGGGGGTATCATTACCTTTAAGTCCACCCAATATTCCAATAAGATCTAATTGGACACATTCTAAAAGACGTCTTTTAATTATAAGATTTGAATTGTTTTGTCTCACCAACAAAATAATTACTTTAAAAAAGAATAAAATAAAATAAAATAATTACACAAAGACCGATGAAAATCTGAATATTATATTTGTAACCCAAGATTTTCACCTCTTTGTCATCAATAGTCCCCCCTCGTGTCTTGTCGCATCTTCAATTAATTTCTCAACTATTTCACATCCCTACCTTCACGCTCCATCAGAGCGGTTGTATAACACTCGACTCAGCCTTTTAGATGAGATTAATCTTATATCATGACATGTGATGCGTGAATCTGATAAGATGGATTTTACATCTATATATCAAACTAAAATAATTACATATCAATTATGAAAGAGTTATAAAAGATTTTCATACCCAGATTATACGCTCGAATATCTACTCTTAAAACATTAAAAAAAACAAACTTCTTATATATGTCTATAAAATCCAAATAGTAAGACTTGAATCTTTCACTATTTACATAGAAAATAATATATGTTTCGACAGATTTAAAAATGATATGTAATATTAACTTTTAAAAAAAAAATCTGATGAACTTTAATTATCTATTCAATATACTTTATGAGAATAGTAGTGACTGGAAAATAGAAATACAAGGTTTCATGATGACATAATTTGAGAATTAAGTCTCATTCGAATTAACGTAAAATTAATCGAATGTATTCAGATTGACACAAGTAAAACACTATATTGATACGACAGTGTTAACATGTACCCTAATGTTATAGGTTAACAACTACTTTATTTCAATAAAAAGAAATAAAAACACGGGTTAATTAATACATTTATTGTCTTATTACAATAAATACAGTATTTTTATTTCCTTTTAGAAAAATAAAATAGTTGACTTTTTATATACAGATTAATACTATCTATATTGATATATGAAGCTTAAAAAAAAACGCGCTGGAGAGAGCGAGTGGGAAGGAACGTTGGGGGGACCGATTATCGAGACAATTAGTTGACGCATCAAGGAAGGATGGCCTACTGGGATTGCTTTGCATATTCCGAGGCCAAATGGCTCTAACGGTGATCATAACGACAAATGTGAAGAGGTCATCCTGTCTCACTAATACATTCACTTTTCTTTTCTTTTTTTCAATAAAATGCAAAACAAATTTTACTTTTTAAATTTAACTAGAAAAATAAAATAGAAAAACAAGTCTACTTTTAATTCCAAATCTCAAAATAGTTTTTAAATATTGAGTCAAAGAGTGAATATGACTATTTTAAATTAATTTCTAAACTCTCCAAAAACCTAAGTTTTTCTCTGGTAGACACACAACTATAAGCATACTTATAACACATTTATCCATCTCATCACTTTTTAACATGTACATATTATTAGCCCAATTGCATTGTTTTTTCTGATAAAAAGTGATGAGGTGGATAAGTGTGCTATAAGTATGCTCAAAATTGTGTGCCTACTGAGTTTTTCTCTAGTAGGTACATAACTGTGAGCATACTTATAGCACACTTATCCACCTCATCACTTTTTACTATGTAAGCATTATTTGATCCAATTGTATTGTTTTTTCTGGTAAAAAGCGATGATGTGGATAAGTGTGCTATAAGTGTGCTCACAATTGTGTGCCAACCAGAGAAAAACTCTCCAAAAACCTGAGTTTTTCTTTGGTAGGCACAATACTTATAACGCACTTATCCACCTCATCATTTTTTACCATATAAGCATTATTTGACCTAATTGCATTGTTTTTTCTGGTAAAAAGTGATAAGGTGGATAAGTGTGCTATAAGTATGCTCACAGTTGTGTGTCTACCAGAGAAATACTCCTCCAAACCTTAACAAGTAATATCATAAAAGCTAACAAGAATATATATATATATATAGTCTTTCTATTGTCAGTTCGTCCTGATATAAAATATATCATGACGAAGAATGTGGACCATAGATTATGGAGAAGTTTTGACAAGTGCATACACTTTGAGTCAAAGTATATAAATTTAATGGTCTGCATTCTTCATCCTGATATATTTTATATCAGGACGAACTGACAATAGAAAAATTGTATTTTTATATATATATATATATATATGTGTGTGTGTGTGTGTGTGTGTGTGTGTGTGTGTGTGTGTGTGTGTGGAAATTGCCTAAAATAACCACTCTAAACATTGGAAATTTGTTTTTAACCACATATGAAACTTTAATTGTTAATAATCATGTTTTGAAAAAAAATTCAGTAGGTGTCTATAAATTACCAAGATGCCCCCAAATTAATATTTTTATTTAGTTTTCTTATTTTTTACCCTGTCTTATTTTTTCTTATTTTTTGACCATATTCTTCTTTCTTCTTTGTTCATTTTTCATCAACGATTTCCAATCATTACTCCTCTTCCTGCAAATCGAACACCAATATGGTTGAACCATTGTTATTCCTGCAAATCGACTAACTAGAGGATAGTTTGATTTCAGAATCGTGATGAAGATTTAAAGAAGTGAAAACTTGAAACAAAAATTTTGATTTGCTCTAAATTGGTATTTGGTGTGTAAATATCTTTCAATTGTTCATTAATTGAGTTGCAAACAGTGACCTTAACATGAGTTTAGCATTATTGCATCATTTTTGTGTGTTTTTGTGAAGAATGGAATTAAATAAAGTTTCAAGTTTTTTCTAGAAGATTTCAAGTTCACTGGTTCGAAAACTTGAAATCTTATGTAAAAACTTGAAATGTTAGCAAGTTTCTAGGTAAGATTTCAAGTTTCTGGGTAAGACTTCAATTAAGTTTTTTTCTAGAAGATTTTAAGTTTCACTGGTTCAAAGGTCAAATTTTTTTAGAAGATTTCAAGTTTTATGTTAGAGATTTAAAGTATGATTTCAAGTTTTCGCAAAACATTTCAAGTTTGTCGAAGATTTCACGCTTTCAAGTTTTTTTTCTTTCAAACCAAACTCCAACATCCAGTCTCAAATCATCCAAAATACTAGACTTCAACTCAATCAACCCCCCAAATTGATACATTTCAACATTTATTATTCCCTAAACATGTTCTTAACATGAAATCACAATAAAAATGTCAAGTGAGAAGAGAATGGTGGGTTTGTCTCTAGGTTGGCTGCTCCGACGACGACGACGACGACGCCCTCTTCTCTCCCTGTGACACCACTTCTTTCTCTTTTCTCTCTCGGTGACAATGTCTCTTTCTCTCTTTTCTGTCTTTTCTCCTTTTCTCTTTCTGGAATGTTCCAATATTTCTCTTTTAATCTCCACTGTTGTTGTTTTTGGTTTTTAGGGTTTATATTTATGTGGGTATTGAGGTAATTTCTCAAAAAAATGGTTATTAACAATTATAATTTCAAAAGTGGTTATAAATAAAAGTTTAATGTTTTGGATGGTTACGTTTGGTTTTCTCTCTATATAATTAGTATAGTTTATATATAAAGAGTGTTGAGTTATTTTATTTAAAATCATATACACGCACCTTGGTTTTCTAATTTCTACATTTAGACCGTTGGAGTAGGCACGGTTTTACGAACCGAACCGAATATAAAATATGTATTTGAGTCAAGTCATCCAATTAAGATGAGTCAATCCTATTAAAAATTAAAAAACCAAATATATATAAGTTATGGATAGTTTTACCTTGTTACAAAACCGAACCAAACCGAATAAACCAAGTAAATATTATATATATATATAAATTAAAAAACCAAATTTATACGAGCCATATCGGCTTTACTTTCAATATATATATATATACAGGGGCGGAGCTAGGATTTTGGCTTTGGGGGGGCTAGGACAGAAACTAATATTAAATATCACGTAAGAAAAATATATTAATATATCCAAATGTAATACCGTTTAATCTTTAAGTTAATGATACAAATTATGTAGAGTAAACCATATGAACCACCTGATCCACCTCAAAACAAGATAAATATTGCATAATAAAATAGTAAATAAAGTCTTTTTTTTTTTAATATTTTAAATATTACATAAATTTAGGGTTTTTTTTTTTTTGATGACTCGAACCCACAACCTTATGGTGTAAGTATGAGCGGTTTACCACTAAACCAACCTTATATCATTTAAAGAAAGTCTTAATTTGTTCTAGTGAATACCTAATAAAAAAAATAAAAATTACATACATATATAGACGGGTTTAGCTGCTATATAGTTCATTTATAGTTGCGAGTATAATTACGAGATGAGCTTATTTCCTTTTAGTTTTAATTTCTTTTAAAATTTTAAATTTTGATTTTTATAGACCTTTTGATTAAAATTCTTAAAAATTAACCATGTAACTATCCAGTAATCATGTAGTCGCTAAACCCATATATAGACTATATTAGAAAATAATGTATGAAATCATAAGAAATTAAAATACCAAAAGGGATTGATTTTGTGTTGACAAAACATAAATATGGAAGAAATTTATATTATGAATAACATGGGGGACCAGGCTACAATTATCATATGCATATATATATATATATATATATATATATATTATATAATATGCTAACAAGTGAAAATTCCCCCTTTATATGTATTACAAAACTAAATATTAATAAATATATGCTCTTTTTTTTTTTTTGAAAATGAATGAATATATACTTTCAAAAAAAAAAAAAAAAAGTTCATGAATATTGCTTTATTATATATATATATGGTTAGGCTATATAAACTCAAATTTTTGAGTCAATTTTTTGACTTCACTATCTCAACTATTGGATTAAAGAGCACATGTACAAATGGATGGTTGAGATATTAAAATAAAAAAATTGAATCAGAAATTTGAGTTAAAATAGCCTGACCCATATATATATATATTAACAAAAATATATAGAGGGACTAGAGTATTATGGGCTGTCCGGTAACACCCAAAAATGGTGTTTTTGTTTTTGTTTTCCGAAAAACGTGTACTTTAACCGTTTTTCATTTTATTTCCCAAAAACAAAAACAAAAACAAAATGAAAAACAAAACTATTGTTAATAGTGAAAAATTTGAAAAACAAGTTTTAGATGTTTTTCATTTTGTTTTTCACTTTATATTTTTTTTATAACAAAAATCAACTTTTTTTCTTACTTTTTTTCACACAACAACAAAAAATCATCTGAAATCCCACATCTTATAAAAGGCAATTTTAGGTGAACAGTGTGACGAAGCCATTTCGTCACACTTTGTTCAATTTTTGATGGAAACCGTTAATGGCTCGTTTGACACACTGTATTGGATTATATTGGACTGTATTATCATTAATACAAACATGTGTTTGGTGATACACTGTATTATATTGTATTAGGTTATTCCTATATGACTTTATTTTTTATTTTTTATTTGGTATCCGTGAGTGTCCGGGCTAGCTTATGCACACCTCGACTAATCCCACGAGGCCATAAAGTTAACAGCCGGGTAAAACTCCAGTGGCTCCAAGAGAAACGGGGTTGCCAGGGACCAAACCCAGGACGTCCGAGTCTACAGCTCGCCCCAGTGACCAGCGGCACCACTCATTGGGGATAACTTTATTGTATTTTATTATATTATAAAAATATAATATTTAAAAAAAATATTTAACAATTAATTTAAAATATCCTTACCATGAATAAATCAATAAATATTTTTATATAAAAAATCAATAAATATTTATTTTAATTGAAACAAAAAATTTAAATAAAATTCTCCCATGTATTTTGAAATTATAAAAAATATATATATATTAACAACATAACACATATTTTATCAATATTCCATATTCATTGAGAAAAAAGAAAAAGAAAAAGTGTTTTTTTTTAATACAATACAACCTAATACCACCAAGTATAATGTATTAGTTAATACGATGTTTGATGTATTAGGCAATTAAAATGTACTAAAATAGTACAATACAGTGTTTGGTGTAAATATTGTATTGTATTATTTTAGTATATTTTAATTGCCTAATACAATACAATACAACCAAACAAACAATGTATTCTCTATGTTAAACGCGAAATATTCTCTTACTTCCTTTAAAATGCCTTTACACTTTACGGTTTTCGTCAAATATTAAACTGAATGTGACAAAATGGCTATTTTTATCGCACCGTTCTCCTAAAATCCCCTAATTAAAATGTAAGGGTGAGATTGGATACAAAATTTTATCAGTTATTAAATTCCTAATGTACACTTCTCACTCTTTAAAACAAGTGTGCGAAGTCATCTCCTCATTGATAAAAGCAGTTACATATTTAGATCGTGCGCTATGTCTGTCTGGACAAGTGTAGAGTTGATACTTGATAGTGTACTTTTCCTTCATTTGAATGAGAAGTATATGATTCTAGCCTTTGATCTCGGTGACTTTGGAAACATCTATCTTGATGTCCAGACAAGTATGGTACAAAAGATCTTACACTCTAAAATAGTTATTATTTATCAAAATTAATATTTTATATATAAAAAAAAATTATTAAAAAATTTCGTAGGATTATGATCCAAAATTTTCTAATAAAAATACAGTAAAGAAAAATGTTACATGCAGAAAATGATAGATGCAACAATAATGACGAAAGAGATACATAGAGAAAATAAAAAATAAAAAATAAAAAATAAAAACAAAAGTTGCTTTTACTATTTTGTCTTAAGTAGTAGTAGTACGGTGCGAATGTTGGAAGCATGGAAGCAAAGCAAAGGCCTCTATAATGGCGGCAACCCATTCCCTCTCTCATAAATCCCCACCAAACCACCTAGCTTATTAGAGAACCCACACAAACTAATAGAGAGAGATTTTTTTTTTTTTTTTTTTTTTCCTTTTGTTTGGGGTTGTTTGGTTGATGGGAAAGTGTTAGAAGGAAAATCCCAGACAGGGAAAAGAAAATTAAATTTTTTTTATAGAAAAAGTGGGTTTGATTTGGTTTGGTTTTGGTTTCATTTTATCATTGTGAGAATGGATGAGGGTGACAGTAGAAAGAGTGGTGGTGGTGGTGGTACTAGTGATGAATCAAATTTATGTAAGAAGAAGAAGAAGATGATGATGGTTCATGATCATGATGATAAATCAGACGACTGTGGTTGGAGGAGGTGTGATGGTGATGTTGTTGGAGGAGGTCCCACATGTAACAACAATAGCAGGCCTAGAACCAGTAGCAGTAGTAGTGGTGGTGATGTAATTGGTGGTTCTACTGTGAAGACTTTGCAGCCTTTTGACAACATTGGTGCAGCAGTGCCTCAAACATCCTTCAAATCCTCAGGTATAATTCTTATTTTTATTTTTTCTCTTTCAAGTCAAACATGTTCTCTCTTTCTCTCTCTTCTTCTGTTCATTAAAGTTTCTGTTTGTTGGAGTGAGAAAAATGAGGTGAGATGTAGTTGTTGATCTTTTTGTGGTACAAAACAGGAGGAGGATTAATGTCTGCTACTTCAATGGGGTTTTTTCCTTTCACAAATGCACAGTGGAAGGAGTTGGAGAGACAAGCAATGATATATAAATACATGATGGCTTCTCTTCCTGTTCCTCATCAGCTCCTTTTTCCTTTTCTCATAAACCCCTCTCCTCCCTGTAAATCTCTCTCTCTCTCTCTCTCTCTCTCTCTAGCTCTCTCACTCACTTTTTCATGTTGTTTTGGGGAATTTACAAGGTGGGTATTTGTTTTGTTGTGTTGTTGGCGCATTTGCAGATGTGGGTAGTGGCTTGAATGTGATAAGGTTCTCAAATGGAGGAGATCTAGAGCCAGGAAGATGCAGAAGAACAGATGGGAAAAAATGGAGATGCTCTAGAGATGTGGCTCCTGATCAGAAGTATTGTGAACGGCACTTACACAGAGGCCGTCACCGTTCAAGAAAGCCTGTGGAACAACTTCCCCCTAAAAACAACAACAACAAGACTCGACTTCAATCCGATCCTCCTCCTCCTTCATCAAGTATCACTCAGTCTTACAATCATGTCAAATCCACTGAAAAAGTTACAGTCTTTGAGTCTCTTGAGCAGCAGAGGTGAGTTGGATTTTAAGAAATTTTGAATCCTGTTGGTTTTGTTTGTGTCATTTTGTGTTCCTTATTGTGTGACAAATTTGTAGGTGCTTAGATAATTGGATGATGAACTCCTCTGTTTACAATCAAAATTATCAGCCAGAGCCGCCTTTGAATTTGAATTGTTATACAGATATCATCAACCCAGATTTGGTTGCTTCTCTTGAAAATCAACACCAAACAGAGACACCAATTAGAGGGTTCATTGATTTATGGTCTAATGGAGTCTCAGAGCATGACCATAACAACAACACAAACTCTGGCAACAGTTCTTCAAATGGGAACCTTTTACTTTCTCCACTAAGTCTATCAATGGGAGGCAGCAGCAGCAGCAACAACACCACCACCATTGATGACGAAATGGGTCGGATCCATATGGGTTTGGGTGTGGTACAAACAGATCAAGACCATGAATGTAGTACCAAACTTCCATTTACAAGCTGGTTACCTCCTTCTTCTTGGGCGCCAGGAGGGCCATTAGCAGAGGTCTTAAGGCCAAGCACAGTCATCCAATCAAATCCACCGTCTCCGGTAGCCACCGTAAATGGTGATACACTGTCTTCACCATCTGGGGTTTTGCAGAAAACACTTGCTTCTTCATGGTCTGATAGCAGTGGCAGCAGCAGCCCTACACTTGCAAGTTCAAATGCTAATAATAAACCTGTTGAGCTTGCTTTGCTTTGGCTGAATCAAGGAAAATTATCATCATCCTCTACTTGATATGTTTGTGAGAGTACTTCTTGTCTTTCAAATTAAGTTGTTGTTTTGTTAATTTGTTGTGTTAGCTATGTTCTTGTTCATTTGAAAAATGAAAACTAGTTTTGTGTGGATTTGATTTCACAATGTCTGAAAAGGAGGGATCTGTCTGAATCCTGAACTGGGAGTTCTTACCATGGAAACATCAAACATGTATTTTGATTTGCAGGCTTGCTATGTTCTTTTATTTTTGGAGAAGACATATCTTTGGGGTTCTGTGTTTGTGGCCCTCTTTTTGTCTGAAAAAAATAAATATCTAGTTTGACTCTATCAAGATTGTATCTCACTCGTCTGTAATTCAAACTCAATTTGTTTCAACTAAACAGTACTCGAAAATTTAAATCATACAATCATAATTCTCACCTTATAAAATTTAGATTATTAGTAACTCTGTCACTCATATTCTGATTTCAAACTTCTGTGTATATAATATAACTATTTATGAAGGTATGCAAATTCTAACTCTTGAGTCTTGATCAATTCTATTACAAGTTTGCACGTAATTATCTCAGTAGAATTATCTGATAAGAATTTCATATCAACTCTTCGAATTAATGATGGTAATTTGATATCGATAAATCTTGACAGACCTCTAAACTGATCCCATATTGTACGTTTAGAATCGGGTTACGTGGTCAGCAACAAGACTGAACGGACAGGATAATTTATACACTTCATAGTTTTTGTGATTCTATGTACATATAGGATATATCAAATGTTCAACGAATTGTCTCACATGCATGGTTTTGTAACAAACCCATGATCCTAAAAAAAGCATGTGATGCTTCCATTGAAAGAAAAACAAATGAGCAAAGGATAATTTGAAAATTAAAATGCTATCTTCTATTTAACTGATTCGATAACCACAAAATACAGCTGATGTATATCATCCTATTATTAGCTTCTTCTTTTTCGGCTGTATTGAACACCACGTGTTTGATGAAATGACCAGGAGACAACAACTGGTTCTTGGAACTTGGTTTACCCAACTGGGTTTCAAAGGTCAGCTATATTCAGTGAGTCGGTGAACCCAACCAACTACATAGATACATGCATATTATAGGTGTGACTCTACTGGGTTGCAAAGGCCATGGCCCATTCCCCTATATACCCACTAATGTTATCTTGACACTTGGCACCCTATTTATAATTAGGAGAAAAACTTGCATGGGACGGTCTCATGAGACTGTCCAATAAAAGTGTACCACGTAGTATTTTAAAAATATATTTTTATGTTCCTAATATAAATAACACATTTTCATTGGACGGTCTCACTATGTGACAGTGAGACTGTCCCATGTAAGTTTTTCTCTATACAATAATGCTAAACATCTCATCTAAAATCCCACATTTTTCATTCAACTACATGTAGTATGTGAGGTATCAAATTGTGATTGGATACATGAGGTAGGTGAGATAAATCATCATTAATGTGTATCCACTCACAATTTGACACCTCACATGCCATATGTAGTTGGATGAAAAATGTGGGATTTTAGGTGGGATGTGTAGCATTACTATTCTCTATAACTAGAGCTAAATAATTATAGCATCTCCAACTGAACTGCAAATCTCCATTTTGCAGCAACGATCTTCTCCAACCGAGCGCCATTTTCATCACCAAAGTTGAGCTGTTGTGTTTTTGTCGCCAGATCTGGTGATCCTTGAAGTTCAATGCTACTTTGCTGATCTTCTTGGTTTTTTTATTTTTCAGTCCCATCATTTTCATGTAATGACAGTTTTGTTTGCTGATTTTCTGATTTCTCACTTGTATCCATTTTAAAAAGTTTTATTTAATCACAGTTTTACCCTTATTAAATCAAATGTATTCCAATTGTATCCTTTTAATTATCTAATGCTTTTGGTTAAATTATATTTGTTTTAATTTAATTATTATTTATATTAATATTTATAATAAACTAAAATTAAGTATATAATACAAAAATTAAATGATGATTAATATGTACTTTTAATTGTGTTTTTTATTTTATTTTTTATTTTATGAAATGTAATGTCGAAGTTCAGTTAATAATAAATGTAATATTTTAGTTAATTTCATTTAATTTATTAATTTATTAATGAATTAAATTTATTAATTTCTTAATTTCTTAACTTATCGTAATATTATGTTAATTTCTAAACTTATCATAATATTATATTAATTAAGGGGTGAAATGTTAATTGTTGTGAAATAATAAAAGAGGGAATATTTAGGGAATATTTTTTTTAGAGTAGGATTTGGAGTTGCTGGTTGGAGATGGAAGTGTGAAAATTGCTGCATTTTAGAGTTACTGGTTGGAGATGGTTTTAGAAGTTTAGAACTAATTACACAAACATCCCCGAGTTTATTCGTAATTCCACGCATATTGACCTTTTGAAAAACATTACATAAACATCCATTGCCGTTATTGGAAAGTTGTTAGAAGTTAACGCTGGAAGGGTAAAACTGTCATCTAGTAATGTGAAAAAATATTAAATGAATTTTATAATGTGGGAAAACGTGATTTAAAAAAAATTGTGGAGAAAATATATCCTTTATTATTTAAAGAATAATTAATTTAAAATTTTTAAAAAATTGATGGAGGAGATTTAATTTGCTCCAATGTCCTCCCTTCATGAGGAGATGAAATGGAAAATCAATTAAATAAATAAATAAAAAAACCTGGAAAAATCAGAAAAAATATTTGACAAAATTAAAAATGTAATAGCGCCGCCAATTTTTAATTTTTATTTATTTTTTAAATATTATTATTATTTTAATTTTTTTTGTCAAATATTAATCTGCTCATGTATTCTCTTCTTTTGCTTGTGACGTAATCAATCTTGTCTTTAATTATTGGAGTCTTATCCATCTAATTACATCAACTAATAATCACATGATGATCAAGAATTCAAGATCAAATGGCAGAGAGAGCTTTCGTTTTTCTCCTGGGAATCACTCCTTTTGAGTTTGAGGCCATCAAGTGTGGAATTGGTCCAAAATATCACATTTTAAAAGTGAATTGGTGAGAATGTCACCCGTTTAATAAGTTAAGTTTAAAAGGCACCTATTATGGTGAACTACCAAAATTGCCCTTAGTTAAACATTTATGTTATTATCTTTGAGTTGTTCTTTGCAACATAAACGAAGGCTTGAAATACTCAGTTACTCTCTCTCTACAAATAAAAGTTCAAGTTCTTGCCCCGACTTTCTTCTTCAGTAAAATAAGGTAATATTTCTTGAACTTGCTTCTTTTAAGTTGTTCACATTTTAGTATGTAAACTTGAAGCCATTTTGAAAATGATTTCGTGCCTTTTTGAAATATTTTCGTGCCTTTTTACACTGTCATCGTGCCTTTTGAAGTTGTTATCGAGCCTTTTTGAAAAAAATTTCGTGCCTTTTTGAAATATTTTCGTGCCTTTTAACACTGTCATCGTGCCTTTTGAAATTGTTATCGAGCCTTTTTGGAAAAGTCTCGATAACTTTTCCAAAAGGCTCGATAACTATTCCAAAAGGCTCGATAACTTTTCCAAAAGGCTCGATAACTTTTAACACTGTCATCGTGCCTTTTGAAATTGTTATCGAGCCTTTTTGGAAAAGTCTCGATAACTTTTCCAAAAGGCTCGATAACTTTTCCAAAAGGCTCGATAACTTTTAACACTATCATCGTGCCTTTTGAAATTGTTATCGAGCCTTTTTGGAAAAGTCTCGATAACTTTTCCAAAAGGCTCGATAACTTTTCAAAAGGCTCGATAACCTTTCTAAAAGGCTCGATTGAGTTTCAAATTTATTCGTGCCTTTTAACAATGTCATCGTGCCTTTTGTAGTTATTATCGAGCCTTTTTGACAAAAATATTTCGAGCCTTTTTGAAAAAAGTTTCGAGCCTTTTGGTTGATTTCGAGCCTTCTTCAAAAAATATCTGTGCCTTTTAATAAAATATTCGTGCCTTTTCGAAATTGATTTCGAGCCTTTTTGACAAAAATATTTCGAGCTTTTTTGAAAAAAAATTCGAGCCTTTTTCAAAAAATATTCGAGGCTTTTCATGTAATATTTGAAGACATTGTGTAATCATGGGTTTTTGTTAATGGTTTGTGATTATTAATTTGACAGCCTCATGAATCGGGTTAGAATAGTAATATCTTACAAGGGTCGATGGGACCAGTTACCCGACGGAAGTCAGAGGTTTGTTGGATCCGATAACCGGGGAATGTACGTGTCAAACAATATGACTTACGAAGAATTGGTGACGATCGTGCATACTATTGTGAACTATGATGTAAACAAATACAATGTTGAGTTGTCATCAATATCACTCGTTCCTGGCAGTACGTGTCGCACATTGATAAGGAATGACGACGATGTCCAATTTATGCTAGGGGAAGATCGAGTGATCCCTCAAGTATGTGTCAGTCTAACTGAGCGGACAGCTGGAGATGTGGTAGGGAATGATATTCCTCCTCCTGAAAATACCCAACAGTTTGGATCCTTTAGCGGTAGCAACCAAGTGTTCACCCAAGGGGGTCCCAGCGAAGGTGTGGGAAACATGTGTGGTGTCCCATAAGTTGCGGTCGACCATGCACATGCAGCTGAAATTCAATTGGGTGATGTGGGTGATGTGTTTGGCAGTCGAATTGAGCAGTACAATGAGCAATACGATGTGCAGTACAATGAGCAGTACGATGTGCAGTATAATGAGCAGTACAATGAGCAGTACGATGCACAGGACAATGAACAGTACGATGCGCAGTACAATCAACAGAGCAATTACCCGAACCATGAACAGGTTGATACTGAGGCAAATAATGAACATGTTCATGATCTCCAAAATGTAGATGAAGAGCTTGCACAAATGCAAACAAGCGGTAGACGTGTACAAGGAGTTAGTTGCACTGCACCAAATATGCCTGGGACTTCCGAGGTCCGTTGTAATATGACATCATCTGAGTCTGTTAATGCGAGAACTTGGGTTATTCCAGGAGCAGATTCATACTCGTTTGGTATTGGTACAAGCAGCACCTTGGCAGCGCAAGAACCGAGAACCATGATTTATAAAGGTCAATTTTTTCCGAGTAAAAAGGATTTGAAGAGGCTAGTTGGCCATTTTGCGATGCGGCAGAACTTTGAATGGAAGGTGAAAAGGTCTAATAAGACAACTTTACATTTGGTTTGCATCATTGACGACTGTACGTGGAAATTAAGAGCGGTGAGGAGAGAAGAAGGTACTTACTTTCAAGTCAGAAGTTTTGTCAACGAACACAGCTGTCACTTAGAGGAGATTCACCGTCGCTACCGACAAGCTGGTGCAGTCATAATCGGAGAAGTCGTTGCCCCTAGACTTCAACAAACCGATGGTCGTCTCATGCGTCCGAATGACATAATCGCCGATATGAAAACAATGTATGGCATCCAAATCATGTATAGTAAGGCACATGATGCCTTGCAATATGCATTGTCATTAACCTATGGAACGCATGAAGAAAGTTTCCAACTGCTCCCATCTTTTGCGAATGTTCTCGAACAACAAAATCCGGGCACAATCACGGACTTACAGTGCGATGACCATGGTAAATTCCTCTACTTTTTCATGTCGTTAGGGTCCTCAATTAGAGGTTTTCGGAGGTGTATGCGTCCTGTTATTGCAGTAGATGGTACCCATTTGAAGGGAAGATTCGGGGGTACAATGTTTGTGGCAACTGCACAAGATGGAAACAAACAGGTGTATCCAATTGCTTTTGGGTACGGTGACTCAGAGAACAACCTTTCATGGGAGTGGTTTTTAGAATGCTTGAGGGGTGCCCTTGGTCATATAGATGATCTGGTTTTCATTTCCGATCGCCATCCAAGCATTGAAGCAGGGATTTCTAAAGCGTTCCCTTATGCAACCCATACCGTTTGTGTCTGACATTTTGGTGAAAATATGAAGAAGCGATTCCACAGAAAGAATGTTGCCCAGATAATGGATTACGCTGCTAGGTCGTACATTGAAATCCAGTATGATCGGCACATGGAGGAGTTACGTAAGCTGCACCAGGGTGCATACGATTATGCCATTGATGCCGGTCCACAGAAGTGGTCCCGCGTTCACTGTCCCCAAAGAAGGTACAGGTTGATGACCACAAATGTTGCAGAGTGCATAAACTCATGCCTAAAATTCGCTCGGCAACTGCCACTAATGACACTGGCAGAGTTCATTCGGAATATGCTACATAAGTGGTTTCATGATCGTCATGCAAATGCACAGTCCATGCGTAATCGATTAACCGACGCAGCACATCTTTTGATCCTCAAACGTGTCGAGAAGTGCGGTTATATGACCGTAAATCCAGTTGACTGGAACATATTCTCCGTCAGACACAAGGGAAAACAGTGGACGGTTGACTTAGCCCGGAAGACATGCACATGCAACAAATTCCAAATGGACTTTTTACCATGTAAACACGCACTTGCAGCGGCAAGGTACATTACAATTTACAGTTAACGGTTTATATTATCCAAACGTGAGTCTCACCCTTTTCATTATTGCAGGGAGCGGAATTTGGATTTTACATCTCTGTGTGCGGACTACTACAAGAGGGAGACACTTATTGATGCATACTCAGTTCCTATTATGCCTGTTGGCCATCCTGCTTCATGGGTTGTGCCATCCGACATCGCATCACGGGTGGTTTTAAATCCAAAGGCGAAGAGGCAATCAGGTCGACCGATGGAGGGTCGACATGCCTCGTCTTCGGAGAGGACAACCACACAGTCGTGTAGAAGGTGTGGACAACTAGGACATAACAGCAGGAGGTGTTCCAACCCACCTATGGTTAATGAAGGTCCCAGCATAATTGTCCCCGAGGAATACCGCCGCAAGTGCAGTATCTGTCATAAAATTGGACACAACAAACAAACGTGCCCTGAGAAAGATTGTACCGTGGAATGAATGGAGCCTTACTTACAAGAGGAAGACGAATTGCCACCCTTGGTTCTTATGTTTTATGTAGAAGTAATATGATTGATTTCATGTTCGAATTTCGTTTGTTATAGTGTTTATGTACATCCTTTTACTGAACTTAAATCCCTTGAGATATAGACCAATATACTCATGATGGGGATTTGTACTTCGTATATAAGTTAGAATGAATGTTCCCGGATGCTCATGAGAAATGCCAAAACAGTAAACTATCCGTGTGGGATACTCTGCTTTCTCAATCCTTAGATGCTTATCAACTTCCGCTTTAGTACCTTTGTTTTATGAGGTACATGTCTCCAACCTGATGTCTTCCAACATCGTTCAAACTTTCACAACCATGCTCGATACAGTTGTTTGGTGAGACCCTTGGTTCTTATGTAGAACTAATGTGATTGATTTTATGTTCGAAAATATATTAGAATTTAGTTGTTCGTCTAATGTCATACTAGATGCTTTATTGAATTTGCTGTATTGTTTATGGATTTCAATGTATGAAATGTGTGTGTTTAACTTTGAACTGCAAACACTTCAAACACTTGAAGAAAAAAAATTCATCATTTCATTACTCAAAAAATGTTATGTACATCAACTACATCTACATCAACTATATGGGCTTCGAGTTACAAAAAACCTCGACGGCCATCTTCTCCCGGATGGTGGCCATATCAGCTTCGGACCAGTCGAAGGTATCCCTGTTTGCCACCAGGTACTCAATAATTTTCAATGTATGGGCCCCACAGTTTCCCCTGCAATTAACCACGTGAACAAACATTATAATGGGATGCTATTAAAACCGATTGTGATAGAATAAGAACTTCAAACAGTCATACCCCCGTTCTTGTTACGGCACACGGTTGGCCTGCACGAAGAACATCCGGAACGGCTTTTCTTCCCTTTTGTACGTCGTACCGCCTCTCCGTCTGTTCCGGTGAAAGTGTACCGCATCCAGCATCGAGGGTAGCAACCACCTTAAGCACGCGAACTGGGTATTCCTATGGCTATATCGGACCTACTGTCTGAACGGGTCAAACACTAAAATGTGCCCTTTCGCAAGGTTGACGCTGCCCACGACCCAATGGTAACCTCCGAGGTTGCAAGGAATCAAAACCTGCAGGTGTTTCTCCAAAGTGTTAGCAAATTTTTTTATTATACAGATGGACGCAAAGTCAAATTTACACTGACCGTGTCAACGTCGTGCCATGGCAGGTTTGCCTGCGGGAGCAGGCCACATACCACCTGAAGGTCATCACGAGGATACTGGCGATCCAGCACAGTCCAACCATCTGGGGGTCTCTTGTCCTCACCCATGCAGATTCTCTGCCAGCTATGATATGCCAATGTCTGTACATAGAAAATTAACCGACACGTCAGGCAAAAAATATTTGAACACATCAAGGTAGAAGCGAAAACCGTACTCAATAAACACTTACATAGAATTGTGAATCTAGTATGTTGGTCCTCCTCTCGTACACAGTGGGGAATGCTCGTTGACGTTTCCGGAGAACGTTGCAGTATGCGTCAATGTGCTGACAAATATCAACAATTCGTATTGTTAGGATTCAACCATTTGTGAATGAAACTTCTACAGGTGAATCAAGTGAGGAACATACCGAATCGTCCAACTCCATGAAGTTGGTTTGAAACCGGTGGAACCAAGTCACATTGACACCAACTGGGTGGTGCAGATCCACATCACGTCTGCATAATTGGAAACAAATTTAACATAATACTTACTTGTACCTGTGGACGAAAAAACTATAAACAGATTGTAATTTTTTAGATTATACTTACAATTCCCCTGTCATGCTCCTCTTGTAGGCTAGGTACGCCTCCAGCTGGTCAGGATCTACCAATTCGTGTGGCATCCATTCATGTGCTGGCTGCGGATGCGGCATCGTCCGTGGCCTCTTCGGTTCACAGGGGTTTGTGTATGGGCTCCGCTCCATCCAACCTCGACGTCGAATCCGGTCTCCACGCCTCAGGGGTGGTGGACTCCGGTCCAAATCAGGGTGATCGGTGTGGTGTGAGGAGGAACTCATTCCCTGTTGATCACCTGAAATCGACCGGTGGGGTGTCAAATGACAGATCGGAGGTCGGCTGGAGGGGTCGGCTGCACTAGGGTCGACCGAAGGTCTATGCTCGTAGGAGGAACCTCGTACGCTGAGATTGACTGGACGATCGCACTGCGATGTGGCGTCAGGGGTGACCTCCTGGAAATGTATAGGTGTGAGCTCCTGGGAGTGAACAGGATCATCCAACAGCTGTGATGAGCGGGCTATGGTGATGTCCTCAGGCAGTACCTGCTCCTGGGAGTGAACAGGATCATCTAGCAGCTGTGATGAGCGGACTGTGGTGATGTCCTCAGGCAATACCTGCTCCAAGACTGCTGGCTCTATATCACCTGCTGTCTGTGTACCACCGCGCACCTCCTCTCGTGCTGTCACATCATGACCCTGCGGATCTGAGACTGTGTCTGTGGTACGTGGCTGCCCATGGCTGGTCCCTCGGTCTGTCCACCCTGTACCTGTGGGAGTAAATGCTCCGTCATGGTCATCAAATGGTTGGTCATCGAATGGTGGACCATCCATACGGTGCTGCGACGTCGGACCCTGTTGGGCCCGGATCAAATCCAGCAACTCCTGATGCTGCGCAGCTCTTTTCTCTTCAGTCGTACGGAAAGCCTCCATGACATCCTCCCGTAATTTTCGAACAGCATCCATCACCTCTGCCAATTTATGCTCCCAAGCCTAAAAGGAATTCAGACTCTGTCAGTACTAAAACTATTAAGTCAATTGAAATTAAATCATGTGGTCCTAAAAATGCTTACGTACCTGTGGACGCTCTCCGACGCCTCCCTGTGAATGACCTTGAGGTCCAGGCTGTCTGTCCAAATTGAATCGTACCCGCCTACGCCTCACGGGAGTAGGACTGCCAACCTCCGGTTCTGAATCACGTCCGGCTGTAGGTTGTTTGGGCAAAGTCACGCGTACCCGCCTAGACCTCGTGGGACTCCCACGGCCATTGCTGACATCCGGGTCTAAGCCCTCCGTATCACTAGGTCCAGAGTACGAAAGATCCATATCACTAAGTCCGTAAGAATCCTCCGTATGACTGGGTCCGCCAGTCCTATGTAGTTCCGGATCCGGGAGGCCTCCAGATAAATCTACAGCATAGTGATCATACAGAGTGGGTCCCTGATCTATGCCTTCGTAATACCGTTGACCCATCTCAACAGCTGTCGCCACCAATTTAGATCGCCCAGACATCTGCAATTGGAGTTACATCATTGTAATTACATCATTGTAATTATACACATAATAAAAATTATAAACATTAACAACAATAATATTTACAGTTTCAGAGAAAATCTCATCCAGCTTTTTCCCTTGCGGTCGCTTAGTCAACTTCCATTTCAGAATACGTGGAGGGGGTAGGTCGGGGTTAACCCTGCGGATCCTACATTTTTGAATGCCAAGGGAGGGGATAACCTCAAAAGCAAATACCTGCGTAATAGACAAGTACGATCACAAGTAAATACATCAGTCATATAAAAAATTCTCAATTAAAGTACGGATGCAAATTGTAAATGCTAACCAATAGTGCGTGCGCTAGACCGTATATGTTGTAGGACTCGATGGTGTCAACGCCCTGTCCTGCCTGTCGTGCTGCCTGCCGTGGACTATCCAAAGCATGCATGTAACCATAAATAGACCGCCTATACACGTATGCGCCCCACGGGAACGCATCAAAAGTGTCCAAGTCCTCGACTACTCGAAACTGCCATGCTGGAACTTTAAATCTCTCGTCCACCCCCATCAGTATCCAGTTCAGCAAAAACAATAATGACAGCTTCACTGCATCGTACTGCGAATGGAAAACACCAATCCGAAGCACCGCTCTCAGCTCTTGAAACTAGATGACTCGACGCTGGAAGTACCGGTCGTGTATGCCATTCTGTACCACCATATCATAACTCGCTGTGTCAGGAATCACTCCGAACTTCAATCCGGTGATTAGACAAAACTCAACCTTCGAGAACCGGACCGTATGGTTCTCTAACAGAAATCGCATCTCATCTCCCGGCCCGTTGTGATGCAACTCACGTAAAAGTAGCCGATGGACAATGCCGCCAGAAAAATTAATCTCACAATGCATCCGGAGGAAATGACCGAAACATGACTCAGTAAACCGACATCGGTCTTCGATCCTCAGATTTTCAGGTACTCTTTCAAGTGCATTGTCGATATCTCTAAGGTCATCAAAATGGTCATGCCGAATAATTTTTCCATTGAACCATTCTCCCACCGGGGTTTTAAGGAAATCATTCGGATTCGCCATCTGCATATTGACGGAAAAAAAGCAAATAAGTTACTGAAAAGGCTTGAAAACTGACGGTAAAATTCAAAACTGCACGATAACAGTGCAAAAAGGCACGATAAAATTCAAAAAGGCTCGATAACACTACAAAAAGGCACGATAACATAAAGGTTCAAAAAGGCTCGATAAAAGTATAAAAAGGCACGATAACATCAATGTTCAAAAAGGCTCGATAACATATCAAAAAGGCTCGATAACAGTTCAAAAAGGCTCGATAACAGTAACAAAAGGCACGATAACATATAGGTTCTAAAAGGCTCGACAAAAGTTTCTAAAAGGCTCGATAACTTTTCAAAAGGCTCGATAACTTTTCAAAAGGCTCGATAACAGTAACAAAAGGCTCGATAACAGTAACAAAAGGCACGATAACATATAGGTTCTAAAAGGCTCGATTTTGTTTCAAAAGGCTCGATAAAAGTTTCTTCTAAAAGGCTCAATAACTTTTCTAAAAGGCTCGATAACTTTTCAAAAGGCTCGATAACCTTTCTAAAAGGCTCGATAACCTTTCTAAAAGGCTCGACAAAAGTTTCTTCTAAAAGGCTCGATAACCTTTCTAAAAGGCTCGACAAAAGTTTCTTCTAAAAGGCTCGACAAAAGTTTCTTCTAAAAGGCTCGATAACTTTTCAAAAGGCTCGATAACCTTTCTAAAAGGCTTGACAAAAGTTTCTTCTAAAAGGCTCGATAACTTTTCAAAAGGCTCGATAACTTTTCTAAAAAGGCTCGATAACCTTTCTAAAAGGTTCTAAAAGGCTCGATAACCTTTCTAAAAGGCTCGATAAGACTGCAAAAAGGCTCGATTCAGTTTCAAAAACTCTTGGAAACCCAGAACTTCATCGTTTTCACTACCAAAAGGCTCGAAATTTTTTCCTAAACTAAAACCCTAACCTAAACTCATCAAACAAACATAATGGACAACAAATGCGTGAGAGATAAAGACATACCGTGGTCGGTATTGACTTCGCCGGTAGGTCGGTACTGTAGCTCCGTCGACGGTGGTTGGTCGTCACAATTTGGTCGACTGTTGCGCCGTCGGGGTTTTCTCTCAGAGCTTTTCTTCCAAAGTTTCAAAACAAAGAAACAGACAACAAAGGGGTATTTTCGTCTGGTCCCATTAAATGGTGCCTTTTAAACTTAACTTATTAACTTGGTGCCTATTCCCCAAAAACCACCCCAAAAGGTGCTATTTAATTTTTGAACCCGGCATAAAGTCTCTCCTAAACAATGTTGCAAAAACATTTTTCCAGTTTTCATAATATAATTTGAAATTTAAGATATTGAAGGGGAAGTGTTGAGTAACCTCACCAGTATGCTAGAATTCAAAAACAACAATTATTGAGTTGTAATTATAAAATAAGCGTGAGAATTTGAGATAATATGGCACTACCATGGTGCCAATAGGACGAACTAGAGGTATCAAATGGGTAGGGACGTACCAGGCCATATTTTTAAGGTCCGATCGGGTTTCATGATTTATGAGGGCGGCCCTCTCCATAAGCCTAGTCCAGAGTGATAGTAACAAATTTAATAATCAAAATAAATTTTAGAATCAGATTTATTAAATAATAAACTAGAACTTAATTATTTCTACAACACAAAAGTAATAGTAATTTATTTCTTTGAAAAACAAACCATCCTATTCCTAATTTATCATAGATAGACACTGAAAAATTAGAAAAATGTATATAAATATAAAGCTATAATTAACATTTTATAAACAACCCTTGCCTTGTTTTTACATTTGAAATTATCATTATCATCATTCATCATCATAAATAAAGTATTAATTTCAAATTTTATACCGTTTATGTATTGTTTAATCACAGCATGATCCAGTAGATTTCAAATCGATTTTGACTTTGGTATCATATTAAAAAAATAAAGTATTAATGTATGCGCTTAAATTTTAATTTTAATCTTTATTTATAGGGAAAATCGTATTTTAGTCCCTGTAGTTTGCCTTAATCTGCGTTTAGTATACGGTTTTTTGTATTATAACTTTTAGTCCATCATTATTCTGACAATCTGAATTTCAGTCCCTACTGTCCAATTCTGTTAGGGTTCCGTCAAGTCAACAAGGGTCAACGAGGGCAAAAAGGTAAAATAACATCAGATATTACAGAAGCTTATATAACCAAAGGGTACAATAGTAATTTACAAATTAATTTTAAAAAAACAAATAATTAATAAAATATACAAAAAATAAAAAATATATATATATATAACCGATTAAAAAAAAAATTTAATAAAACTAATTAAATTTGTAATAAATTAAAGTTAAAAATAAGACTAATTAAATTAATAATTAATTAAATTTAAAATTAAAAACAAACAAGATCTTTCATTTTCATTATTTCAAAAACCCCAACCCATATTCAATCAAAACACCACACCAGATTCAACACAACCAAACACCACCACCATCTGTCTCTCTCATCTCTCGATCTCTCTCTATCTCATCTCATTCTCTTGATCTTTCTGTCTCATTTCAGTCACTCTCGCCGTCTCTCCCGTCGCCGCGACGACTGCGACGAGCTGTGACGATCTCTCTCTCCTTGCTGTGACGAGCTGTGACGATCGATCTCTCTCTCCTTGCTGTGAAGATCGATCGCCGCTGTCACTGGATGGGTTTTGTCTTCACCGTCACACACACACACACACACACACACACACACACACACACAAGTAGAGAAGAACCAGATCATTTTGGAGGGGTTTTGTGTAGGGAAAAATCGTAGTACACACAGCGGAAGCGAGACTAAAAATAGTTTTAGTATGTTTTAAAATTTTTCCTTTTTATGAACCTTAACCCTTTAAATTAATTAACCATATATAAAGTAACAAAAAGTAGAATACCTTTTGTCGCGTGATCCGATTGACTTACGTCGATGGTAATACGCAAGATCTTCAATCCTAGCACGAACGTGAATCACTTATGAGCGTGGTCTCCCTTTTCTTTGAATTGAGTACCTGAGAATGGACAAACAAACTTTCTTTTTCTTTTGTTAGTCACAAAACAATCAAAAGACCACAAAGATTATTCCGGTCACTTTTGAGTTCTCAATCTAATGATCGAAACTCGCGTGAACCTAATTCGATGTTGTACACACAAGCTTATTGATAAACAAGCAATTAATGTACCATCAAAAGAATAATCTCTTCTCTCTTTTATGTCTTGGTAGAATAATCAAACACTTTTCTATGAGTTGAGAAGAAGAAGAAAATTGATTCAGTGAACCAGAGAGGTGGCCGAATTCTATAGCATATATTATATAGGTGGCCGAAATTTATTCTCTTCTTCCTTTAGGGTTGGCTGAATCCAACTTGTGATACAATTAGGGTTGACCGAAAATCCTCTTCCAAAAGTGATTTGTGCTTTGCCCTAATTTCAATCAACTTTAGAATCCTAACCCTAATTTAACTCATAAGTATTTTATTCTTTTATTGACTTAATAAAAAGACTTCTTATTTGATTAAATAAATAAACTTAATTATTTATTTTCTTACCAAACAAGTCTTTTACTTTTAGTATACATATAGTATAACTCTAGGAAACATATTTCCTAATCAGAAAAAGATTTTGTTTCTTAATTAAATAATTAATTAATAAATTAATTAATTCTCATTTAATCAAACAATAAAATAAAATAATATTTTTGACTATATACATAGCCTTGCCGCCCCACATAGAATATAAGGGCCGAATATTATTTCCTTATTTTATTTAATCCATTGGATTTTAAATAAAAAGCTCACATGTGAACCAGACCCATTCTTACTAAAAGAAACAAGCCCACATGCCTTTCATTAATATATTAATATAATTGATTAGCCAATTAAACAAATAATGTGCAAATTATATTCTTAATATATTAAATGCAATTCTAGATGGACCTATAAATTGGTCCGGTAGAATATATCAAGTGATCCATGCAAGTCCGTGTGGATTGAGGATTTTGGCGGGCTATCTAAATTTAAGCTTCAATAGACATAACCTAATCACAATAAACAAATGATTCACTTAGGTCCGATCCATTAATTTTAACTTATTCCACTAAAGAGCTAAAATTGAACTCTTAAATAAAGATAGAATAAGAAAATGTTCCTCATTCAGACCCTAGACAATCATGTTGGAGATAGTGTATCCTCGTGATTAATATCAGTAATCGCCAAGAGTTCATAGACCGCCTATAACTCTCCAAGTTACCATATTTACTCATATGACCACGTTTTGAACTTGGATATTTTGACTTGTCCAGAAGCCATGTTTTCAATAGCCACTATCGAAAACTCAACGTTGAGATTTAATATCCAATTACCTCAAAACATCCATATGATGGTATTATACTCTCATTTAATAAATGTAGCAATGATGTCCATATCTATAAATGAAGTCCTCTATCGATTAACAAATGAATGTCACCAAACTATCGAGGATAGACTATGCTATATAATCGTACTCATTGATAACTCAAATGATATCACTTGCAACCATAAGTCTATCATTTATCTCAGGATTAAGATAGACTCTCCGATTGTCCTGATAATGAAAAGACTATTATCTATTGACGGTTCTAGATAAAGCTTTTCATTGTGATCCAGTTCAATGCACCCAGTGCACTAGATTCTTTTACTCGAAGACACTCTGATGATTTTAGACTCATCATATCTCATTTGATCCCACTCAAATGCTAGCAAAAGAATTCTACAACTTTAACAAGATAAATGTGCCCAACCTTTAACTTAAATTGTGAACATTATTCAAGACTAACTAAAGAATTGTGTCTACCTCATACATATCCAGATGTACGAACAATTCTTCTTTTCTCATAGTCTTTAGACCTTATGATTATTTACTTTGACAATTATAATATTAAACTATAAATGCTATAAGCTTTGTTAAACCAGAAATCACTTTATTAATATGAAAAAGATTATCAATTACAATATTACACTCTTGCTATTGAGCATAATCCTAACAATCTCCCACTTGCGCTATAGCAAATGTGTCATATCTCTCATGCCCATGTTCTCTAGATGCCCATCGAAACTCTTCTGAGGTAGAGCTTTTGTGAAGGGATCTGCTAGATTTTCTGCTGACACGATTTTGGTAATCGTAACGTCACCCCTTTGAACAATCTCCCTTAAAAGATGATACTTTCTTTCAATGTGTTTTCCTCTCTTGTGACTTCTTGGTTATTTCGAATTAGCCACTGCTCCACTGTTGTCACAGTAGATAGTGATATGCTTATTCGCACTAGGAACCACTTCCAAGTCTATCAAGAATTGGCGGAGCCAAACAGCCTCTTTGGCAGCCTCGCATGCAGCAACATACTCAGCTTCCATGGTGGAATCAGCAATACAAGATTGCTTGATACTCCTCCATATGACTGCTCCTCCTCCAATAGTAAACACAGCCCCTGATGTGGATTTTCTGGAGTCAGAATCTGATTGGAAATCAGAATCTGTATACCCAACGGGAATTAAATCCCCTCCAGAGTATACAAGCATATTATCTCTCGTTCTCTTGAGATACTTGAAAATATGCTTGACTACCGTCTAGTGATCAGGACCAGGTTTCGATTGAAACCTGCTAACTATGCCAACAGCAAAACAAATATCTGGTCTAGTGCAGAGCATTGCATACATGAGACTTCCAACTGCTGAGGCATATGGAACTCTACTCATGAATTGCTCTTCATGCTCATTCTTAGGAACTTGTTCCTTAGAAAGTTTGATTCCATGTATGAAAGGTAATATACCTTTCTTGGAATCCTGCATGGAAAACCTAGACAAGATCTTGTCTATGTATGAAGCTTGGGATAATGCAATCGTTTTATTCTTTCTATCCCTTATTACTTGGATACCTAGAATAAAACTTGCTTCTTCTAAGTCCTTCATATCAAATTGTTTTGCTAACCATTCTTTTACTGATATCAATACACCTACATCGTTTCCAATGAGTAGTATATCATCAACATAAAGAATCAGGAAAACCAACTTGTCGCCCTTAATCCTTTTGTATACATAAGGTTCGTCAGTATTCTGAATAAATCCAAAACTTTTGACAGCTTGATCGAACCTTATGTTCCAGGATCTGGATGCTTGCTTTAATCCATATATGGATTTCTGCAACTTGCATACCTTTTGCATCTGGCCCTTTTCAATGAATCCTTCTGGTTGCATCATGTAAATGCTTTCGTCAAGACTTCCATTAAGGAAAGCTGTCTTGACGTCCATTTGCCAAATCTCTAGATCTAAAGATGCTGCAATGGACAAGAGTATCCTAATGGATTTAAGCATGGCCACAGGAGAGAAGGTTTCCTCGTAATCGATACCTTCTTTCTGTGTATACCCTTTAGCTACCAATCTAGCTTTAAAGGTTTCCACCTTTCCATCCATACCTCTTTTCCTTTTGTATACCCACTTGCACCCAATGGGTTTTATCCCTTTAGGCAAGTCTACAAGGGACCAGACTTTGTTATCGAACATAGATTCAATCTCAGATTGCATTGCCTTTTGCCAATGGCGACTATCAACATCCTCCATTGCTTCCTTATACGTGTAGGGATCATTGTCGTCTGGGAGATTCTCCACTGATTCTCCCAGACCGATGTATCTTTCGGGTTGTGTTCTAACCCTCCCACTACGACGAGGAATGGTAGGTTGTTGATCTTGTGTTGGATCGGAACTTACAATTGGGTTTGGTTGTGTAACCTCTCGTGGAATTGTATCTCCTGACATCTCATTAAGGACAATTCTACTTCTAGGCACAAAATCATTCATATAGTCCTTTTCCAAAAATTTAGCATTTGTCGAAACAAATACTTTAAGATCTGAAGGACTATAGAAATAATATCCTTTAGTTTCTTTTGGATACCCTACAAATATACACGTTTTCGAACGGGACTCCATCTTTTCTGTCTTTCCTTTTAACACATGCGCAGGATAACCAAATATCCTTAAGTGTTGTAAACTAGGCTTGCGCCCAGTCCACAACTCATGCGGTGTTTTAGGAACGGACTTAGATGGTACATCGTTTAGAATGTATATAGCAGTTTGTAAAGCATATCCCCAAAAAGAAATAGGAAGTGTTGAATAACTCAACATAGACCTAACCATATGCAAAAGAGTTCTATTTCTCCTTTCTGCCACCCCATTCTGTTGAGGTGTACCTGGTGCAAAAACTGAGAAACTATCCCATTATCAATAAGATATTGCTGAAACTCACCAGATAGATATTCTCCACCACGATCAGATCTCAAGATTTTTATGTGTTTCTCAAGCTGATTTTCTACTTCAGCTTTGAATGCTTTGAACATGTCAAAAGCATCCGACTTATGTCGCATGAGATACACATAGCCAAATCTCGAGTAATCATCTGTGAAGGTGATGAAGTACTCATATCCACCTCTAGCTTGAATGCTCATAGGTCCACATACATCAGTGTGTATCAATCCTAAACATTCAGTGGCTCTTGCGCCTTTGGCCAAAAACGACCTTTTGGTCATTTTACCTTCCAAACAAGATTCACAAGTTGGTAGATCATCAACCTTTAAGTCACTTAAAGGTCCGTCACATACCAATCTTTTAATCCTATTAAGGTTAATATGACCTAGGTGTAAATGCCATAGGTAGGTTTCATCTATTGATAATTTTACTCTTTTATGATCAGGTTCCGTTAATTCTGTGTCTAATAAGTGAGAGATATTTCTATGCAAGAAGTATAGACCATTTTCCAATGTACCTTTGCAAATAATTTTGTCATTCTTACTAATAATAAAAACTTTATTAAAAGTAACCGAATATCCAAATTTATTTAAACAAGAAACTGAAATTAAATTCCTATTGAATTGAGGTACATAATAAACGTCTATCAAATCTAAATGCCTTCTAGAATCCAAATAAACTCTAATATCTCCCACTGCACTTGCAGACACTAACGTTCCGTTGCCCAAGCACAAATTGATTTCATTCTTACTCAGCCTTCTCCTTTCTTGGAACCCCTACAAGGAATAACAAACATGATTAGTGGCTCCAGAGTCTATGATCCAAGAATCAGTAGAATCTGCCAGAAAACATGTTTCAAGATAATTAACATTACCTTCTTCCTTCTTATTCTGGGTCTTTGGGCAATTTCTTTTCCAATGTCCATTTTCACCACAAAGGAAGCATTTCCCTTTGATCTTGGTTACTTTCTTGGTCTCCTTCTTGGTAGGCCCAAGTTGCTTTTTCTTCTGTTGTTTCTTGACCTTCTGACGGGTCTTAACAGTAGCAACTTTACCAACCATATGAATCTCTTGACCTTTGCTTTTCACAAGGATCTTTTCAGCGCTTTGAACATCTTGCATCAGGTCTTGTAAGGTGTATTCCTTTTTGTTCAAAGTGTAGTCCAATTTGAACTGATCAAAGGAATCTGACAATGAATTGACAACCATATCAATTTTTGTCTCACCATCTATCTCAGCACCATGCAGTTCAGCAATGTTGAGATGTGCTATGACTTTCATCATGTGATCCTTCACAGCCTGTCCAGGTTTCATCATAAGATTCATAAAAGCAGTCACTGCCTCTCTCTTAGTCGTCCTGGACTTCATAGCAAACATCTCCTCTAGAGACATCATTATATCAGCAGCAGACTCCATTCCTAGATAGTAGCCATAATATAACATTTGGCCATATCATATGAAGTCTTCCACTGCTCATACTCATCTCTTTGCATTATGCTAGATTCATTATTAGGAGCAGGTGGTTTAGGAGTAGTTAGAACAAACTTATGTTTTTCACTTTGCAGCAACAACCCAATTTTCCTTTTCCATGTGACATAATTATCTCCAGTTAAAGTGTTATCTTTCAGGATGTTCATAAGTGATGGGGTCATGATTTCTGAATAAAACAAAACATATATAAGTAAATAATCATGATAAAGCACTTTTAAATATTTATCTTGAATTAAATAAATAACTCAATCATAAAAATTCAACGGTGATCCAACACCCATAAATGTTACGCCTTATTTGGGAGTTCGCACCATTTACTAGTTAGACTAGGTCCCACCTAATTGTTAACATAACAACCAGCGTTTTCAATTTTAGCCTTGCAATTTTACTGACAAGAACTCTTGGGAGGATATCAATAAAATTACATTGAGTGTGTTACCAAGATATCGACCCTCAATTTTCTCTCACGAAAATCCCTCCTTGGGGAGTAGATCTCATTTGAGTCCATTGTCTAGTCTATCCTTGTAAGGAAGTATTTTGCTAAATTCCATTCATGGATGCCCCTTGGGGGGATTACCAATAAATAATAAAGCTCAACCAACCTTGGAGGCCATAGGTGTTACAAAACACCTTCTCCCACTCAATTATTTAAGGCGTGTGATTAAATCCCATAGAATGATTTACCAAGTTATCTAGATGCCAATTTAGATACCTAAATCATTCAATGCCTGTTCATACCAAAAGAGATATATGAATGACACTCCTATTCTATATGTCATGTTATCATACAATAACAAATATTGTAATATTTATGCAAAAAATAAATAGCAACAATTTTGGTCCATCCTAGAAAAGCAAGTAAATTATAATTGCTTAGGAATACAAGATCTTCAAGTGGCCATCAACCATACGCTCATCCCTCGGCTGCCCCCCATAGGTGTGCACACCCCACAACCCCACAAAGGGGCTGCCGTGCGCAGCCCATGAGAGTATATAGGGCTGCCGTGCGCAGCCCACCATGATTTGGGCTTGCCATGCGCAGCCCAATCCACTCCTAGGGTGCGCACGGTGCTCGTTCTTGGTTCCGGTTGCTTCCTTTTCTTCATGTCTTCGAATCTTCAATACCCGAATACATTACAGCAGTATATAAACTAATATAATACTGCAGTATTTTTATTTATTTTTTATTTTATTTAATCACTGCAGTATTTTTTTACAATAAAAAACTTCACCTAAATTTAATACAATAAAAAAAACTGCACATAATCTTAATACACTAAAATAAAAAAAATAGCAACTACCAAGAAGGAATTATAGCGATGATAGACCACCCTTCTTGTTACAAACCCGAAACAAAAAATACATTGAAATTCTAGGACCAAAATCGAGCAACAACAATCCACATATAAAATAATAACATATATAAATCCATACATTCACATGTAATTATATATGCGAATACCTAGAGTGCCATCTCTTTCTAAACATGCATAATCACAATAAAAAGAAATAGATTCACGTATATATACGTTAATTAATTAAAAGGGTACAACCTAGGCTCTGATACCAATTGTAGGGAAAAATCGTAGTACACGCAGCGGAAGCGAGACTAAAAATAATTTTAGTATGTTTTAAAATTTTTCCTTTTTATGAACCTTAACTCTTTAAATTAATTAACCATATATAAAGTAACAAAAAGTAGAATACCTTTTGTCGCGTGATCCGATTGACTTACGTCAATGGTAATCCGCAAGATCCTCAATCCTAGCACGAACGTGAATCACCTAGGAGCGTGGTCTCCCGTTTCTTTGAATTGCGTACCTGAGAATGGACAAACAAACTTTCTTTTTCTTTTGTTAGTCACAAAACAATCAAAAGACCACAAAGATTATTCCGGTCACTTTTGAGTTCTCAATCTAATGATCGAAACTCGCGTGAACCTAATTCGATGTTGTACACACAAGCTTATTGATGAACAAGCAATTAATGTACCATCAAAAGAATAATCTCTTCTCTCTTTTATGTCTTGGTAGAATAATCAAACACTTTTCTATGAGTTGAGAAGAAGAAGAAAACTGATTCAGTGAACCAGAGAGGTGGCCGAATTCTATAGCATATATTATATAGGTGGCCGAAATTTCTTCTCTTCTTCCTTTAGGGTTGGCCGAATCCTACTTGTGATACAATTAGGGTTGGCCGAAAATCCTCTTCCAAAAATGATTTGTGCTTTGCCCTAATTTCAATCAACTTTAGAATCCTAACCCTAATTTAACTCATAAGTATTTTATTCTTTTATTGACTTAATAAAAAGACTTCTTATTTGATTAAATAAATAAACTTAATTATTTATTTTCTTACCAAACAAGTCTTTTACTTTTAGTATACATATAGTATAACTCTAGGAAACATATTTCCTAATCATAAAAAGATTTTGTTTCTTAATTAAATAATTAATTAATTAATTAATTAATTCTCATTTAATCAAACAATAAAATAAAATAATATTTTTGACTATATACATAGCTTTGCTGCCCCACATAGAATATAAGGGCCAAATATTATTTCCTTATTTTATTTAATCCATTGGACTTTAAATAAAAAGCCCACATGTGAACCAGACCCATTCTTACTAAAAGAAACAAGCCCACATGCCTTTCATTAATATATTAATATAATTGATTAGCCCATTAAACAAATAATGTGCAAATTATATTCTTAATATATTAAATGCAATTCTAGATGGACCTATAAATTGGTCCGGTAGAATATATCAAGTGATCCATGCAAGTCCGTGTGGATTGGGTATCTTGGCGGGCTATCTAAATTTAAGCTTCAATAGACATAACCTAATCACAATCAACAAATGATTCACTTAGGTCCGATCCATTAATTTTAACTCATTCCACTAAAGAGCTAAAATTGAACTCTTAAATAAAGATAGAATAAGAAGATGTTCCTTATTCAGACCCTAGACAATCATGTTGGAGATAGTGTATCCTCGTGATTAATATCAGTAATCGCCAAGAGTTCATAGACCGCCTATAACTCTCCAAGTTACCATATTTACTCATATGACCACGTTTTGAACTTGGATATTTTGACTTGTCCAGAAGCCATGTTTTCAATAGCCACTATCGAAAACTCAATGTTGAGATTTAATATCCAATTATCTCAAAACATCCATATGATGATATTATACTCTCATTTAATAAATGGAGCCACGATGTCCATATCTATAAATGAAGTCCTCTATTGATTAACAAATGAATATCACCAAACTATCAAGGATAGACTATGCTATATAATCGTACTTATTGATAACTCAAATGATATCACTTGCAACCATAAGTCCATCATTTATCTCAGGATTAAGATAGACTCTCCGATTGTCCTGATAATGAAAAGACTATTATCTATTGACGGTTCTAGATAAAGCTTTTCATTATGATCCAGTTCAATGCACCCAGTGCACTAGATTCTTTTACTCGAAGACACTCCGATGATTTTAGACTCATCATATCTCATTTGATCTCACTCAAATGCTAGCAAAAGAATTCTACAACTTTAACAAGATAAAGGTGCCCAACCTTTATCTTAAGTTGTGAACATTATTCAAGACTAACTAAAGAATTGTGTCTACCTCATACATATCCAGATGTACGAACAATTCTTCTTTTCTCATAGTCTTTAGACCTTATGATTATTTACTTTGACAATTATAATATTAAACTATAAATGCTATAAGCTTTGTTAAACCAGAAATCACTTTATTAATATGAAAAAGATTGTCAATTACAATATTACACTCTTGCTATTGAGCATAATCCTAACATTTCGATCGATCTTGGTTTTGGTTTAAGGTGATTTTAATTTGATTTTGGTTGTTGGGTTTTAATTTGATCGATCTTGGGTTTCGATCGATCTTGTTTTTGGTTTAATGCTGGTTTAATGGGTTTTAATTTGATCGATCTTGATTTTGGTTTAATGTTGGTTTGATTTTAATTTGATTTTGGTTGTTGGAAGGAGGAAGAAGGAAGAAGATATTGATTTTAATTTGAGGGTCGATGATGATGGTGATGGTGAAGATGATGGTTGAGGGTTGACGATGATGGTGATGGTGAAGATGATGGTTGAGTGGGTGTTGTGATGAAGATAATGATGCTGATTTCTGTGTTCTTGGTTTCCAGATCCAAAAAAAAAAAAAAAATCAAATTTTTAATAATTTTTTTTTTTGTGTATTTGGTGGAAGTCCAGATTGGATCTCCACCGTCCATCTGATGAGATGGACGGTGGAGATCCAATCTGGACTTCCACCAAATACACAAAAAAAAATTAGTTCTTTTTAAATTATTTTAATTTCAGTTTTTAAGAAACAATTAAGGGTAAAAGATATAAATAAGGATATTTTAGTCTTTTCAGAGGGAGCATTAGTCATCAGGGGCAGAAGAGTCATTTTACATGATTGACATGTCAGAATCCGTCCTTTTAACGGATTCTGTCACAGAAGGACTAAAAGTTATAAAAAAAAAATAACCATGGACTAAACGCAGAATAAGGCAAACTATAGGGACTAAAATACAATTCTCCCTTATTTATATATAAATAATTTATTAGGTGACAATCTCGGCATCTCGAATTTAAGAAAATTAGTACATTCTTAAAGGTTTTAAGTACAATTTTCAAAGATTTTGTAACAGACTAACAGTGATGTAATGACACCTTTGAAGTTTGACCTACCCAATTTTTAAATTTTAAATTTTTTATTTTTAAAGATAAAAGGACAATACAGACAATATAATGAATCTTATTTATAAATCAAATTAACATGTGCTCATTAATTTTAATTCTTTGCTTATAGATCAAATTAAAGAGAATCATTGAGTTTGGTCACATGGTTCCGTTGGTTTGGTCACATTGAGTTTCCCAATTACAGAATCATTATTCTAGTGATTACGGGAATGATATTGGTTCGATGCAACCCATTCAATTCATATAACATATAATGTGATATGAATAATTAATTATATTATATGTATCCGATTCATAAATGTAATTGAATAATCAATTACATGAATCGAATGTACTTGACGGATTGAAACATTTCTACCCGAAAACACTTGAAGACCACCATGATTTCCTTTTGAATAAACTCCTTAATAAAATAATTTATTATTTATCTTCCCAACCCATCATGGTATCTATCTTTTCTTTGAATCAAAGTGTGTTTCCAGAATCTAAATATTAATATATAAAATCCAAAATGTTGAAGAAAGGGGAAAACATCCAAACTAGCATATGTTGGAATCTGTAACTTTGCATGTGCTTGCCATTTCCTACACCATCTTCTTCTCTTCTCTCACAACTCACAACTTAAACACCAGAAAATTAAACATGTATTTGTTTTTCCACTACTATGTTCTCTTCACTCTCATTCATGTCCTGGTTTTTTCTCCATCATCACTTTCTTTACCTCCTCCATCTGCAACAACTTCACTTCTTCAATTTCTTCAGAGTCTCCCTAAACAATCACAGAATCTGTTACCATGGAACCACTCCATTTCTTCATCACCTTGTCAATGGCCTGGAGTTTCTTGCTATAATATTTCCAACAAAACAAGTTTCCAAGTGATCAAGGCCTTGAATCTCTCAGGCTATGGACTCACTGGTGTCTTAAACAACTCCATATCTTACATCTGTCAAAACACTCACTTGTCATTTATTGATCTTAGTGGTAACAATTTCACTGGAAATGTACCAAAACAACTTGGACACTGTGGCCAACTCAGTACTGTTTATCTCAGCAACAATGGCTTTCAAGGGCAAATCCCACCTGAGCTTTTCAAATCAAAATGGCTTTCAAATCTTGATTTGGGGTTCAACACTCTCTCTGGTTATGTCCCTCCTGAGGTAAGCCTCTGTCACAATCTTGAATACCTTGGATTGTACAATAACTATTTGAGTGGTGAGGTCCCTAGTGAGATTTTTTATCTACCAAAGTTGAAGTTTTTGTATTTGAACACAAACAATTTCACTGGATCACTTCCACAACTTTCAAGTGATTATTCATGTTCAATTACCCATCTTTGGATTCATGAGAATCAATTCTCTGGATCTTTGCCTCACTCTTTTAGTAGTTGTCATAATCTCACAGAGTTTATAGCTTCTAATAATGACTTTAGTGGGGTGATATCAGAGGAAAATTTCAAGGCTCTTTTGCAACTTGATGTTATTTATCTCGATGGAAACAATCTTGAAGGTCCAATTCCTGATACTTTTTGGGGTCTTGAGAGTTTAAGAGAGCTTGTTCTTTCAGATAACAAGCTCAATGGAACCATATCTGAGAAGATTTCTCAGTGCAATCTGTTAGAAGTTATAGCTCTCTCAGGCAATAATTTGGTGGGTCAAATTCCTGAATCCATTGGAAATCTAACTAGTTTATATAGGTTGTTTTTGTTTGATAATATGCTTGATGGTTCATTGCCTCCTGAGCTTGGAAACTGTAGCTCACTTGTGGAAATTAGGATTCAGAATAATTTCATTGGAGGAACTATTCCTCCTGAAATTTGCAATCTTGAGAACCTTGAGGTACTTTTTATGTTCAACAATCGTTTCGAAGGCTATATTCCACACGAGATTGATCGAATGAGCAATCTCATCGAATTGGCTCTGTATAACAACAGTTTAAGTGGTAGAGTTCCTTTAGAGATTACTCATTTCAGAAGGCTTGAATTTCTATCATTAGCTCACAATAATCTCTTTGGAGAGTTGCCATCAGAGATTGGGAGAAATTCGCCTCGTCTAATTAAGTTGGATTTTACCGGGAACAACTTTTACGGACCAATTCCTTCAAGCATATTCACTGGCAATAACCTTTCGGTTTTGGCTCTTGGAGACAACCGTTTCAATGGCAGCTTTCCGATTGAGATTGGAAAAAGTTCATCTCTTAGAAGGGTCATTCTAAGTAACAATCTTCTCCAAGGGAATATACCAGCGAGTTTGGATAGAAATTCTGGTGTTTCGTTTTTAGAGGTTCGAGTTAACTTGCTTGAAGGAAACATACCTCCAGTATTTGGTTTTTGGAGCAACCTAACAATGCTTGATTTTTCAGGAAATATGTTATCCGGTTCTATCCCTTCCAAGCTTGGAAATCTTAGAAATCTTCAAATTTTGAGACTTTCGTCTAATAGACTGACGGGAAGCATTCCCTCCGAATTAGGAAATTGCACGAAAATGATCAAACTAGACCTCGGAAAGAATAATCTTTTGGGTAGAATTCCTTTGGAGATAACATC
Source organism: Acer yangbiense (assembly GCA_008009225.1). Lineage (NCBI taxonomy): Eukaryota > Viridiplantae > Streptophyta > Magnoliopsida > Sapindales > Sapindaceae > Acer > Acer yangbiense. The sequence continues at coordinate 2,132,763 of CM017772.1, forward strand.
ATTGCCGAAATTGCAAAGCCTTTTCCTTCAAGAGAACAAACTTAGTGGAGCTATTCCTGATTCATTCTCATCGATCCAGAGTCTCTTTGAATTGCAGCTTGGATGCAACATGCTTGATGGTAATATCCCTTGTAGTTTGAGTAATCTTCACCATTTCAGTTCGGTTTTGAATATAAGTCATAACAGGCTCTCTGGGAAAATCCCAGGATGTCTCGGAAATCTAGACAAGTTGCAGATTCTTGATATTTCAAGCAACAACTTCTCTGATGAGCTACCAACAGAAGTGAACAACATGATTTCGCTTTATTTTGTGAACATATCATTCAATCATTTCTCTGGAAAACTCCCAGCTACTTGGGCCATCTTATTGGCTTCATATCCAGGATCCTTTATGGGGAATTCAGAGCTTTGCTTGCTTGGAAACGAAGCAAGATATTGTGGGGAATTCAAAGAACGACGCCATACAAGAAGCGGTGTTCTGGCTGGTGTTCTTATTGGAGTAGTAATCTCTGTGGCACTGATTTGTGCCTTGATTTACATATTGGTGGTTCGAAGCCTTCGACAAAAGTACTTAAATGACCCATCTCTTCTTCAAGAATCTCAATTGAGAGCTGAAGAGTTACCAGACGACATGAAGTTTGAAGACATTATGCGTGCAACTGAAGACTTGAGTGACAAGTATATTATAGGGAGAGGCAAGCACGGAACTGTCTATCGAACAGAATCTACAAACTCCAGGAAGCATTGGGCTGTCAAGAAAGTGAACTTGTCGGAGAAAAACTTCTGTGCTGAAATGCTGACTTTGAGCTTGATTAGGCACAGAAATGTTGTGAGAATGGCTGGTTACAGTATAAGAGATGGCAATGGATTCATTGTCACTGAGTACATGTCTGGAGGAACACTTTTCAAAATATTACATCGCTGTGAACCCCGGATGGCTTTGGATTGGGAAACTAGATTTCGCATTGCTTTTGGTATTGCTCAAGGCCTCTCTTATCTTCACCATGATTGTGTACCTCAAATTATTCACAGAGATATTAAATCAGATAACATTTTGTTGGATTCTGAATTGGAACCAAAGATTGGAGATTTTGGGATGGCAAAGTTAATTTATGATTCTGAATCAAGTTCAACAAGATCAGCAATTGTAGGAACACTTGGCTATATAGCCCCAGGTTAGTTCAATCTCAATCTGATTTATTTTCATTCTCTAGTGTTTAAATATTATTGTTGGGCCCTTTCCTATTGGCTTAAGTTTTTAGGTCTAATGGTATCTAACATGGTATCGGAGCCTTCCTAACATGCTTGAACTTTCAGAAAACGCGTACTCAACCCGGTTGACAGAAAAGTTAGATGTTTACAGCTACGGAGTAGTCCTGTTGGAGCTTCTCTTGAGGAAAATGCCAGTAGACCCGAGCTTTGAAGAGGGCGTGGACATTGTTTCCTGGACAAGAAAGAAACTGCTAGAAAATGATGACTCCATTTTGTTTCTTGATGAGGAAATAAATTACTGGGAAAGTGATGATCAGAGAAAAGCACTGAAACTATTAGAAATGGCACTTGACTGCACAGAACAAGTGGCTGATACAAGACCCTCCATGAGAGATGTTGTAGGATTTCTTATCAGGTTGAATGATAAAAACTGAAAGAAGTGTAAATAATAGGCAACATCCAAGCTTGTAGAATTTAATATGAAAGGAACTTAATGCCAGTTTATATTATGTCCCAATGTGATATTTTCAGTAAATAAGCAATGAAGCTAGTGCTCTTTTGCATTGAATTTCAAGTTCTTATCTTTTATAAAATTGTATGACTAATTTTTATTTATTTTTTTAAATTCTAACCTTATAGTTGAAGGGAATTTGATTTGTTTTTGTGCATGAAGGCTTAACTTTGGCTATTCCAAGGTTTTTATTTATTTATATTATCAACTTACTAAAAGATAGCTTGAGCTATTCTACTGTTTTTATTTATTTATGTTAACAATTTACTGAAAGATAAAATTTATAAAATAGCTTGATAATTTGCACTACAACGGAAAAACTATAGTGGTTGGGAGAGCCTTACCTATCTAGCATCTATTGCAAGTCACTTTAGGTTGTAAGCTAGCCTCTTTTTTTTTGTTTTTCCTAGTCTTTTCCTATTCTAGAGTAGTGACATCTAAGCACGAAAGAAATTATATAGTCAAGATTTGTTCTTGTGTTTTCTCTCTCATGTAAGTAAGTTTACACTTACTCTTATAAAAATATAAGAAAACATAAGACTAGAAAAGGATCTTAGCTCTGTCAATTTTTAGTCATCGATAAGGGGTCACATCTTTTCATTAAAGCTTTGGATTAAAATGCATCTTTTATCAAATTTGAAAGCAATTGAACTACTATGAATTAAATAAGGTCAAGAAGTAAATAAGAGAAATGCTATTATGCTAAGTACAGTCAATTGCCTTGATCACCAATGCATAGTTGGTATTCACTTGAAATATGTGCAATTCTTTTTATCATGTTGTAATTTAAGTGATAGACCGACAATTTTACAAATGTATACTATTGATATCGAGGTAGGATCTCACACATTTTTTGTATGGACGGTCTATCACATTTGATATACTATGATCCAACACGAAAAAAAACCATACTAGATAAGGTCTCCAAACTTAAAATAATATATACTTTTGAAAAGACTGCACTTACCTATTGAACCAAGCCATTGTGTTTAGCATATCTCAACTAAAAAATAAACATTGCAAGAGTAATTAAGTATTGTAATCACTATACATGTCAGTATGTCAAAGCCATTCTAAGAAATATTTGTAAGATTTCATTATTCTTCAAGAACAAAACAACTACTCAGCCACGGATACAAAGCTGAGATAGTATGACTCACCAGTTTCCCACGAAGAGCGGAAAACCACAACAATCACCACCATGACACAAACTTGAACCCACTATACTTCAATTAGACATGAAAATGGTAGTCTTTTCCGTACATAAAATGCATATAAGTACATAGTCTTCAATGAAATTTTTTATCAACTCATTGTTTATTTTCTAAAAGTTGCGGTGAAAGGGGAGAAAAAAGAAGGAAAGAAACCTAATAAGAAACCAATTGCATGTTAAGGAAAAAACATATTCAGCGCCATAATCCCAAAGTGCAGCAGCATGCCTCAACACAACTACTCTGTTGCTTCGACATGTTGTGAAGCATCAGTTTGTTTCAGACTTTCCAATGTGGAGATTCGTCTATCCAGTGACTCATGAAGGTCTTTCGTCTGGAGAGACAAAGACAGAAGAATAAAATTAAGTGCATACACATTTTATTTCAGAAAAAAAGTACAGTGCAGAGGAACAAAGGGCATGGGTGATTTCATTTTCTCACTAATTGCAACATCTGCAAAGTATATAACTGATGTAAAGGAAACCATAAATGAAAGAAAAGACAGGCTCATGGGGGATTTGATTTTCTCATTAATTGCAACACATGAAAATATGCACATCACTTTCTGATGTGCTTATGGGAGGGTTCAAGTACTGTAGTTTCTTAAGTATAGAGGGGTTTTCAATTTCTCTTGCAACAAGACTTAATTTCTATACCTACATGAAAATAATTAATTTCGATACTTCTCTTCTTGTTGGAGGCTGAATTTTCCATGCTTCACCTTCTATTATTTCTTCATTTTATTTAATATAAAATAACTCCATGGGTCCTCTTAGTACCTTTGGTATTGACATGAAAAAAAAAATTCCATCTTCACATCTTTCACTGATTTATTTTGAGCAGTTTCAACCCTTTACCTACAGTCTTCCGCGGGATGATATGATGTGTTGAACAAATGAATGCATATGTCGGCAGATGGCAGTTTGTGCAATAAAAGCGGGTGGCACTATGATAAAAATAAAAATAAAAATACTATTCAAACATTATGACTCTAATAAGTCACCAGAAGAATCCAGTAAACTATAGCTCTGTATCACCAACAGCACAACAAATAAGATCCACTATCAAGCATCCCACTATCCACCTAATGGATACTGTGTAGCAATTGACATAAGACTCCATATGCCTTCTTCCCCTTAACAGATTTTAATTGCTGAGTATCAGATTAAGGAATGCAATGAGCGTATTGTTATGGCCAATCAGCGTAATGGGAGCCAAACAAGGGACTGGTAAAGGATTAAGAAGCCATAACAACAAGGGCTTTGAATGTAAAGTTGATAAATTAAGAGAGACAATTAGACCACAGTTCATAAGACATAACAAGGAACACTGTTATACGCGTTAAATGCTGAAAATGAGCAGAACAACAACTAAAAATGATACTGAAAGAAACAGGATGAAAGAACTTTATGAGCTCACAAATCCTAAAACACACCGCGCCCTTAATAGGTAAAAATTGAAAAAGGAGGAGCAAGATAAGACAAATAGAATTATAACATAACTCTCCCTCGCCTTGAATACTGCAAGAAGATTGAGCAAAAAAGACTAAAATGACTCTAAGCAACATGGCTTTGGTTTCTCTTTTTCGATTTCTTAAATCCTGCTTGTACAAATCCAACCTATTCATCCATGAAATTGCTCAGCACCAGTACCACATTAAGTTATGCAAGAGAAATACATACGCACTCAACCGAACCCTTCCATTCCCACTGATAAATCACATTAACTATCTGACATTAAGACGATGATGGCCTAAACGATCAAGAAAAACCTACCACAACCTCACTGCAAAATTCAGTATCTAACATTACATAAAAACTATCAATCATCAAAAAATTCTCCACATTTGTACGCTGCACGCTCCATCACAACGCCCTCTACTAACTACAAATCCAATACAAACCAATCACCCGAAAATGCCTTCTGCATTTCCAACTACAAAATTCTACCTCTACGAACTGGGTTATGCAAATACAACAAAATTAGCTCAAACCACTCACAACCCACATAATAATTCTCTTCTATTTTAATTTTCAGGCATCATCAAATTCAAGATCAACCAAAAAATTCAAGGGAAACTAAAAGGTACCCAGAACACAAAAACGCATTATAAAAATTAGTTTTTTATTTTTTTATTTTTTTTAAAGGTACCTGTTGAGAAATGGATTCGTGGGCAACTTTGTAGTCTTTGTAGAGGACATAAAGACCGAGAAACGACGCCGTTGCAGCACCGGCGAAGAACGAGGCCAGTCTCACTCTCAATACGTAACCCATCTCTTCTCTTCTGTGCTCCGTTTTGATTCTTCCTCTCTTCTTTTTCTATACAACACTACTCTTCCTGTCCCAGTGTCTCTAAACGACGCCGTAATAAACCACTCTTTTTTACAAATACGGCGTCGCTTTCGTTGTATTTAATAAATAAGTTATAAGTGAAAAAAAAAAAAAAAAAAAAAAATCAAATGACCACGTAGTGTTTCTATACCCTCACATAATTTTTTTTTTTTTTATCTTATATTTTTATAGTTTATCAAATCTTTCTTACAAATCCACCATTGATTTCATAAAGGTCTTCAATCATACGGTTCCCGAAATTGGTTTAGAATGTTGAAAATCTTGGAAAATTGAACCTAAATAATGCTAAAATTTAAATTATACATAAGATTTGCTCTTACATTTTTTTAAAAAAATACATATTTTCTTCTTTTAGTATAATTGTATTAAAATTAAAAAACCGATCCAAACATTTAAATAGAATTTTGAAGAATTAGACTTTACCAATTTTAAAGTAATTAGTTTTTTTATTTTTTTATTTTTTTATTATTTTTATTTTTTTCATTTTTTAATTTAAAGTAATTAGTTGAATCTTATAAATTGATTTTTTGTAAAACTGTTTTATAATTATTTTTTCTGTTGTTTAAAAAAAATAATTGTGTTGTAATTAGGGACTATGTTTTATATATCCAGTGAATAAAGATTATAATAATTGTATTATTTCCGGTAATTATATGAATCTATTTAGGATCAATTATTATTTATGAAAAAGTTAGGAAGAGAATTGATAAATATTGAATTTCTAACAAACATGTTGACTTATTGAAATTTAATCTTTTTTCTTTCTCATAGAAGATAGGTTGAATTTTTATATTTAGGGGTTGTTCGGTAATGATTTTTGTTTTTAATATTTTCATTTGAAACCAGAAATTGATTTTTATGTTTTTCAAACTGACCTTTCATCACTTAGATGACCATAACTTTTTCTATCAACATTATTTTCATATTTTGTAAATTGGGTTTGAAAATAGACATCGATACATCTCCAACGGTATATTACACGATATGTTTTGATGTCATTTGACATAGTTTGTAAGTGCTCGAAAATAGCATTGTGTTGTCCGCTCAGGTTTGGCGTGGCCGTGGGTGCGCCAATGTGCACCCCCAAGCTTGGCCTTGGTGCAGCAGTGGCTGCGCACTTGGCCCTAGGTGCAGCCGAGGTTGTGCGTCTTGCATATTTCGGATTGATTCTCGCACCGATTGTTAAATGGCCATATCTCACTCGTTTAAGGCCGATTGAGCTGATTCTAAAGCCGATCACTTCGTATTTTCAAGGAGAATAAGGTTGTGTTTGGTATGGTTTTTGTAAGGATTAAAAGCACCTTTTTAATGCTAGAAGTTGTTTTGAAGTTTTTTTTTTGTTGTTTGACAAAACTTAAAACCGTTTTTTTAATATATAAATTATCTCAACTACCCTTTATAAAAACTATTTTATATCTACTAGGAGAATCCCAAAATTTAGGTTTTCCCCAAAAGCTTTTTTTTGAGCTTTTTTAAAACATATGAATTGTCTCAACTACCCTTGATAAATTTTAGATATTCCATCGTACAACTCTTTCATTATAAATACATTATCAACACCTTTCTTGTAATTTATACAACCAAAAGCTCTTTTTAAAAATACATTATCAACACCTTTTTTGTAATTTATACAACCAAAAGCTTTTTTTTTTATTAGAAGCTCCACTCATTAGAAGCTCTACTCTAGAAGCTCTACTTGAAAAGCCATACCAAACACACCCTAATTCCCAAACATTTCCTCTCTAAAAAATCTTTTGTTCCTAGTGTTTAGATCATGATTTAGAGTGTGATTCTCTCCACACTCAAAGGTAAGACATTACTACATTAGAACTTCATCTTTGTGATTTTAATCTCTTGATTCAAGTGTATATATGATGTTTAGGGCTGGATTTTTGTATTTTTGGGATTCTCTCTTGATCTAGACTAGTGATTGTGCATCTAGTCTCATAGGATGTTTGATATTGCATTCTATTTGTTGATTTATGTCATGAACACTTAGATCACTTGTCTTGTGTTGATTAAAGTCTCAAGACATCATGTAGTGATCTTGATTGAGCGATTTGAAAGTCTCAATAGATCGTGTAGTGATCATGATTGAGCGATTTGTGGATGGACAATCACTTGTAAAAGGCCCAGGGTAGAGTAGGTAGATTGCATGTCAATAGGAGTGTGAGATTGTGTGAATCAATCACTTGAGAGTGTACTTACTTATTCAACTAGTGGATTGTGCCTATCGTTGACCCGTGGATGTTTCCTCATTGAATTTCCTATATTTCATCTATTTTTTTGATGCCTTCATGTTTAACAAAATCGGGAAAAATAGCTCTAGTGCTTAAAAAAATTTCTAACTTTATTCATAATTACATTTCATTGAACTTATCATCCACAAAAACATTCAAATTAAAATTCATAAAAATCGATGTGATTTCGTCAAGGTCCTTTCATAAGTGCGCACTTATGGATTTTATATGAGTGCATTTAATGTGAGTCGTTGGATTCAACTACTTTGACTTAAGTAGATGAATCCAACGACTCACATTTAATGCACTTATGTATTTACATAAGTATGCACTTATATGAATACCACCGTATATATATAGCAAATTGCACAAACATACTCCAACTATATGCATAATTATACTAAAACCAGAAAAATAATTATAATAACACAAACATGCCCTTTGACCATTGACCAATGATTGACCACCATTCGTTAGCAAAAGTAGAGGGGCAATTCCACCTTTTCCCTTTAAAATTACATTAATTAATTAAATATAATGAGAAAATGAAAAATATAATGATTAAAAAAATAATTAAAGATAAAAACAAATCTACTATCCCATTAAGAATGCAAAATAAAAAAAAAATCAAATAAATAATTAATGTTTTCTTTTTTAAAATTTATGTAATAAAAGTATTATCAATTATTTATATTATACTTAAATATTTTTGAATATATATAATAATTAATAAATCAATTATTTTTAAAAAAAAAAAAAAACCCTCCAACAATCTCAAGCATCTGAATATAATTTCTTGGAAAAAAGAATCCCAAAAATAATTTCTTCAAAATAAAATAATGAAAAAAATATTTCTTTTTTCTGAAAAAACAAACTAAAAGTTGGAAAGAGATCTTCAGCTCACCTCCAAAGTCCAAACTCCATTAGAGATGGAGAATTTGACTCCATTTGAGATGGAGCTTATGATTACTCACCTAATTTCGACCATTACACCACTGCAACCGTAGCCAATCAGTCAATGACCACACCGCACCACATGCAACATCAATATCTTTCTTCACAACCCCACCACCAACAGCAATCCATGACAACATTAACAACTCATCGATAAAGGAGATTGATCCATCAGATCGTTTGAAGGAGGTGTCTCTTCCATCTCTATCGTCGTAAAAAGGAAGGTCAAAGCCTCCTCACCGTAGAAAATGAGAGGCTTTGGCCTTAGTTGTCGCAAAGGCGGGGAGGCCAAAGCATCCCCACAACGAAAAAGGTGAGGTTTTAGCCTCCGCCGTTGCAAAGAAAGGGAGGCCAAAGCCTTCTCGCTGTAAAAAGAGGGGAGGATCTGGTCTCCCAAGCCCCAAATACGGGGAGGCTCTAAGCCTCCTCAAACATCATTATATGTCATTTCAAGTGGATGTTTAGTAGTAATTGAATATCTAACAAATGGTAGCCTATGCATTTTACTTAGCTTACAAGCAGGATCATGGATATTGAAAGGAAAATGCGTTGTTTGAAGACCTTTTTGAAGGATAAATGGTGCTGGATGACCAAGCTTAGCATGCCAAAGAACTGAGTTAGTTTTGGGAGCTATCATGGCATCATACACACAATGTCTAGAGTTATTTCTTGAACTATTACTAGTACACTTATTGATTTTGTTCTTATTTATACACAAGTTGTCATTAGACATGGCCTTCAATACCTGAAATTTCCCTTGCCACTTATTGTGTCAAATATACCTAGGGGTGGTAAATAGGTATAGACTCAAATTCTTTGCAATTATTTTTCATACAATCAAATTATGCACACTTAGAGACTTTAACAAGTCAATTTGAATTCAATTAAGCAAGTATTAAAACAATACAAGTTAAAGTAAGTAGAAGATAAAACCAGAAAATCAACACAAGATTTTTTTTAACGTGGTAAAACCTCACGAATGAGGAAACATCCACGGGTTATTTTACAACCATTAGCGGCACCACTTCTCATTAGTTGGAATAATGTACACCCTAAAAAACGATCAATCCGCATGATTGTATACAAGGAATGTCCCACTAATTCCTACCCTCAGGCCTTACTAATAGAAGCTCGCTCACTTGATTCCTAGATTTCTGCTTGAAATCCTAATCGAGATTCCTTTACAACCTTTCACAAGGCAATGATCGAAGTGAAGTGCTAACATGTAAACATGATGCAAACATAAGCAAATAGAGTATATAGATCAAGTACACTCAATGAAGAATTAATTATTACAATTCAAGCTCATAAACAAGTGAAACTAATCCTTATGAACATGTAATAGGAAATCTAGAATATGCAATCTAATTCATACACAAATATATCTAGAAACCTAAACATTTCAATAAAAGCTAGAATAATAGAATTACAAAAAAAAGACACAAATCTAGCTTTGAAATCAAGTGGAAAAATCAACACTTGAAATCCACAACATATTACCTCAAAGAAGAACTAGATTTAAACAATTGAAATCACAATCAAAATATTCTAGTTCTAGAAGATGTGACTAAAAACTTAGAAATCAACAATCAAGAACAAACACAAATTTTTCTAGATTCAAGTTCATGTACATCAAAATTAGCTAGAAAGATATCCAATTGGAAATCAACAAAACTAATTTCAAAAAATCACTCAAACAAGTCCAAAAATAGAATCCAAATCATCCTCAACACATTTCACATTTGATTGCGCTTCATATGTTCGCATTTAGCTATCCCTTTACTTGGTTTTTGTAATCGTTTCCCGAGCATTTTATGTGTTTAACGTTGTAAATAAGTGTTTTGGGGTAATCTCATCGTTTCAAAGGCATTTTGGTCCAAAGTGATGAAAAGAAGGCAAAAAAGGCAAAGAAGGCAGAAAAGAGATGACTCTCTGCCATTGCGGGTTCACGCCTCAAATCTAGTGGGAACAAACCAGTGAAGCAAAGCCACAACATCATGGATATCTAACGAGTTTACACTCCCTGCCTCGCGGGAATAAAGCCGCTGGACAAGACCAGCGAGAACTTCACATCTTTGTCCAGCGAGTTCAGACCTTCTGCCTTGCTGAAATAAAGTTGCCAAATCAAACCCGTAGACACCCTGGTGAGTTCAGACCGACTTCCCAGATAGAATAAAGCCGCGGAAGGAGTCTGCGTATAAAAGGAAAGATCATCTAACGGGTTGAGTCCGTTGGAAAGAAACCGTGTCACAATCTCGCGGAGACATTTGACGAGCTGCAAGTGGAATGAATCTTGTCCTAACCAGTCAAATTAACCCCTATTTCCATTCACTTGCCTGAATCAACCTTCAAGGTCGACCAAGTGACCCTACCTTGCCTTTTGGAAGGCCTCCCCCAATGCACATCACATCTCACTTACTTCTCCATTTAATACCACCAACTACTTACACTTAGAGTAGTTAGACATTAATTATATATTCTCTTAGAAAAGCCAAGCTAGTTTTCTTGGCACTTTCTAGGCAACCAAACACCCATTTTGGTACTTTAGTTTAGTTTACTTCAAGTTTACATAGAAGAGTTTGTTGCTTGGATTGCAAAGAGGAACATTCTCATCACAAGAGTCACCAACCAGTGATGTTTTCTTCATTTGTATCTCCTTGCTACTTTAATTCTATGTGTAACTAAAACCCTCTTTGTTAGGGGCTAGATGTAATTCTTGTAAATAACCTTGTTATATAATGAATCAATGTTTATTTCACTTCTTAAGTTGTATGTGTGCTTTATGTTCATTTATGTATAGTGGTTGACACAACCGCTCATCTCCCATTGAATGCACAATATGCTCGAGATGTAATATGCAATAAGTACCATTAATGCATATGACAGTTATGCCATCTTTGTTATAGAGATTTACTAATCTTGTGAATCTCTACTATCACCTTTGAGTAAACCTCCTTTAAATCACTCCTCTAATCTTAGGTTGTGATTAAAGTGATGGAATTAGTGCCTTATAATTTGGTATTGATAGATGCATGCTTTAGTCATTGTGAATGAGCTTAATGTATGATTGATTAGTTAATAGGTTATTACTTGAATGAGTCTTTCCCCTAGCAATCTTTTAATCTAGTATTTGAACCAAGAAATTGTAGTTATAGTGATTATCAAATCTCATTTTAGCATAGTGGAAGTTTTCATTACTTTAGTTAACTAAATAGACATTTGTTAGAATTAGTTACATGTGTTATTTCTTTCTATCTACTTAGTCATAATCTGCATTTCTCGTGGGAACGATAACCCATACTTGTGCAACCTATACGAGTTAAACGACTTGTGCACTTGCAAAGGGTGGAACACTCACGCGCCTCTTTAGAATAGCTGAGGTAGTCTAGGGTAGATCGTTTGTAGTTTTATTAGAACCAGTTCAGGCGCGTCAACATTCAAATAAAGAGATTTAAGAAATTAATCACAAGAAAAGTGTAGAGAATATGATTTACTTACAAAATGATGAACACTTGATGAAGACCAAAGCAAATCAAAACACTTTGTACTCCAATCAGCTCTCTAAACACATTTGACTTGTTCTCCTTTAAACAACGAAGATTTTGGTTTTTGAATCATCAAAATCGAATCCAAAATGAGTGAGATATTACAAAAACAAAAATCTAAAAACTTATGAAAATTTCTACACGAAATTCAATTTAAAGAGGAGGGAAATGACGTGGCGTGGAGGGGACCACAGGAAGTGGCAAGAGGCACACCAACTCAGCACCCCATGGAGGCACGTGGCCTCCACGGGATAGGGGTGGTATTGGCAATTTGCCACCCCTCTTCCTCTTTCTTTCCTTTTGTGCTTCTCATGCATTCTCCGGCCTTGGAACTCGGAATTCGAATATGTTTTTGGATTACGAACCCTAACTTACTCAAGAAAATGTACGTCTACGAAACTTTAATCAAAAACTTGGAATTCGAACCAATACACAGGGACAAAAACCATGTACGGTAAACATACGAAAAGTTTCGTAAAATCCAACTTGGAACTCGAAAACCTATGAATGAGTAACCGAAACGTTCAGAACTCAATAGGGAAAAATATGAGAACATATTCAAGTATGATATCATTAAAACACAAACAAATAAATACAAAAATACACAAGCATACCATTTCCTAGAAATAGTCATAAACATGCAATTTCATAAAAGTTGTCAAAATAAATCTAATGCATGTGCATATAACAATATGTTTGTGTATGTGTTATACTAATTGAGCACAACGATGCAAGGACACAAATGCATACAATGTGTGTGTGAGCGCTTACGCCTTATAAGAGGAGAAAGAATTTTGATACCTTAACATCCAAGTAAGCATCTTTCCTCTTAAAGACGAACTTTGCATGAGAAGTTGCTTTCCTTTGTTGAAGCTCATATCAAACAAGAACTACCTAAGCAACTAGTCAATACAAATAAAGAGAGTTTTGTTATGGAATCAAACCAACACAAATCTAAAACCTAACAATACCTTCTAGCTTTGAGGTGTTGCTTCAACAAGCTTTAACTAATAGAGAATATTCCTAAGTGTACCTTGGAGTAGTGTTCTCCTTGTTTTTAGGTCCTTAACCACACAACCATCAATATAAAACTCAGCATAAGCATTTAGATTAGGACATGCTTTATATTAAGTTCTTTGAGATTGAAGGAACATGTAACACATGCTTTAGATTAAGTTCTTAATAGGAAGCAATATGACTTTTCACTTTTGTATCACCAATGTTATAAATAGACAACTGATTACCATTATTTCCAACAATTAATCTATCCTTAGAGCATCTTTACTGGTATCTTCAAAAGTATGAGAGTAATCAAAATTTGATTATTTATCCCAAAAACACCGTCCAATAGAGTCACTAAAATTTAGCAATAGCTTTAATCCATAATCAAATTGTCTCTTCAATAATCAAATTTGAAGATTAACTTTCAATCATCAAATATAAACTTAACCCAAAATAACTGTTGTTGTAATTTTATTCTTTCTCTCTCATCTATAGCTTCTTCTTTTTTTCTTTGATCATCTACATATCTCATCATTGTTTCAACCCCAAAAATTTCAATCAGGTTAAATTTGTCTCTTCATTACGAATGGATGAATACCCATATCATATACCTTCTCTTGTCTTTTATAGTTTTTTTTTTTTTTACCCTATTTGGCTAATGATAAATTGAAGGAAAATTTTATTATGATTCTGTAACAACAATCAATGCTTGATTTTAGGGCAAAATATTTATTAACTGAGATTTAATTCATCCAAAAACATAGAGAATTGATTTGATCAGTCTTACTAGATTAGTGATGAAAGAAACTCAAAGCAAAATCCATCATTTTGATGTGTAGAGAAAGAAAAAGAGAAAAAGAGTATTTAATATCTTGAGATATGAGGTATATATAAATGCTACAAGCTTGTGAAATAAAAATGGGCAAGAACAATGAAAAAAATATGGTAGAAGTAGATTTTTTATTTAAATAAAATGTATCATTGTGAACTGCACAATCATCAATTTTAGCAATCCCTGAAAACAATCTTCAAATGATGAGGTGGCAACTTTTGAGGATTCAAATTTACTTATACCACTAAAGATACTCTTACCCCTGTATTCTTATTGATTGAGAGGTTGTTGAGATCAGATGTGACGTGGTTGTAGCTCCCCTGTCCATATACCAAGCTCGATCTACAACTGAGTCTAGTGTTGCAAAATAAGTTGCATTTTGAGAGTAAGAAGGTGAGGATGAACTTCCTTGATTGTAGTTGAACTACTTAACAAATCCTTTTTTATTCCGAGGCAAATAACGTTTTGATATAGATTTGTAAGCTGCTTCCAAATACTTTGATAAATGGATATGAAATCGACTCGATATACGACGACGAAGACAATGCATTGTAAAAGAACATAAAGTAGCGTAATTTCCTTGTTTGAACTTGAAATCAAATGAGTGAGTAACCGAAATGACTGGAACTCAACAAGGAATCTTATGAGATCATATTCAAGTTCAAAATAACAAAAATCCAAACAAATAAACACAAAATCACACAAGTATGTAATTTCCTAGAGATAGTCCTAGTACATGCATTTCTACAATTTTTGTCAATTTGAGACTAATGCATGAGCATACTAAAACACATGTGTGAATGTGTTATACCAAATGAGCGTTACGATGCAGGGACACACATGGATGAATTATGTGTGTGTGCGCTTACACCTTGCAAGAGGAAGAAGTATCTTGATACCTTAGCATCTAAGTAAACACTTTTCCTCTTGAAGACGATCTTTGCATGAGATGTTGCTTTTCTCCTCTGAAGCTTCTTTCAACCAAGAATCACCTAAGCAACTAATCATTACAAATAAAGAGAGTTTTACAATGGAATCAAGCCAATACAAATCTAAAACCTTACATATACCACTAAAGATACTCTTACCCCTGTATTCTAATTGATTGAGAGGTTGTTGAGATCGGATGTGACGTGGTTGTAGCTCCCCTGTCCATATACCAAGCTTGATCTACAACTGAGTCCGGTGTTGCAAAATAAGTTGCATTTTGAGAGCAAGAAGGTGAGGATGAACTTCCTTGATTGTAGTTAAATTGCTCAACAAATCCTTTTTTATTCTGATGTGTGAGATAAGCTATCTGAATCTGATTAGTTTGAGGTCCTAGAAACTGTTGGTCAAATCGTTTGTAACATTTCAATGCTCCATGACCTAGCATAGTTTGCCACAAACTTAAAAGTGGATTCTTTGAGATGACCTTCCAGATATGCCACCTCTTTGACCACACCTTTACCATTTCCTTTGAAATTGTTAGAGTAACCATCTTGTCCTTCATTGTTTCTTTTAGTGCTAGACATGTTCGATGCAAAATGAGTTGATGTACTATTGATACTCATATGTGTTGATCCACTTCGAGTCTTTGCTCATGCATCAACATCTAGAATTATGCTTCTTCAAGAACTACACAACAACTGCATCATATTCATATCAAAGGAAAAAGTGGAATTGCCCTTCTGCTAATGCTAACTAACGGTGGTCAACTGTTAGTCAATGGTAAGAGGGCATGTTTGTGTTATTATGATAATTTTTCCGGTTTTAGTGCAATTATACATACAGTTAGGTATGTTTGTGAAATTTGCTCGTATATATATATATATATATATATATATATATATATATATATATGTATATATATATATATATAAGGTCCTTCTCTAGTTAGGTCGGTCCTGAAATTTTTCTTCATATTCTTAGAATTCCAACTGGTTCGAATTAGTGTAAAATTGTTTTGCACTAATTCCTACCGGTTGGAATTCTAAGGACATGATGAAAAATTTCAAGATCAGACCTGACTAGAGAATTATTATATATATATGTATACAATTTTTTTATTCTTGGTTCGAACTGATATAAAATATATCAGTTCCTTGCATGTGAGCCATTAGATTTAAATGCTTTACCCTAACTGTATGCACTTGTCAAAGCATCTTTTAAATCCAATAGCCAACATGCAAGGAATTGATATATTTTATATCAATTCGAACTGACAATAGAAATACTGTATATATATATATATATATACAGAAATGCTCAAGTCAGTGCGCACTGATATAACTTCGTCAGTGCGCACTGATATAACTTCGTCAGTGCGTTGGATGTGGACCATTAGATTTACATATTTTGACTCAAAATGTATGCACTTGTCAAAACTTCTCCATAATCAATGGTCTACATGTATTGGTACCGATACACACAGTGAATCTCTAATAATGGAATCCTTATTTTAACTTCGGAGGACCTTGATGAAGTCACATCGATTTTTATGAATTTTTTTAATCTGAATTTTTTATGCGGATGATAAGTTCAATGAAATGTATCTATAAATACAATTTGAAAAATTTTCAAACACTAGAACTATTTATCTCGATTTTGTTAAATATGAAGGCATTAGAAAAATGGACAAAATATAGGAAAATTCAAGAAAATTAGTTCTAGTGTTTGAAAAATTCTCAAATTTTATTCACGTAGATTTCAATGAATTTATCATCCATAAAAAAATTTATATCAAAATTTATAAAAATTGATGTGATTTCATCAAAGTCTTTATCGAAATTAAAATAAATGATCTCTTATGATATAACCAATATCCACTATATATATATATATATATATATATATATATATATTTATTTAATTTATTATTATTTAATTGTAACTTCTAAGTTATATATAATAATTGATATGTAAAAATTCTCATTCCAATATAATTACTTATGGATTTCTGTTAACACTGTCGGGGTTTGGACTTCGGAGACAGGGTCAGGAATGAGGGTATCTCCCCTGACACGAAATGACAGGTGGATAGTGGTGTTTTATCTAAATTTGAAAACTAGAATGTCAGTTTTGAGAAAAGATCAAATCTTAGGAAGGTTTTTGCAAAATAATAGAAATATATGGCATGTAACGTATAGTTGAGTGTCACCTGTGTTACCTGACCTGGGCAGACTGGGAGTCAAGTCCATTAACATTTACTTTTGTTCTCAAACCATTTTAAGAAAAAATTTAAAATTTTCCTTAAAAAAAAAAAAATTAAAGTAGGGTTAGGGTTTTGATTTCGGTGTGAGAATGAAAAAAACAGATGCAGCAGCCAAATGAGATGATGAGTCCTCCTCCATTACCATTGAACCTCACAACTGAGCAGATTCAAAAGGTACTAAACAAACACATACCCACATTGAAATATTATTAAAATGATGTGTATATTTTTATTTACATTTTATTTATTTATTTATTTTTATGTGTACTATGATGGGTTGTTAATAGATTGTACTAAAAACCTGTTGATTTGTTGGGTGGTTTGATATTATTCTGATATGAATGTTATGGGTGGGCCATGGTGATTTCTTGTCACTTGTTTCAAGAAATTTAGTATAGATCATGGAGTGTTTGTATGTGGGTTGTTTTTTTTTAATTATTTATTATGAGCATAATAAAAATCACAATGTACTTGATATGGGTAAGTGGCAACCTGAAAAAATGTGGTAGAGGTTTTGTTATTTTGTGGATTTATGATCTTAGATTGAGTTACACTTTGTGGATTTCATTTGAGTTCATACAGTAAATAGAGAGACTATCAATTTTCAGCATGTAAGACTTTGGGTTTGAATCCACCCACATCAGAATTTGAAGGGTCTGATTAATATTTCAATGTAATGGAAAAAAAAAAATCTTGAAATGAAAAACATTCTGAGATGTGAACAATTGTGTTGAGAAATGAACAGCAAGCACAAAGATGGCACGATTTCGGTTTGGTTTTCAAAACATTCTGAGATGTGAACTTTATTTCAGTTTTTGATTTTCTTTCATATAGAGATGGTGATGTTTTGTGGTTGATGCAGTACCTGGAGGAGAATAAGCAGTTGATTATGGTTATTATGGAAAATCAAAATCTGGGAAAGGCTGCTGAGTGTGCTTTGTGAGTTACAAAATTAGTATAATGTTCTTCTTTTGGTTATTTTCTATGCTATGTTACATCAAACGGCTTCAGCTTTGTTACTTTTTAAGATTTTAGTTATGAGCTAAAATGTTCCGGGTTGATTCCAAATTCTTGAAGTGAACTAACTTACCAACTTCTTTTCATGTATTGTGTTGTATGTGTTATCTGATTTTTTGAATATCATCCTCGTGGATGAGATTTCAATGTTTGTTTGTTTTCTGTCTGTGTTGTCTCAGATGACGCCTAGAAAACAAAAGAAACGCAGACATGAAAAAACAAAGTTATGTGTGTTTATTTTCTTCTCATTATTTCTTAAAGAATTTAAGCCAACGTCATGCCTAACCCAAGTAGAAGCTCATATTATGGAAAATCTTGAATTTGGTATTTGTGATAATTGTAGATACCTATACGCTTAGATAAACTTACTTTTGTTATTGTTGTTAAAACGTTAGTTTACTTTGAAACAATGAGAAAACGTAGTTGAGGTAGATTGAGGTAGATGGCAGTGGAATAGTTAATGGTCTTCTTGCATATCTTCACAATGTAAATATTTCTTAGAAGTTGTTTCCAAAACAATTGGAATTGGAACAGAGTTTTAATGGTGTAAATAAGCATGTGGAATATCAGTCACTTTCTTCAATTGGCTCACTGCTTTGTTTGCTTGGAATCAGTCGCCTTTTTGCTGATTCAATGTTTCGAAAAATGATGTTGGCTAATAGATTGTTTAACATACTGTGACTGTCCAGGATCATCAACTCCACTTCAACTGTGCATATCGTTTTGACAGTTTCAAATGATTCAGGTACCAAACCCAGCTACAAAATAACTTGACGTATCTAGCTAAGATTGCTGATAACCAGCCTCAACCACCAAAGGCGCCTTCTCAGGTATCTGTTGTCAATAGCATTCTGAAGACCACTTTATCTGAGTCTGTACGTGCACGCTTTTGTGTGCTTTTGTGTTTGTTGCCCTTTCGAAACCCACTGTTTTGTAGTTGAAGATAGCTCACCCTTTGATAATATTGCAGACGCTGTCACAACCCTCAATGCACGAAGAGCACTACATGCAGCCATCTCAGGCAGCAATGTCTCAGCAGCAGCAAGGCTTTATATCTCCCATGTCGCCTTTCCCATTAAATGACCAACAGCAGCAGCAGCTATCCTATGTGCAACAACAGCAACTCATCCAAGCTCAAATGGGCATTAGACAAGCTGGTGCTTCTCCCACCAGCATTTATCAGTCCAGACCTGGGACCAATTTCATTGCCATACAAGGAAGCAGGCAAGATGGCTCGGAGGGTGGTGCAAGCGATGGTCTCGGAAGGTGAAGTTCCAGATATAATGTTTATTCTCTACATAACTTGTTGGATTCTATCTGCCTCTTTTTATTATGATCCTCTGTTAGTTACAGAATTGGTTCCTATAAAATGCTTGTGTATAGACAATGAAAATTCCCTTTTATTTTCAACTTTTCTTAGAAATGAATGCTTGGAAATTGTTACTACAACTCCATTAACAAGTCTTTGTTTCATTAATCTAATCTTCTTCCGCAGAATATTCCTTTTCCATGTTAATGGTGGGGTTTTGAGTCCCACCATATCCACTTTATAAATATGTGGGGAGTTTTTACCTCTGTATTATATATAAGCAAAATTTTGATTTTTAAATTTCTACGAAAAATATATTGAGAATCATGTATGAAAAGTAAAATAAAAAATTTATTTGAACTTTTTCTATTCGTTAGAAGTATATATGCTCATGCTATTTATAAATGGACCTTGAATTGAATTGTGATACAAACTTTATTATCTGTTTATTTTGTGGAATCTAATTATTTTTTTTTTCAAAATATTGGAATTGAAACAGACTTAGAGTGAACTTGCTTTTTCATTTTATTTTTTACTATTACAATATTTGTTCAACAAACATACATGAGACTCTTTTATAACGAGAGACGTAATGAGAATCTTATATAAAAATATATATATATACAATTTTTCTATTATCAGTTCGAACCGATAAAAGTTATACATTCCTTGCTTGTGGACCATTAGATTTAAATACTTTGACTTGGTTGTATGCACTTGTCAAAACATCTTTTAAATCCAATGGCTCATATGTAAGGAACTAATATAACTTTTATTAGTTCGAACTGGTAATAGAAAGACTATATATATATATTAAATAACATTTAACTACCGTACAAAATCTATATAATTACAATTATAGGAAGTAATCTTTATAGATAAAGCTTCTTTGGGAGGATGGCTTAGATGTTTGAACTCAGTCTTACTCTTGAGGCATTTTTATCCATTCATTATAGCATCCCCGATTCTCTTTTTAGTTCCCAGCCATAGATCTGTAAACCTCTCCTCTATTCTTATCATTATGGCTGCTCTGCCTCTACGATTCACGGCTCCAGATATGCAAAACTCTGTTTTCTCTCAATCCATTTATCTTTTCATATTTAAAATAAAATATATTAAAATATAATATAATACAATATATATATTAAAGAACATTTAACTAGGGTACAAAATCTATATAATTACAATTATAGGACGTAATCTTTATAGTTAATGCTTCTTTAGGAGGAAGTAATCTTTCTCAATTGACCTACCTTATCTCAAGCAATAACAATCTTGAATAGGGATGGGCGTTTCCCTATAGGGTCCCATTCCCCACTGGCCCCCATGGGCTTTTGGGGGCAAATTTGCCCCCAAATGGATTTTGGGGGTGGGGGTGGGGGTGGGGGTGGGGGTAAACTTTCCCCAAACCCAAAACCCAAAACCCCATTTCTCCTAAAATAATATGTATATATATATTATTTATATTTTTATTTATAATTGTATTATGCAATTATTTTGTATTGTATTTTGTATCATGTTTTTATTACTTTTCGGATTGAAAATTTAAAATTTAGAATTGAAAAGGAAATGAAATAAGGGAAATAGATTTTGGGGGTGGGGGTGGGGGAACCTCCCCCCAAAACGTACCCCCATTGGTCCCCCCAAATGGATTTTGGGGGAGATGATGGGGGAAGGTTTGAGGAATGGGGGTGGGGGTGGGGGCACCCTCCCCCGCCCCATGTGGCCCCCCACCATCCCTAATCTTAAAGGCAACATGCCAACTTAATTGTGTCAGAACCAATTACGTTTGGTAGATCTTTCTCACAACAATCTGTTTAGATATATTCCTCCTTGTTTAGATTTCACAGCACTCCATAGTAGTGACCATAAAGTTGCAAGTCCATTATTATGATATTGAGACTATATATAAAAGAGCTCTCAAGGTTGTATTTTAATACATTGATGAAAATACTTAAGGTTAAAATATTATATTTTCTCTCAATTGGCCGGATACTCGTTCTCTCTTATTCTATTTTAATTTTAAGTTATTATATTTGTTTTGTTTTTCAATTATTTGGAAATAGAACAAAAGTAAGTAGGCAATACCCTCTAGATAATGACGGAACAAAAGTAAGTAGTAAAGACATGTAGATATGGACCTGTACTAATAAAGACATGGAAGATTTGGTAAACCCCTATACTTTCACGAGATAGATCAATTATTTAGCTAGAGACATTTGTTTGCATTCAATAATGGGTCCTACACAACTATCACGGCCGCACAATGAACGGTAATCAGAGTATCTTTTCAATCCACAAGTTCGAGTCGTTTCCATGTAGTATATGAGATATTTGAATATTTCAAAATAATAATACTGGGACCAACTGGCTACTATTATCCAATTAAATTTAAGATACTTTTCAGGTCTTCTACAGATTCAAGGTAAGTCAATCCAAAACCAACCTAATTTAAATAGATAAGAGAGAGAGGCTCTGCCTTCTCTCTAAAAATACACCGTCTCCAACCGTTTCTCGTTTCCGCTGCATCAGTCCATCGCCGGCTTCTTGCTATGGCAGCGGGAGCCGGCGGCGATGTCGGCCCTGCGGGCGGTCTTCTTCTTCCTCATGTTGGGTCTTCCCGTTCAGATGGATGATTCCGGCGGTTGCTACGACGGCCCTGATGTTCGTCTGGCTGACCTTCTCGTGCCATCGGGCGGGTCTTTTTCTCTAGTCGACGTCGGCAGCGGTTAGATCGGCCGATCCTCTTGGATATGGCCAGATCTGGTGTGATTCGGTGTGAGTTGATGATCGGCGGCCCATAAGTTCGTCCGGTCCCGTCCTCTCTGCCGGGACACCGACGGCAGCCAAAGGTCTCCTCCTCCTCTGCTCGGTGATAGGCTCAGTCAGTTGCTTTAGTCCTCCTTGTGAGGTAGTTTAGTTTTTTTAGTTGTTTTTCGGCGGTGGGCGACGGCTTTTCGGCGGACGGCGCTTGGATAGGTGGCGCGGGGTTCCGATCGGCATCAGGCGGCGTTCTGGTGGGTCTTCTCCAACGGACTAGGCGTCCCTCCTTTGGTTCGGCTGTAGTCCGGTTGTTTGGATTTTGTTTTTGGGTTTGTACAGTTGGTTTGGCGAAACCGTTTAGTTTCCTTGTTGTATATTCCGCCTTTGTGTGCGGGTTTTTCTCCCGGTTGTGGGACTCTCATCTGGGTTGGGCTCGAGTGTTTTATTATGTGGAGTCCCAGTTGTGATTGTAAACATGCTGGTCATGTTCTTGCCCTGGAACTGGTTTTCCAGGTGCCCTTTCCATCAAAAAAAAAAAAAAAAAGGTAAGTCAATCCAACGCTTTATCGTAACTTCCCTTGCAATTTCTTGAAATGGGCATAGTCTTCGAACTTTTATGGGCCTATTTTTCTCTCCTAACAGACCTAAGTCTACAGTAGAATAACAGAGTACACTAGTATTTTTATATAATGTACTGTTCAAAACTATACAATTTGACACTAACATTTTCTAGAGATTTGTGTAAGAACTAAGAAGATAGTTGTGGTGTTGTGTAGCTTCAATTAGTCAATATGAGACCTACTATTGCTCCTCCTCTGTCACAAACAACAAACCGTATAATAAGTTCAATCGATTCAGCCACAAAAATACCAATTATCGAGTGCAATGTAATCATTTTGGAAGGGAAATCCTTTTCAAGGGAGAAAAAGTGATAAAGATGAATCAAGAAAATGGTTCCAACCAACAATATTTCTGCAACTCATTATGTTTATTTATTATTTAGCTTTGACTCAGTGTGTTGACCGAGTTTCATGACTTACCTGGGCACGTCACGAGTCAACTCGGGAGATTGACCGAATCAGATTGAGATGAATCTATTATCAGGTTGACTCGGTCAGATCGAAGACCATGCCCATTTTATCTATTAATAGGCCCATAAAAGTTCAAAGACCATGCTCATTTCAAGAAATTGCAAGGGAAGTTTCGATATAGTGTTGGATTGACTTACATAGTTACATGTAGTTTGTAGAAAACTTGGAAAGACGCGTTATTTTAACTTGAACGAATTACACCTACCTCCCCTAAGGTTTGTTAAATTACAGATGAAAACGACTTTATCATTAACTAACACTCACCTCCCCCGCCGTCAGTCAACATATGTTACATTTAACCATTGACCATATCAAAAAGGGTAATACCGTCTTTCAACTTATATTGAACTGTACTTGTCATAAAAAAACGAATAATTTTTTTTAAAAAAATCATACCATATCTTCTTCCTCCACCGTCCATCACATGATGAGCATTGGAGATCATATTAAATTAAAAAAAAAAAAACGAAATTAAGAAAATAAATTTAAAAAACTTCATCATCATCATCCCATAATCTCAGTTCATACAACCATACATACCAAATCAAAACTTCTTCTCTTTCATCATCGTCCCATAGCCTCATCATCTTCATCATCATCCCACATCCATCATCATCATCGACCATCACCATCATCGACTATCATCTTCCTTTTCATCCCACAAATCCAAACCCATAAATCTCTCTTTCTTCAACCACCATCATCCCTAAATACAAAATCCAAACTGGAATCGAAATCCACAACACCAAAAACCCATTCAAAGCAAACTCCATAACATCTAAATCAACAAAACTTTAACATTAACATCTCAAAACAAAAAAAATTCCAGATTTTTGTTTTTCTTTGAAAAACAAATTTTCCAGATCTCTCCAGATCTTTCCACCCCATCATCATCAAAAGATCCTAATCTCTCCATCCCCATCATCATCCTCATCTCTCCACCGCCAATATCAACCTTATTTCATCTCTCCACCATTGTCACCAAACCAAAATCGAAAAACAAATCGAACCGAAAACACAAAATCGAATCAAACCCAGAACCTAGAAACGTTTTTGATCGTCATCGAACTCAGAAGCCCACCACCGACTCAAAATCGAAACCAGAAATCTCCATCAACATCATCGAGGGTTTGTGGGGTTCGATATGGTGATGGGAGGGGCGGCTAAGGTTCGCCGGTTTCGCAACGGCCAGCGAGAGATAGAGTCGAGTAGCTTCTGGGATTTCATGGAGGTCAGAGATAGACCGAGAAAGGAGAGGAGAGAGATCGAGAAAGAGGGAGATGGTGTCTGATGTGTGAGAGTGATGATGATCGAGTGAGAGAAAGAGAAAGATTTAGTTTTTTTTATATATTTTAATTTTAAATTTAATTTGTTTTGTTTTGTTTTTTTAATTATTTGTAATATTATAAATTTTTAAAAATATTTATTTTTCTTTCTTGTTTAAATGAATGAATTTATATATTTTAATTTTAAATTTAATTTGTTTTGTTTTGGGAAATAATTAGTTATAAATTTTTATTAATTTTTAATAATCTCTATTTTAAAAATAAATTTCCTTTTATTTATTTTTATTTGTAATTTGATTTTTTTTTTAGTTTTTATCTTTTTCTCGGGATATGAAAGTAAATAGACATACTTAGGGGTATTTTAGACTTTTACACGGTCTGACAAGGTCAACGGTTAAATGTAACGGACGTTGACTGACGGTGGGGGAGGTGAGTGTTAGTTAATGATAAAGTCGTTTTCATCTGTAATTTAGCAAACCTCAGGAGAGGTGGGTGTAATTCGTTCTTTTAACTTTAAGAAAGTAAAGTATCTTAAATTTGTTTGGATAGTATGTAGTAGACTAGTAGGTCTAAGTATTATTATTTTGTAATATCTTATATACTATTCGGAATGACTCGAACTTGAGATATTATCAGACTGAATGAGTACTTTAATTACCATTCATTATGTGGCGGTGAAGGTGGTTGTGTATTCATTATTAAATCATAATGAGAGTTGCAAATATTCTTTTTAATATTTATTCTTTTTGGTTGCCACTCCCAAACTTTGATTTATTCTTTATAATTTCTTTTTAATTTATTAAATCATAGAGTGTGTAGCTTAGTGGAATGAGAGTTGCAAATATTTCGGTCGAATCAAATTTAAATATATAAAATATAATATCAAATATGAGTACTGGCATGATAAATGACGTGGTAACTCGAAATTATCTTAAATTAATTTGGACAGTAGGCTGTAGGCCTCATTATTGAATGCAAACACATCTCTCTCCAAATTAGAGAAACAAGCTGGTCTTCAGTATTTATTTCTACATGTACATCTATACCTAAAAGTCCTGCTCTATCTTATGGAGATGACGTGTGGAAAATTCAAAGTCTCCTCCGAGGGCCAAGCGTTGGAAAATACTAATAACTTCTAAAAGGGAAGCTTTTATGACATGCCGAGTTATATTAATTTCATAAAAGTGGTTTATAGCTTCCATTGTTTTTAGAACAAATTATATCAAATTTCCTTTCAGGTTCGCTCTTTTACACGCGAAAATACGTGAAAATAATTTTACTGTTAATTGACATCCACATTTCCTACTGTTAGGGTTTGACCGTTATGTGCAGGTCTAGAAAATTTTTTAGGGGTGGGCTAATATAATTTTTTTTTCTTATTTAAAAATCCTTAAATTTTAAACTAACAATTAAGTAAAATTTTTCTCTATAATAATAAAATCAAAACGATACGAGAGAAAAAAAAAAAAACATCAAGGATATACTTAATAAGAGATAATGGTGTGAACCACTAGTGAACCACACAATAAAAATTTTCGGTGTATATATTTTTTTTTCAAATCCTCAAAAATAAAATAAATCTTAGCTTTCCTAAGATTTTTCTTCTCTTTTCTAAATTTGTTATCCCATAAGGAGACACATTAAAAAAACAAAACCTAAATCTCATTAATAAAATACAAAACCTAAAATCAAATTCACTATAAATAAATAAATAAAAAAGATTAAAGTTGAGAGAATTTACTTTCAAATTTGGAGATTTTAGAGAAGAGAGAGGTTAGGGTTTCAGATTGAGTTCTTTTTTGCTTACCCACATTAACTAAAGGTAACCATTACCACCCATTTCAAATGTTGACACGTGTCCCAAACTTTAGGTTAACTTTGAACTTTGGTTAAATTTGGAACACGTGTCAACACTTGGGGTGGGGGTAATGGTTATCTCTAGTTAATGTGGGTGAGCAAAAATGCACTCTTTGAGATTTGAGAAAGTGGAAAAGAAAGAAAAAGTGAGGGGTTTGAAAATCTATCGAATGATAATCGATAAAATAAGATAGGGGGTTTATTTATTTTTAATTTTAGCTATTCTATTTTAACAAAGTTTTTGGGTTAGTTTAGTTTATTAGGCTTTAATGAATTTAGTTTTAAGTTGAAGATTAAAATATTATGGGCTGAGAAAAAATAGAATTTGGATTTAACTATTTCTTTATTTATTAACTCAAACTTAATTTTTTTTTTCAAAAAACTTGGGTGGGCTTCAGCCCACCCAAGCCCCTGAAGGGCTCCGCCCTAGGTTATGTGTAAGAGTTGACCGTTAAAAAATGATAAAAAACAGCAATACCCTTGATTCACCAAAAATCCAAAAGAACTAATTACTCCAAACTCCCATGAGGTTTGCTTTTTATACACATAAACAACTTTATTGATAATTGACACTCGTCTCCCCTGCTCTTAGGGGTCGTTTGTTTTTTTCATTTAAAACTTAATGGGTCTGAATTGAATTCATTAAGTTGTTTTGTTTGTTTTTATAAGTGGTCAAACAACTTAAAAAAAAAGTAAGAAATCTTGACTTTTAACTTAATTCTAAATCACTGGATTATAATTAAAATATTCTTTTCCAAGTCTATCCTCCAAAAAAAAAAATATATTTCCAAATTTATCCTAATTTGATATGATGTAGGATTCTTTCTTTTAACATATTTCTTATTTTGAACCGGTTTTGGAAAAAAAAAAAAAAAAAACCATAATCACTTCTCATACTGAAATTTTCCTAGGATTGAAAAATTGAATTTCTCTTCTATCAAATCCCGATAAGAACTTTTTTTTTTTTTTTTTATCTAACTATTTGTATAGTGCTCAATAAACTTGTCTATCATATTGAATAGATTTCGTGGCTTGAAGATATTATAGAATAATTGTGTACACACACACATATAGTTCAGGAACCTATTTAAAAAAAAAAAAAAATCAAGAACTTTTTTTTAAATTTGGTTTCTGGTGCATATGATCCAGGAAACAAAAAAAAATAAAAATGATTTCAGGAATTATATTCACTGGAAACATGGACAACAAACAAAATTGAACTTGAACTTTTTTTTTTTTTTTTTTTTTATAAATAAATTGAACTTGAACTTTGTTTATGGAACATGCAAAATTATATCCTTTGATGAATTTTTTGTTTTGTTAAATTGAACTTTGTTTGTAGAAAAACATCCAAAATCTTATAAAGAATGATGCATGCTAAATTACTTCTTTTAATTAGTATGGGTATAAATATAAAATTACTTATTTTCAGACATTTTTATTTTTAAAAAGCAAACATGTTGACAGTATATTCAGATATGAGAAAAAAAATAAAAAAAATATGTCATTCAAATTTAGATTTCAGTCCCTATTTAGTCTTCAGAAAAATTCACTATTCAGTCTTCAGACAAAAAGTCCTGCTTTATCTTATGGAGCTGACATGTGTGGAAAATTCAAAGTTTCCTCCAAGGCCCAAGCGTTGGAAAATACTAATAACTTCTAACCATTTAAAGGGAAGCTTTTATGACGTGCCGCGTTATATTAATTTCATAGAAGTGATTTATAGCTTCCATTGTTTTTAGAACAAATTATACCAAACTTCCCCTGAGGTTCGCTCTTTTACACGCGGAAACAATTTTACTGTTAATTGACACCCACCTCCCCTATCATTAGGGTTTGACCGTTATGTGTGAGAGTTGACCGCTAAAAAATTATAAAAAACAGAAATGCCCCTGATTCACCAAAAATCCAAAAGAACTAATTACACCAAACTCCCCTAAGGTTTCCTTTTTATACACAAAAAACAACTTTATTGATAATTGACACTTACCTCCCCTGCTCCTAGGGGTCATTTGTTTTTTTCACTTAAAACTTAATGGGTCTGAATTGAACTCATTAACTTGTTTTGTTTGTTTTTATAAGTGATCAAACAATTTAAAAATATCAAAAAACAACTTAAAATAAAAAGTAAGAAATCTTGACTTTTAACTTAATTCTAAATCACTGGATTATAATTAAAATGTTCTTTTCCAAGTATATCCTTCCAAAAAAGATATATTTCCAAATTTATCCTAATTTGATATGGTGTAGGATTCTTTCTTTTAAAATATTTCTTATTTTGAACCGGTTTTGGAAAAAAAAAAAAAAAACCCTAATCACTTCTCATACCAAAATTTTCGTGGGATTGAAAAATTGAATTTCTCTCCTATCAAATCCCGGTAAGAAATTTTTTTTTTTTTTTTATCTAACTATTTGTGTAGTGCTCAATAATCTTGTCTATATTGAGTAGATTTTGTGGCTTGAAGATATTATAGAATAATTGTGTACACACACACACACACACACACACACACACACAAAATTCAGGAACCTATTTCAAAAAAAAAAAAATCAAGAACTTTTTTTTTTAAAATTTGGTTTTCGGTGCATATGATCCGGGAAACCAATAAAGTAAAAATAGTTTCATGAATTATATACACTGGAAACATGGACAACAAACAAAATTGAACTTGAACTTTTTTTTTTGACAATAAATTGAATTTGAACTCTGTTTATGGAACATGCAAAATTATATCCTTTGATGAATTTTTTGTTTTGTTAAATTGAACTTTGTTTGCAAAAAAACATCCAAAATTTTATAAAGAATGATACATAATAAATTACTTCTTTTAATTAGTATGGGTATAAATATAAAATTACTTATTTTCAGACATTTTTATTTTTAAAAAACAAACATGTTGACAGTACATTCAAATATGAGAAAAAAAATAAAACAAACGTGTCATTCAAATTCAGATTTCAGTCCTTATTCAGTCTTTAGAAAAATTCAGGACTATTCGGTCTTCAGATAAAAAAATCAAACGACCCTTTAGTCAAAGTTGGTCAAATTAAGCCATAGACCAATTTTGACTATCAAAACTAAGGATAGTTAGTCATTTGAAGCATTATATATATATATATATATAGAAATTCTATTATCAGTTCGAACTGACAAAAGTTATATCAGTTCCTTGTATGTGGGCCACTGGATTTAAATACTTTGACAGCCAAATCAAAGTATTTAAATCCAGTGGCCCACATGCAAGGAACTGATATAACTTTTGTCAGTTCAAACTGATAATAGAAAGACTGTACATATATATATACATATATATAGTCTTTCTATTGCCAGTTTGTGCTGACAATAAACATATCAGGATGAAGAATGTGGACCATAGATTATGGAGAAGTTTTGACCAGTGCATACACTTTGAGTCATATTAGCATACACTTTGAGTCAAAGTATGTAAATCTAGTGGTCCACATTTTTGGTCATGATATATTTATTGCTAGGACAAACTGACAATAGAAATATATATATATTTAAAAAATTGAATAAATATTTTAAAATGAAGATTTTTTCACTTATACTTATTTATGAATCTCATTTTAATTTCACTTAATTTCTACAATTTGGAAGGAAACTTTCATTTAGCTATTATTTTCTTGTATGTGATTTATAACTGTATCCCTAAGACTCAACCATTATGCTTCTAACACCATCCTGTTTTTTTCACTGCAAACAATTTCTGTCACCATAGTAAAATCGTATTCAAAAGACCTTGATACCCTTGGAAGTGATTATGGTTATTTTCAATTTATTGAATTTTGTATTCACAGGCTTTGAAGCATATTACTGTCTTAGCGTCAAACAGAACATATAATCTATATTGGACTAGCAGAGGGGCATGGGAAGCTCTCAAAAGATATTTCCTGGAAACAGAGGTATCTCTATCAACTCCAGCCGTGTAGTATTATTGGTATAGCCAATAAGCCAAGTCCTGTAATTGCTTTAGAGAATCTTATTGACTTGTAAATTGTAATTGCTTTTGCACCACTCAATTGTATGACCAGCATGCATGACCGGTTCTAAATTCGAATTGCTTTGGCACCACTTTGGAAATTCTACAGAGAACATTGATGTCAAGTCTTGGATGACAAATTATTGATGGATTGTTACTGTTTTAACTGCAGCTACACTTGGTCCCAAGCGGTCAATAGACTACTACTGCCACAATACTAAGGAGAAAACTACACATGTTTGTAAGAGACCAATTCTGGTTTCTTTCCTTAGAAGGGTCTTTGAGTGAGTTGCCAATGAGGGGCTAACCCAGAAAACACACGGACAATAATAAGTTTCACACTTTTTTATTCTTTTTTTTTTTTTTTTTTTCTGAGACTCAATTTCATGTTTCTGAGACTTATTTTGATATTTTTGAGACTTATTTTGTTGTGACTTACACAACCACCACCGCACAATGAATGGTAATTAGAGTACTTTTTCAGTTTGACGATGTTTCAAGTTTGAGTAGCTCCAATATGATATATGAGATATTTCAAAATAATAATATTGAGACCTATTACTATCCAAATAAATTTAAGATACTTCACTTTCTTAAAGTTAAAATGATGCGTCTTTCCAAGTCTTCAACAGACAATAGGTGAGTCAATCCAACACTTTATCGATACTTCCCTTGCAATTTCAATATTTTTACAGTTGACTTTAGAATTTGTGTCGACCCAAAAACTGCATTGATTTTATGATGTCTAGAACAATTATTTGTCCAAAAGAAAACAATTGGATAATCTTTATTTTTTTTTCTTCAAAAATTATGTATTGAACAATTAATTCAGTTTATCAAAAAAATAAAAAAATAAAAAAAATTCAGCTCTTAATTAATGGTGTCAACTAGTTTGATTTTATTAACAGTTAATAATTTAATATAGGTTACAAGAATATTGGTTCCTCTCACTCTTGAAATTGTATTCAATTCCAGTCTACTGCGATTCTTTGTTAGTCTTTCCTTTGTTAAAAAGGAAAAAAAAAAGTTCATGTAATAATTAAAAAGTAGTGCTAGGATTTCCAAAATTTTCCTTAAATTTTTTCCCAAATTGAAGTGGTACATTAGTTGTCAACGTCACATCACTTACCACATAATCTCATAATTTACAAGATGTTGACAACTTATGTGCCATATATGTGTAGAAAAAAAATTGGGAAAATTTTTAGGAAATCTAGCACTACTCATAGTTAAAATAAAACATCATGAAGCTTCCCACACTTTGAGGAGACTTTGAATTTGCATCAACCAAAAAATCAAATATCTTATTCACAATTTGATAATTAACCCGGTGGCCATCGAATTGATGACACACTATCAAAATGGCCACTGGATTAAAAAGTTGTTCTAAAATGACCATTTTTTATGAACTTTGTGACACTAATGGTCATTCCATCTAATTTCATCCAATTCCATCCAATGAATGACATTTTGGTAAATAAGGAAATGATATTAATTTATTTTGATCTAAACCATTTCTTTTGTTTTTTTTGAAAAGAATAATTACAGTTAGTGTATGTAAATATATATATATATACACATACTAAACATAAGTATTCTTTTCAAAAAAAAAAAAAAATTGATTTCCAAAAAACATCTGAAATAAATTAATGTCATTAACTTATTTACCAAAATGTCACTCGTTAAAAAAATTGATTTCCAAAAAACATCTAAAATAAATTAATGACATCCCCTTATTTACTAAAATACCACTCATTGGATGTAATTGAATGAAATTAGATGGAATTGGATGGAATAATCATTAGTGTCACAAAGTTCGCCAAAAATGGCAAATTTGGACCAACTTTCCAATACAGTGGCCATTTTGATAATGTGTCATCAATTCGTTGGCCACGGGGTAATTATCTCAAAAAATAAAAAATAAAATAAGGTGGGTCTCAAATTCGAAAAAGTAAAAAAAAAAAAAATATATATATAATTAAAAAAAAAAAAGTATGGGTTTGGGGAGCCTCCACTATGTTTCTTTGCCACCGGTAACTGGTTTGCCATAAAAATAAAAATAAAAATGTTTGGAAAATCACAAATTGAGTCAGTATTAGTACATATATAGGTGTAAATTAAGGAGTGGGTATTCGCAAATAGACGAAGTAGTTGAGTTGAGGGCATTAAGATATGGGTTCAAAGTGGGTTATGGTACTAGTACTATTCATGTTTGTTTCCTTACAAGGGTGTTTGAGTCAAATTAGTGGGTGTTGGGATGAAGAAAGAGTTGCTCTTTTGCAACTTAAACATTTCTTCAGTGATCCTAACAGTCTTCAAGATTGGGTAGAGGGAGACCATCACAATAATTCAGACTGTTGTCAATGGAAAAGGGTTAAGTGCAACGAAAATACAGGCAGGGTGATCGATCTCGATCTACGAAATGTCAGCATTGACAATGGAATTAGCAGCCTATTACATTCACTGGCCTCATTACCATCCTTGAAGTCACTTGATCTTAGCTCTAATAATTTTAGTGATTAATTAATTTCTAATGTTTTTCATTGACTAGACTCTTTAAATAATTTAGTAATTATGGACATGAGCAACAACGAGATTGACAAATTTGTTTTCCGGAAAGGGACAAATTAGATTATCATTCAATTAATTAGTTTCATCGATCACTTGGCAGATATTTACAGGTTTGAAGAAGTTGGAAACCCTTTATCTACAAAATGTCAGTATTGACGATGGAATTATCAGCCTATTACATTCACTAGCCTCATTACCATCCTTGAAGTCACTTGATCTTAGCTTTAATAATTTTAGTGATTCAACAACCACTACTCAAGGAAAGTGTTGCTCCTTTTAATTAATTACGTTCTCAAAGTCCATTAACATGCTAATAATTAGAGTTGTACTTGCAGATGATTCTTCTCACCATGTAAGCCTTCCTCATAGCAACCTGGAAGAATTGTACTTGCAGAATTGTCAAATCTACGGAACCTCAAGTTTTCAAGGTAGATTACCTATTGTTTAATATTATGAAGATCCAACAAATATGCTTCTTTTTGGTTTTCAATGTTTTTTTTTTTTCATTATTTATTATTATTATTATTTACTTAATTTCAAGAATTCTATACGGATAATGGTACTCTGGATATAAGCTTCTTTCAAATAGGAATGATGGGCTTCGCTTACCAATTGTGAACCGAAAGGAAGTTTATCCAATCAAGATTAAAATCTCTATAAACAAATTTTTTTATTAGAAATTGAGCGATTAACAAATTAGTCCTGCACATTGTTTTTAAAATTCTAAATTGTTTGCGTCTTTTAGATAAGTAACCAAATTGATCATCAAGGTTTTCCGAAGTCCCAAAATGGTCCCTGACCTTTCAAAAATACCAAATAGATCATTGAAGACCGTTAATTTTTAAATATTGACTTTGATTAAATATTAGAAATTACTTTATTACCCCTATTTAAAATTTTCATATCAATATTTAAAAAAAAATATATATATTGATAAATTAATAAAACAGATATTACGTTTTGTTTAGAAAAAAAAAAGGTGACCGACGGATGGGAGTTCCTGAGATTAGGGAGGCCTCCACGTTTTGGTTTCCAGATCGTGGAAAAACTCCATGATCTGAGTTTTGCAGAACGCGGAGGTCCCTGATCTGGTTCCAGATCGTGAAAGATCGTCGGAATCCGCATCTGGTAGTGGAAGTGGATTTTTGTGTAAGAATTATTATTATTATATTTTATAATTATTTTTTATTAGAAAATGATTTTACTTTTTATTTTTATTTTAGTTTTTAATTTTGATTTTGTTTAAACATTGTAAAAAGACTAACATACCCTTGGACCGTTAAATTTGACTAATGAAAAGTTAACTTAGGGACCAATTTGGCACGTCAATAAAAGTTATGGACTAATTTAATCACTTTTGTAAAAGTAAACAACACCTTGGAATTTACAAAAAAAAAAAAAAAAAAAAAAAATCCATAACTAATTTCGTAATCACCCAAAAAAAAAATTCAAACTAAACCTTTTATAAAATAATATGCCAATTGACTTTCTTGTTAGAAGTCTTATATATCACTAATAGTACTTACAAACAAATTTACAAATTTAATATAAAGTATTTTATATGTTTCTTCTCGAGTTTTAACGTAATTTTTGTTTGTTTGTTTATTTTCTAACTTAGCAGATTTACCAAATTTAAAGAATTTGAAGTATCTATCCATGGATTATACTAGTCTAGATTTGGGCGTTCTTCAAAGGATTGGGCTGATGACTTCACTTGAGGCTTTATCGTTAGTCAATTGTGGATTGCAAGGCACCCTATTGCTTGAAGGTTAGAATCTCTCATCCCCTTCAAAAGCAATTTAATTTTTAATTAGAAATTCAAACTAAACCTTTTGTAAATACCATGTCAATTTAATTTTGCAAAAAGAGCACTTTATTAATTTATCAGTAATTATAAATTTATAGAATTATGTGTCAAATATGTAGTTATTAACTGAATCACATTTTTTCCTGAATTCCAATTGATACCATTATATTAATTGTCTTGTTCCGCAGTTGGTGGTGTAATTCCTAAATTCCTCTACCATCAGCAATACCTACAATTCCTTGATCTCTCTAACAATAACTTGACTGGGGGGTTTCCAAATTGGTTGATGGAGAATAACACAGAATTACAATATCTTTTTCTAGCCAATAATTTGCTTGGAGGATATTTGTCAATTCATTCTCACATGAATTTAACAACATTAGATATCTCTAGCAATTCCTTCCAAGGGCACATTCCAAAAGAAGTGGGAGAATATCTACCAAGTTTAGAGACTTTAAACCTTTCTAGAAATCACTTTGACGGTAGCATTCCCTCTTCAATTGGTGATATGACCTCATTACGAAGCCTGGACTTATTCTACAATAATTTGTCTGGCGAAATTCCTGAGCACTTGGCCGAGAGTTGTACCTCTTTATCGGTCCTTGTATTATCCAACAACAAACTTGGAGGTAAAATATTTTCTACCAAATTCAACTTGACAATTCTGATGATATTACAATTGAATGGTAATAGATTTACTGGAAGTATACCAGATAGCTTGTCTAAGGCCTCCGATTTAGCAGTATTATGTCTTGGTGATAACAAACTCTCTGGTACGATTCCAAGTTGGTTGGGAAATATGTCAGGTTTGGGAGTTGTTATAATGCCCAATAATCATTTTGAAGGTCCAGTGCCATTAGAGTTTTGTCAATTTCAGTCTCTTGAAGTTTTGAACCTCGCAGAAAATAATCTCTCTGGCGGCTTACCATCTTGCTCCAGCCCTTTATCGATCACACATGTCCACTTATCTAAAAATAAATTACAAGGGCAACTTAAAGATGCTTTCTTTAATAGCTTATCCTTGGTGACACTAGATCTTGGCTATAACCGCTTTGATGGTAGCATTCCAACATGGATTGGTGGGCTTTCTCAACTGACCTACCTTATCTTGAGCAATAACAATCTTGGAGGCGACGTTCCTACTCAATTGTGTCAGTTGAACCAATTACGTTTGGTAGATCTTTCTCACAACAATCTTTCTGGATACATTCCTCCTTGTTTAGATTTCACTGCACTCCATAGTAGTGACCATGAAGTTGCAAGTCTATTTGGTTCTGATATTAGTTACCTTGAAGTTGCAGATCCATTTCGTTCTATTATTCCTTACTGTTTAGTAGGTAATAGTGCTTGTACGAGTACACTTCAAATGGATAGGATCGAAGAAAGTGTAGAGTTTACAACGAAAAACTTATCTTACTCTTACCATGGAAAAGTTCTCACCTACATGTCTGGAGTTGATCTCTCTTGTAATAAACTGACAGGTCCAATTCCTCCACAAGTTGGAAATCTTACTAGAATCCACGCACTGAATTTGTCCCACAACAACTTGACTGGACCAATCCCGCTAACATTTTCGAAACTTGAACAAATTGAGAGTTTGGATCTTTTGTACAACAATTTGAATGGAAAAATCCCTCCTCAACTGGTTGAGCTGAATTACTTGAGTTTTTTCAATGTTTCACACAATAATTTGTCTGGGAATATCCCGACGAGTAAACAATTTAATACTTTTGGTGAGAATAGTTATGAGGGAAACCCTCATCTTTGTGGACCGCCATTGCTCAAGAGTTGTGAAACAACTAGACCGCCATCACCAATGCCAGAAGCTTCAACTGACAAGGAGGAAGATAATGATCTCATTGACATGGACATTTTTTATATGAGTTTTACAGGGTCTTATATAATTGTGTTGTTAGGAATTGCTGCAGTTTTATATATAAATCCTTACTGGCGACAAGCATGGTTCTATCTTGCTGAGACGTGGATGACATCTTGCTATTATTTCATTGTAGACAATCTTCCTCACCGATTATTGAAATATCAGGCTGCATAATGTTGTTTACCTTTATGATTTTTTTGAATTTAATGTCGCTTTTGTAATCGAATAACTTTTTGTAGTAAAAAGTCGATGTTTTGGACTTGATATAATTTGTTTATAAAATCAATTGTCTTGTTAGTTTGTTTGACTTTGTAAACAGGAAAGCTGTTTGATGAAAATGCTTGCTAAAGCACAACTTTAACAGAGATCTTTACAGATCAATCATGATGATACTCTTGGAAGCTTTGCAATTTTTCCAAGAGTATATTAGAGCAGTAGCAAGGATTTTATTGGAAATATTCAGTGTTTGTGTTTTTGTTTGTTAGTATTTTGTGATAGTTAAAGCACAATGAAGACATAAAGACAAGGATTTTGTTGAGAACTGAGTTTAGAAAATAAGGAGCACTTGTAGGTGGTTGATCGACTTGGTACGTCAAGTGGGTCGGGTTTTATCAGGCCCAAAGTAACTAGGC
This sequence comes from Acer yangbiense, assembly GCA_008009225.1. NCBI lineage: Eukaryota > Viridiplantae > Streptophyta > Magnoliopsida > Sapindales > Sapindaceae > Acer > Acer yangbiense. The sequence goes on from CM017772.1 coordinate 2,170,028, forward strand.
TGGAGTTTGTCGGTTGACGTCGACTGATTTCTATATATGGTCGTCTGAACTTAGTTGAACCTGCAAAAGAACTGTAAGCAGAAATAATATAGAGAAAAGAGAAAGATGGGGGGTTGGATTATAGCCTTAGGTATGCTTGGGCTGAGCAATGTAATCAGGTGATTATGATGGATTTCCAGTGATCGGACTACGTTTTGAATCAGAGTTTCAGTACGCTTCTCAGTGAGCTTTTGTTGAGAGAATTCTGAGAGCTCACAAGTGAATGAGCCCTCTCATTTATAGGAGGAGGTCTGTCTCCAACGTCTCTTTTCAGAGACTTGATTGTAGGCAAGATTTGGGGAGCAATATCCTCTCCACAAAGGCTGTTACCAGCGGTTATAGGTTAGTTTGTAACTGATGCCTTGAACAAGTCTGGCTACAATGTTGGGTCGGTCCAACCCAATGGGCTTGAGCTGGATTTTGTACTTGTGAAGATTGGGCCTTAGCATGTTGGGCCATTTTTGGCTACCACAGTTTGTCCCTCACTCTCTAAAGAATCATCCATGGAATTAGAGAGTGTTTTTCGTTGAATCGACCAAGGTCTAACGACTTCTATATCGACGGGTGTTGCTTATGAACTTCGTTTGAGTCGACCATTGTCGAACGAATTCTATGTCGAATCGTACTAATATTCGTTTGAATATTGTTTTGATTGATTCTGTTCTAGTCAAGCGACGTCATGTCGCTAATGAGGATTTGTCGTTTATAGAGTCCCTCTTTTCGATCGTCGATTGGGTATCAGACTGATGTGATGGATGTTTAAAAGAGGTGATGGAGGCGTTTAGGTTTTCAATGCTGACGCCAGCTGCATCAATTTATTGCGCAGTGTTCAAAAGACTTAAAATTGAATTTTAAATTGGATAGTTTACCTGGGTCAGTTGGTGTGGTTTGGTTAACCAGGGCAGTTGAACTGGCAGTTGAAGGGGTGTCGACGCGTGGCAACTAGGGTTAGTGGGTTTTATAAAACCCAAACCGTTCCATTCGTTGATCACTTTGCATTCTTGAAAGAATTTCCACTCTTCACTGAAAAACTTCCAACTTCTTTGTTTCTTCACGATCCTTTGCTTGAGATTTCGAGGATTTCTTCGTTCTTGAATCGTTTCTAGGTTGGTAAAATCTTCCATTTGCATTTTATTTTTCATTCTTCTTGTGTATAAACTTGTTTAAAGATATATATATATATTTTTGAATATTTCTGACGCTTGTCTGAAGGTCTTTCATTTTCCTGAGATTTTACCTGAGAATGTATGTTCTTCATTAGTTTTGCTAGATTCTGATATTTTGATCCATCTCAAGTTTATTTTTGCGTATGTCTTTGCGTATGTCGTCGAGATGAAAGTAGCTTTTTTAGGGTTTGGAAGCCTTCTACAGTGGGTAGACTCCTTTTTTAGGACTTAGGTTGGCTTTCCAATAGGAAGTTTAGAAAACCCTAGATTTTTGATCAACGCTCCTTAGGTTGTGATTGTAGCGTGTAGTTTTAGTCTGATTTGTGCATTTTCTGCATCTGTCAGATTTTGGAAAAACGATGTCGAGCGACCGCACAATTTCTGACTTGGATATTAATTGGACTCCCAGTGATGATGATGGAGGAGTCGATAGTAGGACGCGAAACGTCGATAGACGGGTTTCAGTTGAAGATCCGTCTACGCCTGTCACTATAAACGCTAGGAGTATTTTAGAGCAGGGTGCTGTGTATGCCATCGCGTCGGCTGTTGAACAGCCAGAGTATGTCGACATTCCTCAGGCATCGACATCCGGTCGTCCATTAGGTATACTTAATGAAAGTCCCGCTAGTTTGATCACTGAGGCCATGTGACCTGGCATTCGTATGATGTACGGTATTCCTAACGACGTTGAGTTGCGTGCGCCAATGGAAGATGAACGTGCTGATTGGGACATACCAGGATGGACGTGTTTTTATGAATACACCCTCCGTTTAGGGTTCCGATTTCCTGTCCCTCGGCTCGTTCGACGAATGTTGTTATACTATGATCTCGCTCCCGGCCAGTTGATGCCGAACACCTGGAGGATATTGTTAGGATTAGGAGTGTTAAGTGAGAGACACAATGTACCGTTCGGGCTGGGGTGTCTCCTTCATAATTATTATCTGAAAGAACATCTGGTCGACACTGGACGTTATTCGTTAGTGCCTCGAAATAAAAAGAACGCACTTATTATCGACACTAAGACGAACGACAGAAACTGGAAAGATACGTTCTTTTTCGCGAAGGGGCCCCCAGTCGACGGGTCATGAAGAATGGGGGAGGAAGTGTATCAATATCGTCGGATCTGGAATCGATACGGTAAGTCGTGAAGACTGTCGAATGAGATTTGTTATATGTATGTATTTTTTTAGAGTAGTTTGCTTGATCATTTAACTGTTTTTCCAGAGATCAGAGGGGCGGTAAAAGCACCGTCGTACGACGTTGCACCTGAGCGTACCAGGGCTTTGTTAGCAATCCCCGCTAATCAAAGGAGTGTTAGCAGTTTGCTAACGGAAGGTAATTTTAGGCCGAGTCGGCTGTGGAGGTGGTTGACGTTAAATAGATCGCGCGCACCCTATCCTCACGTGAAGGACTTTTTATCGTATATATGGATTATGAGGAGTTTTGAGATTTTTCAATACAACTTGTCTTTTTTAAAGCCCTTAACTGATGTTGAACGTCGTTTCGCAGTGACGACGATGGCAAGCGCAGAGATTAATATACCTGATAACGCAGAGACTTTGAGGCGCTACAAAGAGGAATTCGCCAAGAAACGGGCAGCTACGCAAAAAAGGAAGCAGGCTGCTGAGAAGTCGGTCGGAGGTTCTCCAGCGGTGGTGGAGACAATTTTGGAGTCATCGCCAGAGAGGAGCCCGTTAACAAAGAGGCAAAGGAGGGCTCCTGCTGTCGATCGACAGAAGAAGGCTGCATCCAGTTCGAAAGATAAGTCGGCTGGATCAGACTTCGAGCCTGACTCTCCGATGAAGCTTCTTGCTTCGGGTCTTTCATCTTTCAAAGATCCCGCAGGATTTTTGAAGAGGTCGGACAACTTTACTCTGGTTGGCGACGACATGCATCTAAAGAAAATCAAGACGGAGGAAGTGTTCGACACGTTGCTTCTTTCCAACTTTCAGGTAGAAAGAAGATTTTTTTTTTAAAATATTTGCTTTGTTGGTAACATTCTTTATTGATTGGATCTCTCCTACGTTGTAGGCCTACCAAGCGACGTTACATCTGCATGGTCGGTATAAGGCCATTAATGACAAGAGCGTGGCGCTTCGCAAGGCGGGCGACGCTTTCAAAGCGGAGAATGCTAAGCTCTCCACTGAGAAGAGTGTGATTGAGCAGCAAAAAATAGCTTTGGAGGAGGCGTTGAAGAATGACAGGGATCGACACCAGGCTGAGGTGGCGAAACTCAAAGCAGCAGCTGATCAACAGAATCAAACCATCGAAGCTCTAAGGGAAAGGGCTTTGTCGATAGCGGTAGAAGCTGTCTGCAAAACTAGGGCAGAGCTTTTCAAGGAGTACCTGTCGGGCGACCATTTGAAGTGGAATTCTCAAGAGATGCAAGAAGAAGTTGACATCTACGATGAAATGCAGCGTCTCAAAACCGTAGAATCCCAAGGGGAGGGCGTCGATGGAGATGTTGAGAATGTCAACAGGAACCTTGGAGATGATGCGACGCTTGACAAGGATGAAGCTGCTGCTGACGACGGTCGTCCTCCGCAAGATGGCGTATAAATTTTTCGTCTATATGTTTTGTAATATTTGGATGATTCGGTCGATATCGACTTGTTTATTTATTTAATAGAATTTCTTGGTCGATTTTGACCGTTAATCTATTTTTCAAATTTGCTTCTGTGATGGCTTTTTATTTATTTATATTTTAGTCTTATTCGACTTTCGCGTGGTGATAGCTTTGAATTTGCCGTGAAATGAGACAAATGAGCTTGTAAACCCATGCTCAATCGTAAGTCGATCAATATTATATACGAGACTTGACTTTGTTATTTTGAATTTGTTTGAGATAAGCCTGTAAACTTATGCCCATACGTAAGTCGGTCGACGTAATTTCTAAACATGATTTCATCAGTTGATATAATGAGACTTTATTGTCGATGTCGTATCTTTTAGTCGACTAAAAACCCTTTAACATAGAATTTCGCGTACATGCGTTTGTATTGTGGTCTTGTAAAAACCCTTTAACATAGAATTTCGCGTACATGCGTTTGTATTGTGGTCGACAAGACCTTTTTTACATAAAATTTTTGCCTACATGCGTTTGATGGTTGACAAGACATTTTTTACATTGAATCGCGTACATGCATTCTTCGGTCGACATCTGTCCCCAGTGTTATTCCCTCAACTCTTAGCATGCGTTTGTCGACAAAGAGATTGTTGAGAGTTTTTGACGCCTGGTTGTAGGTTGCAATCATTTGAATCTGAATCTGAAATAGTTATTGCGTGTCGATGTCAACAGCTAAAATATATATATATAGATATATTTGAGCTCAGGTTTGCACTTAGTTGCACTAAGTTGTCATCATCGTTCCTTTGTGGGTCAATTTGTTAATAGGGAACTATCGACGGAATATGATAAAATGATATTTACAGAATTTGAAATAGCATAAGTTTAGAAATGGTACTGTTTCAGATGTAGTGCGTTCCAGCTATTATGCCGCTCTCGTCCGTCGAGTTCTCGTATTTTGTATGCCCCTCGTCCAATGACATCTGTGATTTGATATGGGCCTTCCCACATTGGTCCTAGTTTGCCAGCGCCTTCCTCTCTTGTGTTTTGGAAGACTCGTCGAAGGACCCAGTCGTTGATTTTGAAAACCCTAGTCCGTACTCTCTTGTTGTAATGTCGGGCGACCTCCTGCTGGTATGCTTGAATTCTTATAACAGCACGGTCGCGACGTTCATCTAAGTGATCGAGTTTGAAACTGAGCTCCTGATTGTTTTGTTCGTCGTTTGGGTTTTCACTCCGGGCTGTTGATAGCCGCATCTCTATGGGGATTACTGCCTCCGAACCGTAGACGAGTGAGAAGGGAGTTTCTCCAGTCGAACGTCGTGTAGTCGTCCTATATGACCATAGGATTTCTGGCAGTTTTTCTGCCCACTGGCCTTTTTCTGCCTCCAGTCGCTTCTTTAATGTATTGACAATGGTTTTATTGGTCGACTCTGCTTGTCCATTGGCTTGAGGATACCGCGGAGTTAAGAAGCTCAATTTTATCCCATATTTGTCGCAGAAGTTTTTGAAGTCGTACGAAATGAATTGAGATCCATTGTCATTGACTATCTCTCGTGGTACCCCAAACCTGCAAATTATATTTTTCTATACGAAGTCGCGTACCTCAATGTCGCGTATTTGTTGGTATGCTCCGACTTCGATCCATTTGGAGAAGTAGTTTGTTAATACCAGCATGTAGACGACACCTCCGGGAGTTGCAGGAAGCTTACCTACAATGTCCATTCCCCATTTCATAAAAGGTCAAGGGGCTGAAATTGAATTCAACATACCTGGGGGGAGATGTGATACGGGCGTAAATCGTTGACATTTGTCGCAAGACTTCACGTGGTTTTGAGAATCGGTTCTCATGGTCGGCCAATAATATCCTGCTGTGATGGCTCTGTTCAATAGAATACGGGCGCCTGAATGGTTCCCACATTCCTCATGGTGTAGGCTTTTTAAAACGTCGTACGCCTCTCGGTTAGTGACACATCTCAGGTAGGGTCCTGTGAACGACCTTTTGTAAAGTTTTCCATATAAAATACAGAATTTAGCAGCTTTCGTTTTGATCCGTCGCGCTTCTGTTCTATCGTCAGGAAGGATATCAGCCTGGAGATAGTTGAATATGGGCTCTATCCAACTTCGTCGTTGGTCGACTAGTGCCAGTATTTCTGCCTCCTGAATTGTCGGAGATGTAAGATGTACAATGGGAATCGATTTTGAGCCATTTGTCGTCGTCGACCCAAGATTTGCTAATGCATCAGCTCTCGTATTCTCAGATCTGGGAATTTGTTCGATCGTAAACTCATCGAATGTCGACTGGAGTTGTTTGGCTTTAACTAAGTATGCTGACATTCGCTGATCCCTAGCTTCGTAAGTGCCATTCATTTATCGGACGACTAGTTGAGAGTCGCTTAGTACTCGGATATCCTTCACGTTTAAGCTCCTAGCGAGGTCGAGTCCAGCAATCAGGGCTTCATATTCGGCCTCGTTGTTTGTTGCACGAAAATCATAGTGGATTGACTGTTCGAGTATGTCCCCCTGTGGAGATTTAATTACTAATCCCAATCCACTCCCTTTGATATTGCTTGAGCCGTCGACTGACAAAGTCCACTTCCCAGCGGACGACTTGTCTGCTAGCGCTATTAACTCCTGTTCAGCCTGCAAATTCTCACAGGGGGTAAAATCTACAATAAAGTCAGCTAGTACCTGTGATTTCATTGACGATCTTGGGTGGAAGCTGATGTCGTGCTCACTGAGTTCTACCGCCCACTTCGTCAGTCGACCTAAAAGTTCAGGTTTGTGAAGTATATTTTTGAGGGGGTAAGTAGTTAATACCTTAATCGAGTGGCATTGGAAGTAAGGTCTGAGTTTGCGCGCTGCCATCACAAGAGCTAGTGCTAGCTTTTCCAGTCGACTATATCTGGTTTCGGCGTCGAAGAGAGTCTTGCTGACGTAGTAGACTGGATGCTGATTGTTATCCTCTTCTCTGACTAGGACAGCACTTACGGCTGTGTTAGATACAGCTAGGTATATGAATAATGTTTCGTTGTCCTTTGGCTTCGACAGCAATGGAGGCGACTTCAAATAGGTTTTCCAATCTTGCAAAGCTTTCTCGCAGTTATCGTTCCATTCGAACATTTTATTCTTTCTGAGGGTGTTAAAGAATGGAAGGCATCTTTCAGAAGACTTTGATATGAATCGGTTTAGCGCTGCTACTCGACCAGTTAGTTTCTGCACGTCTTTCATGCATTTAGGTGACTCAATATTTTCGATCGACCGTATCTGATCTGGATTTGCTTCGACGCCTCTTTGGGTGACTAGGTAGCCTAGAAACTTCCCTAAAGACACACCAAAAGAACATTTAGTTGGGTTAAGTTTCATACCGTATTGGTCGAGTACATCGAATGACTGCCTCAGATGGTCGATGTGTTGTTGGGTGACCAAAGATTTGACCAACATGTCGTCGATGTAGACTTCCATCGTCGATCCAAGCATATTGGCGAACATTTTGTTGACTAGCCTCTGGTAAGTTGCACCTGTATTTTTTAAACCAAACGGCATTACTTTGTAACAAAAGATACCTCTTTCGGTGACGAAGGCAGTTTTCTCTTGGTCTCGTCCGGATGCATCAGAATTTGGTTGTAGCCGGAGTAAGCGTCCATAAAGCTCAATAATTCATGTCCTGCAGTTGCGTCGACCAGAATGTCGATGTGTGGTAGTGGAAATGAATCCTTAGGACATGCTTTGTTGAGATCAGTAAAGTCGATGCAGACTCGCCATTTCCCGTTTTTCTTCTTTACCACGACGACATTTGCCAGCCAGTCTGGATATTTTACTTCTCTTACTGAACCAATGTCGAACAACTTTTGTATTTCGTCGTTGATTACTTTGTTCCTTTCAGGAGTGAATTTTCTTCTTTTTTGTTTTACCGGCTGATGATCTGGGTCAACTTGTAGTCGGTGAACCATTACTTCCGGGTCGATTCCGATCATGTCGTCGTGCGACCAGGCAAAGCTGTTGCGACGCTCTTTCAAGAATTCGACCAACTGTTTTCGGATGTCATCTGGTAACCTTGATCCGATGAACACTTTATGATCTGGTTGATCAGGGTCGATAGATACCTCATCGAGTTCCTCCATGTTCTGCTTGGCTGGAGTCGACTCGACTTTGGTTTCCTGTAATTGCTACAACTCTTGTTTCTTTTTTTCAAGGCGTTCTGGTAGCATTCCCTAGCTGCTCTTTGCTCTCCTTTAATCTCTTTGACTCCCCACTTGGTTGGAAACTTGATTAACTGGTGGTAAGTCGACGGGATTGCTTTTAACTTGTGTATCCAGGGTCTGCCAAGTATGGCGTTGTAAGGAGATTGGCAGTCGAGCACGAGAAAATTAATGTACAGGTTGACTCCTTCAGCGTAGACTGGTAGCACAATCTCGCCTAGTGTACTTTTTTGTTCTCCACTGAACCCGGTAAGCATGGTCGTTCGACGACTTAGCTTTAATTCGTCGACCTGCATTTCTCTCAGAGCATTGTTAAATAAAATATTGCACGAACTACCATTATCAATTAAAATGCGTTTAGTTAAACAGTTAGCAATATGCAGAGAAATGACTAAACCATCATGGTGGGGAGAGAACAAATCTGATTTATCTGTCGACCGAAAGGTGACTGTTTCGTCGACGTTGGATGGGTGTTCTCGATTTGGCTGGACTTCTGTGTTTGACACTTGTCGTGTGTGTCTCTTGGCTGCTGAGTAGCTTACGCCACTAACTTCAGATCCACCGGAAATGCAATTGATTACCATATTTTGCCTAGGAGGTTCTGGAGGGCTGTCGACTTCACCGGTTTGTCTTTGGTCCTCTCGTCTTGCATAAGTTTGTTTTCCCTTGTCCGTTAGGAATTCCCGTAGATGCCCTTGTTTCAGCAGCTCGGTGACCTCAAATTTTAGGGCGATGCAATCTTCCGTGCGATGGCCGTGGTCGCCATGGAACTCGCATCGTAGTTTTGGGTCCCGATGTTCGGGAAGTGCGTTCATTTTTCGCGGACACTTGATGGTTTTACCCATTTCTCTCATAACTGCGACGAGGTCGACTGGTTCGATGCTGAGGTTGTATTCCGGTGCTTCCACCTTTGGTCGACTCGACTTTTGAGTACCACGCCCGTAGGTGCTTCTTTCGCCAGAACTTTCGTGTCGCGGCTGGACATTTCTTCTGTCGCTTGTCGGATATGGTTCTGATCGTTTGTCGTTAGACCTCCTGTTGACGCGATCGCTTCGTCGATTTCCATAATAGCTACTGTTGGCTTTTCCAACAAAGTTTGCTTCATCTTCTTCCCATTTGATTTGGGCCCATGCTTTTGCCAAAACATCTTCCATTGTCTTGCAAAGGTATTTGGTAAGTTCTTTGTATAAATCCAAGTCAAACCTGAGACCTTTTCTGAAGGCGTAGATGGCAGTAGCCTGGTTGCAATGTGGGATCTACACTTTTTCTCTGTTGAAACGACCGATGTAGGCTCGCAAGTTTTCGCCAGTCCTTTGCGTTATAGTGTAGAGGTCGTCCGACAGCTTTTCTAGCTTGCGGCTGCTCGCAAATTGCTCCATGAAGGTGCCTGTCAACTGCGCGAAAGAATCAATGGAGTTGTTAGGTAAGTTTGTGTACCACTGTAAGGCGGGATCACTTAGGCTTGATCCGAAGGCCTTGCACATGCACGCTTCTCTGAGGTCGCGCGGGATTGCAGCGGTGAACATTCTCTGCTTGTATTGTGCTATATGGTCGTTCGGATCGGTCGTCCCTTCGTATTGCTTCATGTTTGGGAAGTTGAATTTCTTTGGCATCTCGGTGAGAGCAATTGCGTCGACGAAAGGTGAGTCGGCGAAGCTATTGGTTGTACTTTTCTTGATGGGAGCTGGGACTCCTGGGATTCTCTGGATGAGAGCCTCCATTTCTGTAAACCTGCGAGTGAATTCTAGATTAGCAGATAAATGTAAATTCAGCCCGGGTTTTACCAACCCGGGAGTCGACTGGAGAGACATAATCGTCTTTGGGATGTTGTCTGGGATGTTGTCTGGTTGTTGATCTACTGCCGGATCTTGTACGTTCAAAGCATCGTTTCTGGCAGGTACGTTGTTGAGGTCGATCTCAACCCTTGCCGTCTGAAATGCTGGTTGATTTTGGTTATCGACCGGATTTGCCTCTGGTATGACAGGGTTGCCTGGAGCTCTTGGAGCAGGTCAGTCGACAAACGGTTCACCGTTTAGTTCCGATGCTGGATGTTCCAACGTTGCTGAATTAGGTACCACTCCGTCAACCAGCGCTTTTAGTTCTTCATTTGCCACTCGGATCGCTGTATTCTCTGCTTCAAATGCTTGCAACCTCTCAGCGCTTGCCGTCATTTGGGCGGTTAGCGCAGCAATCTGTTCTTCGACGGTTGGAGCGGATCCACTTCTTGCCATGTTCAATTGTAGTTGGAGTAGACTGATTTGAACTTGAAGGTAGTTGCTATGGGCCCCACGGTGGGCGCCAAACTGTAGGTGGTTGATCGACTTGGTACGTCAAGTGGGTCGAGTTTTATCAGGCCCAAAGCAACTAGGCTGGAGTTTGTCGGTTGACGTTGACTGATTTCTATATATGGTCGTCTGAACTTAGTTGAACCTGTAAAAAAACTGTAAGCAGAAATAATATAGAGAAAAGAGAAAGATGGGGGGTTGGATTATAGCCTTAGGTGTGCTTGGGCTGAGCAATGTAGTCAGGTGATTATGATGGATTTCCAGTGATCGGACTACGTTTCAAATCAGAGTTTCAGTACGCTTCTCAGTGAGCTTTTGTTGAGAGAATTCTGAGAGCTCACAAGTGAATGAGCCCTCTCATTTATAGGAGGAGGTCTGTCTCCAACGTCTCTTTTCAGAGACTTGATTGTAGGCGAGATTTGGGGAGCAATATCCTCTCCACAAAGGCTATTACCAGCGGTTATATGTTAGTTTGTAACTGACGCCTTGAACAAGTCTGGCTACAATGTTGGGTCGGTCCAACCCAATGGGCTTGAGCTGGATTTTGTACTTGTGAAGATTGGGCCTTAACATGTTGGGCCATTTTTGGCTACCACAACACTCTGTTTTTCAACATGTATTTCTTTTTTACAATTGTGAAGTCTATCTATATGTTCACTGTGTCGGTCCAGTATTGTCTTTAGTCTTGAGGCATTTTTATCTATTCATTAGAGCATCCCGATTCTATAATGTATTATGAAAAAATTAGATGTCAAAGAGGATGTATAGACAATGCGATAAAATGTTTTTCCAATGCAATTATGAGTATTCAATATCTAGATCACGCGATGAAAAAAAATTATAGACATTATCAAGATGTCTTTCTATCTTCTAAGGGTCTGGTGAATAACTATTTAAGAAATATATTTTAATACACTATCTATTTATCCTATTTAACATCTAATTTTTTTCACAATCTAAGAGATGCTTGCCGTATCCAAAATTTGTCATGAAAATTAAGTACATTCTCTTTTTGGTTCCCAGCTATAGATCTGTAAACCTCTCCTCTTTTCTTATCTTTATGGCTGCTCTGCCTCTACAATTCACGGCTCCAGATATGCAAACTCTGTTTTCTCTCAATCCATTTATCTTTTCATATTTAAAATAAAATATATTAAAAAAATAAAAAAAAATCCTCAAAAGAAAAAAACAATTAAAGGAGAGCAATCAATCAATCAGATGCATAAAAATGCAACTGTGCAAGAATACCATCACTGCCATCTTTCAGTATTTCAAAAGCACCGTAAAATTAAATATAGTTTTCCAAGAGCTCAGGGGCCGAAAAATGAAAAGAAAATAAGAGTCAGCTTGGCCATTTCAATATCATAATCATATACTGCTCCCAAACCAATTTGGAAGGCCATTCTACCACAAAAATTCACCCCAAAATATTTCTCAGATCTTCACCATCATCATCATCATGACATTATCGATGTGGATTCCATCTATCCTGGCAAAAAAAGAAAAAAAATAACAATAAGAAAAGTTCACGCACTGGATATGGTAAAGAAAATGTATACCAATCAAGTACACAGTATGCCGAATTTACACTCCTTTATCAGTATGGACCTCAAACAAGCTAATTTACGTAATACATGTTTCACCTCTTTTTGTTCACATCCGAGAATAGTGGGTAGTGTTTTAATAAATCATCTCATCCAAAAGTCGCAAAGCACGGCTAAAAACATTCAAGGTACAAGCAGTAAATCTCCAGCAATGAACCTTGCCTTGAAGATGGCTGGTAGTAAAACTAATAAATAATCTTATCCAAACTTCAGAAAACACATCTAATTTTATATTTTTCATAACAAGACAAGGTTGTTTTAAAATAAACCACCAGCAAAACTCAACTTGAATGTAGCACGCATGACCTAGAAACATAAAACTTAACTAAAACTAGTAGCAAACTTCATAATTATTGTCGAGTGTACTTACTATCTGCGGGAGGTTAATGCAGCACCAGTTGACCTGCCAGAGCACAATACATTAAGCTCAATATGCTTTTCATTTGATCATAGAAACAATGTACATACAGACATTAAGATGTAATATACTGTAGCCTCTTGAAGGGTTAATGCCGTACCTGCCCTGCTGTTTCCCAACAAGGTTTGTGTTTGGTTTTCCTTGAGTTGGGCCCTTGCTTCGAGTATTTGTCGCACTTGACCTCTCAAAACTTGCTCCATTCAATTGAAAAGGATCTCTAGATTTGCTTAGAATCTTTACATTCGAGAGACCTCCAGCCATACCAAAACTACCACCATTAAGATGCTGATTTTGAATTACTGAATTGGAATCAACCGATGGAACCTTTTTCACTCGAGATTGTGCCATTGGAGTAACTGCCACAGAAGGCAAAGCTGAGGAGTAAGGAGAAGATGCTGCGGCTGCAGCTGCGACTTTGGCGTAAGCTGCTGTAGCTGCTATCATTTCTTGTGCTCCCTCTCGAAGCTGAATATAGTCGCCCTCAATCACAAATAGCTGAAATAAAAACTTGGGACTTTCAGAATAATTGTATGCATCTATATTTTATGAAGAAATAAACTGAACTTCCCAAAAAATAACTTACTTCAGGGTGACTGGCCACAAAGTCTTCAAGCTTTCCATATTGTTTCTTGTAATCATGCCAATGTAAAGGTGCAAGCATTTTGCCAAGCCTATTTGGTAGCTGTACTTGACACAAAAATAGAAAATGGTAAGTCAAACCAAGTTTCAGGGCATAGAAATATATCATGCAACCTTTTGATGTTCTGCAAGTTATTATTTGAAAACTCACCGTTGAACTTATCCGAATTCTACCACCAGCTGGGATTGTGCGAACTATGCAAGTCAACAAGGATCTTTCATCAAGAAGAGCATTCTCTGAAGTCTTTCCTGCTATTCGTGTATTCATCTGCCCAGTTGAGATCAACACTTCAGGCAAAACTGAACTAGTCCCATTGTTAATTGTTGTTTCACCAATATTGACTGAATTAATTGAAGCATCTGACGGAGGAGATGCATGGGCAGCAGAGCTTGGTTGTTCAACTTTAGCAACTTCCCCCTGTAGTCCATGATCAGTCAAGTTCAGATCATTCCGCTCCTGCACCAGTTTCAGTTTAACATAAGCTGCTTCTCTTATCCATTTACCATCTACTTTAAAGACTAACCAAATTTACTGGATGGCACCAAGTAAATATAAATGAAGACAAACCTTCGCTTCACTGTTCTGTTCAAGAGTACCCAATCTTAATGCCTCATGAAATTGGGCAGAAATTTGTTGTAAATTCTGCTCAGGTTGAGGGGCAACCAAGTAGCTTCTATTAATTGATTCAAGAACCTGCAAAAGAAGCATTATGGTGGGGTCCTTACGATATCACATGCAGAAATGAAATACAACAGACATATTCATGATATAAGGACCTGTGCTTCCCCAGCTGATGATGAGATTACAGAGTCTGGTTCTGTCCCCTGGCTAATATGAACATCCACATAACTTGAATGAAGAGCTTGTCCATTAACAGACATGTCATATTCATACTTAGCATCTGACCTCATAAGGTTTTGATCAGTTTGGGATGGTGCATGTTGATTCAGTGCAGACATCTGTGAAACCTCTGAAGCAACCTGAAGATGAAAGTAAAAATCATTAAGTTCAACATGAATAATAACAAAAATGTTTTTGCTTGATAATACCTGTTGGTTCTGCCACTGTTGTAGGGATGACATTGTAGGCATTGAGTGAAAATGCCCAACATGAGATTGAGGAACATGTGATGACAGAGAATGAGGAACCCCCTGTTGATGCATGATGAATGAATGAAGAGCAGGCACTTGTCCAGGAGGAAGATAGGTAGGCAACCCAAGTAGAGACGATGGACCCATTGGGACAACGGGAACACGATCCGTCTAGTAATGTGCACAAACAACACAAAATTGGAAATTAAAACAATATAAACACCAATACTATGTTTTGGTTAAGCAAGCACAAGAGAATGGGAAAAATAAAAAATAAAAAAGGAAAGAGGAAGAATGTTGCTCATTTGATTAAGCATGGAGAGAGATCATATTTGTTGTTACCTTAAAAAAAAAACAAATGGAGTGAGATGAAAAATAGAAGGTAATCACTTTCCATTGTCTCGTATGCCTTGAAGAGGGAAGATGATACCTTTGCTAATTTGAGTGTTATAACCTTATATATTGTTATTATAAAAATTTATTTGTATATGTAATTTTATTTTTCTTTTGGAAACGAGGGTAAAAAGTTAATTCAATTTACTAGTTTGAATAGGCTGCCTGATTTTTCTCATCCCTCTCCAGCACCTAACACCTAACACAGAATATCCATGAATGTACTATATTAAAAAAGTTAAAAAAAAAGTGAGAACAGTTTTCAATTGTGATGAAACTATTGAAAATTCCCTTAAATACATTTTCTGAGTAATAGTGGAGCATATCATATCCAAATCCCAGTTCACCTTTATTAAGTACCAGGGCCTTAAAGTAATTATCCTTGATCATACTAATGTCCACATATACAAACCTCAGGTTAGTGTAATTAAGCTGCTTTAAGATATTATGCATTTTGTTCCATGCAGTGGTTCATTACGTTTAAGACTATAAATACAACATTATTTATAATTGTATAGCCAATCAATTAATAAACCATATGGAAAAAAGTTGTTATCCTACCACCTCAATACTAAATTGTTTATATGAAAACTTCCCACTAGAGCATTTGTTGTGAGGTGACCATATTAAAAAACAGTAAAAAATAACAATAACCACAAGGAAATCCACCTGAGTAGATGCATTGCCAGATGAAACAAAAGATGCAGCATTATCTCCATTCCCATTAGGAAGCACCCCGGAGTTAGTATTCATTGCACCATCCCCATTCACATCTAGTTGGTTTCCATTGTTCTGACCAAATTGAGATACATCCTTTGAATCCTTTTGGGAGATGTGTGACTCATCAGTGAAGGTTCCGTTTCTTTCTCTAGCATCGGCTAGCTCATGTTGAAGCTGTTGTATTGTATGCAAATGAAGTCTCTCCATCTCAGCAAACTAAAATCAATAACCAGGAAAACAAGTCAATCTTTCGAGTGATAAAACTTAAGATCAAAGTTAACTGAAAACGAGTCAACCTAGCAAGGACGAAACAATTCACTATTGTTTAATTGAAAGGATGCTGCGAATGGGTGGATGCATAATAAAATTTCAAAATCCAACAATAGAATTTGTTGTGAAACACACATACTGAAAATAAGATAACAGATGGACCAGCAAACCTGTCTTTGACAACCAAGCCAGAGCTGGTTAAATTGCTCTGTGCGTTCTCGCAATTCTGCTTGCAATGACTGATTTGTAGTGGACTGCAACTGAACACGTGCAACCCAAGCTTGTGCCTCTCTCAGCTGTTCATCTTTATACATAATGGTTTCTTGAGCAGCCCTATGCTGAAATAAAAGACTACTGTTAGGCGATGCACCTCATAAGCCATATAGGGTATATGATAACTTCCAAGCTAACAATAACAATGAAAACTTACAATAATATAGATACCATATAGCAAACAAGGACACTTTTTTTCACAGATTAAATCATTCTGAATGATGTTGCTACGTACAAGATTATATAATAACACAAATATTTCTAGCATATGCAAAAGTGAAAGTGTTGGACTTAACTTTCACTATACTAAAATACTACAAAAGCACAATAACATAACAAAGTACAGACCTGTTCCTGCAAATCTATAAGTTGTCTCTCTTTTTCTTGAACGTGTTCTTGAAAATCATGTATTTGTTTAATGTGCTGGGCTCGTTCAGCTTCTGAATGATCACGCTCTCTTCTGCAACAGGATAGAGACCATTCAAATTTGTTTAAAAGGCCAAACTTAAAATACCAAAAGTAATCTATAAAAAAATGCAACAGATAGTCAGACAACAAAAAACTACCATTCAGACCATAATGACAAAGAAAATCCCCCGACAACTGACTCAAGCTGGGACAAAAGGTATACAAAAAATAATTGAAAGGAATAGAGTTATTTGGATATCCGTCTTAAAGCAAACACACACCTGAAAGTTGCCAGTTCTTTGTTTTGTTCTCTGAAAAGGTCCTCTTTAGCCCAGGCCTAATAAATATTTTGAGATACTTATTAACATATAATTCATGAAGAAAGAGAAAATGCATAAGCACAACAACCAACCGCTTCATTGTCTAATTTAATTGCATGTAGCTCTCTTTCTTTTTCTTCCATTTTCCTTTCCAACTCATGTATGGTCCGATCCCTTTCAAGGAGTTGCTCCTGCAAAACAAAGTAAAGACATACTTCATAAGTCATAAAAAATCAGAAATGAAAAAATTAATATTGAATCTAAATGGTCATTTGTAGCCTTGTTCAAAATATGTAAATTCATTGACTAGCATCTTCTAAGATAAAATATATACAGCACAAATTTACTACAAAATAAACTAATCTAGTTTCATTACAAATGCACTTCATCAATGCAAAATGAAGTTACAGCTTATAAAGTTAAATGAAAACTATATTATTTCTTCAGAAATTGTATTTTCAACACACCCTAATTAAGGTTTTTTTTTTTATATTGATATCCCACTAGCGACTCAAACCTGGACATTGCCAAGCAGAATGAGCGTCCTTCACCATCAAACCACATTGGGCGGTGGTACACCCTAGTTAAGTTATAGAAATATCTAAATACAAATTCAAACCTGCAGCTTGGCAGCAACACCAGCATGCTCTTTGATTTGAGCATCGAAGCTGTTTTGCATTTCCATGATCTCGGTTCTTGCAATCATTTGAGCTCTAAGATCAATCTCCAGATGTTGCAGCTCCTCTCTTTGTCTAGCAAAACTATGAATACGCTGCTGCAATAATTTGTCATTGTCCAAACTCCCATCCATCGTGATGGAACAGAAGTCCACATCCGCCGGATCTCTTCCTTGCTGCACCATAAATGAACATCAAATCATGTTCCCTTTTTGTGCATTGAATTCAATTACTAAGATCAAAATCCTTACCTCATATATTGTTCTTTCATCAGATTGCCCCAACTTTAATTGTTCCAAATCCTGTGTACATAATTTCCCAGTAACAAAAAAGAATCAACAAAAGTACCCATGAACACTACGCTTCATTTTGTTGAAGCATGGAAGAAATATAACTAGTTTTAACCTATACAAATATATCAGAAGAAAAAGCAACCAAACTCTTCAATTTGGACCAAAAAAACAATAAACCCATTTAACTAAACACCCTGGGATTCCTTTGATACAACTTTTCAATGTTGAACAAATACAACAGTAAAATATGAAACACATTGCATTGAATTTTCTTCTCTAGTCTCCCAGTTTCTCCCAGTTTCTCATTAGCCAAATGTGCATGTACCTTTCCATCGCAGTGAATATAACTTGACCCACAACCACAGTTTTGAAACTTTTTTTTGATAAAAGTTTCGAAACATTTGAACACTAAATAACCACAATCCTAATTCAAACACATCATTTAACCCAGTAAATGCTAACTCTGGGTTAATGTTAACTCTATATTATAGTTTCCCCTTCAATAACTACAATGTAACAACAAACACACAAACATATTGCAGAATATAATCGAATTATAAACCCTAATCCTCCATTTATGATCGAAGAAACTGATAAAAAAATATAAAATACAAAATTTAAAGTTTTAACTTTTCCAATATTTCATTTCACTCTCTAAAAACGACGATAAGACCCCAAAATGCGAGCGAAATTACCACTTCATCACTGGCATTTCGAACAGAATGATGATGGTGATGATGGTCGGAAACGGCACGCCACTCCTTCCGCGACGAAGCAGACGGCGGCATCGGCAGAGCACCGCCGCGAGTAGCAGCGACACCGGCCGCGGCCTCCATTGAAATCCGAAACTCAAAACACACTTCTCAAACCCCACTCTCTCTTCTTTCTCTCTATCTCTCTGTGTCCGACGAAAAACCCTAATTTTTTTTCGTAGAGAGAACAAAAGCAAAAATAAAAAATAAAAAATAAAAAAAACCCGAGAAAAATTACGAGAAATGGACTCGGAAAAGAGCAATGAAGTGAAAGAAGACGATGAGAGAAACAAAACGGATTGAGAAATTGGAGATGTGAGATTGGAGGGGGTTTTTTGAGGGGTAGAGAGTGTAAATAAATGGAAAAGTTTGACAGAGAAAATAAAAATATAAAAAAGAAGAAGAAAAAAGAGAGATGATTGTGTGTGTGAAAATTCTATTATGGGTTTACGCTCCCGCCATTTATAGGGCAACTTCATCAATGATACATCTCATGTCACCCACGCTCTTTTCCTGGCGCGTGCATCATACTGTCGAAGATGATGTTTAAATCATGAGGTTAGGGTGTGTTGCTCAATCTAGATATTTTCTTTGGGCTATGATCCAAAACGCGTCTACACTTATTTTATTTTATTTTAACAATAATATTAAATATTCCACCTAAAATCTCATTTTTCTCATCCCAATACATATGGCATGTGAAGTGTTAAATTGTAAGTGAATACACATTAATGATGTTTTATCTCACCTACCACATGTATCTACTCATTATTTGATATTTCAAATACCACATATATTGTGATGAAAAATGTAGAATTTTTAATAGAATATATAGCATTACTGTAATTTTAAACTATTACAATTGTGGGATTTTGATGTTGGTATCGTAACTCAAACATACAACTTATTGATATGAGTATGAGAGACTTACTATTGAACAAATATCGTGTTATCGTGTTATTGTCTAAGAAAAAGTTATTGGAAGCATATAGAAATGTAGAGTTATAAAGAGAAGTTTTCGATTCTTTTGGTGTCAATTAAAAGAAATGTTTATTTATGCTCCAGCAAGTGATCGTTCAACACAAAAAAGTTTCGTATGAGTGGTCATTTATGCCATAATAGTCAATGCAATTAGGAAATTCTCGTCAATTAAGTAAGCTTTATTCATCACATGTGGTGTATATATATATATATATATTTATATATATATTTATACAATTTTTCTATTATCAGTTCGAACTGATAAAAATTATATTAGTTCTTTGTTTGTGGGCCATTAGATTTAAATACTTTGACTTGGTTGTATGCACTTATCAAAGCATCTTTTAAATCCAATGGCATACATGCAAGGAACTGATATAACTTTTGTCAGTTCGAACTGATAATAGAAAAACTGTATATATATATATATATATATATATATACAGTTTTTCTATTATAAGTTCGTTCTGACATTAAATATATCAGGACGAAGAATGTTAACCACTAGATTTACATACTTTGACTCAAAGTGTATGCACTTGTCAAAACTTCTCCATAATCTGTGGTCCACATTCATTGTTCTGATATATTTATTGTCATGACGAACTGACAATAGAAATAATATATATATATATATATATATATATATCGGTTCCTTGCATGTTGGCGATTGGATTTAAATGCTTTGACTTGGCTGCATACACTTGTTAAAGCATCTTTTAAATCCAATAGTTCACATGTAAGGAACTGATATATTTTATATCAGTTCGAACCGACAATAGAAAGACTGAGCGATTGGATTTAAATGCTTTGGCTTGGCTGCATGCACTTGTCAAATCATCTTTTAAATCCAATGGTCCATATGTAAGGAACTGATATATTTTATCTCAGTTCTATATCAGTTCGAAATGACAACAGAAAGACTATATATATAGTCTTTTCTCCTCAGTGCGTACTGATATAAAATTCGTCAGTGCGTTGCATGTAGGCCATAGATCAAGGGAAAGTTTTGACAAGTGCATACACTTTGAGTCAAAGTATGTAAATTTAATGGTTCACATCCAACGCACTGATGAAGTTATATCAGTACGCATTGACGAAGTTATATCAGTACGCATTGACTTGAAAATTTCCCTATATTTAAATATATATATATATATAGGGAGAACTTTATTACTAGCCAACAATTTAGTGGCTTTACTGTTTTTGTCCGAGATTATTATTTTTACTGTTTTTGTCAAAATTTCCACTTTTTGGACAAGATTGTCCTCCTTTATAAAAAACAATCTTTTTTTTTCTTTTTCTTCTTCTTCTACCAAAAAAAAAAAAAATACACTTAACTTTTTTTTCTATTTTTTTTTTCTTTTTCTTTTTCTTCTTCCCAAACCTCCATGGTGTGTTTAATTGGTAGCCTAGTGTGTTTAATTGATGGTCTGGTGTGTTTAATTCGTTTTACTCCGGTGTGTTTAATTCGTTTTACTCCGGTGTGTTTGATTCATTTTGCCCTGGTGTGTTTAATTTGTTTTGCCCGGTGTGTTTAATTCGTTTTGCCCTGGTGTGTTTAATTATTTTTGCTCTGATGTGTTTAATGAGTTTTGTCTGGTGTGTTTAATTGGTGTCCTGGTGTGTTTAATTGATGGTCTGGTGTGTTTAATTCGTTTTTACCCTGGTGTGTTTAATTCATTTTGTCTGGTGTGTTTAATTCATTTGCCTGGTGTGTTTAATTCGTGGCCTGGTGTGTTTAAACAAAATGAAATCTGAAAAATTTATTTGAAAAAGATCAATCCGAAAAATCTAAATTTTTTTTTTCAGCAAAACCTAAACCCAAACACAACTCCTCCATTCATAAACACAAGTACACAACCACAAACCCAAACTTAAATACAACCACAAATCTTAAATTTTTTTAACCACAACCCCAACCCCAACCCCAACTGAAATCCAAACATTTTTTTAATTTGGAAATTTTTCAACAAAAAAAAAACTGAAAATTAAAAAAAAAAATCTGAAAAATTTTCAAATCTAAAAATTTTTGTTTTAAAAAACTGAAATTAAAAAAAAAAATCAAGAAAATCAACCACAACCACAACCCAAACTTAAAAATCTGAATTTTAAAAAAAAAAACTGAAATTTTAAAAAAAAAATCTAGAAAAATCGTGAAAGAGAAAGAGAAGGGAGGATAGAAAGAGAAGAAGAAGAATGAGGGAAGATCGGATGACCAACGATCAGACGTCGGTCGTCCAATTTGATTTTTTTTTAATTCCGATTTTTTTTTTAAATCTGGAAAAAAAAAAAGAGAAAGAGAAAGAGAAAAAGAAAGAGGAGAAGAAGAAGAAGAATGAGGAGGAGGGGGAGGAGGAGGAGGAGGAGTTGTGAAAGAAGAAGGAAAGAGGAGGAGAGAGGAGGAGAGAAGAAGGAGAGAAAGGAGAGAGAAGAGGGAGGCGTGAAAGGAGGGAGAAAAAAGAGAGAAGAGGGAGGAGTGAAAATGAGATAGGAAGGAGAGAGAAGTGGTTTTGAAAAATATATAGGGGCAATTTTGTCTTCACAACCACATTGTTGGCAAAAATAGTAAAAATGATAATGTTGGACAAAAATAGTAAAGCCTCATAACTTTTGACTATAAACCCCTATTTTCTCATATATATATATATATGAGGAAATTGCAAGAAGTAATCAAAAAATTTATTGATTTATTGTTTTTAGCCAAAATTTTATATTTTATTACACTTATCACCTTTAGCCTTGAACAGACAAGATTGCCCTCAATTTTGTCTTCACTTCACCTACCCAAAAATTTGGAAATCAACTGGCATGTAAATTGAAAATCATTGACATGTAAGTTGAAAGTTAATTGACATGTAATTTAAAACTTAACTAACATGTAACTTGAAAAATCAACTCGCATGTAATTTAGAATCAAATGGCATATAACCAAGTTACATGTCAGGTAAAGTAAAACTTAGGTGTAATTTTGTCCAAATGTGGTCAAAATTGATGAAAACAATAAAATATAAATTGGTGGCTAAAAATAATAAACCAATAATTTTTTTGGCTCTTAATGAATTCACCCATATATATACAGTCTTTTTACTGTCACTTCGTCCTGATATAAAATATATCAGGACGAAGAATGTGGACCATAGATTATGGAGAAGTTTTGATAAGTTATGTAAATCTAATGGTCCACATTCTTTGTTATGATATATTTTATATCAAGACGAACTGACAATAGAAAAAATGTATATATATATATATATCGTATTCCCATGTGATCTAAACGAAATTCAACTAAGCTTAAGTTGTCCAAACGGTATATGTTTAAAGCTTTCGAAAAGTGTGAGAAGAGTCAAGAAATTACTTTGGGACCAAGTAGTGTATGTGAGAAGCCATGCAATTACTTTGTGACCAAGTGGTTTTCTAAAGAAGTCAAGTATGCTTTGGCTCCAAGAAAATGACTTAGGCCCCAAATACTATAAACCTATAAATATGGTGGCTATGTTTGGAACACTTGGAGCGGAGAGATACCTGCAAACATCAGAATGGGTAACCTATGGGATATCTAGGGCGGAAGATGAAAGTCGTGCAGCGGAAAAAGGTGTGAAATTAGAGAATTTAAGAATGATAGGTTTCAAAAAATATTCTATCGTCTTCTTGGGACCTTTTGTATATACACAAATACGAGGAAAAGATTTGTTTTCATACATTTGAAGAACACTCCTTCGTTTTCTTTTCGATCTTTTACCACTAAGCCTTTCTAACTATGTCCCGCGATCTAGCAACTGTGTGTGTGGGCACATCACAGATTCCGAGAGTAATTGAATGGAGGCTTGAGAGAACCGAAAGACAACACTTTGCTTCCTTTGTAGAATTCGGCCAACCCTATGAGAGAAAAAATATATTTTCTTTTTCTTTTTCCTCTCTTGTTGCTGCCCACCTTGGTTCTCCTTAGGGTTCCAAATTATATTCTTTTTCCTGATAAGTATATCTTATATACTAGGAACCTAGGGTTTAGTAATCCAAGTTAAAATATGATTCCAAATCCTTTTTTTAATTATTACTTCACTAGGATTTGAACCTTTGAGCTATTTAGAATAAATAAAAATAATCACCTATTATTTTATTGCTCTTGTTAATGTTAGAAACTGAAACCTTCATATGACAATTAATAATTCTTAATTATTAATATGTCAATTAAATAATCATATTATTTAATAATATTTAATTCAACAATTAAATAATATATTAATTAAATAATCACATCATTTAATTAATTCCCAAAATATATTTAAGTTACTTTTGCAACACAATTAATTGGAGGGAAAGTATCATTTTCCCCCTGACCTTTGCCTTATTGTTAAGACGAAGACAAGGTTTGGCCATATTGACCAGTCTTCCCCCTCTAATGGAAAGAATGTAGTATATGCCCCTTTTGTTAACTTTTCCATTCATTAAATGTATTATATGCCCATTCTGTTAACTTATGATTGTTAAAATTACCATTTATGATTTGACCCTCAAAACATTCATTAAATAAAAAATATAATTAAAAAAACAAAAAACAATAAAAAAAAGATGGATCTCCACCATCCATCTTTGAGATGAACGGTGGAGATCTTTTTTTAAAATTTTAATTTAAATTTATTAATAATAATAATAATAATCAAAACATTCATTAAATAAAAAATATATTTAAAAAACAGAAAACAAAAAAAATAAAATTAAAAAACAATAAAAAAGATGGATCTCTACCGTCCATCTTTGAGATTGACGGTGGAGATCTTTTTTTATTTATTTAAATTTAATAATAATAATAATTGTTACCGGAAAATCGTCACTGGGGTGAATTTCCAAATAACGACTTTAAGGACCAAGGTCGTAATTGACCACGATCGGAGGGGTATCACATGGTTTGATACATGTGAGAACACTATAAAAATAACTGGTGCAACAAGGGGTAAGAATAATGGTAAATAATCTTATTATCAATGAGTTGGTTATTAATGCATGAATAAAGAACGAAGCAAGGTGGTCCTCGTTCGACCACTGTAGGCGAAGTTTGACAGTGGACGAAGGAGATCTCGTGCCTGTCGAAAAGTGGAAAAGCAATGTGTTTCTCCCAGTTAATTTTTCGGATCCCTTTACTGTGGCGAATAGTGCAATATATATAGGTCCGGTTTCTTGCCATGCACTCCTTAAAACTCGGCCTAGGGTTTTAATAATTACAGGACCTTTTCTCCTTTGATAAGCGACAATCTCGTGGGATAAAAAATCCCAAGAATCAAGAGATTCCTTTCTAGGAGAACTCTTGGCAGAGTTGACTCCTTATTCTGAAAGTTCTTAAAATACTCGAGGCGTGTTCAATATAAAGCTAGAGGGGGGGTGAATAGATTTTAGCTATTATTACCCAATTTTCGCATACAAGTCAATATTACGAAAATGCCCCTACTAGTTAAATATACAAGCAAGTGTAATATAGTGCGGAATTAAAATAACACTTGATGTATACGTGGAAACCCAACCACTGGGAAAAACCACGGGCTGATTAGTGCGCCACACTCGGACCTCGAAATCCACTAATCGAAATGGAGTTTACAACCTATGTAGACCTCGTCTAACACTCCGGTCAATAACCCCCCACTTCTACCACTCGGGCCTTTAAAAGTGGCTCTAGTCCAATTGCTTGAGGCCTAAGCAACCTTAGCCTCAAGACTTAATTCTCTAAGAAGAGATTATGCAACCTATGTGAATATGTATTAATATTCAAATAACAAACAAGGCTAGGTAACCTTAGATGCTTATCTAGGATGATGATATAATCAATTTAATCAACCCTAGATATCAATTGCTAAATGACATGTCAAATAGCTTAGCTAATCAAGATTAAGCAAAAACCTAATTAGCTATCACAAAAACAACACTCAATTAATTCATCACAATTAATTCTCTATTCTTGTATTTATCATATGATCAACAACATACAAGTAAATAAAAAGAGAATATGCTTGATAGTAAAAATACTAAAATAAGATGAAACTAATCAAAATCTTACCAAGCATATTGTGATGATGCCAATCCAATCATAGATGCTTTCTATGTAGACATAGAGGATGCAATATGAAATTTGATGCAAAAAGGATTTGATTTGAGTGTTTAAAGGTGGGTTCTTGAATTGATTTTTTCTCAAAAATCTCTCTTGAAAGATTAGGGTTCTAATTGCTCAAGAAACTTATTCAGAGATTGAGAAAACAAGATATTTATAGACATCAAGAATTGGGCATGTGAAAAGACACTTTTGCCCCTGAAACGCACCGTTCGGCGGTTTCAATCGGCGGCCAGGCCGCCGATGACGACCGCCGAATTGAGCTCGTGAAGAACAGAGCATTAACGGCGGTTTCATTCGGCGGTTACGTGACCGCCGATACAACCGCCGAATCAAACCCGAGAGATTAAAATCGATCAGGTATGAACGGCGGTCGTGACCGCCGATCTTGACCGCATAATTGCTTCAGACCAATCTGGACTGAAACGGCGGTTTCAGTCGGCGGCCAGGCCGCCGATCATAACCGCCGATCACCAACAATGGTGAAAACCAAGGAGAAGCCAAGGGCATTCTCCATAGGCGGTCTTCGCGCGAAACCAAGCACTCATTAGTGCAAGCGCGGACGTTTCCGAACAATGTCGGGAAACGAATTATAAGGCACATATACACACAACAAGATATATCAACCAAAGTGCTAGTGTGTAAAGTGACATGTGAAGAGATGCACATAAAAATAAGCAAGTATGCAATCATAGCAAGAATGCTAAGTGAGTGTGTGCTACTAAATCTCTTCAAAGAAAAACAAGCACAAGAGATTATACCTTTGGCGTGCTTGAATCTTGAGGTCATGGAAGGGCCTTTGATCTTCAACACTAAACACTTGGACTACCCTTACATTCAAAACCCCAACATGTGGTTTGACCATGAAATAAGCCAATCAACAAAACGGGAATCCTTACAATCTCCCCCTTTGGCTATTTCGTGACAAAACCACCACTCACATTGATTCCTCACAACAAAAATAAACCTATGGGTCAATGAAGATTTTCTACAATACAAAGAGATATATAAAAATAAAACTTGAAGTCTTCAATCTCTTGTAGAACAATCATTCCCTGAAACAAGGTTTCTATACTTTCCAATTCAAGTAAAAGTGAGATGAATCAAGTGAGGACATAAACAAGCAATTGCATTTCTAAGAAATTAAACACAACATCATGCAATGTATGATGAATGCAATGCTCCCCCTCAAAGGGTTACTCCCCCTCAATGTATATTCTCCCCAATGTGCACCAATTGCTACAACAATTTGCACCTCCCCTTACCACATTATACTCCCCCTTTTTGTCATGATATAGACAAAGGAGTAGTCCCCAACCGGGTCACTCAAGGCAAAGAGAGATAGTAGCATTCTAGTATATGCATAATCAATATAAGTCACTTTATGCAATCTCAATTAATCGGAGAGAAACGAGGAGTTTTATTAGATAAAATGTGTGAAACAAAATGCTTTGCATACAAGACATATTGCATTCAAGTCCAAAATACCATGGTATTTGGCAAAGCAAATGACAAAGGTTTCTAATAGGAATTCAAACCAATTTCACCATTGTCATGAGAGAAGCAAGGATATAGAAATTTCATTGATTTCAATTTAAGAACAACTATATCCAACTTTATAAGCTAAACATGTCATGAGCAACTTTGCACCCTATTTGATTTTTCAGGGAATGAAACCCGTATGATAGTAGACATGTTCAACCAATAAAGAAAGAGAGACATTTGGATTGTAAAATCCTTGAATGGATACTAGATCCTTTTTCATTTGAGTCTCATTAGCTTTTTCACACAAGTTTTTGCATTTAAGAACGCAATTATCAATTCATGCTTTTTCATTTGAGCATGTACATGAATTTCATGCTTTTCATAAGACATTAGCATGTTATTTAAGAATCATCATGTCATGGAGATAATCATAGGTCATTCAAATCATACTTCCTACATACATCTCCTAGTCCAAAATGCATGTTTGAACATAAATATGACATGGATTGTAAACAAGCAAGGTTCACACTTATTGAATTGAAAACATATATACATATGTGCAACCAAGCTTACTCAAGCAATCAACCAAGAAGCATAAGATTTTTCAAATTTTTTGCAAGTGACAAGAATGCAAAAATAGCTCTCTTTGCTTGAGTTCCCCATATGGGGTTAGTATCATCCTTCATTAATGAAGGGCATGAGGTCCTATGGACCTACCAAGTCCATTGGACTTAGTTGAACCTATTTGAGACTTGTTAGTCTCGTAGCAAGCGGGTTCATTTTTCCTTATCCACATAGATATAACATTTTTCTTCCTAGTGGACAAAGGTTCAAGAGTACTAGAATTAATAGGATCATGAATATGAATGTTTTCCTTCCTATTAGCATGCATTCTAGCTCTTATCATTTTCTTTTCAATCATGCTTTTGATTCTACATAATTTAATGAAATGAAAGCAATTTGGTCTAATGTGACCATTAATACCACAAAAGTGACATGTAGGGATAAATTTAGAATTCATACCATGTCCTTGTGCATGCATAGGAGCCATCCCATGACTTTGTGGTTGAGCGGGTTCAAATCTTCTTTGTTGATGAACCGGTCTAGCTTGCTTCCTTGTTTCATTTTGCATGATTGGCCTCTTCCCTTGATGAATATGAGTTTGAGGGAAGTTAGGTTGAGGAACTTTTTGAGCTTGAGGTTGTCTCTTAGGAGCTACCTTCACTTGTGCATTTCTTGAACATTGTCCTAGATCAATTTTCTTCCTAGGAGTGTGCACCGGTGAGGCTTCTATCTTGCCCAAACTCTTGACAAAGACGGTCTTGGTTGGAGTAGTGATCTCCTTTGTTTCTTCATACCCAATACCTCTCTTGTCACAAGGGTTCTTTCCACTACCAAGAATGTGGTCAAGTTTCTTGGTGCTTGTAGTCATCCTAGACAATGACTCTATGGCTTCAACAAGCTCTCTCTTCAACCCTTCTTCATTCCTCTTAGACATAGCTAGCTCATCCCTTAGCTTGTCTTCAATCTTCTTGGATGCCTCCACTTGTTTACTTAAGTAGTCATTGTGTGTTGAAAGTTCTAGATTTTCATCCTCTAAAATCTTCAACTTTATATTTTTCTTCTCCAATGAACTTTCACACTTGACTATAAAGTCATTTACATCCATTTTCTCTACACCTCCATTTGTAGAGATAGATGAGGAGTCATCTTCACTTAAGTTATCTCCTCCACTCTCATTCTCACTAATGGAGTCATTTCCCTCATTTAGACCTCCACCTTGATCTCTTGAGTCAATGAGAGTCATATCCCAATGAGTAGCTACATATATCTTCTCTAGAGCTACTTCTTCATCTTTTTCTTCTATGGGATCACTAGTCAAGTCATTCTTACCAACAACTTTATCTTCTACACACGTGGCCCCAAATGCCGTGTAGTTGATGGTAAGCTCATCATCACTTGATGACTTATCTCCCTCTCCGGAGTCATCACTTTCACTCCATGTGGCGGCCATCACTTTTGCCATCTTGTTCTTCAAGTTCCCACAATCCGGTGAGATGTGACCTATACCACCACACTCATAGCATTGGACCCCTTTCTTCTCACTATGCTCTTGCCTAGGCTCAAAATTCTTGAAGGGAGCTTTTTTCTTCAAGTTTTGGCCCTTGGATCCAACGCCCTTGTTCTCGAACTTGACAAACTTCTTGAATCTTCTAAGTAGCAAAGCCATGTCATGGTCCGAGTCACCTTTTTCCTCCTTCACAACCTTGGAAGCATTCAAAGCAATTCCTTTTTGCTTTTTAGGAGGTGAAATACTAGGAGCCTTCCTAGATTCATAGGCGAGGAGTCTTCCAATCACCTCGCTCGGCTTCATATCCTTGTAAGTGCTATTCTCCTCTAAAGCCGTCACTTTTGATTCGAACCTAGCGGGGAGAGACCTCATAATTTTCTGCTTAACTCTCCTATCCGAATAAGGATCACCGAGTTGATGGCTTTGATTCACAATATCCATCAACTTGACTTCAAAGTCATTGAAGCACTCATCCTCCTCCATTTTAAGCAACTCAAATTGCGTTTGAAGGACTTGTAGCTTCGAATCCTTAACCACATCGGTTCCTTCGTGTGCAATCTCTAGGATATCCCATGCCTCCTTGGCTATCCTAGTGTTCTGAATCAGTTTATACTGATTTTCATCCACTGCACATAGAAGAGCATGCCATGCCTTCCTATTCCATTTTGAAGTCTCAAACTCTTCAGGTGACCATTGGGCCTTTGGCTTGAGTACTTCTTCTCCACCACCCGTGGGAGTCATCATAGGAGGTGCATACCCATCTTCAATAGCCATCCATGCCCTATCATGGATTTGGCACACATACGCCTCCATCTTGCCTTTCCATGAGGCATAATTCACACCGGTGAGGAGAGGAGGTCGTGTGCTTGAAGCACCCTCATGGTTGCCACCGAATCCACTCATTGTCTCAAATGAATGAATGAAATGAATGCAAAATGTATGAAAGAGCAAAAATCACACAAATGCACAACACACCTAAAATGAGCTAGGATCACCTAAGTATATCTAGGAACCCGCTCTGATACCAATTGAAAGTTCTTAAAATACTCGAGGCGTGTTCAATATAAAGCTAGAGGGGGGGTGAATAGATTTTAGCTATTATTACCCAATTTTCGCATACAAGTCAATATTACGAAAATGCCCCTACTAGTTAAATATACAAGCAAGTGTAATATAGTGCGGAATTAAAATAACACTTGATGTATACGTGGAAACCCAACCACTGGGAAAAACCACGGGCTGATTAGTGCGCCACACTCGGACCTCGAAATCCACTAATCGAAATGGAGTTTACAACCTATGTAGACCTCGTCTAACACTCCGGTCAATAACCCCCCACTTCTACCACTCGGGCCTTTAAAAGTGGCTCTAGTCCAATTGCTTGAGGCCTAAGCAACCTTAGCCTCAAGACTTAATTCTCTAAGAAGAGATTATGCAACCTATGTGAATATGTATTAATATTCAAATAACAAACAAGGCTAGGTAACCTTAGATGCTTATCTAGGATGATGATATAATCAATTTAATCAACCCTAGATATCAATTGCTAAATGACATGTCAAATAGCTTAGCTAATCAAGATTAAGCAAAAACCTAATTAGCTATCACAAAAACAACACTCAATTAATTCATCACAATTAATTCTCTATTCTTGTATTTATCATATGATCAACAACATACAAGTAAATAAAAAGAGAATATGCTTGATAGTAAAAATACTAAAATAAGATGAAACTAATCAAAATCTTACCAAGCATATTGTGATGATGCCAATCCAATCATAGATGCTTTCTATGTAGACATAGAGGATGCAATATGAAATTTGATGCAAAAAGGATTTGATTTGAGTGTTTAAAGGTGGGTTCTTGAATTGATTTTTTCTCAAAAATCTCTCTTGAAAGATTAGGGTTCTAATTGCTCAAGAAACTTATTCAGAGATTGAGAAAACAAGATATTTATAGACATCAAGAATTGGGCATGTGAAAAGACACTTTTGCCCCTGAAACGCACCGTTCGGCGGTTTCAATCGGCGGCCAGGCCGCCGATGACGACCGCCGAATTGAGCTCGTGAAGAACAGAGCATTAACGGCGGTTTCATTTGGCGGTTACGTGACCGCCGATACAACCGCCGAATCAAACCCGAGAGATTAAAATCGATCAGGTATGAACGGCGGTTTCGAACGGCGGTCGTGACCGCCGATCTTGACCGCATAATTGCTTCAGACCAATCTGGACTGAAACGGCGGTTTCAGTCGGCGGCCAGGCCGCCGATCATAACCGCCGATCACCAACAATGGTGAAAACCAAGGAGAAGCCAAGGGCATTCTCCATAGGCGGTCTTCGTGCGAAACCAAGCACTCATTAGTGCAAGCGCGGACGTTTCCGAACAATGTCGGGAAACGAATTATAAGGCACATATACACACAACAAGATATATCAACCAAAGTGCTAGTGTGTAAAGTGACATGTGAAGAGATGCACATAAAAATAAGCAAGTATGCAATCATAGCAAGAATGCTAAGTGAGTGTGTGCTACTAAATCTCTTCAAAGAAAAACAAGCACAAGAGATTATACCTTTGGCGTGCTTGAATCTTGAGGTCATGGAAGGGCCTTTGATCTTCAACACTAAACACTTGGACTACCCTTACATTCAAAACCCCAACATGTGGTTTGACCACGAAATAAGCCAATCAACAAAACGGGAATCCTTACATATTCAAATAGAATGTTTAAGTGGCAGGAATGAGTTTGCTCCCCCAAAACATTGTCGTTTTTAATTTATGTCCTTTATAGCTTTATCTTGACCTTCTGAGTATGTCAGCCTTTTCCTGGTATCCTCCTAGCTCGGTGTCTTTAGCAGCCTGGCTGGTTGGATCCATGTGTAGTTGGGTACCTGGGCATCAGGATACTCTCCCTCTGTAGAAGGCGGGGTATTGATGTATCGGGAATATTCTTCCTACGTAGGTAGCAGGGCATCAAGGTAGAATGGTAGCGGGATACCTCGTTGGTGTACTGGCGGGAATACTGGGTAGGAGGCATGGCTTACTGAAGCTGGGTAGCCTCCTTCCTGGTACTACTAGGGTTTTGGTGCCCTTGATTTTGACCCCACATGATTGGGCGTATGCCCGGGTATGATGGAAAATTCTCTTTTGGTCCTCTGCCAATTTTGGCGGTTAACAATAATAATAATAATAATAATCCCCTGTTAGGATTATGTTCAATAGCAAGAGTGTAATAATGTTTTTTGACAATCTTTTCATATTAATAAAGTGATTTCTGGTTTAATAAATCTTATAGCATTTATAGTTTAATTATTATAATTGTCAAAAGTAAATAATCATAAGGTCAAAAGACCATAGGAAATGAAGAATTGTTTGTACATTTGGATATGTATGACGTAGACATAATTTTTTAGTTAGTCTTGAACAATGTTCACAACTTAAGATAAAGGTTGGACGCCTTTACCTTATTAAAGTTGTAGATTCTTTTGCTAGCATTTGAGTAGGATCAAATGTGTTATGATGAGTCTAAAATCATCAAAGTGTAGTGTGTTTGGGCAAAAGAATCTAGTGTACTAGGTGCATTGAATAAGATCACAGTGAAATACTTTATCTTGAACCGTCAGTGGATAAAAGTTTTCATTTGAGGACAATCGGAGAGTCTATCTTAATCCTGAGATAAATGATGGACTAATGGTTACAAGTGTTATCATTTGAGCTATCAATGAGTACGATTATATAACATAGTCTATCCTCGATAGTTTGGTGGTATTCATTTGTTAATCGATAGAGGACTTCATTTATAGATATGGACATCGTGACTCCATTTATTAAATATGAGCAGAATATCATCATATGAATATTTTGAGGTATTGGTTATTAAATCTTAACGTTAAGTTTTCGATAGTGTCTATTGAAATATAGCTTCTGGACAAGTCAGAATATCCAAGTTCAAAATATGGTCATATGAGTAAATATGGTAATTAGAAAGAGTTATAGGCGGTCTATGAGCTCTTGAAGATTACTGATATTTTTCACGAGGATACACTATCTCTAATAAGGTTGTCTAGGGTATGAATGAGAAATATACTTATTCTATCTTTATTTAAGAGTTCAATTTTAGTTCTTTAGTATAATGAACTAAAATTAATAGATCGAACCTAAGTGAATCATTTGTTGATTGTGATTGTGCTATGTCTATTAAGCTTAAATTTAGATAGTCCGCCAAGATCCCAAATCCACACGAACTTGCATGGATAACTTGATATATTCTACCGGACTAATTTTAGGGTCCATCTAGAATTTGTTAGGTTTATAGTTTGTGTTGGCATTAATTCCATATCAAAACATGTTTCTCTTGTAATGTTTAGTGGTTCATATATTGAAGATTTAAGAAGATGAAGAATATCTCAACCACAATTCTTGTAAGAAGCCGGCATTAAAGAGATATGTGCATCATTGATCATCAAAGGTAATATAAGACCTCATATCTCTTACAAGGCTAGGCGCACACACACACATATGGCATCCTTGTGTGTTCCTTCATGGTTAAACATCATTGATATAACACATTAACATACTTGATAATATATGCTCATGCATTTATACTATCTTGACAAACTTTGCTTATTGCATGTTCTAGGACTATGTCTAGGAAATAGCATATGTGTGTGTCTTTATGTTTCTATGTTTCCGTATTTTTGTATTTGGACTTGAATATGTTCTATTATGATTCCTTATTGAGTTCCGGTCGTTTCGGTTACTCATTCATAAGGTTTCGAGTCCAAACGATGTAGCTACGCTACTTTTGTTCTCATTCGTTGAGTTGACTTCATCGTCATTTTTCGAGATGATTTCTCAACCATTTTTCAAAGTTGTATAGTCGTCGTCGTGCATAAGAGAGTCACGGTTCGTAATCCAAAAACAGATTCGAAATCAGAGATCGGATGCCCAAGATACGGCTGAAGAACCGAGGGAGCGTGCGAAAGAGGTTAGTGGCTGTGAGGCCACTTGGCCCACACCGTGAGGGAGGCCGTGGGCCCCACGGCCAGAGGGGCTCTTTACCCCCGTGAGGCCCACGTACCCCCCACGGCTTGGGGTGATGTGGCCTCACCTCATTGGCCCGGAAACTCCTTCTCTCTCCTCATTTTATTTCCCTCCTCTCTCTCTCCATTTGATTTTTGCTATATCAATGGATACTGATAAATTTGTTGTGTAAAACATCTATAGTTACTACCTTAGGTTTTAGTGGAATAACTCCAAGGTTAATAATTGTGAAATATTAATTAAATAGTTTAATTAATTTTTCCTAAGTATTATTGGAGCTCAAAGCTCAAAGCTCAAAACTGCGGGTCCATTAGGTCCCTTTGCTAGCCCTATACGATTGATAATAACAAGAATCACAGAGAATTGGATGGTCCAATTAAGGAAAAGTATCATTCCCCTGTTAAGACAAGGGCAGGGTTTGGCCATATTGGCCTTTAATCCCCCTAAAATGGAAAGAATGTATAATATACCCCCTCTGTCACACTTTTCCTCCAAATTAACGTTGACCATTGAAATTAAAGGGGTAATTTCGTAATCTCATTTTACATTTCACAAAAAAAAAAACATTAAAAAATAAAATAAAACAAAACATTAAAAAAAATATTGTTGATCTGGTGATCTTTACCAGATACATCTCAAACAAACCCACTTCTCCTCAACGTCATCTTCCCAACACAACACCAACCTATAACACAACACATCAAATATCCATTTCTCCTCTCTCTCCCCAAATATCTTCTTCTCAACACCAAACCCTTACAACCAAACACCAACCTCATCTCTCTGCTAACTTGATCAAACACCAACCTCATCTCTTTCAACCCCGAAATGACAACGACGAAGATAGCGATCCACGTTGACGACATGTTTTCTTTCTCTTTTCCGTTTCTCTCCCCGACGGTTTGTGGTTTGTGTTTGTGGGCTTTCGATTATTTGGTTGGATTTGTGGTGATGGGTTCGATTTGATTTCAATTTTGTTAGGTTTTGATTTGGTTTTGGGTTGATTTGGGTAGTGGATTTGGTTAGGGTGGTGGATTTGGGCGTCCATGGAGGGTTTGGATGGCTAGGGTTTGATGATGATGATGATGAGATGGATATAAGATGATGGAATTCGGTCCGATTTGATCGGGGTTTGGAGATGATGATGTCTGGGTTGTTGTGTTTTTGTTTGAAAATGAAGAAGAAGATGTTGTTAATGTTTAGGTTTTTGTTATTGATGATGATTTGGTTTTGTGATTGACGGTGGGTGTTGAAGATGATTAAGATATATGGGTTAGGTGAAGAGATGAATTTAGATTGAAGAGATTTGGGAATGATTTCTGGGTTTGGTGATGATGGTGGATGATTGTGGATGATGGTGGAGAAGACGATGATGATTGTTGGGGATGTAGGGAAAAACACGCGGCGGAAGTGAAAAATTGATTTGTAGATTTCAAAAAAATTCCTTTAAAAGGAAACCTTAATCCTTGATTAATTAACATATAATAAAAGATATCGTACCTTTTTTTACGTGATGATTGATGTTGCGTCGAAAGAAATCCACAAGATCTTCCAATCCAATTACGAACGTAAATCACCTAGGAGTGTGAGCTTCCCTTCTTTGAATTGTATACCTGAGGATGGAAAATAAAACTTTTTCTTTTTGTTAATCATTATAACCTTCCTAGAGAAAAACGAAGAGCATTTGGTCACTTGTGAATTCTCAATCATTTTGATCGAAACTCGCGTGAACTCGATTCAATGTTGTGCACAAAGCCTGTTGATATAAAAGTTAGTAGTGCACTATCGAAAACACTCTTTCTCTTCTTTTCTCCTTTTGGCCGAATTCTACACTAGTGTGTTAGAGTTGGATTATTATTATTTTAAGCAAAATAAATAATTCTCTCTATTGAAAAAAACTATGGTAGTTGAATTCTATATTATGATATATATATATATATGGTGGCCGAAATCCTCACTATAAGAGGAATCATGTTTCACCAAAGACTCCTATCATTCTTTAAAATTCAACCCTAATCCAGCTCTTTATTGTATTATTAAATTGTGACTTTATCAAAAACTTCCTAATTTTACTAGATAAATAAATTCTTTTTATTTATCTACTTATCAAATAAAGTCTTTGATACTTATCAAACTACCAAAAGTAATATGACACTAAGAGACCTTCTCCTAGTCAGAAAAAGATTTTGACTTTTAATTATGTTATAACAAATTCTCTAGACTACAACTGATACTCAACAGATTTTGAAAAAACAGAGCAAATGTGGAAGTTAAAATCAAAAGAAAAACAAGAAATAAGACACATAATTTATAGTGGTTCGATCAAAATGATCTACATCCACTTGCTGAACTACTGCTGGTGTTTCATTATCATCAATGGCACAAGATTACAAAATTAGCAACCACTTGGTCACTCAAGATTCTCACGATGGCAGAAATTCAATAGAACAATGAATCTCTTTACAAGCTCTTTCTCTATCTCTGAAAAAACTTGTCTCCACTCTCTAGAATCTCCCACAATAACCGACCCCCCACTTTCTCTCATATACAATGAAATATTCCTCTTTACACAAGCACGTACAGCACTCATAAAATGGCGGTTGATAAAATAACTAGATTTGTCTTGATAGAGAAATTCCATTTGCAACAATGAGGAGATCAAAGTCTTCAAATTATCCAATTCTTGAATGCCACATCATCAAGTAATTTTAGAGTCACAATTCCACAATTTTCCACCTTGACTCTAGAAAACACTTTTACTCCAAAACTAGCAGCAACTCAGCTTCTTCTTCTTCTTCTTCAAAGGTTTTGGTTAGTTACCTGAACCAAGTTTAGGCAGTGCGTGAACTTAGTTGCAGATACTACTTTAGTGGCCATGTCTTCTGGATTATCAGCCGTTGGAACCTTCTTGATCACTACCACGCCTTCAGTAATAATATCTCGAATGAAATGCAACCTTACATCAATGTGCTTGGTTCTTTCGTGATGCACCTGATTTCTTGAAAGGTGTATTGCACTTTGATTGTCACAGAAGACTGTTAAGCTCTCCATAGGAATTCCAAGCTCAGCTACTATTCCTTTCACCCAAAGTGCCTCTTTTACACACTCTGTAACAGCAATATACTCAGATTCAGTTGTAGATAAGGCTACAATCGACTGAAGCTGAGATTTCCAGCTTATGCACCCTCCACCTAAAGTAAAACCATAACCAGTACTTGATCTTCTTTTGTCAAGATCTCCAGCATAATCAGCATCAACATACCCCTTGATAAGAATTTATGATTCCTCAAATCTTTTGAACAAAAGACCAATCTCCAAAGACCCTTTCAAATATCTCAGTAACCACTTCACTGCCTCCCAATGTGCTTTGCCATATATCTGCTCACCAAACTCACTGAGTGAGCAATATCTGGATGTGTGCACACCATTGCATACATGACACTCCCAATAGCACTAGCATACGATACCTTAGCCATCTTCTGCATCTCTTCTTCCTTCACATGACACAGTTAAGCTGACAATTTGAAATGTGCAGCTAAGGGAACAGTCACTGGTTTTGCATCTTCCATGCCGAACCTCTTGATTACTTTATTTAGATAATTTTTTTGTGACAAGAATAAAGATCCACTTGCTTCATTTCTAAGAATATCCATTCCTAATATCCTCCGAGCTTTACCCAAATCTTTCATATCAAATTCAGATTTCAGAATTTTCTTCAACTTATGCACCTCCGTTGATTTCTTACTTGCTAGCAACATGTCATCGACATACAACAGTAAGTACACTCTCTCAAGATAATTAGAACCCTTAAAATATACACAACTATCATAAGAAGACCTTTTAAAACCATTTTTTGTGATGAAAGTATCAAATCTCCTATACCACTGTCTTGGAGATTGTTTTAGGCCATAAAGAGATTTTTTTAATAAACATACATGGTTTTCTTTACCTTGAACCTTGAAACCATCTGGTTGACTCATGTAAATTGTCTCATCAAGCTCTCCATGTAGGAAAGCTGTCTTGACATCCATTTGATCAAGCTTCATATCAAGTCCTGCCACCAATGATAACAAGATCCTAATAGAAGTGTGTTTGACCATAGGAGAAAACACTTCATTGTAGTCTATCCCCTCTTTCTGAGTAAACCCCTTGGCAACCAATCTTGCCTTAAACCTGATTTCTTCTCCTGGTAACCCATGCTTCTTCTTGAAGATCCACTTGCATCCCACAACTTTTTGGTTTTCTGATTTCTTCACTAACACCCAGGTTTTATTATGGTGTAAAGAATTCATCTCTTCTTCCATAGTTGCTCTTCATCTATCTGAATCATCACTCATCAAAGCTTGATGATAGTTCAATGGTTCAACATCTGACTCTTCTATTGCAGTGTTTAAAGCATATGCAACAACATCTGCATATCCATATCTTTGAGGTGTCTTTCTATGTCTTTTCTCTCTATCTCTGGCCAAGAGATAATCCTGTAGGTCATCTTCCTCTTCAAAATGCTCTTCAGCTTGTTCTTCATTTACTTCAGGAATGTCAGAGAAACTTGGTTCAGTGTCTTGGGATGGCTCCACCTCAATCTGAACTTTCTCTTCAAGCTTAGCATCTTTATCTTTAGTTTGTGTTGCTGGCAATAAACCTGGAAGCTCATCTTCTTTGAATGTCACATCTCTACTGATAATTGTCTTTGCAAAACCATCTCTCTTATACCAGAGTCTATATCCTTTTGTACCCTCAGGATACCCAAGAAATATGCATTTTACTGCTCTAGGCTCTAGTTTTCCAGTGTTTGAGTGTGCATAAACTGTGCAACCAAACACTCTGAGATTGTCATACTTACTAGGTCTCCCACTCCACTTCTCCTCTGGTGTTTTGAATTCAATTGCAGTGGATGGACACCTATTTATCAAGTAACAAGCAATTGTAACAACCTCTGCCCAGAAATTCTTTGGTAGCTTTGCATTTGAAAGCATACACCTAACTCTTTCTAGAAGAGTTCTATTCATCCTTTCTGCTAAACCATTTTGCTGTGGGGTTTTAACAACTGACTTGTGTCTTTGTATTCCTTCTTGTTTGCAGTATTCAGTGAACTCATCATTGAGCTACTCAAGACCATTATCAGTCCTGAGTTTCTTGACTTTTCTCTCAGATTGCTTCTCAACAAGTGCCTTCCAATCTCTGAATTTCTTTAATGCTTCATTCTTGTGCTTCATCAGGTATAACCATACCTTTCTCGAGAAATCATCTATGATTGTCATAAAGTAACGATTTCCACCATGAGAATTAACTCTAGCAGGCCCCCAAACATCAGAATGCAAATAATCCAAAGTGCCACTTGATGTGGTTACACCAGTGCTAAACTTTAGTCTAGTTTGTTTGCCAATTATGCAGTGTTCACAAAATTCCAATTTCCCAATTTGATCACCACATAACAGCCCTTGACTACCCAGTTCTTTAAGTCCTCTCTCACTCACATGTCCAAGCCTCATGTGCCATAACTTTGTTTTGTCTTGTTCAAGTTGAGTACCAACTGTTGAGGAACCTGTGATGGTGCTTCCAATAAGACTATACAAGCCATTATGCTTCTCTCCCTTCATAACTATCATAATTCCCTTTGAAATCTTCAATATGCCATCTGATCCTTTGAAACTATAACCAGCTTCATCCAAAGTACTAAGTGAGATTAAGTTCCTTTTCAAGTCAGGAATATGTCTCACATTTGACAATGTTCTGATTTGCCCATCAAACATTTTCAATCTAACAGTCCCAATTCCAATCACTCTACAAGCCTCATTATTACCCATCAGAACCTTACCACCATCAGCCTGTTGATAAGTAGTAAACAATTCTCTTCTAGGGCACATATGATAAGTGCAGCCTGAATCTAAAATCCATTCACTATGTGATTCTTCTGTTGAAACTGCTAAAACATCAGCACTTTCATATCCATCTGAAACCACTACAGCATCACCATTTTCTTCATTCTTCTGTGATTTCTTCTTCCTCTCAGGACAATCATGTCTAAAGTGACATTCCTTATGGCATTCAAAACACTTCCAAACTCTAGCTCTTGACTTGGACCTGGACTTACCTCTACCTTTATAATTACTGCCCTTCTTCTCTGATCTACCTCTTACATTCAATCCCTCTCCAATGCTTGCTCTCTTTTCTGACCTCATTTCCATCTCCCTAGATCTTAAAGCTCTAAGTACATCTTCAAGAGATAATGAGTCTCTTCCATACTTGATTGCTGCTTTTAGATCTTTGTAAGAGTTTGATAAAGAGTTAAAAACTATGATAGCTTGGTTCTCATCACTCAAAGCTTCTTTAGAATCAGAATTAGCAAGTTCAATATTTAACTTAGAAAAATCATCAAGATTATCTTCTAAAGACTTAGACTGATCCATTTTAAATCCAAACAGCTGTTCTTTAAGATAAATCTTACCAGACAAAGACTTATTCATGTAAAAAGATTCTAACTTGATCCAGACTTTAGCAGCAGTATCTTCATCATTTACCTGTCGAAGCACGTTATCTGCAAGGTTGAGAATGATAGTGCTATAAGCTGTCTCTAACAGATCTTGCTTCTCTTCGGCTGACAATGAAATAGGTAAGTCTTTCTCTTCTTCAAGAGCTTTCACACATTTTTGTTGAACCAAGATGGCCTTCATCTTCTTCCTCCACATCCCAAAATCACCTTTACCATTGAACTTCTCGATTTTGAACTTGGTCGAAACCATTGTGCACAATCCAAGCTTCTTGGTTCTTCAGTTGAGTACATAATTTTTGAAACAGCCAACAACTAGGCTCTGATACCAATTTGTTATAACAAATTCTCTAGACTATAACTGATACTCAACAGATTTTGAAAAAATAGAGCAAATGTGGAAGTTAAGATCAAAAGAAAAACAAGAAATAAGACACATAATTTATAGTGGTTCGATCAAAATGATCTACATCCACTTGCTGAACTACTGCTGGTGTTTCATTATCATCAATGGCACAAGATTACAAAATTAGCAACCACTTGGTCACTCAAGATTCTCACGATGGCAGAAATTCAATAGAACAATGAATCTCTTTACAAGCTCTCTCTCTATCTCTGAAAAAACTTATCTCCACTCTCTAGAATCTCCCACAATAACCAACCCCCCACTTTCTCTCATATACAATGAAATATTCCTCTTTACACAAGCACGTACAGCACTCACAAAATGGCAGTTGATAAAATAACTAGATTTGTCTTGATAGAGAAATTCCATTTGCAGCAATGGGGTGATCAAAGTCTTCAAATTATCCAATTCTTGAATGCCACATCATCAAGTAATTTTAGTGTCACAATTCCACAAATTAATTAATTAATTAATTAACTTCCATTTAATTAAATAATAAAATAAAACAATATATTAGGCTAATATCCTTAGCCTTGCCGCCCAAGTATATGATCATGGTGCAACATATTGTTTTTTCATTTTATTAAATAATAACATAAAACAATGTACTAGATTAATATTATTAACCTTGCCGCCCAAGCATATAACATATGCCATATATATATATATTTTTTTCCATTTTATTAAATCCATTTGACCTTTGTAAAAAGTCCACATGTGAACTAGACATGTTCTTACTAAAAGAAAACAAGTTCACATTCCTTAAAACAATTCTGAAAGTATACAAATGTAGTTAAATTGCTTAAAGCATACCTAGAGGGGGAGGGGGAGGGGGAGGGGGAGGGGAGGGGGGGGGGGGGGGGGGGGGGGGGGTGAATAGGTTTTTACACCTTTTTCCAATCCCTTAAACAAACTCTCGTTTGTCCCTTAAGGTAGCCTTACACACAACAAAATAAACCAAGAAAGACATACATAGACAATATGAGAATATAATCATGTGCACAAGGTCTAAGTATATCACCTAGTTGTGTGAGGTATAAAAGCAAATAAACACAACAACAAATAAAGCTTGTATTTCAATAGATGTTCAACTAGTTACAAGAGTGATCAAATATCACTATACAAAAATTACAATATACAAAAGAATCAAATATATAAAAATGATCTAAAGAATGAATTCACAAATCACATTTTACAAATACTTGCTTCACTATACATCACAAGTGAGTAATATGAAACAAGATAATAACATATACAAATAAAATATAAAAGATAGAGATAGGAAGAATTAACACAAGAGATTTTTTAACGTGGTAAAACCTCCAAGGAGGAAACATCCACTGGTTGAAATACAACCATTAGGGTACTATATATATTGGATGATAAAAATAGAGAATCCACAAAGTGACCAATCTTTAGCTCACCCAACCTAGGGGAGTCTAAGTCTACCCAACCCTATTGGAAAGTATGAGATCCCTCAATGATGTGAAACCGCCATATATTGGACAACACACAAAACCAACATCGATGGAAGATTAGAAATTCCTCAAGAGTGCATACACCTCTCGTGTACCCCGCTCTTTTGGAGTCTATATCTAACCATACGCCTAGGCCTACCAATATAATAGCCAACTCCCTATCCAAGGCACTCTTGCCTCTAGGGAGCCTCCCATGCATGACTATCCGAGTCCTCCCGACTCTAGCCATGACTTCTTGCTTACCTATCCGAGTCATCCCGACTCTAGGCAAGTCTTCTTGCTTGGCTATCCGAGTCATCCCGACTCTAACCAAGACTTCATGCCTTTTACAAGGACTTCCTAGTGTGATCATGTGAATGCAAATGATGCAAACAATCAAATCAACATAGAACATGTGATCAATACATTCTATGGTACAAATAGACCTAAACATGTGATACCACAA
This sequence comes from Acer yangbiense, assembly GCA_008009225.1. Taxonomy (NCBI): domain Eukaryota; kingdom Viridiplantae; phylum Streptophyta; class Magnoliopsida; order Sapindales; family Sapindaceae; genus Acer; species Acer yangbiense. The sequence goes on from CM017772.1 coordinate 2,212,647, forward strand.
GTAATAAAGTCTAGATGCAAAATACAAGAATAAAACCTAAAGCATGTGAAACATCAAACACATAAGCTCAAAGTCTCATTCACACATACAACACTTGAATCAAAATATATTCATGAAGTACAAGTTCAAGATGCAATCAACATACAATAAAATGCTAGATATATGAGATTTAATCAATCAATATTCTAGACAAAAATATAGAGCAAGGATTCAAGATATAAATCAATCAAATCCTAGAATGCTCTAAAACACAAACAAATTCAATAATCCTAGATTTCATCAATCAAAGGATCAAATCAAATCAAATCTCAAGGTCATTTATCACAAAATTGATTCAATCAAGTCACAAACAACCTAATCACAATACAACTCACAAACATGTGAAAAACCTAGAATCATAGAAACTAGTCCACATTTGTCTATAAATTAACTTTCAATTAGAATGATTATGAAGCTATCTTTCTCAATAGCTTTTACCAAATATAAACATACATATAGAAAAAGAAACCCCAAGCAAATTGAAGGTTAAAAAGAAAGAAATCCCAAAGATTAGTCAAATACCTTTGTTTCAACAGCTGGTTTGGATTTATGTGTGGAACCACCAGAAAACTCGATCAAACAGCCACCAAACCACTTGGAAATGATAGAGGACTCAATTACGAATGTTCTCCAATTCGAATCACTCAAATCCGACTTTGGATGAGGGAGATATGATGTTTGGAAGATGAGAAAATTCAAAGGAGAAAACTGACGGGAAAATTGCACAAATAATTCATAATTAGAGCTAGGTCATAAAATCCGTTATACCTTTCTAGTTATATCTTTTCCTTTAAGTACCATTGATTCTTTTGAATGATTATATCATTCATTCCTTTACGGAAGAAGGAGAGCGCTCTTAATCGTTCAAGCCCCGATTCAACCTTTAAGGGAATTACTTATCTACTTCTTGCAAGAAGGAGTGGATTCCATTATTCTATGCATACCTTCCTAGCCATAGGCCAAACCGTGATTCCAAGATACGGAGATATTGACCGAGAATGCTATTCTGATCTCACCCATGGTAAATCAAAAACCACGATCTAACCTGAAGGAGTAAGTAAGACACTCGGGATTTAGATCGCCCATATATAGCCATCATTAATCGATATATATGAATCTTTTCAACTAACGGATCTTAGTGACAGATTCATATAGATCGTGGCCCAGTCCTATATGATCATATCATATAAGGTGCCTCCATTCTCATAACACCATATGAGTAGTTTAGGATAAGACCACCGTACAATACGAAATGGACCGCAGTTATAGATTAATCACTAATAAAGTACCTATCTTTATTTTCTTTCTACGGACTCTTTAGATTGCATGTCTCAAACTGAATTCCTCTGTATATAACATTCATACACTTAGTTTGAGATTACATCTAGCAATCTTGGATGTTAGCATATATAATATAAGCGTATGAATTAATATATTTGAATGAAATAACTACTTTTTTATTATTGAATTTATAATATTTACAAATTACAAGCTTTAAAATATAAATCCCAACAATCTCCCACTTGAACTATAGCATGTGAGACATGTCTCATAATACCAGACCCTTTAGGTGACCTTTAAAAACTTTAGCTGTTAAGGTCTTTGTAAATGAATCATCATGATTATCTTACGACGCGATCTTCGTCACGGTTACATCTCCTCTATGCACTATCTCCCTAATGAGATGATACTTCTTCTCTATATGCTTTCCACTTTTGTGGTTTCTTGGTTCTTTGGAATTAGCCACTGCACCACTATTATCACAATAAAGTGTCATGGGCTTATCCAAGTTTAGAACAACTTCCAAATCACTCAAGAACTTACTGAAAATATACAAACGCAGTTAAATTGCTTAAAATATACCTAGGGGAGGGGGGGGGGGGGGTGAATAGGTTTTTACACCTTTTTCAATCCCTTGAAACACGTTTGTTTCTCAAGATAGCTTTACATACAACACATAAACCAAAACATACATCCATAGACATGGTAAAGCATGTGATCATTTAAGCATAGTCTAAACATCAATGAGTTCCATGAGAAAGAATAATAATAATAAAACTTAACATCAAATAATACTTGTATTTCAATATTGTTCAATGTGACAAGTATTAAAACAAATATAACTATACACAAAAGAATCAATTTACAAATGATCACTATGTTTTGCTTACAACTCACACTAAGCAAATCTTGATTCTAAATACATCATAAGTGAAGAATATACTACAAGATAAACACATACACAAATACAAATAAGAAAGAGAGAGATAGAAAAAATTGACACATGAGATTTTTTTAACATGGTAAAACCTCCAAGGAGGAAACATCCACGGGTTGAACTACAACCATTGGGGTAGTTATATATTGGATGATAGATTTGAAATTCCTCAAAAGTGACCAACCTTGATCTACTTCCTTTTGGAGTCTATGTCTACCCAAACCCTTAATGATGCGGAGCCACCATATATTGGAATCCATACCAAACCAACATCGTTGGAAAATTAGAAATTCCTCAAGAGTGCATACACATCCCGTGTACCACCCTCTAATGGAGTCTATGTCTATCTAAACCCCTGGGCCTACCAATATTATAGTCAACTCCCTATCCAAGGCACTCATGCCTCTAGAGAGCCTCTCATGCATGACTATCCGGACGTTCCCGATCCTAGCCATGATTCCTTGCTTAACTATCTGAGTCCTCCCGACTCTAGTCAAGACTTCTTGCTTGGTTATCCGGACCTCTCGTCCTAACCAAGACTTCATGCCTTTTTCAAGGACTTCCTTGTGTGATTAATGAATGAAAATGATGCAAACAAGCAATTCAACATAGAACATGTGATCAATACATTCCATGGAAACTAGATTAAAAACATGTGAAAACACAAGTCAAAAGTTTAATTATAACACTTGAATAAAAACCTAGAGTATGTAAGAACACCTAATACATATAACTCATAGTTTCATTCACACATATAACACTTGAATAAATCATATTCATGAAGCACATATTCAAGATGCCTCAAACGTGCACATACATGTTAGAATCACAAAATATATTCAATGAATATTCTAACACAAGATTTAGAGCAAGGATAAAATGATAAAACAATTAAATCCTATTAGGCTCTAAAAACACAAACATAAGAGCTAATCCTAGATTTGTCCTCAAAGAAAATTCATCCATATGAAACTCGATTGATTATGAGATCTTACATCGCTCACTAACTCATATGGATCCCACTCCCAATTCATTCTGGGGGATGATTAATCATAAATAAAAATAGGATCCTATTTGATACGGGATGCTAGACTTTTTTGTATAGATAAAAAGCAAAAAGGGTCCAGATTACGTCATTCTTTACTATAATTGTTCTTTTACCCTAAACCGGTCTTAGAAATTGAATTCCATTGATTTAAAATTGATTTGATTTAGCTTTTAGGTAAATCAATTGTTAAGTGCTTTTCTATTTCTTTTCTAAAATGACCAATATCTATTTTACATCTTCTATGCAAAAATGCTCAATTTTCATAAGGTCTTCTTGACTGTTATTCAAAAGGTCGAATAAGGTATGTATATTGGACTTTTTGAGACAATTATAGATCTTGGGAGACAATTCTGATTGGTCAATAAAAACTTAAATCAAGGTTATCAATCATATAATAGATCAATTAAGTCACAAATAACCCTAGATATCAAACTAATCACAGTACAACTCTCAAACATGTGAAAACCTAGAACCCTAGAAAACTAGTTCACATATGTCTCTAATTAGACTTGATTAAGTTTGATTATGAAGCTATCTTTCTCAATAGCATTCATCATTAATACATACACATATAAGAGAAGAATCCCCAAGAAAATTGAAGGTTATAAGAGAAGAAAACACAAAGTTAAGTTAATTACCTAAGAATCCTGAGCTGGTTTGGTTTTGGAGGTGAAGCCACCAGAAAACTCAATCAAACAGTTGCAAACTCTCTTGGAAAAGGTAGAGGACTTCATTATGAAACTTTTCCAACTTGAATCACTCAATTCGGAGTCCGAATGAGAAAGTTATGGTGTTTGGAATGTGAGAAAGTTGAGAGAAAAATTTCTGCACTTGTGTTTTCAAACTTAGCTTCTCTAAATGAAATGGGAGGGAATGAGAGAACTTAAAAAGGATGAAAGAGAGGGAAAACAGGCCAATCAAGAGGGGACACATCACTCAGTCCCATGAGAGGCACGTGAGCCTCACAGGATAGTGGAGTGTGTGGGCTGTGAGGCTCACGGCCTCCTCACGCGCCGAAGTAAGCTTGGCCGTTGGCCGAGCTTGCTTCCCTCGCGCTCTTCTCGTGTTCTTTGGCCGTATCCAGGCCTCCGAACTCCGAATTTGAATCCGTTTTTGAATTACGAACCGTGACTTCCTCACGCACAAGGAAGACTACAAAACTTTGATAAATGGTTGAGAATTCAACTCAATACAAAACAACGAAGGCAGCTCAACAAATGAGAACGTAAAGTAGCATAGCTTCCTAGTTTGGACTCGAAACCTAATGAGTGAGTAATCGAAATGATTGGGATTCAATAAGGAATCATAAGAGATCATGTTCAAGTCCAAAATCAATAAAATGCAAACAAATAAACACAAAGTCACACAAGTATGCCGTTTCCTAGAGATAGTCCTAGAACATGCAATTCACAATGTTTATCAAAATAAATCTAATGCATGTGCATACTTTATCAAGTGTGTGAATGTGTTATAACAATTGTGTACAACTATGCAGAGACACATATGAATGCCATGTGTGTATGCCTAAGCTTAGTAGAGCAATGTAGCTTAATCCTCTTCAAAGGCTTCATCTTGTATGAACCGTGGCCAAGTTATTCTTTGAAGCTTCGTATCATCAAACCTAAGACCACTAATTAATACAAGAAAAACAACATTTTGATATGGAATTCATGCCAAGATAAACCAAAAACCTAACAATCTCCCCCTTTGGCAAATTCCATGTCAAAACCCCTTTACATACACTAAAACAATTACAAAGGAAATTGGTCACAATGAGGTACAATGAGTTACACATTTTTAGTCACAATTTCTACAACAAGTCTTGAACTTCATCTTGGTCTTCTCTTGATATCACCTAAAATCAACTTGAAAGCACAAATCCAAGAGACAACACATATGGCAATGCAAATTCTTTAGCAAGAAAATAAAATATTAAAGATCAAATGGATCATGTATGCTCCCCCTTAATACATGCTATCCAACAAAATATTCTAGCCAAGATCAACAAAAAATATTACATGCCATAAAGTTCAAACTTGATACCAAAATACACCAAAAACTAAATAAAAAAAATGAGAATAAGCAAACTAAAAACTATCATATATCTCCCCCTTTTGACATGATATGAAGCCAAACGGAAATAATAAGAAAAAATATACCTCAAGACCATTTCTAGCCACTTGTGCCACCAAGGAATATTGTGCAATTTGATGATCTCACATAATGCTCTGGAGTAGATGCTTTCCTTTCCAATTCTTTGATCTTCACATCTTGTAGCACAACCTTAGCATTGAGTTCTTCAATCTTTCTTTGTGACTCCTCAATCAACCTTCTTGACTCTTCAAACCCAACCTTCAATTGCATAGCCCAATTTGGAAGAATAGGTGTGCTAGATATATGACTTGAATCATGAGATTCACCAAAGAGCCGAAATGTATCACATGATTTTCCCTTTTCCTTTTATGACATGCTTGCCATACGTTTATCATTAAATTTCTCTAAGGGAGGTAGTAGCACATCATCATCATGTTTCTTCACTCCTTTAGCTAGACAAAAAGAAGAGATGAACCTGGAAACGCCAACTTTTTGTTCAAACAAGTTGAACAAGCTGCAATCTCAATATGTTCTATAAGGACGTCACCAAGGTTTATGGTTTTGTTAGTCACTAAGGTATACAAAATCATGATCTTCTCTTTGTTTAGTTCGGTAGCATTAGAAGACCCAACAAGATTGGCACAAACAAAACGATGCCAAGAGGCACTCACTTTGGTTAATTCACTTTGCCTACTAAAGGCTCACTTTCCCCACTCAAAATCATTATTGTCACAAAGAGTTCTACCCATTTTATTGATGTTCTCCAAGACATCAACATCAAGGAAATCCGACTCAATCTCATTGGACAACCTTAGAAACTCATTCAATTTCCAAGAGTTAACTTTAAAGACAACACCTCTTAAATCCACCAAGGCATCCTCAAGTGAAGTACAATCCTTAGACCTATGATAGAATTCTCTAACCATTGTATCATTCACAATTCCTAGCAAGTTGATTCAAGTACTCCAATTTCTTTCAACAATCACCTTACGGACATAAGAACCACTATAAGAATCCAAATTCATACATTTTTCTTGAACAATCTTTTTGCTCCCAAAGATCTCCAAAAGCTTCAACTTATTGGCTTTGGTTATCTTAAAGGAAGAAGAAGGAATGGTTTTGTCAATGGGTTTCGTGCAACTTTCTTGGCTTTTCCCGTATCTTGTATCACTAAAACACGAAAACAAATGTGAGTGGAAACATCAAAGCAAGTTAGTGACCAATAAACAAATACAAAGGCAAAACACATCATTTTTTAACAAATCAATATGCATATCAAAAGTTAGCATAGCATCTTTAAGATTTATCAAAACAACTATCATGCCAACAAACAACAAACTTGAAGAATTATGTGAACAAATCATAAAAGAGAACAAAAATGTAGCATATAATGCCCCCTTGATAAATGCCCCATCTAAGATCTAGATAGACAATTGTTCACAAAGATAACCACATAATCACATAACAAACAATTTTAATAGATTTTCAAATAAGCTCCAAATAACAATGAGAGTTACACCAAGATTTTCAATTACTCTCATAATTCTTCAAAAATTGTTAGAGTATCAAATACTAAATAAGCAAAAGTGAGTGTGCAATGATTTTGCCCCAAGTATATGAAATGAAGTAATTTGATAATTAAACATGCAAACATATTCAGCATCTATTCATCTTAAGTCGTTCCATAAAAAGTTAAAACCGATTATCATTTGGAATTTTGCTTTTAAAAAGAATAGATCTCAACATTTGAGCGTGTGTGTGCATGTGGCTCGTATTCCATTTCTATTTGACAACCCGAGCAATTTGGTTATTCTACTATACTCCAAAAAGCCTTTTTGTTTTGTTTTAGGCTTGAATCAAAGATTTTTTTTTTATATGATTCATTTCAACACTTCTTTGATTTTTCTAACATAAACATATACACTTCATGTCGGCTTTCACTCATCACAATGGCGTAGCCCTTTCCTACATTGGGCGGCTGCACAACCGAGATGTGTAGCATTTTCCATGAAGGTGCTCATTGAGTTCTATATTGTCGAAGCAAATGGATACCAACCATATGTCATCTTTAAACGTACTAGTCTTAGGACTTCAAGGTGTATCCAATACTTACATCTATCAAACTTAACTTACTTAACAAGACATATAAGAGAAGCAAAGTGCATTTTTCAAAACCAAGTTTTATGGCTTAAAAGCATATGATCGAAAAGCAATACAATGAGACTTACTTAAGATCATTATTTCTCAAGAGAGTAGCTTTCAAAGAATATGAAGCTCATATTTTTCAAAACTAGCCACTCAACAATCATACAAACAATAATACACATCATGATTAAGATCAATATGAACAATTATCACCAAAAGATCCTAAAAGAGCAAATGTCAATGAGAACCATAAGAATGCTATACTAGTTCTCTAATATGACATGTTTCATGAAGTAATGCTAACAATGAGTTGAAAGATGAAAATTCAAGTAAGCAAGCAATATGATATAGAGATACCTTCGCAATCTATTTTCACCAAATGAAAAGCCTTCACCCTTTTTATGAGTCCTCTTGGCTTGTTTGTCCTCATGACAACAAGTTGTTAGTGTGTCGATCCAAGAGACTAAAGACTTAGCATTTCAACTAAAAAAAAATGGTTTTCTCTAAAAGTCTTAACAAGATTATCACCATATAGATATCATGAAAAACAACTTCTCTAAAGTTAATCAACGGATTTCAACTATCATAACAATAATGTGAGATAACTAGTACATGTCAAGTCATAAAGATACAAAGCAAGCAAACCAAGTTTCTAAACAACATAACACTAATCTTAAAGCTAAACTCACATGTGCAACTTACACTAATGATAAGAGCACTCACCCTTGACCCATTTGGTCTTAGGTGAACCTACACAAATATTATCAAGATTCTTATTGACAACAATGTTGAATCTAGAATAAAGGTCTTCAACCAGTTACTTCACAAGAATATCATTAATACTCTTAGCTTCAACATTGTTAGCAACAAAAGCTTTGTCAATATTAGCAAGGTTTGTTTTCTTTTCAAACCAGACATTCTTAACATGCTTTTTGACATTATCATGCTTTCCATGCTCAAAAGCTTTAACATGCTTAAAATGAGGTGCAATATCTTTATCCCTAGATGCATTTCCTAGTTTGTAATGTTCAATGTATTTAAAGCACTTGGGCTTGATATGGCCTACGGTATTGCAAAAAGGGCATATGGGAATAAAATAAAAGATTTTACTTTCCGGAGTTGAAGAAGCACGAGTGGGAGTTTCAAGGGGTACCTTGTTCTTCAATTTGTTCTTAGTCTTGGACCATCTCTTCTTAGGCGCTTTCTTGTCAACAATGACATTTTCCTCACTTGTAGGAAGTGAGGGAGTGATGCTTTTATGAGCTTCTCTACAACTACCAAGCCGCTAGAGCCTCCTAGAGTCAAACTAGAGATGATCATATCCTTCTCAAGAACAATCCCTTCAACTTCTCTAAGCTTCTTGGCAAGAGCATTCTTTTCATACAAGAGCCTTCGAGTTGTTGAAATAAACTTATCCAATTGTATCTTGATCAAATCATCATTCTCATCAACCTCCCTTAAGGCTATCTTCAATTCTTCTTCAAGACACTTCACCTTAGCCAAAACATCAATATAGGTTGGATTCTCACTTAAGCACTCTTGATGATTCGGATCAACCTACTTGTCCAAAAAATCTTGACATTCTTTCTCTAGAATAAAGTGAGAGGTTGTGAATGCAACAAAGTTGCTCACCAACTCTTTTTCATGAGAAGACTCATCACTTGAGCTCTCCTTCTCACTATAGTCATCATCACTCCATGTGGATTTCTTCATTGTGTTGCTTGAGTACGTGATCAAGTCTAAACTGATAATCCTTTAACATCTTCTTCTTTGCTTTTTTAACTAACACTCTTTCAAGCTTATCAACAAAATTGTTAGTAGACAAATGCAATGACAAACAAGAAGAACATTTTCCACAACAAATAAAGGAGGACAACCATGACTCAAAAACCTAAGCAATTCACACATAAGTATAACCCGAATCTCGTCAAGTGACGTCTGACGACCCTATCTGATACCAATTGAAAGTATACAAACATAGTTAAATTGCTTAAAGCATACCTAGGAAGGGGGGGGGGGGGGGGGGGGGGGGGAGGGTGAATAGGTTTTTACACCTTTTTCAATCCCTTGAAACAAACACATGTTTGTCCCTCAAGATAACTTTACATACAACACATAAACCAAAACATACATCCATAGACATGGTAAAGCATGTGATCATTTAAGCATAGTCTATACATCAATGGGTTCTATAAGAAAGAATAATAATAAAACTTAACATCAAAGAATACTTGTATTTCAATATTGTTCAATGTGTTACAAATATTAAAACAAATATAACTATACACAAAAGAATCAATTTACAAAAGAATAATATATACAAGTATGATCGCTATGTTTTGCTTACAACTCACACTAAGCAAATCTTTATTCCAAATACATCACAAGTGAAAAACGTACTACAAGATAAACACATACACATACACAATTAAGAAAGAGAGAGATAGAAAGAATTGACACATGAGATTTTTTTAACATGGTAAAACCTCCAAGGAGGAAACATTCACGGGTTGAACTACAACCATTGTGATTGAAACTAATTATAGCACGGTGTGTATAAAACTATCTAGAGGGGGGGGGGGGGGGGGGAATAGATTTTAAACTTATTACCCAATTTTTCGTGTTAAGTCAAAATTACGAAAATACCCCTAAATAGATAAAGCAACAAATCAAGTATAAAATGCGGAAATTAAATAACACTTGATTTTTACGTGGAAACCCTCATGGGATAAACCATGGGCTAGTAAGTAAGCCACACTCGAACCTCGAATCCACTAAATGTGTAAAACGATTACAACCTAATCCCGGAAGTAATCACACACCTACCTAATCCCGGTATGAGTGAACCTAGTCCAATTTGCTTGCGATCTAAGCAACCTAATCCCGGAAGCTACACACAAGACTTACTTTCTCAATGAAGAGAATAACACCCTAAGTGAATATATGAATATCCAAAATGCAACATAGAGCAAGGGAAACCCTATATGCTTATCTAAGATGATTAATATGCAATTAGAACAATCCTAGATATTAAAAACTAAATGATATGTCAAATAGTTTAGCTAATCAAGATTAAGTACAAAACCTAATTAGCTATCACAATACAACTTCTCAAACATACATCACACTAATCTCAAACTTGTATCCAAAATATATATAATAACATACAAGTAATTAATTGAGATTGCTTGCTAAGAAAAACACAAAATATGTAAGATATTAGTGAAAAGCTTACCAAGCAAAGTATGATGAAGAATCCATGCAAGATGACATCTAGATGATCAAAGATGATGCTAGATGATGATTGATGATCATGAAAAAGTGTTTGAGTAATTAAAAATGAGTTCTTGGAATTTTTCTTCTCTTTGAAAAATATCCTAAGTATGAAATCTGAATATGAACTCTCTTGATTGACCTAAAGTCAAAGTGGCATATATATAGGGGGCCAAACCAAAGTGTGGTCGTTTTGATAAGTTGGCCTAATATTTTGCCTTGGGCGCTGTACGTAGAGCACTTCTGTACAGCGCCTGTACAGCGCCCCTGCTTTGTTCTCACGAGAAAACAGAGGGGTGCTGTACGAACAGCGCTTCTGAACAGCGCTCGTACATCGCCCATCCAAAATGTATCAGACTTGATGCATTTAAATGACCAATTTTGCATCAGGTTAAGGGGGCGCTGTTCACAACAGCGCTTTGTAGAGCGCTTTGAACAGCGCCCTTTGTAATGCATGAATTCCAAGGCTATGCATGACAAGGCAATGGACAATGCAATTAGCAATCAATCTAACATGCAAGAAGAGATGTTAATGAACATTAAAGCACACAAATAAGACACACAACATACAAGGATTAAACATATGCATGAGTTGTGAGTGTGTGCAACTATCTCTTCAAGACAAGTAAGCACATAGAAATTTACCTTCGGTGCTTATCAAGAATGAGGACTTCAAAGGGCTTGTGCAATAACAACAACATCTAAGCTACCCTTACAAAGAACCCCAACATGTGGTTTGTCTACGAAATGAGCCAATCAACAAATGGGAACCTTACAGTGATACTTATATATTGGATGATAGATTAGAAATTCTTCAAAAGTGACCAACGTTAATCTACTTCATATTAGAGTCTATGTCTACCCAATCCCATAATGACGCGGAGCCACCATATATTGGAATCCATACCAAACCAACATCGTTGGAAGATTAGAAATTCCTCAAAAGTGCATAGCCATCCCGTGTACCACCCTCAAATGGAGTCTATGTCTATCCAAACGCTCGGGCCTACCAATATTATAGCTAACTCCCTATCCAAGACACTCATGCCTCTAGAGAGCTTCTCATGCATGACTATCCGGACCTTCCAGATCCTAGCCATGACTTCTTGCTTAACTATACGAGTCCTCCCGACTCTAGTCAAGACTTCTTGCTTGGTTATCCGGACCTCCCGTCCTAACCAAGATTTCATGCCTTTTACAAGGACTTCCTAGTGTGATCAATGAATGCAAATGATGCAATCAAGCAATTCAACATAGAACATGTGATCAATACATTCCATGGAAACTAGATTAAAAACATGTGAAAACACAAGTCAAAAGTCTAGTTATAACACTTGAATAAAAACCTAGAGCATGTAAGAACACCTAACAAATATAGCTCATAGTTTCTGTAAGGTTCCCATTTGTTGATTGGCTCATTTCGTGGACAAACCACATGTTGGGGTTCTTTGTAAGGGTAGCTTAGGTGTTAGTGTTATTGTTCGAAGCCCTTTGAAGACCTCGTGTTGATAAGCACCGAAGGTAAATTTCTATGTGCTTACTTGTCTTGAAGAGATAGTTGCACACACTCACAACTCATGCATATGGTTAATCATTGTATGTTGTGTTTCTTCTTGTTGTGCATTAATGTTAATTTTCATCTCTTCTTGCTTGTTATTTTGATTGCATCTTGTGATTATATGTCATATCATGTTAGGCTTTTAGGATGCATCTAGCTTTACCTTTTTACCCCTTGCATGTTTTCTTATAGGGTTCAAAGGAGTGGGCTGTGTGCTAGTCATCAAGCGCCAGACCAGCGCAGATCGCCCAGTGGTCTGTCGCTGGTCGTGCGCTGGTCCACACCAGCGTAAGCCCACCAGCGCAAATCGCCCAGTGGTGTGCCGCTGGTCGTGCGCCTGTCTGAGCGCTGGTCGTCAAACGCCTGTGCAAGTTTTGCCTATGCGCTAGTCGTGCGCTTGTCGTCCAGTGCAATGTCACCAGCGTAGAGAGCAATTTCTGGTGCGTTTTTCAAAATGACCACACTTCACTTATGGCCCCTATATATATGCCACTTTGACTTTAGGTCAATTAAGAGAGTTCATATTCATATTCCATACTTAGGATATTTTTCAAGAGAAGAAAAATACACAAAGAACTCATTTTTAATTACTCAAACACTTTTTCATGATCATCATTCATCATCTAGCATCATCTTTGATCATCTAGATGTCATCTTGCATGGATTCTTCATCATACTTTGCTTGGTAAGCTTTTCACTAATATCTTACATATTTTGTGTTTTTCTTAACAAGCAATCTCAATTTATTACTTGTATGATTTTCATATGTCTTTTGATACAAGATTGAGGTTAGTGTGATGTATGTTTGAGAAGTTGTATTGTGATAGCTAATTAGGTTTTGTGCTTAATCTTGATTAGCTAAACTAATTGACATGTCATTTAGTTTTTAATATCTAGGATTGTTCTAATTGCATATTAATCATCTTAGATAAGCATATAGGGTTTCCCTTGCTCTATGTTGCATTTTGGATATTCATATATTCACTTAGGGTGTTAATTCTCTTCATTGAGAAAGTAAGTCTTGTGTGTAGCTTCCGGGATTAGGTTGCTTAGATCGCAAGCAAATTGGACTAGGTTCACTCATACCGGGATTATGTAGGTGTGTGATTACTTCCGGGATTAGGTTGTAATCGTTTTACACATTTAGTGGATTCGAGGTTCGAGTGTGGCTTACTTACTAGCCCGTGGTTTTTCCCGTGAGGGTTTCCACGTAAAAATCAAGTGTTCTTTAATTTCCGCATTTTATACTTGATTTATTGCTTTATCTATTTAGGGGTAATTTCGTAATTTTTGACTTAACATGAAAAATTGGGTAATAAGTTTAAAATCTATTCACCCCCCCTCTAGATAGTTTTACACACACCGTGCTATAATTTGTTTCAGTTTCATTCACACATATAACACTTGAATAAATCATATTCATGAAGCACATATTAAAGATGTCTCAAACATACACATACATGTTAGAATCACAAAATGCATTCAATGAATATTCTAATACAAGATTTAGAGTAAGGATAAAATGATAAATCAATTAAATCCTGTTAGGCTATAAAAACATAAGTAAGATCCTAGGTTTTGTGTTAGCTTGATTTCATTGCAAAACAATCATATTTGTAATGATTATTTGCTTAGGTATTTCTTGAAGAAAAGAAGATTCAAAAGGGAAAAACAATCTTTCATGCAAATGCCGTCTTCAAGAGGAAATGCACCTATTCAGATGCTAAGGTATCAAAATCATTCTTCCTCTTGCAAGGCATAAGCGCGCACACACACATAATTCATATATGTGTGTTCCTGCATCGTAATGCAAACTGAAACAAATTATAGCATGGTGTGTATGAAACTATCTAGATGGGGGGGGGGGGGGGGGGGGGGGAGGGGTGAATAGATTTTAAACTTATTACCCAATTTTTCGTGTTAAGTCAATATTACGAAATTACCCCAAACTAGATAAAGCAATAAATCAAGTATAAAATGCGGAAATTAAATAACACTTGATTTTTACGTGGAAACCCTCACGGGTAAAACCACGGGTTAGTAAGTAAGCCACACTTGAACCTTGAATCCACTAAATGTGTAAAATGATTACAACCTAATCCCGGAAGTAATCACACACCTACCTAATCCCGGTATAAGTGAACCTAGTCCAATTTGCTTGCGATCTAAGCAACCTAATCCCGGAAGCTACACACAAGACTTACTTTCTCAATGAAGAGAATAACACCCTAAGTGAATATATGAATATCCAAATGCAACATAGAGCAAGGGAAACCCTATATGCTTATCTAAGATGATGAATTTGCAATTAAAGTAATCCTAGATATTAAAAACTAAATGACATGTCAAATAGTTTAGCTAATCAAGATTAAGCACAAAACCTAATTAGCTATCACAAAACAACTTCTCAAACATACATCACACTAATCTCAATCTTGTATCAAAAGATATATGAAAATCATACAAGTAATAAATTGAGATTGTTTGTTAAGAAAAACACAAAATATGTAAGATATTAGTGAAAAGCTTACCAAGCAAAGAATGATGAAGAATCCATGCAAGATGACATCTAGATGATCAAAGATGATGCTAGATGATGATTGATGATCATGAAAAAAGTGTTTGAGTAATTAAAAATGAGTTCTTGGAATTTTTCTTCTCTTTGAAAAATATCCTAAGTATAAAATCTGAATATGAACTCTCTTAATTGACCTAAAGTCAAAGTGGCATATATATAGGAGGGCAAATCAAAGTGTGGTCGTTTTGATAAGTTGGCCTGAAATTTACCTTGGGCGCTGTACGTAGAGCGCTTCTGTACAGTGCCTGTATAGCGCCCCAACTCTGTTCTCTCGGGAAAACAGAGGGGCGCTGTACGAACAGCGTTTCTGTACAGCGCTCGTACAGCGCCCATCCAAAATGCATCAGACCTGATGCATTTAAATGACCATTTTTGCATCAGGTCATGGGGGCGTTGTTCACAACAGCGCTTTGTAGAACGCTTTGAACAGCGCCCTTTGCAATGCAAGAAATCCAAGGCTATGCATGACAAGGCAATGGACAATGTAATAAGCAATCAAACTAACATGCAAGAAGAGATGAAAATTAGCATTAATGCACAACATACAAGGATTAAACATATGCATGAGTTGTGAGTGTGTGCAACTATCTCTTCAAGACAAGTAAGCACATAGAAATATACCTTCGGTGCTTATCAAGAATGAGGTCTTCAAATGGCTTGAGCAAAAACAACAACATCTAAGCTACCCTTACAAAGAAACCCCAACAAGTGGTTTGTCCATGAAATGAGCCAATCAACAAATGGGAACCTTACACAAACATTTGGTATAGCACATTCACACACAATTAAGTATGCTTATGCATTTTTTCTTATATAGGCAAACATTGTAGAATTGCATGTTTTGTGACTATCACTTGGATATGGCATGCTTGTGTGACATAGTGTTTATTTATTTGTGTTTCTTTTGTTTTGGGATTGAAAATGATCTCATTTGAGTTCTTATTGAGTCTCGGTCATTTCGGTTACTCATACATTAATTTTCAAGTCCAAACGACATAGCTAGGCTACTTGGCGTTCTCATTCGTTGAGTTGTCTTCGTCATCATTTTCTGAAATGAATTCTCAACCTTTTGTAAAATTTTCTTAGTCTTTGTCATGCATGAGGGAGTCATGGTTTGTAATCCGAAAACAAATTCAAATTCGGGGTTTGGATGCCCGAATACGGCTGAAGAACGCAAGTGGAGTGCGAGAGGAACAAGTTGGCCAACGGCCAAACTTGGAGGCCACGTGTGCCACACACGGTCCACATGTCACTATGATGTGGCACATGCTGATTGGCTTCCCTCATTCCCTCTCTCTCTCTTTTAAATCCTTTCCATTCCCTCCTATTCATTCCAAAAGAAAAATTGAAAAAGAAAGAAGAGCAGAATTTTTCTTACAATTTTTGAATCTTATTTTGATCATAACTCTCTCATACAAACTCGAAATTAAGTGATCCAAAAACCAAAATTGTTGGTCTTGAAGAGAGCTACAAATCCTAAGTAGTTTTAGAGTGATTTAAGGTCGTGGTTGTTCCCATATTTCTGTTTACAGTCTGATTCTCAACTTTTGGAGGTGAAACTTTCTCTTCTCACTTTCTCTTAGATCATCTCATTTAATATTCCTATTTGATTGATGAAATATGTTGAGAATGATGTTAGTTCACATTCTAGGTTTTTTTGATCATTTGATAATTGAGTTTTAAGCTTTGTAATTTCATTTGAACATCTTTTGCTTAACTTGATTAAACTTGAAATTGATTCTAGATTTAGTTTGTATGATAAGCTTCATGACATGTTCTAGGTTTAATTTCATGTTCTAAGAACAAGGATTTTCGTGTGATATATTGAATACTCATATCTTGTTCTTATTGATTTCACAAGCTTTGATTTTTAGATAGATTTGTGATTGTGTGTTGAAAGCATAAATCTAGATATCTTTAAGTGTGTGCATAGTGCTTGATTGATCATCTTGCATTATTTGATTGTGATTTGCATCATGTGCATCACTTAGATCATTGCCTTGTAAAAGGTGGAAGTCTTAGCTAGGAAAGGTGTTTCCAGATAGCCAAGCAAGAAGTCTTGATTAGAGTCGGGAGGACTCGGATAGTCAAGCAAGAAGTCTTATCTAGGATCGGGAGGATCCGGATAGATAAGCAAGGAAATCTTCCTAGAGACATGAGCGTTTTGGATGGGAAGTTGCTTTCTAGAGGTGTAGGGCATACCTTGGATAGAAAGTAGGCTTGGTTGTTCACTAGCCATTAGGTAGATTAAGAGGTGATAGCTTGAGAGGATATCATGTGTTGATAGCTTGAGTGTGTAAGTCCTTTTTGCATAGTGAATTGCTTCGCCGGTGGTTGTGGTATCAACCCGTGGATATTTCCTCTTTGAGGTTTTACCACGTAAAAATCACTTGTCTTGATTTTCTTTTTATGTTTCATTGCTTTCATATTACTCATTGATTGTGTCACTTGTGAATTGAATCCTAACTTGTGTTGGTTAAAAGCATTTAATTGTTAGACACATCAAATGTGCACATCCTATTCCGCATAATTTTGAATTTGGAAGAAATTGGGACTTATACCTATTCACCCCCTTTAGGTATATTTACATTGTAATAGTTTAAGGGAAATTTCAACACAAACATAAGAGCTAATCCTAGATTTGATCAATAAATGGATCCAAGCTCAAATCAAGGTTATCAATCATGGGATAGATCAATCAAGTCACAAATAACCATAGATATCAAACTAATCACAATACAACTCTTAAACATGTGAAAACCTAGAATCCTAGAAAACTAGTTCACATATGTCTCTAATTAGACTTGATTAAGTTTGATTATGAAGCTATCTTTCTCAATAGCATTCATCATTCATATATACACATATAAGAGAAGAAACCCCAATCAAATTGAAGGTTATAAACGAAGAAAGCACAAAGTTAAGTCAATTACCTAAGAATCACGAGCTGGTTCAGTTTTGGAGGTGAAGCCACCAGAAAACTCTATCAAACAGCTACAAACTCTCTTGAAAAGGTTGAGGACTTGATTACAAAACTTTTCCAACTTGAATCACTCAATTCGGAGTCTGAATGAGAAAGTTATGGTGTTTGGAAGGTGAGAAAGTTGAGAGAAAAATTTATGCACCTGTGTTTTCAAACTTAACTTCTCTAAATGAAATGAGAGGGAATGGAGGAACTTAAAAACGATGAAAGAGAGGGAAAATGGACCAATCAAGAGGGGACACATCACTTAGTCCTGTGAGAGGCATGTGAGCCTCACAGGACAGGGGAGTGTGTGGGCTGTGAGGCTTACGGCTTCTTCACGTGCCCAAGGTCGAGCTTGCTTCCCTCGCGCTCCTCTCGCATTCTCCGGCTGTATCCAGGCCTCCAAACTCGAATTCAAATCTATTTTGGATTACGAATTGTGATCATGCACAAGGACGACTACGAAACTTTGATAAATGGTTGAGAATTCGAATCGATACACGATGACGAAGACAACTCAACGAATGAGAACGTAAAGTAGCCTAGCTTCCTAGTTTGGACTTGAAACCTAATGAGTGAGTAACCGAAATGACTGGGACTCAATAAGGAATCATAAGAGATCATGTTCAAGTCCAAAATCAATAAAATGGAAACAAATAAATACAAAGTCACACTAGTATGCCGTTTCCTAGAGATAGTCCTAGAACATGCAATTCATAATGTTTATCAAAATAAATCTAATGAATGTGCATACTTTATCAAGTGTGTGAATGTGTTATAACAATGGTGTACAACTATGTAGGGACACATATGAATGTCATGTGTGTGTGTGCCTAAGCCTTGTAAGTGGAATGAGGTCAATATACCTTTGTAGAGCAATATAGCTTTATCATCTTCAAAGACTTCATCTTGCATGAATCGTGGCCAAGTTATTTTTTGAAGCTTCGTATCATCAAATCTAAGACCACTAATTAATACAAGAAAAACATCATTTTGATATGGAATTCATGCCAAGACAAACCAAAAGCCTAACACTTACGGAGCCATGCCGTCTTTTTAGTTGTTTCACAAACTGCTACATATTCAACTTCCATGGTGGAATCAACAATACAAGATTGCTTGATACTCCTCCACACTACGGTTCCACCACCGAGGGTGAATACTGGCCCAGACGTGGATTTTCTAGAATCCTTATCTACCTGAAAGTCAGAATCCGTATATCCTAACGGGATCAGATCATGTTTTGAATATTCTAACATATAGTTTCTCATTATCCGAAGATACTTGAGAATAAGCGTCACAGCCACCCAATGATCTAATCTTGGTTTAGACTTGAATCTACTGGCTGCTCCTACTGCGAAGCAGATGTCAGGTCTCGTGCATAACATAGCATACATAAGACTGCCTACTGCTGACGTATATGGAACTCGTCTCATATCCTCAATTTCTTGAGGTGTCTTAGGACATTGTTCCTTAGACAAGTGAACTTTATGCCTAGAAGGTAAATTACCTTTCTTGGAGTTCTCCATCGAGAATCGCATAAGAATCTTATCGATATATGATGCTTGAGACAATGCTAACAGTTTGTTCTTACGATCCCTAGAACATAACTTGCCTCTCCCAAATATTTCATTTGGAATTGGTTAGCAAGCCAGCCCTTTACTTCTGATAATGTTCTATGTCATTCCTAATGAGTAGGATATCATTTACGTAAAGGACCAGGAAAACTACTTTCTTGTTAATGATCCTTTTGTAAACACAAGGTTCATCGACGTTTTGCTCGAAGCCATAGGTTTTTATAGCAGTATCAAACCTGATGTTCCAAGATCTAGATGCTTGCTTCAGTCCATAAATGGACCTTTGCAATTTGCAAACCTTTTGCTTTTAATCTTGGGACATGAGTCACTCTGGTTGCATCATGTAGATACTCTTATCATGGACCTCGAATACTTGACTCATGTGTGGGCGCGTCCTGCGTACACAAATGCCACTCCGATTGGATCGTGAGAGTGTAGTTGACTTTTAAGTCAAACGTTTTGTGTAAAGAATAAGGAAAACTTTAATTGGGGATTCTGTACTTTCAAGTCTGACCAGTTATAATTATAAATGCTCTTCACTTATCGTTGATGCATGATATTCTGTTAATTAATGAAAGTTTTGTTTTGGACTTCTTTTTTAATATAGTATGAGGCTTACAGAGAACAAATGTAAAATTTGTTTAGCAAATATCCTAAACTTTGTAAAATTTCTCATGATTTTTTTAGGATCTCTTTTGACTTATATGATTCACACTGGCTAGAGAACCACCCTAAAATCTTGTATCTAAATCAAAATCACTAATAAGAATCATGCAAAATTTATTTTCTTATATAATAATGCTACAAATCCTCAAATACATCGAAACTAAAAGAAACAAATTCTTACATTAATTGAAATATATATACATCAAACAAATCCTTCCATTCTGAAAAAAAAAAAAGCTTTATTCAACAGTCCTACAATACATAGAAACGAAAAAGAAACAAACCAAGAATTACAAATGAAACTATTTTGTGCAATAATATGCCATCATTTAAAGAAAACATTGACATACGATTCAATTTAAAATATATCTAAATAACACCCAAGACATGCCATGGAATGTCAACTTCTGAGAAATCATTTTGTCTTTTGATTGAAACTAAATTTCGTTGTATCTATAAACTTCATTAGCCACTGACCATGGAATTCCAAGATCGATTTCTTCATTGCGGTTAAGATCAAGTAAGATTGCTCCACGTTTAAAAATGGTGTCATTCTTCCAATATCCCACCCGGTCATTTAACCAAAAGTGATAATCATATGGTCCAACATCCCTCTCACATCATCCAGTTACTAAATTGATCATATTCAGATAAATTATGCTTAAAAGTTAATAGATAGAGAGAGTCCATTAACTAGCTCCAACATACTAAAATGTAAACCATATAGTGGTAAACTTATCCCATATTCTCGTAAATTTATCTTTGCAATATCTCGCTGCTGATATCAAATGAAAGAATAGCGATTTCGTCTCTCATTGCTAACCAATAACAAAATCCATTCAAGCATGAGTTTTTATAAGAATAATCAACCCAGAAATAATGTCTTAGTTGAGGAACTTGTAAATATCTCCAAGAATCATTATTGAAGGAGTATAATGAAACATGGGAGTCTAAGGAATTATTCCTTCCATATTCATGGGAAAATGTATGCAAGAAAACCAACTTATAAAGGCTGGTTCTTGTAAGTGTCATTCCATTTCCAAGTCTGGAAACGTTTTGGCTGGATTGCAGCCCTTCTTGTTGTTCTTTGTAATGCTTTCATTCAGTTAAAAAAAAAAACCATCACTCAATGGATCATATCCACATCCATAAATATGCGGATAACCAAATTAATCTACATTTTGGTAGTGCTCTCGTTTCTCTTGTTGCGATATTCCAAAGATATATGCGATTATATTTTTTTTGGTATACAACAAACAAGCCATCGTAAGGAACAATAAGCTCACCATGTACGGGAAATTGAGAATAAAAAACTTGATAGGATAAATCTTTCAATGTTTTATCAACAAACAAAGTATATTCAAATGGATATGTATCAGGATCACAATTAATAATCAGGGTCGTAAAAAAAAAAAACTATATTTAAAATTATGGACAACAAGACGAGTATCAATTGCTGTGAGTTTTGAGATGTGTAGAAATAAAGCTAGGGCTTTTAATTAGAGCATACCATGTTTTGCAAACGCTTCTGAATCGCAATAGAGATTTAACAGATAACTTTAATAGGATTAAAGTCATCACTTCAGAAGGAATATTTTCAACATTTGTCATTATTCTTCACCTGCAAAATCAACATTTTCAAAGTATTTTATAAATGAATGGAAATATTTTTATCAGAGAAAAACACAGCGGATATTTAATATAAAATTAAAGCAATCACATTGAAAACAATAAGAAAAGTTTAACCTAGAATCGAATGTTCTCGATTCTTAATTCCAATATGTTGATTGCTTTTAGAATCCAACAATAATAGTGAGTGGTCACCGTAGGTCAATAGGAATAAGAGACACTCTTGTATATTATTTTTGGTGGCGACAAAATGGAGAGAAAAAGAAGAAGAAGAAGTTTTCTTTTCTTGATGCTACAAGATAACCCTAGCCACACATAAAAACCATATGGGTTTTTCAGCATATGATCTCTTGTGATGCTTTTCCTCTTTAGGTCAGTCCAATTTCATAAAAAAAAACCGTATTTATAATGCCTAATATGAATTAGGGTTCTTGTAATCAATAAATTGACAACCTCTTAAATATCCTACCACACCCTACGACAATTTTTAAAAGAGAGTTCTCATAATCCACAAATTATCTATTTACACTCAAATTTCATTTTTTTTTTATTAATGACAATTTTAACCTGAATTAAAATTACTAAACAAGATAAAAATTTTATAAAGACACTCTAAACTAATTAAATTATTATAAAAATAAATTTTCTTTCCTAAATCATTAGATTAAATATTACGTATTAAACTATCTCTCATAAATTTGTTATTGTCATATGAAACACTCTCTTCTAATTACTCTCTCTCTCTCTCTCTCTCTCTCTCTCTCCATTTTCCCAAAAACAAAAAAAAAATCCTATATCCATACTTTCTCGATCAATCTCTGATTAATAGTTAAAGAAAAAAAATTATGAATATTTTGGCTTTTTACTAACAGTAATATATATATATATTTATATTTATATTAAAAAGTTAATACAAATACCTTGTTTAAAAAAAATAGATATGTGAATACATGTATTATTGCAAATAGATATGTTGTTCATGATATTCAATTATTGTTGGATAGACACATATGTGTCCCTTTCTTTTTGTATATATCTAGGTTGTGCAACTAAGGTGCTCATTGTATAGCTATAATGGCTATTAGTTTTGGGAATTCGGTTGTTTAGGATTTTTGTTTTCCAGAGTGGCCATTGAAATTGGCTTGTAATGACATTGTATCTGTTACCTCGGATGAGATTTAATGAAATTTTACTTTAAAAAAAAACGATGAAGACACAGCTACACCTCATGATGAGGCATACCACAATGCCGACGATGAAGAAACTGACAGTTCCTATAATGATAATAATGGATCTGAGTTGGATTTGGCTTTAGAGAGGCATGATGGAGAAAAGCAAAGAAGAAGAAACGGTGTGTTTATAAAAAAAAAAATATTATTATTATTATTATTATTATTATTATTATTATTAATATCAGGGCTTTATAGAAAATAATAATAAACTCATTTTCTGGTAGTGGTACAAAGAACACATTTAATAGATCAAATAAACAATAGATCACATCATTTTCTTGCCTGGTTTAAGGAATTATTAAAGTATGTAACTACTAACTAGCTAAATCAATTCACTTTCTTCAACAATTCACATTAATAAATACATTAAGAACTTAACAACGGATCACTTCAACTTGGAAAACACAACACTTTTCACATATGATCATATCCCTACAAAAATTAAGAGGAAGATTAATCTTACAACATGTTTACAAAATAAAAATGAAAGAAAATCAGAGAAAATGAAGGTGAGAAACCTTCTTTTCCAGTTTCTTGATTTCTGCATGGGATCCATATTGGTGGAGGGAACTAGAGGATGAGGAGAGATTTAATGCAACGAACTGATTTTTTTGTTTTGTGAATCTATGGGGATCTTATGCTTTTGATGATAGCTTTATATTGGGATATTAGGGGATTAGGGAGAATTGAAAAAAGAAGAGTTATGAGGAATTTGGTGTTCAGTACTAAGCAAATTATTCTTTTCATTCAGGAGTCAAAACTGAATTATTTTGATTCAAGAGTTATTAAGTCTTTAGGTGGTACTTTGCTTTCCAAAGGGGTAGGGGTGGAAGCTAATGGTTTGGCCGGTGGGTTGATTACCTTGTGGAATGAAGATCTATTCGAAGTTAAGGCATGTATTAGCAACGAAAGGTGTATTATTCTGTCTGGTTTGTTTTCAAAAATTAAGAGGAAGGTGGTATTTTGTAACGTCTATGCTGCAAATCAAGAGAATGAGAGGGTGGAGTTATAGAGATTTATTCTGCAAGCTCAGGTATCGTTACCTAGTCCTTGGGTTATTGGGGGAGATTTTAACATAGTTATTGAGGGTTGGGAGAGAAAGAGGGGTAGAGGTAATGTTAGGTCTATGAAGAATTTTAAACAGTTCATTGATTTGGCTAAGGTGATTGATTTACCGATGTTGGGCATGTCGTTTACCTGGTCCAATTCAAGGAGGAAGCAAGGTATTATCTTCCGATTCTCTCAAGCCTCCATTCAACTGCTCCCGGAATCCATGTCATGCCCACATACATAGTTCCTAGATCCCGGGACATATATAAGAAGGCTTAGTGATAAAGGATTGAAAAGAAAATGAAGGAGTGTTCTTCAAATGTATGAAAACAAATCTCTTCCTCATATTCGTGTATATACAAAAGGTCTCAAGAAGAAGATAGAATTTTTTTGAAACCTATCGTTATTAATTTATTGATTAATTTCAAATAAAATTCTTTATTTTTCCACTGCACCACTTACATTAATCACTTTTGGAAATTTTACCAAACATCATTTTATATCAAAATTATAAAATAGTCTGATTTTAACTTTTAAAAAGTAATACCAAACTGACCCTTAATTAGAAAAAAAAAAAAAAAAACTCCATAAGAACAACAAAATATTTTTAAAATAATTTAAAAATCAAATCAAAACTATAAACAGCTCCACGTCAGCATATTTGAAAAACCATGTTTCATTCTTTCTCTCTCTATTCCTTTAACTTTTCATTTGTCCGTTACTTGTCACTTTCACTTTCACTTTTACGACAACTTACGCGACTATTCCAAGACTCCAAGCAACCGGATTTCTACAGTTCACGGCGACGTTTAGTGCTCCATTTCAAACTCGTTTTCGGTCAACAAGAAGGTAAGTCATTACCGATTTGATTTTGTTTGTTGGGTTATACATTTGTTTTGTATTTTTGCATCGTTAGAACTTGTTTGTAATAGTTTTAATTAGTGTCATACCTGGTTTTTAGTTTGGGGGGTTTGATCGGGGAAGATGAACAGACGGGTTAGTAAAAGTCTCGGTTAGTGTTAAACGTCTCGGTTAGTGTTAAACGTCTCGGTCAGTGTTAAAAGTCTCGGTCAGTGTTAAAAGTCTCGGAATGTGTTACAAATGTCTCGGTTAGTATTCGTAAGAGACTTTTGTATCACCGTACGAGAGATTTGTGCGAGACTTTTTTATCACTGTCCGAGACTTTTACAAATACTGTCCGAGAGTTTTGGGTGAGTGTTCGAGATTTTTATCCGAGACTTTGTGTGAGTGTCCGAGACTTTTGTGTGATTGTCTGAGACTTTTGTGTGACTGTCCGAGACTTTTGTATGCTGTCAGAGACTTTTTTAATTTTGTCCGAGACTTGTTGACTGGGATTAATTTCTTGATTTTTTTGTTTTGTTTTGTATTGCAGATGAGGAATTTGAGGGGCAGCTTGAAAATTCCCTAGGACAACTGGTGGTATGATTTTAAGATTACTCACCACAACCACATGCAAAACCTGGTCGTAATCGATGAGGCACTTGATAAATTTGAGGAAAATAGGGCTGAAATGCGACAAAGTTATGAGCAGTCATGTTTTGGGCATTGGCAACGCATGCAGCGAGGAATGACGTTTTCTGGTGGTGTTGTGCATCGGATGCTATTGCGTGAGATTCACCACGGCGGACCTAGTGATGAGATGAAGTTTATGTTAGGTCCATATACCGTTCGGTTTTCTAAGGTGGAGTTTTGTTTGATCACCGGGTTGAAGTTTGGAGCCATTCCGGACATGGATCTATATGAGGATGTCCTGAATGGCATACACCATAGGTATTTCCATGGTCGACAGGAGGTCACATTTACAGAACTTGAAGCAAGGATTGAACAGGGTGAATGGGAGCATTACTTGGATGCAGTGAAGCTATGTCTCCTGTACATGGTTAATTGTGTTTTAATCGGTACGGAAGAGAGGAATTCCGTCCCGATGTGGCAGTTGTGCCTTGTTGATGACTTGGCTACGTTCAATGCGTTCCCATGGGGTTTGCATGTTTACAAATACACGATATATGGGTTAAAAAAGGCAATATCTAGTCGACCGAAGAGATACAATATTTACGGGTTGGGATATGTGTTACTGGTGAGCCTTTGGAATCTTAGTTACCACAAATAAATTAAATTAATTCAGTCACCACAATGGTTAGTGAATAACATCATTCACACAATCAGAGGCATAGTGGAAAAAGTTATAGGCAACGAAAGAAGATTAAAATCTCACAAATTTATATATGATTCCAAAGTTTCTGAGTTGAATGAATTATGTTATATATTCACAAGCCGATAAAATGGCCGAATTAAGAGAAGGTATACCATTCCGAATTAAGAGAAGGTATACCTAATGGTAATCATATAAATTTCTGTAGGCAATCATATACCTATAAAAGTAAGAAAAAACATTGTCATATTTTGATTCTTTTTTTTTTTTTTTTTTTGAAAAACAGGGTACTTGTTTTTTGAGTTTTATATATATATATATATATATATATATATATATACACATAAATTTTCAAGTCAGTGCATCCTGATATAACTTTATCAGGATATTGAATGTGAGCCACTCGTTTTACATACTTTGACTTAAGTGTGTATGCACTTGTCAAAACTAGTGGCTCACATTCAATATCCTGATAAAATTATGTCAGGATGCACTGACAAGATCGGGACTCTATATATATATATATATAGATATATATTATTATACGGTTCCTAAAAATCAAGTTTATTCGTAACTTTTTTTTTTCTTAACTGTTAGTCTTTCTCGAGAAAGAATGGAGATAGAAAATTAGAAATTTGTATTAGAGAAGAGAGAGTTTAATATGGTACTTAAAAATTTAGAAGGGAGTATTTAGTTAATTAAGTGAGAAAGTGGCCAAGGTCATAGAGACAGGGGTGGCTATGGGCTTTGATTTTAACGGTAGAGAGGATGATGTTTCTGTAGAAATTTCCAGGAGGGAACTAGAGGATGATGAGAGATTTAATGCAACGAACTGATTTTTCTATTTTGTGTATCTATGGGGATCTTATGCTTTTGATGATAGCTTTATATTGGAATATTAGGGGATTAGGGAGAATTGAAAAAAAGAAGAGTTATGAGGAATTTGGTGTTCAGTACTAAGCCAATTATTCTTTTCATTCAGGAGTCAAAACTGAATTATTTTGATTCAAGAGTTATTAAGTCTTTAGGTGGTACTTTGCTTTCCAAAGGGGTAGAGGTGGAAGCTAATGGTTTGGCCAGTGGGTTGATTACCTTGTGGAATGAAGATCTATTCGAAGTTAAGGCGTGTATTAGCAACGGAAGGTTTATTATTCTGTCTGGTTTGTTTTCAAAAATTAAGTGGGAGGTGGTATTTTGTAACGTCTATATTGCAAATCAAGAGAATGAGAGGGTGGAGTTATGGAGATTTATTCTGCAAGCTCAGGTATCGACCTAGTCCTTGGGTTATTGGGGGAGATTTTAACACAGTTATTGAGGGTTGGGGGAGAAAGAGGGGTAGAGGTAATGTTAGGTCTATGAAGAATTTTAAACAGTTCATTGATTTTGCTAATGTGATTGATTTACCGATGTTGGGCATGTCGTTTACCTAGTCCAATTCAATGAAGAAGCAAGTTATTGTCTTCCGGTTCCCTCAAGCCTCCATTCAACTGCTCCCGGAATCCGTGATGTGCCCACATACATAGTTGCTAGATCCTGGAACATAGATAAGAAGGCTTAGTGATAAAGGATTGAAAAGAAAACGAATGAGTGTTCTTCAAAGGTATGAAAACAAATCTCTTCCTCATATTCGTGTATATACAAAAGGTCTCAAGAAGAAGATATAATTTTTTTGAAACCTATCGTTATTAATTTATTGATTAATTTCAAATAAAACTCTTTATTTTTCCACTGCATGACTTACATTAATCACTTTTGGAAATTTTACCAAACATCATTTTATGTCAACATTATAAAATAATCTGATTTTAACTTTTAAAAAGTAATACCAAACTAACCTTTAATTAGAAAAAAAAAAAAAAAAAAACTCCATAAGAACAACAAAATATTTTTAAAAGATTTTAAAAATCAAATCAATGTTTAAATAGAATATTAAATTTTGAGATGAAATAAGGTATATAAATGATTTTAACTTTATTTCATAAGGATAATAATGATATTTTAGAAGATTCTTTAAATGTTCAAATAGATTATTTCATAACCACTCTCAAAAAGTAACCCCTCATCTACTTCTCAAAATCAGTTTCAAAACTTGTCAGATTATCAATTAATCACTTTTGGAAATTTTACCAAACATCATTTTTGTAAGGATTCCCGTTGTTTTTAATTAGCTTATTTCGTGATCAAACCATATGTGGGGATTCTTTGTAAGGGTAGTTTAGATGTTGTTGTTGTTGTTGTTATTGCTTAGGCCCTTTGAAGACCTCATTATTGACAAGCACCAAAGGTAATACTCTAAGTGCTTACTTGTCTTGAAGAGATAGTTGCACACACTCACAACTCATGCATATGTTTAATCTTTGTATGTTGTGTTTCTTTTTGTTGTGCATCAATGCCTATTTACATCTCTTCTTGCTTGTTATTATGATTGCATCTTGTGTTTATAACATCATAGCATTTAGGCTTTTAGGATGCATCTTAGTTTACCTTTGTTCCCCTTGCATGATTGCTTGTGGGGTTCAAAGTTGTGGGCTGTGCGCTGGTCCACCTGCGCCTGTCGTCCAGCGCCACTCACCGGCGCAAAACGCCCAGTGGCGTGCCGCTAGTCGTGCGCTGGTCCATACCAGCGCAGATCGTCCAGTTCTCTGTCGCCGGTCATGCGCTGGTCTACACCAGCGCAAGGTCACCAGCGCTGATCGCCCAGTATGGCTCCGCTGGTCTGGCGCCTGTGTGAGCGCATGTCGTCCAGCGCTAAAGCAAAAATATGCGTGTGCGCTGGTCCTGCGCCTGTCGTCCAGCGCAGGTCCACCAGCGCACAGAGCAATTTCTGGTGCATTTTTCAAAACGACCACATTTCACTTATGGCCCCTATATATATGCCACTTTGACTTTAGGTCAATTAAGAGAGTTCATATTCATATTCTATACTTAGGATATTTTTCAAGAGAAGAAAAATACACAAAGAACTCATTTTTTAATCACTCAAACACTTTTTCATGATCATCAATCATCATCTAGCATCATCTTAGATCATCTAGATGTTATCTTGCATGGAATCTTCATCATACTTTGCTTGGTAAGCTTTTCACTAATATCTTACATGTTTTGTGTTTCTCTTATCTAGCAATCTCAATTAATTACTTGTTTGTTATTTTGTATGCTTTGGATACAATATTGAGATGAGTATGATGTATGTTTGAGAAGTTGTATTGTGCTAGCATATTAGGTTTTATGCTTAATATTGATTAGCTAAACTAATTGACATGTCATTTAGTTTTGATATCTAGGATTGTTCTTAATTGCATATTAATCATCTTAGATAAGCATATAGGGTTTCCCTTGCTCTATGTTGCATTTTGGATATTCACATATATTCACTTAGGGTTGTATTCTCTTCTAGAGAAAGTAAGTCTTGTGTGTAGCAACCGGGATTAGGTTGCTTAGATCGCAAGCAAATAGGACTAGGTTCACTCATACCGGGATTAGGTAGGTGTGTGATTACTTCCGGGATTAGGTTGTAATCGTTTGCACATTTAGTGGATTCGAGGTTCGAGTGTGGCTTACTTACATAGCCCGTGGTTTTTCCCGTGAGGGTTTCCACGTAAAAACCAAGTGTTGTTTTAATTTCCGCACCATATTACACTTGCTTGTTTATATTATCTTGAGGGCATTTTTGTAATTTTGACTAACACGAAAAATTGGGTAAAAAGCGTAAAATCTATTCACCCCCCCTCTAGATAGCTTTATACACACCGTGCTATAATTTGTTTCAATTGGTATCAGAGCGGGTTGCTAGACATACATAGGTGATCCTTGCTTATTTTGGTGTGTTTTGCATTTTGTGTGATTTTTGATCATTCATACATTTGCATTCATTTCATTCATTCATAAACACTATGAGTGGAAACGGTGGAAATGGTGGTCGCCACGAAGGAGCTTCTAGCACAAGGCCTCCACTTCTTACCGGATTGAACTATTCCCAATGGAAAGGGAAGATGGAATCCTACATATGCCAAATTCATGACCGTGCATGGATGGCGGTGGAAGACGGATATGATCTCCCTATGATGACTCCCGCGGGTGGAGGACAATATGTTTTGAAGCCTAAGGCGCAATGGAACGCGCAAGAGTTTGAGGCTTCTAAGTGGAATAGGAAGGCTATGCATGCCATTATGTGTGCTATGGATGAGAATCAGTACAAGCTTATTCAGAATACTCAGATTGCCAAAGTGGCATGGGACATCCTTTTAGTTGCACATGAGGGAACCGAGGTGGTGAAGGAGTCCAAGCTTTAAGTCTTCTAAACTCAGTTTAAGCTACTTAGGATGGGAGAGGATGAATGCTTCAATGACTTCGAAATCAAATTG
Source organism: Acer yangbiense (assembly GCA_008009225.1). Lineage (NCBI taxonomy): Eukaryota > Viridiplantae > Streptophyta > Magnoliopsida > Sapindales > Sapindaceae > Acer > Acer yangbiense. The sequence continues at coordinate 2,243,256 of CM017772.1, forward strand.
ATGGACATTGTAAATCAAAGCCATCAACTCGGAGACCCGTATTCGGATAGGAGAGTCAAGCAAAAAATTATGAGATCTCTCCCCGATAGGTTTGAATCCAAGGTGACGGCCATAGAAGAAAATAGTGGCTACATGGATATGAAGCCAAGTGAGGTGATTGGGCGTCTCCTTGCATATGAGTCTAGGAAGGCTCCTAGCACCACTACTCCTCCTAAGAAGTCTAAATGAATAGCTTTGAAAGCATCTAAGGATGCAAAGGAGGCAAAGCATGAATCGGATGAAGACCTTGCCTTATTTGTGAAAAGGTTCAACAAGGTTATGGGGTTCAAGAAGAAGAAGGGATTTGGGTCAAGAGGACAAGATTTAAAGAAAAAGAGTTCCTTCAAGAAGTTTGAGCCTAGACAAGAGAGGACCGAAAGGAAAGGGGTCCGATGCTTTGAATGTGGTGGGATTGGTCACTTTGCCCCCGAATGTGCTAATCACAATGAAAAGAAGAAGAGCAAAGTGATGGCCGCCACTTGGAGTGGGAGTAGTGATGACTCCAATGAGGAAGATGAGTCTTCAAGTGAAGAAGAGCTCATGGCTAACCTCCTAGCTTTTGCCTCCTCACATAAGAGCAAAAGTGGTAGTGAGAAAGAGGAAATGAGTCAAGAGGAAAATGACTCAAGTGAAGTAGAAAGTGACTCATCTTCTAGTTCCAAAAAGAAATTTGTGGAGCAAAAGGTGCTTGCTAAATACCATGCCGAGTTCAATGATTTAGCACTTAAAAGCACAAGAAAGATTGAGAGGTTGAGAGAAGAAAACCTTGAACTTTCGGCTCACAATGACCACTTAAGTGAACAAGTGGAAAGATTGAAGAGGAGAGAGGATAAGTTAATTGAGGAGTTAGACTTATCCAGGAGAAGTGAAGAAGGCTTGAAGAGGGAACTTGTAGAAGTTAAAGGGTCCTTGGCTAGGATAGATTCTAGCACCAAGAAGCTTGATCATTTACTTGGTGTTGGAAATAGTCCAAGTGACAAGAGAGGTCTTGGGTATGATGATGGCAAGAAAATCTCAACCTCTAACAAGACCGTGTTTGTCAAGAGCTTGAAGAACGAAGAAACTTCATTTGTGCAACCTCCTAGGAAGAAGTTAGAAATAGGACAATGTTCTAATGCTCAAGTGAAAATGGGGCCAAGAAGGAAATCTCAAGCTCAACCCCCTAGGGTCCCTCAAGCCAACACTCCTCCAAAATTGGCTCACAAAGGAAAGAGACCAATCATGCAACCTCAAGCTTGGAAGCAACCTAGACCAGTTCAACAACGAAGATGGATTGAACCCACTTATCCACAAAGACATGGACAAGCTCCCATTCGTGCACAAAGGCAAGGTATGATTCCTTATTTCATCCCTATTTGTCACTTTTATGGTTGTGATGGTCATATTAGACCAAATTGCTTTCAATATATTAAAATGTGTAGAAAACAAAGCATGATTGAAAAGAGAAAGAATAGAGCAAAGATGCATGTTTCTAGGAATGAAAATATTGATTTGCATGATCCTAGAAATAGTAGAGCACATGTTAAGTGGATTAGAAAGAATGAAAATGTTTGCCATGTTGCACAAATAGCCTTGAAGGCAAATTCTTCTAATTTTTGGTACTTGGATAGTGGGTGCTCTAGGCACATGACGGGAAACAAGAGTTTCTTCGAGACTCTTGTTATGGAGGAAGGTGGAAATGTCACTTTTGGTGATGGATCCAAAAGAAATGTTAAAGGGAAAGGAACCATTTCCGTTCCCGGATTACCCTCCTTATCCAATGCTTTATTTGTTGATGGCTTGAAAGCCAATTTAATAAGCATTTCACATCTTAGTGATGAAGGATATTCCGTCTTGTTTTCTAAAGATTTTTGCTCAATCCTAAAACCCGATGGACAAACCTTGTTGAAGGGCATGAGATCTAGCGACAATTGTTATTGTCTTGAAGCTAGTATTGTATCTAATCATGTGTCCATGGATGAGCAAATTGAGTTGTGGCATGAAAGACTTGGCCACATGAACTTTAGGGATCTACGGACCCTTGGAAAGTTCGAGTGTGTGCGTGGCCTCCCTAAGCTTGGGAAGAAAGCCAATGGTGTTTGTGGACCTTGCCAACAAGGAAAGCAAACTAAAAGCATGCACAAAAAGGGTAAGTATCTCACCACCAAGGAGCCTCTTGAGCTTCTCCACATGGACCTCATGGGTCCCATGCAAACCGAAAGTTTGGGTGGAAAGAGATACATTTTTGTTTGTGTTGATGATTTCTCTAGGTTCACATGGACATATTTTCTTAGAGAAAAATCCGAAACTTTTGATAAGTTTAAAATGCTTTGTAATAAACTTCAAAATGAAATGAACTCTAATATTAAAAGCATAAAACGGATTAGAAGTGACCATGGGAGGGAATTTGAGAATGCTACCTTTGAAACCTTTTGTAATGGTTTAGGTATCTCCCATGAGTTTTCGGCTCCTAGGACACCTCAACAAAATGGAGTTGTTGAGAGGAAAAATAGGGTCCTTCAAGAGATGGCCCGTGTGATGTTGCTTAGCAACAATGTCCTTAGGAACCTATGGGCCGAAGCCGTCAATACGGCTTGCTATATAGGAAATAGAGTCTTCCTAAGGCCCGGTACTAGAAACACCTCCTATGAGTTATGGAAAGGCAAGAGGCCAAATGTTAGCTACTTCCACACTTTTGGAAGCAAATGCTACATTTTGAATGACCGTGATCAACTTGGCTAATTCGATGCTAAGAGTGATGAGGGTATTTTTATTGGCTATGCCTTGAATAGTAGAGCCTATAGAGTTTTCAATTTAAAGACTCTAAGTGTTATGGAATCATCCAATGTCGTATTTAATGATACTAGGCTCAAGTCTAATGATCATGAGGAGGAGGTTATTTTTAGTGATGGTTCTCCTTTGGAGAAGGTTGTGGTGTCTCCTAATGTTGGGACATCTAATGTCAACAATGATGACACACAACCTATTGCTAGAGTTCCTCTCTTGGACTCTAAAGAACCCGCTCCATGGGTTAGGAAACTCCATGATAAAGAAGATATCATTGGAGAGGTAAATGAGGGTGTTAGGACTAGACGTCAACTTGCTAATCTTATTAGCTATACTTGCTACACCTCTCAAATTGAACCCAAAAAGGTTGAAGAAGCCTTAAATGATGAATTTTGGGTTCTTGCCATGCAAGAAGAGCTAAACCAATTCGAAAGGAATGAGGTTTGGACTCTAGTTCCTAGGCCTAAGACCACTAATGTCATAGGCACTAAATGGATATTTAGGAACAAATCCGATGACGATGGCAACATAGTGCGGAACAAGGCTAGACTTGTAGCACAAGGGTACTATCAAATTGAGGGTATCGACTTTGAGGAGACATTTGCTCCCGTTGCCCGTTTAGAGTCTATTAGGCTTCTCTTGTCCATTTCTTGTGTGCACAAGTTCAAATTGCACCAAATGGATGTCAAGAGTGCCTTCCTCAATGGCTTCTTGCAAGAGGAAGTGTTTGTTGAACAACCCAAGGGGTTTGTGGATGCTCACCACCCCAACCATGTCTATCGCCTCAATAAGGCACTATATGGGTTGAAACAAGCACCGAGGGCTTGGTATGAGCGCCTCACTCAATTTCTTGTTGACAATAACTACACAAGAGGTAGTGTTGACAAGACACTATTCATCAAGAGAGACAATGATGAGCTTTTCATAGCTCAAATATATGTCGATGACATAGTGTTTGGCTCCACCAACAACACCAAGGTCCAACAATTTGTTGATGTTATGTCTCATGAATTTGAGATGAGTCTTGTTGGTGAGCTTAATTATTTCCTAGGTTTGCAAATTAGGCAACTAGATAATGGGATCTTTATAACCCAAGCCAAATATGCCAAAAACCTTGTGAAGAAGTTTGGTCTTGAAAAAACCAAACATTGTGACACTCTTATGAGCACCACTTTGAAGCTAAGCAAGGATGCTAGCGGTAAAAGTGTGGACCAAACCTTATATCGTGGCATGATAGGGAGCTTGCTCTATTTGACCGCAAGTAGGCCCGATATATCTTTTAGTGTAGGAGTTTGTGCTAGGTACCAATCCGATCCCAAGGAGTCCCATCTCTCTTCGGTTGAGAGAGTCATTCACTTTGTGAATGGGACTTCCAACTATGGGATTTGGTACTCATTTGACACTAATCCTAGTCTTGTAGGATATAGTGATGCGGATTGGGCAGGAAATTGTGATGATAGGAAGAGCACATCGGGCGGTTGCTTCTTTCTAGGCAACAACTTGGTGTCTTGGTTTTGCAAGAAGCAAAACTCGATTTCCTTGTCCACGGCGGAAGCCGAGTACATAGCCGCGGGGAGTGGATGCACTCAACTTATATGGATGAAGCAAATGCTAGTAGATTACGGATTCAACCAAGGTACTCTCACTCTCTTTTGTGATAACATGAGTGCCATTAATATTTCCAAGAATCCGGTGCAACATTCTAGAACTAAGCATATTGACATCCGCCATCACTTCATTAGAGAGCTTGTTGAAAATAAATGCATAGTACTTGAACATGTAGGTACTAATGATCAACTTGCGGACCTATTTACTAAACCCTTAGATGCTACTCGATTTAAAACTCTTAGTAGATCTATTGGGGTATGTCTTGTGGAGTGATGTTCTATACTTGACCCCATATGGGGAACTCAAGCAAAGAGAGCTATTTTGCATTCTTGTATCTTGCAAAAAATTTGAAATATCTTATACCTCTTCTTTTGATTGCTTGAGTAAGCTTGGTTGTACATATGTATATATGTTTTCAAATTCTATAAGTGTGAACCTTGCTTGTCTACAATCCATGTCATATTTATGTTCAAACATGCATTTTTGGACTAGGAGATTTACATAGGAAGTATGATGTGAATGACCTATAGTTATCTCCATGACATGATGATTCTTTTATAACATGCTTATGTCAAATGAAAAAGCATGAAATTCATTCAACATGCTCTTATGAAAAGCATGAATTGATGATTGCATATTCTTAAAATGCAAAACTTGTGTGAAAGCTTATGAGACTCAAAATGAATAAAGGATCTTGTATCCATTCAAAGGAATTTACATTCCAAATGTCTCTCTTTCTTTATTAGTTGAACATGGTTACTATCATACGGATATCTTATCCGGAAAAATCAAATAGGGTGCGAAGTCGCTCATGCCATGTTTCGCTTATAAAGTTGGATATAGTTGCTCTTAAATTGAAATCAATAATCTCTATATCCTTGCTTTTCCCATGACATTGGTGAAATTGGTTTGAATTCTTATTAGAACCCTTTGTCATTTGCTTTGCCAAATACCATTGTATTTTGGACTTGAATGCTATATGTCTTGTATGCAAAGCATGTTGGTTCACACATTTTCTCAAAATAAATCTCCTTGTTTCTCTCAAATTAATTGAAGTGCATAAAGTGACTTATATGTATATGCAAATCTTGCATGCTTCTATCTCTCGTTGCTATGAGTGACCCGGTTGGGGACTACTCCTTTGCCTATATCATGACAAAAAGGGGGAGTAGGATATGGTAAGGGGAGGTGCAAAATATAGAAGCTATTGTGCACTTTGGGGAGAACATACATTGATGGGGAGTAACCCATTGAGGGGGAGCATTGCATTTATCATACATTGTATACATTTGGTAATGTTGTGCCTAAATTCTAAAAATGCAAATGCTTGGTATTGTTCTCACATGATTAATCTCACACTTTTCTTGTATTGGAAATGTTAGAAACTCTTTTCAGGGTTTGATTATTCTACAAGAGGATTGAAGACTTCAAGTTGCATTCTCTTATCTCTTTGTAATGTAGAATATCATTGTAGTCCCGTAGTTTCTATTTTTTTTTGTGAGGAATCAATGTGCGTGATAGTTTTGTCACGAAATAGCCAAAGGGGGAGATTATAAGGATTCCCGTTGTTTTTAATTGGCTTATTTCGTGATCAAACCATATGTGGGGATTCTTTGTAAGGGTAGTTTAGATGTTGTTGTTATTGCTTAGGCCCTTTGAAGACCTCATTATTGACAAGCACCAAAGGTAATACTCTAAGTGCTTACTTGTCTTGAAGAGATAGTTGCACACACTCACAACTCATGCATATGTTTAATCTTTGTATGTTGTGTTTCTTTTTGTTGTGCATCAATGCCTATTTACATCTCTTCTTGCTTGTTATTATGATTGCATCTTGTGTTTATAACATCATAGCATTTAGGCTTTTAGGATGCATCTTAGTTTACCTTTGTTCCCCTTGCATGATTGCTTGTGGGGTTCAAAGTTGTGGGCTGTGCGCTGGTCCACCTGCGCCTGTAGTCCAGCGCCGCTCACCGGCGCAAAACGCCCAGTGGCGTGCCACTGGTCGTGCGCTGGTCCACACCAGCGCAGTCCATCAGCGCAGATCGTCTAGTTCTCTGACGCCGATCGTGCGCTGGTCTACACCAGCGCAAGGTCACCAGCGCTGATCGCCCAGTATGGCTCCGCTGGTCTGGCGCCTGTGTGAGCGCATGTCGTCCAGCGCTAAAGCAAAAATGTGCGTGTGCGCTGGTCCTGCGCCTATCGTCCAGCGCAGGTCCACCAGCGCACAGAGCAATTTCTGGTGCGTTTTTCAAAACGACCACACTTCACTTATAGCCCCTATATATATGCCACTTTGACTTTAGGTCAATTAAGAGAGTTCATATTCATATTCTATACTTAGGATATTTTTCAAGAGAAGAAAAATACACAAAGAACTCATTTTTTAATCACTCAAACACTTTTTCATGATCATCAATCATCATCTAGCATCATCTTAGATCATCTAGATGTCATCTTGCATGGAATCTTCATCATACTTTGCTTGGTAAGCTTTTCACTAATATCTTACATGTTTTGTGTTTCTCTTATCTAGCAATCTCAATTAATTACTTGTTTGTTATTTTGTATGCTTTGGATACAATATTGAGATGAGTATGATGTATGTTTGAGAAGTTGTATTGTGCTAGCATATTAGGTTTTGTGCTTAATATTGATTAGCTAAACTAATTGACATGTCATTTAGTTTTGATATCTAGGATTGTTCTTAATTGCATATTAATCATCTTAGATAAGCATATAGGGTTTCCCTTGCTCTATGTTGCATTTTGGATATTCACATATATTCATTTAGGGTTGTATTCTCTTCTAGAGAAAGTAAGTCTTGTGTGTAGCAACCGGGATTAGGTTGCTTAGATCGCAAGCAAATAGGACTAGGTTCACTCATACCGGGATTAGGTAGGTGTGTGATTACTTCCGGGATTAGGTTGTAATCATTTGCACATTTAGTGGATTCGAGGTTCGGTGTGGCTTACTTACATAGCCCGTGGTTTTTCCAGTGAGGGTTTCCACGTAAAAACCAAGTGTTGTTTTAATTTCTGCACCATATTACACTTGCTTGTTTATATTATCTTGAGGGCATTTTCGTAATTTTGACTAACACGAAAAATTGGGTAAAAAGCGTAAAATCTATTCACCCCCCCTCTAGATAGCTTTATACACACCGTGCTATAATTTGTTTCAATTTTATATCAAAATTATAAAATAATCTGATTTTAACTTTTCAAAAGCAATACCAAACGGACCATTAATTCCTATTTATGAGTGGGGTCCACAGAATTTAATTGCCTAAAAAATTAGTAAACAGTGGAATTATCAGTAACTTAATTTCCTTCCCTAAGTAGGATTTCTAATTAGTAAACACTCCAATTATGTAATAAATTCCAATTGGTAATTATTAGTAGAATCTGAGGATTTATTTCATAATAAATGTTCGTGGGTTTATGAAACGTAAAAAGATGGGTTCAAAAATTAAATGGCACCTTTTAAAGGTGGGTTTGCAACAACTGTCACTGATTTAATAACTTATGTTTAAAAGACAATTATTATGGTGAACGGATAAAAATACCCCCATAAGTAGCTCCACGTCAGCATATTTGAAAAACCATGTTTCATTCTTTCTCTCTATATTCCTTTAACTTTTCATTTGTCCGTTACTTCTCACTTTCACTTTCACTTTTACGACAACTTACGCGACTGTTCCGAGACTCCAAGCAACCAGATTTCTACAGTTCACGACGACGATTAGTGCTCCATTTCAAAATTGTTTTCGATCAACAAGAAGGTAAGTCATTTCAACGATTTGATTTTGAATACCGATTTGATTTTGTTTGTTGGGTTATACATTTGTTTTGTATTTTTGCATCGTTAGAACTTGTTTGTAATAGTTTTAATTAGTGTCATACCTAGTTTCTAGTTTGGGGGGGTTTGATCGGTGAAGATGAACAGACGGGTTAGTAAAAGTCTCAGTCAGTGTTAAACGTCTCGGTCAATGTTAAAAGTCTCGGAATGTGTTACAAAAGTCTTGGTTAGTGTTCGTCCGAGACTTTTGTATCACCGTACGAGACATTTGTGTGAGACTTTTTTATCATTGTCCGAGACTTTTACAAATACTGTCCGAGACTTTTGGGTGAGTGTCCGAGACTTTTGTGTCATTGTCCGAGACTTTTATGCGAGACTTTGTGTGAGTGTCCGAGACTTTTGTGTGATTATTTGAGACTTTTGTGTGACTGTCTGAGACTTTTATGCGAGACTTTGTGTGAGTGTCCAAGACTTTTGTGTCACTGTCCGAGACTTTTATGTGAGACTTTGTGTGATTGTCTGAGACTTTTGTGTGACTGTCCGAGACTTTTGTATGCTGTCCGAGACTTTTTTAATTCTGTCCAAGACTTTTTGACTGGGATTAATTTCCTGATTTTTTAGTTTTTTTTTTTTTTTTTTTTTTTTGTATTGCAGATGAGGAATTTGAGGAATTTGAGGGGCAGCTTGTAAATCCCCCAGGACAACTGGTGGTATGATTTCAAGATTACTCACCACAACCACATGCAAAACCTGGTCGTAATCGATGAGGCAGTTGATGAATTTGAGGAAAATAGGGCTGAAGTGCGACAAAGTTATAAGCAGTCATGTTTTGGGCATTGGCAACGCATGCAGCGAGGAATGGCGTTTTCTGGTGGTGTTGTGCATCGGATGCTATTGCGTGAGATTCACCACGACGGACCTAGTGATGAGATGAAGTTTATGTTGGGTCCACATACCGTCCGGTTTTCTAAGGTGGAGTTTTGTTTGATCACCGGGTTGAATTTTGGAGCCATTCCAGACACAGATCTATATGAGGATGTCCCAAATGGCATACACCATAGGTATTTCCATGGTCGACAAGAGGTCACATTTACGGACCTTGAAGCAAGGATTGAATAGGGTGAATGGGAGCATTACTTGGATGCAGTGAAGCTATGTCTCATGTATATGGTTAATTGTGTTTTAATCGGTACGGAAGAGAGGAATTCAGTCCCGATATGGCAGTTGCGCCTTGTTGATGACTTACTACAACAAATTTCACATTTCATAGCATGCGATGAATGCTATTATAAGTAATAGATAGCGTTTTTACCAACGCTAACACATCCCAAGCAATTAAAAGCTTGCTATCTATTATTGCAATTTATGAATGCTATCGAAAAAGTGCTATATATTATTGCAAATTATGAATGCTATGGAAAATGTGTTTTGAAATGCTATCAGACTTTTAATATCATGAGGTGAATGCTATGAAAAGTGAATAATAACATTTATAAGCATGTTGTATTAGCCCAAGCTATTAAAAGTCCTTCCATTTCATAGCATTTGCTAAATGCTACAAATATTTTTTGATAGCATTCATGTGATGTTATGTATCATGTAGAATAGTTACGATGACAATTTATAACTTTTTTTATAATGCAATAATTACCCTTTGATAGCATTCATATGATGTTATGCATTCTGTAGAAAAGTTACTGTGGCATAATTAATAGCTTTTTCTATAACGTTACAATAACCATTTGGCAACATTTTCAAAATGCTATCATTTAAATTACATTAAACAATCAATATATATATATATATAGTTTTAGTAATTTTTATTTTATTCATCTATGTTTATAGAACAAAAGGTATTATGGAAACTTAAATTTGATTCAATATATTTTGAATATATAAAAATTACATTGTCCAATATTACAAATAACAAAATATAAACTTCTATACACAAAGTAGGAATCTTCCTTCAAAATGCAAAAATCTTCTTTTATTGAGTTGTTGTTTGGGAGCCTAATTTCACTTTTAATTTCTTTGTAGCACAAATCCTGCAAAACAAAATAAAGAAAAATAATTAACTTCACAAAATAAATAATGCATATTCAGATTTCAAACAATTTGGTGTTCCAACAAATTTCATCATTAATACTATCAACAATTAGTCCCTCAACAAATTGAACCAAAAGCCAAGAATAATATTAATAAAAATACAAAAATAAAAATAAAAATGTTACTACCAATTCCTATTTTGAATTAAACCAAACTCTATTGAAACAAAAAATTAATTGATGCACTTCTTATAACTCTAATTTAAACCCTAACTGAAAAACACAAGCAAAACAAATCACAATTTAATTAAAATGAAATTAATATCAAGCATTGTCTTATGTATAAATAAATTAAAAAAAAAAAACATAGTATATAAATAAAACTCAATTTTAAAGAACTTCAACTAACAAAAGAAAGTTTTTTTTTTCCTTAAAAAAAACTAATTGATTATTTATTTGTAGTAGAAATAGTGACAAACATGAAATGAGAGAGATACTAACCAAATAGTAGGAATAGATTCATAATAGAGAGATCAAACATCTAATAGAGGTATGAGAGATTGAAGAAAAATAAGTAAGGAAGATGGGTGTGAGTGGAGGCCACAACAAGATTGGAGAGGATAAACAAAATAAAAGATAGGGTTTGGAGTCTTTGAGATTTTACAAAACAAGAAGTGTAAATAAAGGGAAAAACAAAAATTTAGGCGGAAGTTTTCCCTCTTCTACTTTTTGGGTAATATTTAAATTTGATATCCTACCATAGCATTCCTTAAATGCTATAAAATGTCATATTTGTTGTAATATCCTACTATAGCATTTCTTAAATGCTATGTTAATTAATATAAAAAGTTTTAAAATTTTATGGCATATCATAACACTATTAAAATGCTATGTAATTTAAACAATTAATGTTATTTTATAGCATCCATAAAATGCTATATCATTCAACTTAAAATAGAGGGAAAATAAAAACTGGGCAGAACTTTTCCCTCTTACCTTTTGGGTAACATTTCAAATTAATATCCTATTATAGCATTTCTTAAATGCTATGTTAATTAATATAAAAAGTTATATAATTTTATGACATATCATAGCACTATTAAAATGCTATGTAATTTAAACATTTAATGTTATTTTATAGCATTCATAAAATGCTATATCATTTGAAAGTATACAAACGTAGTTAAATTGCTTAAAGCATACCTAGGGGGGGGGGGGGGGGGGGGGGGGGGGGGGGGGAGGGGGGAGGTGAATAGGTTTTTACACCATTTTTCAAACCCTTGAACAAACTTTCGTTTGTCCCTCAAGGTAGCCTTACACACAACAAAATAAGCCAAGGAAGACATACATAGACAATACAAGAATACAATCAAGAGAGCAAGGTCTAAGTATATCAACTAGTCGTGTGAGGTATAAGAACAAATAAACACAACAACAAAGTAAGCTTGTATTTCAATAGATGTTCAATGAGTTACAAGAGTGATCAAATATCACTATACAAAAATTACAATATACAAAAGAATCATAGATACAAAAATGATCAAAAGAATGAATCCACAAATCACACTATACAAAGTCTTGCTTCACAATATATCACAAGTGAATATTATGAATCAAGATAATAAAATATACAATTAAAATATAAGAGAAAGAATATAAAGAATTAACACAAGAGATTTTTTAACGTGGTAAAACCTCCAAGGAGGAAACATCCACGGGTTGAACTACAACCATTGGGTACTATATTATTGGAAAGTAAACATAAAACATTCACAAAGTGACCAATCTTTAGCTCACCCAACCTAGTGAAGTCTAAGCCTACCCAACCTTATTGGAAAGTATGAAATCCCTCAATGATGCGAAACCACCATATATTGGACACCACACAAAACCAACATCGATGGTAGATTAGAAATTCCTCAAGAGTGAATACACCTCCCGTGTACCCCGCTCTATCGGAGTCTATGTCTAACCATACGCCTAGGCCTACCAATACAATAGCCAACTCCCTATCCAAGGCACTCTTGCCTCTAGGGAGCCTCCCATGCATGACTATCCGAGTCCTCCCGACTCTAGCCATGACTTCTTGCTTACCTATCCGAGTCATCCCGACTTTAGGCAAGTCTTCTTGCTTGGCTATCCGAGTCACCCCGACTCTAACCAAGACTTCATGCCTTTTACAAGGACTTTCTAGTGTGATCATGTGAATGCAAATGATGCAAACAATCAAATCAACATAGAACATGTGATCAATACATTCTATAAACATGGTACAAATAGATCTAAACATGTGATAACACATTCAATAAAAGTCTAGATGCAAAATACAAGAATAAAACCTAAAGCATGTGAAACATCAAACACATAAACTCAAAGTCTCATTCACACATACAACACTTGAATCAAAATATATTCATGAAGAACAAGTTCAAGATGCTATCAATGTACAATAAAATGCTAGACATATGAGATTTAAATCAATCAATATTCTAGCTAAAAACATAGAGCAAGGAGTTGAGATATATATCAATCAAAACCTAGATTTCTCTAAATCACAAACAAATACACAAATCCTAGATTTCATCAATCAAAGGACCAAATCAAATCTCAAGGTCATTTATCAAAAAATTGATTCAATCAAGTTTCAAACAACCTAAGATGCCATTCTAATCACAATACAACTCACAAACATATGTAAAATCTAGAATCATAGAATCTAGTCAACATTAGTCTATAAATTGACTTTCAATTAGAATGATAATCAAGCTATCTTTCTCAATAGCTTTTACCAAACATAATCAAAGATATAGAAGAAGAAACCCCAAGCAAATGCAAGGTTAAAAAGAAAGAAATCCCAAAGATTAGTCCATTACCTTAGATTCAACAGCTGGTTCGGAAATCAGTGTGGAACCACCAGAAATCACGATCAAACAGCTACCAAACCAATTGGAAAAGATGAAGGACTCAAATATGAACACTCTCCAACTTGAATCACTCAAATCCGACTCCGGATGAGGAAGATATGGTGTTTTGAAGTTCTGAAAATCTGGAGAGAATTTCTGATGGGAAAACTCAATTTTTCTTCTTGAAAATTCAAATGGAGAGAGAGAGGGAAGATATAAGGAGGAGAGAGAAGACAAAACCGGCCAACGGTGTGAGGCCATGTCATCCCCAGGCCGTGGGGGGCGCGTGGGCCTCACGGGGGCAGAGAGCCCCCTTGGCCGTGGGGCCCACGGCCTCCCACACGGCCAGGCCACGTGGCCTCACGGCCTGCACTGATTTCTCTCGCGCTCCCTCAGTTCTTCAGCCCGTATCTTGAGCATCCGAATTCCGATTTCGAATCCGTTTTTGGATTACGAACCTTGACTCTCTTACGCACAACGATGACTACACAACTTTGAAAAATGGTTGAGAAATCATCTCAGAAAATGACGATGAAGTCAACTCAACGAATGAGAACGAAAAGTAGCGTAGCTACATCGTTTGGACTCGAAACCTTATGAATGAGTAACCGAAATGACCGGAACTCAATAAGGCATTAAATAAGAACATGTTCAAGTCTAAAAACATAAATACAAAAACATACGATCACAAAGACACAAACAAATGCTAATTCCGAGACATTGTCTAAGAACATGCAATGAACAAAGATTGTCAAGAAAATGAAAATGCATGAGCATGTTTTGTTGTGTGTGAAAGTGAAACATAAGTGATGTTTAAACATGAAGGAACACACAAGAATGCTATGTGTGAGTGTGTGCCTAGCCTTGTAAGAGATATGAGGTCCTTTAATACCTTTGTTGAACAATGACGCACGAATCTCTTAAAAACCAGCTTCTTGAATGAATTGTGGTTGAGACATTCTTCGTCTTCTTAATTCTTCAATATACGAACCACTAAAACATTACAAGAGAAACACGTTTTGATATGGAATTAATGCCAACACAAACTATAAACCTTACAATCTCCCCCTTTGGCAAATTCCATGTCAAAACCCCTAAACAAACACTAAAACAATTACAAAGGAAATTTGGTCACAATGAGTACAATGAGTTACACATATAGACACAAATTAACAACCAAAACAAGTCTTGAACTTCAACTTGGTCTTCTCTTGATATCACCTAAAATGAACTTGAAAGCACAAGAATATCCAAGAGACAACAAATATGGCAATATCCAATCTTAGGCAAGAAAATAATAACATATAAGTTCAAGTGGATCAAGTATGCTCCCCCTTAATACATACTATCCATCAAAATATTCTAAGCCAAGATTCAACAAAAAATATTACATGCCATATAGTTCAAGCTAGATACCAAATATACAAACTGGCTAGTCTCTTTTATGACTCTCGTAATAGAACGAGGTCGGAGAGTAGCACAACGGTGAATAAGATTCGTTCCCACAGGGATCGAGTGATCGATTACCGAAATTGATTAGCCTAGATGCTATTCAAACAAGCGAAAAAGGATATTTAAACTAAGTAAATTAAACTAATTTAATCTAATGACTAATGCTAATGCAAGAAATAAAATAACACTAAAATAAACTCAAGTGTAATATCGAAGAAAAACATGCTAGGACTTGACTACACCCCACCCTTAATTGACTTCCGTTTTAGACTCAATTATTCACCCAAAACATACTCATGCAATTTGTAGATTCATGCACCCTAATATTAACCTACAATCTTGGTCAAGCAAAGTAGATTACACCGAAACGTACCCAAGCCTATCTCTCGATTACCCGGAATATACGAATTGAGTTCATTAAGTTTGTTGGCGCACTAAACGAATCCTATACGCTAGCCTAAGTGGGTGTACTTTTCTAGACATGCATAGAGGGCATTTTATCGAACACGTGGTGTGCGTCTCCGGTCAGCACATAACACACCACAATAATTCATTCAAATGGAGATCAATCACTTGAAAGCTTTAAGCATACAAAAATACTCATACAAACCACAAGTTGCACATAAATGGATAAACAAGAATCAATATAAATATATAGTCATGGGAGGGGTTTCATCAAATCCTAGCAATATATATTTAGCTCATATTACAAAGAATAGCCATAACATAGATAAAATCAAATAAATACATGGCTATGAAAAAGAATAAAAGAGAAAGGGTTTAGAGAAAACTAATGGAGAGCTTCCTCTTCTTCTCCTTCTATCTTTCTTCAACTCTCTCTTGCCCAAAAAGGTGGAGTGATGGTGGATGTGGAAAAGTGGTAGTGAAGTTTGTGTTTGGATGTTAGGGAGTTATGGAAGTTAGATGGGTTGTGAAAGATGGAAGGTGAGAGTAAGAGGAATGTGTAAAGGTGAGGTCTTGGTGACTATTCTTGGGTGAGAGAGCTGGTAAGGTTTCAGAGAAAACACTGCAGAATATATAGGGGAGCTAATTAGGGCAAGGGTAAGAGAGTAAATTCCACGAAGAAAATAACTTTCTGGGTGAAGGGCGAGCTCGGGGCGAGCTTGGTGAGCTCGCCCTGGGGTCGCCAAGAAGGTGAACACTTCTGGACCCGAGAGCTTAGCGAGCTCGTGGCGATCTGATTGGGCTCGCCTTGGGCTCGCTTTGACGTGTGCTGAAAAATCTCGAGAGCTTAGCGGGCTTGGGGCGAGCTGCTCGGGGCGAGCTGCTCGGGGCGAGCTGCTCGAGGCGAGCTTGGGGCGATCTGCTTGAGCTCACCTTGGGGTCGCCTGGAATGGAGACAAGTTGGTCCTGGCCTGAGAGCAGAGCGACCTCGAGGCGAGCTGCCTGAGGTCGCCTTGGGGTCGCCTGAAAGCAGGAAGTTCTGCTCTTTGCTTCTTTTTAGCTCCTTTTCCAGCGGATGGCTAACATAGTAATTTGCCCCTGCACAACTTATTTAAAGCGTTAAAATCATGGCTTTTACTCGAGAAACGGACACAAAACGATGTGAAATTGGGGCTACACTATGTGTAGAACTAAAGCAATCACAAACATATAAAACAACACAAAACAAATGAGACTAAGTAAGCTAGATTTCTCCCATGTGTTTCTCATATTTCTCCCCCTTTTTGACATGATATGAAGCCAAAGGGAAAGAGTAAGAAAATATACCTCGTGAAGCTCTCTAGCCACTTGTGCCACCAAGGAAAGAAGTGCGGTGTGAGGATCTCACATATTGCCTTGTTGTAGTTGATTTTCCTTCCAACTTTTTGATCCTTTCATCTTGAACAACAAGCTTAGCACTAAGGTCTTCAATTTTCCTTTGTGACGCCTCAATCAACCTACGTGACTCTTCAACCTCATTCCTCAATTTTAAAGCCCAACTAGGAAGAGCGGGTGAGCTAGGGACATAGTTAGAATCAAGAGATTCACCAAAAAGCCTAAATACATCACTAGACTTTCCCTTGTCCTTGTATGACATGGATGCCACACGTTTCTTACTCATATTCTCTAAAGGAGGAAGCATAACATCACCATCAAGATTCCTCACTCCTTTAGCTAAGCATAATTGAGTTATAAATCCAGGAAATGCCAATTTCTTATCCAAACAACTAGTACAAGCCGCAATCTCTATTTACTCCACAAGCAATTCACCAAGATTTATAGGTTTGTTAGTCACCAAGGCATATACAATCTTGATTTTGTCTCTATTAAGCTCCGAAGCATTAGTAGAGCCAACAAGATTGGAGCAAACAAATAAATGCCAAAATGCACTAATTTTTGTTAGCTCACCTTGCTTAATGTAAGCACGTTTCCCCCACACAAAATTACTATCATCACAAAGAGTTCTCCCCATTAAATCAAGGTTTTCCAAGATGTCAACATCAAGGAATTCCGATTCAATGTCATCGGACAAGTCAAGAAATTCATTAACCTTCCTAGAACAAACTCTAAAGACGACTTTCCTTATACTTAGAGTAGCACTCGTCACAGTAGAACTAGATTTGTAAGCATGATAAAACTCTCTAACAACGGTCTCATTAGAGATTCCTAACATGTTCACCCATGAATTCCAATTTCTACTCTTAAGCACATCATAAACATAGGATCCAACACAAGAGTCCAAGTCAATACCTCTTTCTTGAATTAACTTCTTGCAACCGAAAATTCCCAAATCATCCACTTTGTTAGCTTTGGAAATTTTGGAAGAAATTGTAGGTTTAGACTTGTCAATGGGAGTTGAAGAAACATTGCCACCAATCTTCTTTGCTTTTCCCATGATCTTGCAATACAAAACAAAACTAAAAACAAAAGTGAGAGGAAACAAAGAAACCAATAAACATATACAAAGGCAAAACACTATATTCAACAAATCATTATGCATATAAGAATATATCAAAGCATCTATATGATTTATCAAAAATAAGAATAATGCCAACAAACAACAACCTTGAAGAACATGTGAACATGTCATAAAAGAGAACAAGAATTTAGCATATTATGCTCCCCCTTGACAAGTGCCTCATCTAAAATCAAGATAGACAAATGTTCACAAAAATCACCACACAATCACATCACAAGCAATTTTATATTAGATTTGCAAATAAGCTTCACATATCTAAGAGAGTTACATCAAGATTTTCAATCACTCTCATATGTCATCAAAAATTGCTAAAGTATCAAAATACTAATAAAGCAAAAGTGAGTGTGTGAAGATTTTGCTTCAAGTATATGAAAAGAAGTAGTTTGATAATCAAGCATGCAAACACTTTCAACATCTATTCATCTTAGGCCTTTCCATGAAAAGGTCAAACCGGTTATCATCCGAAATTTTGCTTATAAAGAGAATAGATTTCAACATGTGAGCGTGTGTGTGCATGTGGCTCGTTAACTCATTTCTATTTGTCAACCCGAGCTCATTTGATTATTCAACTATACTCCATAAGCCTTTTTTTTTTATTTAGGCTTGAATCAAAGATTTTTTAAAAATTTTTTTTTTTTATGATTCAATTCAACACTTCTTTGATTTTTCTAACAAAAAACATATACTCCTCATGGCGGCTTTCACTCATCACAATGGCGTAGCCCTTTCCTACATTGGGCGGCTGCACAACCAAGGTGTGTAGCCCTTTCCATGAGGGTGCTCGTTGAGTTCTATGTTGCCGAAGCAAATGGATACCAACCATTGGTCATTTTTAAATGTACTAGTCCTTAGGACTTCAAGGTGTATCCAAAGCTAACATCAATCAAGCTCAACATACTAAACAAGACATACAAGAGAAGCAAAGTGCATTTTTGAAACCAAAATTTAAGGCTTAAAAGCACATGATCAAAAAGCAAGTAAAGAGACTTACTTAAGATCTAGACTTACTTAAGATCTCTACTTCTCAAGAGAGTAGCTATCAAAGAATATGAAGCTCACATTATTCAAAAATTAGCCACTCATCAATCATACAAATAACAACACACTTCATGAATAAGATCAATGTGAACACTTATCACCAAAAGATCTCAAACTAGCAAATGTCAAAGAGGACCATATAAACACTATGCTAGTTCTCAATTATGACATGCTTCATGAATGTGATACAAACAATGAGTTGATAGATGAAAAATCAAGTAAGCAAGCAATATGATATAGAGATACCTTCGCAAGCTATTTTCACCAAATACAATGCCTTCACCCTTTTTATGAGTCCTCTTGGCTTGTAAGTCCTCATGACTACAAGTTATAGGTGTGTTGATTCCAAGAGACTAAAGACAATGTAATCCAACTCAAAAAAAAAAAAAAATGACTTTCTCTAAAAGCCTTAACATGATTGTCACCATATAGATTCCAAAAAAAAACTTCTCGAAAGTTAATCAACAAATTTAGACTATCATAACAAACAATGTGAGATAGCTAAGTTTATGTCAAGTTGTAAAGATACAAAGCAAACAAGCTAAGCTTCTTAACAACGACACTAAACTTCAAGCTAACTCACATGTGCAACTTACACTAATGGTAAGAGCACTCACCCTTGACAAACTTTGTCTTGGGTGAACATACACGAACATCATCAAGATTCTCTTTGACCACAATGTTGAACCTAGAGTAAAGTTCTTCCATAACTTGATTCACAATAATATCATTGATACTGTTTTTCTCAACATTGTTAGCAACACATGCATTGTCAAATTTAGAAGGATATGCATTCTTCACCTTCCGGACATTCTTAACATGCTTTGAGAGATTTTCATGCTTTCCATATTCAAAAGCTTTAGCATGCATAAAATGAGGTCCAACCTCTCTATTCCTAGATGCATTTTCCATGTTGCAATATTCAATGAACTTATAGCACTTGGGCTTGATATGGCCTAAAGTATTGCAAAAATGACATATGGGAACAAAAGAAGAGATTTTACCTTCCGGTGGTGGTGGAGGACAAATGGGAGTTTCAAGGGGTACCTTATTCTTCAATTTGTTCTTTTTCTTGGAACGTCTCTTCTTAGAAGCTTTCTCTTCAATGATAGCTTCGTTAGTAGGAAGTGATGCTTCTATGAGCTTCTCTTCGACCACCGCGACACTTGAGCTCCCTAAGTTCATATAAGAGATGATCCTATCCTTTTCAAGCACAATACCCTCAACTTCGCAAAGCTTCTTGGCAAGAGCATTCTTTTCATGCAAGAGCCTACGAGTTGTAGCAACAAACTCATCCATTTGAATCTTGATCAACTCATCCTTCTCATCAACCTCACTTTAGGCTATCTTCAATTTTTCCTCTAGAAACTTCACCTTAGCCAAAAGATCAATAACGGTTGGATCATCATTTAAACACTCTTGATGACTTGGATCACCCTCCTTATCCAATGAATCTTGATTCACATCCTCTAGAATAGAGTGAGAAGCCGTGAAAGCAACAAAGTTACTCACTAGCTCTTCATCACTAGAAGACTCATCATTTGAGCTCTCCTCCTCACTAGAGCTATCATCTTCACTCCATGTAGCTGCCATAGCTTTTCCCTTCTTGTCCTTCTTAGAATCACCACTAGGACAATCCGAAGCATAATGTCCAAGCTTCTTGCACTTGAAGCATTGAACCTTCCTATTGCTCCTAGAATAGCCACTCCTCTCATGAGGTGGAGTAAAGGACTTCTTGACTTCATTGTCCCTTGAGTACTTGCCATTTGGCTTGGCACCTTTCCTCAAGAACTTCCTAAATTTTCTAACCAATAAAGCCATCTCCTCATCATCATCGCTACTACTAGCTTCCTTGACAACCTTGAGAGCTAAACCCTTGTTCTTAGCCTTCGGTTTCATGCACGCCTCAAAAGTTTGAAGAGATCTTAGCAACTCATCTAAGCTCATGACGTCAACGTCTTTGCTCTCTTCAATAGCGGTAACCTTGGCTTTGAACCTCTTTGGAAGTGATCTAAGAATCTTCCAATTTAGCCTTTCACCGGAGATAGGAGTACCAAGTGCTTGGCATTGGTTGGCGATGTCTAGTAGCTTATCTTGGAAGTCAACAAACTTGTCTTCCTCACCCATTTGCAAAACCTCAAATCGGGAAGTGAGCAATTGAAGACGAGACTTCTTCACCGCTTTAGTCCCCTCATTGGTGACTTAGAGAGCTTCCCATGCCTCCTTTGTGGTTTCTAGGTTTTGAATGTAGGAAAATTACCTACTATCAACACCTCCGAAAATAGCATTCACCGCCCGATAATGCCATTTTGCTAACTCAAACTCATTAGTTGACCACTCACTCCTAGGCTTGGAAACGGTCATTCCATTCTCAATCTTGTTGGGAGCAAGGTAACCTTCTTCAACGGTCATCCAAGCTCTCTCATCAATAGATCGAATGTACGCCTTCATCCTCAATTTCCAAAACCCATAGTTATGACCCTTGAGAAGAGGAGGCCTAGAATTCGAAGCCCCTTCGGTCATCACATCATCTTGGAAAACCATACTAGCAAACAACCTAAGCAATCTACACGTAAGTATAAACCGGATCTCGTCGGGTGCCGTCCGACGACCTGCTCTGATACCAATTGAAAGTATACAAACGTAGTTAAATTGCTTAAAGCATACCTAGAGGGGGGGGGGGGGGGGTGAATAGGTTTTTACACCTTTTTTCAAACCCTTGAACAAACTTTCGTTTGTCCCTCAAGGTAGCCTTACACACAACAAAATAAGCCAAGGACGACATACATAGACAATACAAGAATACAATCAAGAGAGCAAGGTCTAAGTATATCAACTAGTCGTGTGAGGTATAAGAACAAATAAACACAACAACAAAGTAAGCTTGTATTTCAATAGATGTTCAATGAGTTACAAGAGTGATCAAATATCACTATACAAAAATTACAATATACAAAAGAATCATAGATACAAAAATGATCAAAAGAATGAATCCACAAATCACACTATACAAAGTCTTGCTTCACAATATATCACAAGTGAATATTATGAATCAAGATAATAAAATATACAATTAAAATATAAGAGAAAGAATATGAAGAATTAACACAAGAGATTTTTTAACGTGGTAAAACCTCCAAGGAGGAAACATCCACGGGTTGAACTACAACCATTGGGTACTATATTATTGGAAAGTAAACATAAAACATTCACAAAGTGACCAATCTTTAGCTCATCCAACCTAGTGAAGTCTAAGCCTACCCAACCCTATTGGAAAGTGTGAAATCCCTTAATGATGCGAAACCACCATATATTGGACACCACACAAAACCAACATCGATGGTAGATTAGAAATTCCTCAAGAGTGCATACACCTCCCGTGTACCCCGCTCTATCGGAGTCTATGTCTAACCATACGCCTAGGCCTACCAATACAATAGCCAACTCCCTATCCAAGGCACTCTTGCCTCTAGGGAGCCTCCCATGCATGACTATCCGAGTCCTCCCGACTCTAGCCATGACTTCTTGCTTACCTATCCGAGTCATCCCGACTCTAGGCAAGTCTTCTTGCTTGGCTATCCGAGTCACCCCGACTCTAACCAAGACTTCATGCCTTTTACAAGGACTTCCTAGTGTGATCATGTGAATGCAAATGATGCAAACAATCAAATCAACATAGAACATGTGATCAATACATTCTATGGTACAAATAGACCTAAACATGTGATAACACATTCAATAAAAGTCTAGATGCAAAATACAAGAATAAAACCTAAAGCATGTGAAACATCAAACACATAAGCTCAAAGTCTCATTCACACATACAACACTTGAATCAAAATATATTCACGAAGAACAAGTTCAAGATGCTATCAATGTACAATAAAATGCTAGACATATAAGATTTAAATCAATCAATATTCTAGCTAAAAACATAGAGCAAGGATTTGAGATATATATCAATCAAAACCTAGATTTCTCTAAATCACAAACAAATACACAAATCCTAGATTTCATCAATCAAAGGACCAAATCAAATCTCAAGGTCATTTATCACAAAATTGATTCAATCAAGTTTCAAACAACCTAAGATGCCATTCTAATCACAATACAACTCACAAACATATGTAAAATCTAGAATCATAGAATCTAGTCAACATTAGTCTATAAATTGACTTTCAATTAGAATGATAATCAAGCCATCTTTCTCAATAGCTTTTACCAAACATAATCAAAGATATAGAAGAAGAAACCCCAAGCAAATGCAAGGTTAAGAAGAAAGAAATCCCAAAGATTAGTCCATTACCTTAGATTCAACAGCTGGTTCGGAAATCAGTGTGGAACCACCAGAAATCATGATCAAACAGCTACCAAACCAATTGGAAAAGATGAAGGACTCAAATACGAACACTCTCCAACTTGAATCACTCAAATCCGACTCCGGATGAGGAAGATATGGTGTTTTGAAGTTCTGAACATCTGGAGAGAATTTCTGACGGGAAAACTCAATTTTTCTTCTTGAAAATTCAAATGGAGAGAGAGAGGGAAGATATAAGGAGGAGAGAGAAGACAAAACCGGCCAATGGTGTGAGGCCACGTCACCCCCAGGCCGTGGGGGGCGCGTGGGCCTCACGGGGGCAGAGAGCCCCCTTGGCCGTGGGGCACACGGCCTCCCACACGGCCAGGCCACGTGGCCTCACGGCCTGCACTGATTTCTCTCGCGCTCCCTCAGTTCTTCAGCCCGTATCTTGAGTATCCGAACTCCGATTTCGAATCCGTTTTTGGATTACAAACCATGACTCTCTTACGCATGACGACAACTACACAACTTTGAAAAATGGTTGAGAAATCATCTCGGAAAATGACGATGAAGTCAAATCAACGAATGAGAACGAAAAGTAGCGTAGCTACATCGTTTGGGCTCGAAACCTTATGAATGAGTAACTGAAACGACCGGAACTCAATAAGGCATTAAATAAGAACATGTTCAAGTCCAAAAACACAAATACGAAAACATACAATCACAAAGACACACACAAATGCTAATTCCGAGACATTGTCTAAGAACATGCAATGAACAAAGATTGTCAAGAAAATGAAAATGCATGAGCATGTTTTGTGGTGTGTGAAAGTGAAACATAAGTGATGTTTAAACATGAAGGAACACACAAGAATGCTATGTGTGAGTGTGTGCCTAGCCTTGTAAGAGATATGAGGTCCTTTAATACCTTTGTTGAACAATGACGCACGAATCTCTTAAAAACCGGCTTCTTGAATGAATTGTGGTTGAGACATTCTTCGTCTTCTTAATTCTTCAATATACGAACCACTAAAACATTACAAGAGAAACGCGTTTTGATATGGAATTAATGCCTACACAAACTATAAACCTTACATCATTCAATTTAAAATAGAGGGAAACAAAAATTAGGCGGAACTTTTCCCTCTTACCTTTTAGGTAACATTTCAAATTAATATCCTACTATAACATTTCTTAAATGCTATGTTAATTAATATAAAAAGTTTTATAATTTTATGGTATATTATAGCACTATTAAAATGCTATGTAATTTAAACATTTAATGTTATTTTATAGCATCCATAAAATGCTATATCATTCAACTAAAAATGCTATAAAAAATAAAATGGTATTTTTTTATAGCAGTGTGCTTTAAATGCTATAATAACTGCATATTTGATAGCATTCTTAAAAGAATGCTATAATGACATGCTATAAAATGTTATATTCATTCTAGTGTTGGTTGCGTTCAATGCGTTCCCATGGGGTTTGCATGTTTACAAATACACGATATATGGGTTAAACAAGGCAATATCCAGTCGACCGAAGAGATACAATATTTACGGGTTGGGATACGCGTTACTAGTGAGCCTTTGGAATCTTAATTACTACAAATAAATTAAATTAATTCAATCACCGCAACGGTTAGTGAATAACATCATTCACACAATCAGAGGCATAGTGGAAAAAGTTATAGGCAACGAAAGAAGATTAAAATCTCACAAATTTATAGCTAATTCCAAAGTCTCTGAGTTGAATGAATTATGTTATACATTCACAAGCCGATAAAATGACCGAATTAAGAGAAGGTATACCATTCCGAATTAAGAGAAGGTATACCTAATGGTATACCTTCTTTCAATTCGGTCACCACAACGGTTACTGAATAACATCATTCACACAATGAGAGGCACAGTGGAAAAAGATATAGGCAACGAAAGAAGATTAAAATATCATAAATTTATAGCTGATTCCAAAGTCTCGGAGTTGTATCAATTATGTTATACATTCACAAGCCGATAAAATGACCGAATTCAAAGAAGGTATAACAATTATACCTTCTCTTAATTCAGTCACCGCAACGGTTAGTGAATAACATAATTCACATAATCAGAGGCACAGTGGAAAAAGATATAGGCAACCAAAGAAGATTAAAGTCTCGCAAAATTAAAGTTGATTCTAAAGTCTCAATACAATTGGAAAGTCTTGGACAATCCAATGGAAAGTCTCGGACAATCCATTGGAAAGTCTCGGATCAAGTCTCGGACATTCACCCAAAAAAGTCTCGTACATACAAATGAAAAGTCTCAGACATTTACCCAAAAAAGTCTCGGACATACAATTTAAAAGTCTCGGAAATTATTATAACGCAGACTCAGACTCCCAACACTTTACATTTCACATTTCATTTCCTAGATCTGATATGGTTTAACTTGAAGAAGATGAAGTCGAAACATATTAATCATAACAAATGGGATTACGTTAGCATGGTTGAAGACAAACGCTTGGAGAAGGAGATGAACAACGATCGATAGCTTCGACAAGGAGGTGAACAGTGACAACGAGTTGGAGAAGAAGATGAACTTGGATCTCAGTTTACAGAGAATAAGATGAACTTGGATCTCAGATTATAGAGAATTTAAAGTTAATGAGAGAAGTATATTTAACACAACATAAATGTAGGAGAAAGAGTTAAAGTCCCGAGATATAACCGAGATATAATAAAAAATACTAAAAGTAAGGGTATTTTTGGAAGTTACTTACTTTGGTGCCATTAAAACATAAGTTATTAAAGTAGTGATAGGCTTAAAAGACCAGGTGGAAAGAGTGACAAAAGTCCCTATTTCCGCTAAAAAAATTTAAGAAGAAATAATATCATTGGAGTCTAGAACGATTGGTTCGAGTGTGTTTATCAATTTATTGTCCTTTCTAATAATTTTAATTATAATAAAATTGTCATTTACAAAAAAAAAAAAATTACCGTGGTGTGTAGTAAGATATTTAATAGGTTGTCTATAGCATGATTACAAAAACCCTAATTCATATTAGGCATTATAAATAGGGTTTTCATGGGTGGCTAGGGTTATCTTGCAGCATCTAGAAAAGGACACTTCTTCTTCTTCTTTTTCTCTCCTATCATCGCCACCAAAAATAATATACAAGAGTGTCTCTTTTTCCTATTGGCCCCCTCGTCCCTACATCGACCCCTCACTATTATTGTTGGATTCTAAAAGCAATCAACATATTGAATTGGAATTAAGAATCGAGAACATTCGATTCTAGGTATGATTCTTAAACTTTTCTTTTTGTTTTCAATGTGATTGCATTAATTTTATATTAAATATCATTGTGTTTTTCTCTTTACAAATATTTCCATTAATTTATAAAATACTTTTAAAATGTTGTTTTTGAAGGTGAAGAATAATGACCAACGGTGAAAATATTACTTATGAAGTGATGACTTTAATCTTATTAAAGTTATCTGTCAAATCTCTATTGCGATTCAGATCCGTTTGCAAAACATGGTATGCTCTAATTAAATGCCCTAACTTTATTTCTACACATCTCAAAAGTCACAACAATGAAGATACTCGTCTTGTTGTCCACAAGACGATCCTGATTTTTGTGATCCTGATACATATCCATTTGAATATACTTTGTTTGTTGATAAAACATTGAAAGATTTATCCTTTCAAGTTCTTGATTCTCAATTTCCGATACATGGTGAGGAGCTTATTGGTCCTTACGATGGCTTGTTTGTTGTATGGCATAGAGGATATAATCGCATATATCTTTGGAATATCGCAACAAGAGAAACTAGAGCACTACCAAAATATGGATTTGGTTATCCGCATAGCTATGGATGTGGATATGATCCATTGAGTGATGGTTATAAGTTGGTTTACTTGCGACTATTTTCTCGTGAGTATGAAAATGATAATTCCTTAGACTCCTATGTTTCATTATACTCCTTCAATAATGATTCTTGGAGATATTTACAAGTTCCTGAACTAAGACATTATTTCTGGGCTGATTATTCTTGTAATAACTCGTGCTTGAATGGAGTTTGTTATTGGTTAGCAATGAGAGACGAAATCGTTATTCTTTCATTTGATATCAGCAGTGAGAAATTCCAAGAGATAAATTTACGGGAATATGGGATAAATTTACCTATAGATAGTTTACATCGTAGTTCATTGGAGGTAGTTAATGACTCTCTCTATCTATTAACTTTTAAATATAATTTATCAGAAGAAGAATTTACTATCTGGATGATGAGAGATGGATGTTGGACCATACGATTCACTAGGACTGATCACTTTTGCTTCAGTGACCTAGTGGGATATTGGAAGAATGACACCGTCTTTAAATGTGGACCAATCTTACTTGATCTTAACAGCAATGAACAAATGGAACTTGGAATTCCAGTGTCAATTGCTACTGTAGTTTATAGATACAATGAAAGTCTAGTTTCAATCAAAATAGAAAATGATTTCTCAAAAGTTTTTGACATTCCATGGCATGTCTTGGGTGTTATTTAGATATATTTTAAATTGAATTGTATGGCAATGTTTTCTTCAAATGGTGGCATATTAATGCACCAAATAGTTCCAATTGTAATTCTTGGTTTGTTTCTTTTTCGTTTCTATGTATTGTTGGAGTGTTGAATAAAGCTTCTTGTTTTTTTTTTTTTTTGTTCAAGATGCAAAGATTTGTTTGATGTATATATATTTCAACTGTGAGAATTTGTTTCTTTTAGTTTCGATGTAGCATTAATATATAAGAAAATAAAATTTGCATGATTCTTATTAGTGGTTTTGATTTAGATACAAGATATTAGGGTGGTTCTCTAGTGAGTGTGAATCGTACAGGTCCACATTTTCGTAAGATACAGAGACCCTAAAATATATATTGAACTTCATAAGAAAATTTGCAAAATTTTCTAAGCAAATTTTACATTTGTTCTCTCTAAGCGTCAAACTATATTAAAAAATAAGTCCAAACAAAACTTTTATTAATTAACAGAATATCATGCATCAACAATGAAGACACATGAATTCACAACTCCAAGATCATCTGACGTAGATAATGTTGTTCATGATATTCAATTATTGTTGGATAGACACATATGTGTCCCTTTCTTTTTGTATATATCTAGGTTGTGAAACTAAGGTGCTCATTGTATAGCTAGAATGGCTATTAGTTTTGGGAATTCAGTTGTTTAGGATTTTTGTTTTCCAGAGTGGCCATTGAAATTGGCTTGTAATGACATTGTATCTGTTACCTCAAATGAGATTTAATGAAATTTTGCTTTAAAAAAAAAAACGATGAAGACACAGCTACACCTCATGATGAGGCATACCACAATGCCGACGATGAAGAAACTAACAGTTCCCATAATGATAATAATGGATCTGAGTTGGATTTGGCTTTAGAGAGGCATGATGGAGAAAAGCAAAGACGAAGAAACGGTGTGTTTAACAAAAAAAAATAATATATTATTATTATTATTATTATTAATATCAGGGCTTTACAGAAAATAATAATAAACACATTTTCTGGTAGTGGTACAAAGAACACATTTAATAGACCAAATAAACAATAGATCACATCATTTTCTTGCCTGGTTTAAGGAATTATTAAAGTATGTAACTACTAACTAGCTAAATCAATTCACTTTCTTCAAATATTCACATTAATAAATACGTTAAGAACTTAACAACGGATCACTTCAACTTGGAAAACACAGCACTTTTCACATATGATCATATCCCTACAAAAATTAAGAGGAAGATTAATCTTAGAACATGTTTACAAAATAAAAATGAAAGAAAATCAGAGAAAATGAAGGTGAGAAACTTTCTTTTTCGGTTTCTTGATTTCTGCATGGGATCCATATTGGTAGAGGGAACTAGAGGATGAGGAGAGATTTAATGCAACGAACTGATTTTTCTGTTTTGTGTATCTATGGGGATCTTATGCTTTTGATGATAGCTTTATATTAGGATATTAGGGGATTAGGGAGAATTGAAAAAAGAAGAGTTATGAGGAATTTGGTGTTCAGTACTAAGCCAATTATTCTTTTCATTCAGGAGTCAAAACTAAATTATTTTGATTCAAGAGTTATTAAGTCTTTAGGTGGTACTTTGCTTTCCAAAGGGGTAGGGGTGGAAGCTAATGGTTCAGCTGGTGGGTTGATTACCTTGTGGAATGAAGATCTATTCGAAGTTAAGGCGTGTATTAGCAACGAAAGGTGCATTATTCTGTCTGGTTTGTTTTCAAAAATTAAGAGGGAGGTGGTATTTTGTAATGTCTATGCTGCAAATCAAGAGAATGAGAGGGTGGAGTTATGGAGATTTATTCTGCAAGCTCAGGTATCGTTACCTAGTCCTTGGGTTATTGAGGGAGATTTTAACATAGTTATTGAGGGTTGGGAGAGAAAGAGGGGTAGAGGCAATGTTAGGTCTATGAAGAATTTTAAAAGGTTCATTGATTTCGCTAAGGTGATTGATTTACCGATGTTGGGCATGTCGTTTACCTGGTCCAATTCAAGGAGGAAGCTGTAGGGAAAAATACGGTCACGCAACGGAAGCGAGACTAAAAATAGATTTATTATGTTTTAAAATTTTTCCTTTTTATAAACCTTAACCCTTTAAATTAATTAACCATACATATAAAGTAACAAAAAGTAGAATACCTTTTGTCGCGTGATCCGATTGACTTACTTCGATGGTAATCCGCAAGATCTTCAATCCTAGCACGAACGTGAATCACCTAGGAGCGTGGTCTCCCTTTTCTTTGAATTGCGCACCTGAGAATGGATAAACAAACTTTCTTTTTCTTTTTGTTAGTCACAAAACAATCAAAAGACCATAAATATTATTCCGGTCACTTTTGAGTTTTCAATCTAATGATCGAAACTCGTGTGAACCTAATTCGATATTATACACAGAAGCTTATTGATAAACAAGCAATTAGTGTACTATCAAAAGAATAATCTCTTCTCTCTTTTTTTGTCTTGGCAGAATAATCAAACACTTTTCTATGAGTTGAGAAGAAGAAGAAAATTGATCCAGTAAAACTTAGGGGTGGCCGAACCCTATATTATTTCTTATATAGGGTGGCCGAATTTTCTTCTCTTTTCCTTTTAGGGTTGCCGAAATCTACATGTTGTTCTATTAGGGTTGCTGCAATTCCTTTATAAAAAAGGATTTGTGTTGCACCCTAATTCACATCAACTTTAGACTCCTAACCCTAATACAACTCATAAGTATTTTTATTCTTTTATTGACTTAATAAAAAGACTTCTTATTTGATTAAATAAATAAACTTAATTATTTATTTTCTTACCAAACAAGTCTTTTACTTTTAGTATACTACTTCCAATAGTATAATTCTAGGAAACATATTTCCTAATCATAAAAAGATTTTGTTTCTGAATTAAATAATTAATTAATAAATTAATTAATTCTCATTCAATCAAACAATAAAATAAAATAATATTTTTGACTAATATTATAGCCTTGCCGCCCCACATTAAATATATGGGCCAAATATTATTTCCTTATTTTATTTAATCCATTGGACTTTAAATAAAAAGCCCACATGTGAACTATACCCATTCTTACTAAAAGAAACAAGCCCACATGCCTTTCATTAATATATTAATATAATTGATCAGCCCATTAAACAAATAATGTACAAATTATATTCTTAATATATTAAGTGCAATTCTAGATGGACTCATAAATTGGTCCGGTAGAATATATCAAGTGATCCATGCAAGTCCGTGTGGATTGAGGATCTTGGCAGGCTATCTAAATTTAAGCTTCAATAGACATAACCTAATCACAATCAACAAATGATTCACTTAGGTCTGATCCATTAATTTTAACTCATTCCACTAAAGAGCTAAAATTGAACTCTTAAATAAAGATAGAATAAGAAGATGTTCCTCATTCATACCCTAGACAATCATATTGGAGATAGTGTATCCTCGTGATTAATATCAGTAATCGCAAGAGTTCATAGACCGCCTATAACTCTCCAAGTTACCATATTTACTCATATGACCACGTTTTGAACTTGGATATTTTGACTTGTCAAGAAGCCATGTTTTCAATAGTCACTATCGAAAACTCAACGTTGAGATTTAATATCCAATTACCTCAAAACATCCATATGATGATATTATACTCTCATTTAATAAATGGAGTCACGATGTCCATATCTATAAATGAAGTCCTCTATCGATTAACAAATGAATATCACCAAACTATCGAGGATAGACTATGCTATATAATCGTACTCATTGATAACTCAAATGATATCACTTGCAATCATAAGTCCATCATTTATCTCAGGATTAAGATAGACTCTCCGATTGTCCTGATAATGAAAAGACTATTATCTATTGACGGTTCTAGATAAAGCTTTTCATTGTGATCCAGTTCAATGCACCCAGTGCACTAGATTCTTTTACTCGAAGACACTCCGATGATTTTAGACTCATCATATCTCATTTGATCCCACTCAAATGCTAGCAAAAGAATTTTACAACTTTAACAAGATAAAGGTGCCCAACCTTTAACTTAAGTTGTAAACATTATTCAAGACTAACTAAAGAATTGTGTCTACCTCATACATATCCAGATGTACGAACAATTCTTCTTTTCTCATAGTCTTTAGACCTTATGATTATTTACTTTGACAATTATAATATTAAACTATAAATGCTATAAGATTTGTTAAACCAGAAATCACTTTATTAATATGAAAAAGATTGTCAATTACAACATTACACTCTTTCTATTGAGCATAATCCTAACAATCTCCCACTTGCACTATAGCAAATGTCTCATATCTCTCATGCCCATGTTCTCTAGATGCCCATCGAAACTCTTTTGAGGTAGAGCCTTTGCGAAGGGATCCGCTAGATTTTCTCCTGACGCGATTTTGGTAATCGTCTCGTCACGTCACCTCTTTGAACAATCTCCCTTAAAAGATGATATTTTCTTTCAATGTGTTTTCCTCTCTTGTGACTTCTTGGTTCTTTTGAATTAGCCACTGCTCCATTGTTGTCACAGTAGATAGTGATCTGCTTATTCGCACTAGGAACCACTTCCAAGTCTATTAAGAATTGGCGAAGCCAAACAGCCTCTTTGGCAGCCTCGCATGTAGCAACATACTCAGCTTCCATGGTGGAATCAATAATACAAGATTTGAAATTCCCTTAAGCAATATAGTGTAAAATATACCTAGAGGGGGGGGGGGGGGGGGGGGGGGGGGGGTGAATAGGTATAGGCCCAAATTCTTCCAATATACAAAAATATGCGGAATACAAGAATTAAAAGCACACTTGATAAGTTTTAACAATTGAATTGATTTACTCAATACATGTGAAAATCAATATACAAGTGATGCAAACAATATACGATATGGAAGATAATGAAATTTAAAGCGAAATGTGAAACAAGAGTTTTTACGTGGTAAAACCTCAAAGAGGAAACATCCACGGGTTGATACCACAACCACCGGCAAAGCAATCTACTATACGAAAAGGACTTACACACTCAAGCTATCAACACATGATATCTGCTCAAGCTATCACCTCCTAATCTACCCTCGGGCAAGTGAACTACCAAGCCTACTTCCTATCCGAGATGTGTCCTACACCTCTAGAAAGCAACTTCCTATCCAAGATGCTCACGTCTCTAGGAAGATTTCTTACTTGCCTATCCGGATCCTCCCGACCCCAGACAAGTCTCCCTTGCTTGATTATCCGAGTCCTCCCGACTTTAATCAAGACTTCCTTGCTCTATCCACAAAGCTTCACTCACTTTGCTAGAGACTTCAACCTAATGCAAGGCTATGATCTAAGTGATGCAAATGATGCAAACACAAGCAAATAGAGCAAGTAGATCAAACACACTCTATGAAGAATTAGATTTACACAAATCAAGCTCACAAGCAAATGTAGCTAATTCTTATGAACATGTGATTAGAGATCTAGATTAGACATTCAAAATCATTCACAAAAATATCTAGAAACCTAAACATGTCAATCAAAGCTAGAGTAACAAGTTTTCAATAGAAATCACAAAACTAGCTTTGAAATCAAGTGAACAAGTTAACACTAGAAATCCACAACATATTCAATCCAAACAAGAACTAGATTTAAATGGTAGATAGCACAATCAAAAATCCTAGTTCATGAACATGTGACAAAAACCTAGAAATCAACAATCAAGCTCAAGAACAAAAAGTATTTCTAGAATCAATGTCAAGATAGGTCAAGTTTAGCAATATATGTTCAATTGAAATCAAATGGCTAAAACTCAACAATCAATAGATCAACCACCCATAGAATATGATCTAACAACATTCTAAACACATATCATCTATCAATTAGGAAGATTAAAAGAGATGATCAAAAGATGAAGTGAGAAGAAGAAATTTCACATACAAAAGTTGAGTCTGGTACTGAAATCAGATCACTGGGACAAATGACGAACTCAAATGGCTCTGAAAATGCTTGGAGTTTGTAGCTCTCTTCAAGACCAACAATTTTGGCTCTTGAATCACTCAATTCGGAGTTGAAATGAGAGAGATATGATCAAAATAAGAAATCAAAAATTGTAAAGAATTCTGCTCGGGATTTCGAATATAAATGGAGGGAAAAGAGATGGAGAAGAGAGAGGATGATGGGAGCCAATCAGAGGCTGCCATGTCAGCACCCCGTGGGGAGCGCGTGGGCCACACGGGACCAGAGGGGTGCTCTGGCCGTGGGTCCCACGGGCTCCACACCTGGTGGCCAATGCATGGCCTTTGGCATGCTTGCCTCTTCCGCGCTCCCTCACGTTCTTCAGCCGTATCTTGGGCATCCGAACTCCGATTTCGAATCCGTTTTCGGATTACAAATCGTGACTCCCTCACGCATGACTACGACTACAAAACTTTGAAAAATGGTTGAGAAATCATCTCGGAAAATAACGATAAAATCAACTCAACGAATGAGAATGAAAAGTAGCATAGTCACATTGTTTGGACTCGAAACCTTATGAATGAGTAACCGAAACGACCGGAACTCAATAAGGAATTAAATAAGAACATGTTCAAGTCCTAAACACAAAATACACAAACAAATAAACACATATTCACACAAGCATGCCATATCAAAGAGATAGTCACAAAGCGTGCAATTTCACAATGTTTGTCTATACAAGATCAATGCATGAGCATACTATGGAGTGTGTGAATGTGTTATACCAAATGTTTGAATCACGATGCAGGGACACACATGTATGAATTGTGTGTGTGTGCGCTAACGCCTTGCAAGAGGATAGAAGTCAAGATTTAACTTTGACGTTTTTCACCTCTTGAAGACGACTTTTGCACTAGAAGTTGCTCTTCACTTTTTACGCTTCCTTTCTTCAAAGAATGTCCTAAGCAACAACTAATACATACATAGAGTGTTTTGCAATGGAATCAAGCCAATGCAAATCATGAACCTTACAATCTCCCCCTTTGGCTATTCCATGGCAAAAACTCAACCTCACCATGCAATGTTTCACTCAAACAAACTCAAGTTGATAGCATACTCTCAATCTCACATTATAAAGAAATTCCTAGACTAAAAGTCTTCAAGTCTTCAAGAATTCCTCTTTTGGTATTCAAAGTACCTATGAGAGAAAATATCAATTCAAAACAAGAGATCTTCTCTAAAGAAGAATGGTGAGTTATATTCACAAAAACAAACAAATTTAGAAGACATCCCTTATCTCTTACAAAAATGCATTATCTCAAGTGATCAAAATATTTTCATATTAAAGCACTCCCTTAGTCTCCCAATTCCCAAGGACCAACCATCCTTAATACTATCAAGAAAGAATTCTCCCCCTTAAGACAAAGTCACAATTAAGCATAAAGAGGAATATGTTTCACACAATTTGGAACATGTTTTCCACACAAGGTGTGAAGTATACAAAATCTCCCCAATATCAAACATGGTGAGGTATACATTTTCTCCCCCTTTTTGTCAAGGAATAGACAAGGGACACAAGAGATAAAGAACGAGATATTAAGCAAACAAATCGTATAGAAAGTGAAAGTTGAATAAACTAAAGCTCCCCCTTAACATATGCTCCACATATTATCACCAAGTAGATTTGTTCACAAGGGACATCACACAATCACACAATCAAGCAATAAGAGAAAATATTCATAACTTGTCAAAGTCCAAGAGAGAATCATAGATTTTCATTAATCTCTCAAAAATATTCTCACATTGCTAATGAATCAAGCATATAAGCAAAATGTGATGGTGTGTGAATGCTTCTCAAATATATAGAAGGAGTAATTGTGATATCAACATGCAAACTCTATCCACACCTATCCATCTAAAGCATTTCCAAAAATAGGTCAAACCGATATTCATCCAGATTTTTGCTTTTAAAAAGAATAGATATCAACATATGAGCGTGTGTGTGCATGTGGCTCGTTTTCCCGTTTCTATTTGTCAACCCGAGCTTTTCCACAATTCTCAACTATACACCATAAGCCTTTTTGTTTTGTTTTAGGCTTAAATCAAAGAATATTTTTTTTTTATGATTCATTTCAACACTTCTTTGATTTTACTAACAAAAACATATACACCTCATGACGGCTTTCACTCATCACAATGGCGTAGCCCTTTCCTACATTGGGTGGCTGCACAACCAAGGTGTGTAGCCCTTTCCATGAGGGTGCTCGTTGATTACAATGTAGTGCCGAAGCAAAATGGATACATACCATAGGTCATCTATCATGTACTTAGCAATAAACTTTTAGATGCATCCATTATCTACACATTTTCAACCACATATACTCAAAACTAAAACATATAAGAGAAGCATTGGTGCGCTTTTTCAAAAATAAGATTTTCAAGCTCAAGTGCATGATCTAGAAACAAGAAAAGATATTTGTTTAAGGTCACTACTTCTCAAGTGAGTAGCTCTCAAAGATAATGATATTCAATTAAAGTTTTGCTCATCACGCCACTCACAATCATACATAGACAATAATCAACACAAATCATGCCAATCGACATTCTAAGAGTTTTAAACCTCTCTTTGTCCAAGGGCTTGGTGAACAAGTCCGCAAGTTGATTTTTAGTAGGCATATGCTCTAGAGAAACAATAGAATGTTCAACATGTTCTCTAATGAAATGATGCCTAATATCTATGTGCAATGATATCATGCAAACATAGAGTTGAAAAGATGAAATAGAAAGCAAGCTTTTAGAGTAGAGAAATACCTTAGCATGCTTTTTCACCAATGAAAGGTCTCCGCTCTTTTTATGAGCTTTCTTGGCTTGTTTGTCCTCATGACAACAAGTTGTTGGTGTGTCATCCCAAGAAAATAAAGACCAAACACTTTCAACTCAAACAAACACATGAAAATGACTTTCTCTAAAAGTCTTAACAAAACTTTTCACCAAATAGATTTTAAAATTCAACTTCTTTAAAGTTAATCAACAAATTTTGACTATCATAGTGATTATGAGAATATTAAGTTCATGAATTGATTAAAGACACCAAGTTTGAATACTAGACTTCGCACATTACAAATAGCTTAGTCAAGCATCAAACTTAGAACTCTTATCAAATAAGAACAAAAATATTCTCATATGTGCTACTCAATCAAGTATGAGAGCACTCACCTTTGACCATATTGGTCTTAGGTGAACCAACACAAACAACATCATGATCATTACGCATGGCAATATAAAATCTAGAAGATAAATCATCAACTATTTTCTTTATGAAAACATCACTCATATTAAAGTCATCATTTTTGCCACGCACAAATATTTCATCAAGACTCTTCAAATGATCATGGTTAACACTCTTTTTAACCAACTTCTTCTCAACATTCATCTTAACATGATTATTATCAACATGCATGTCATTCTTTTCAATCCAAATCTTCCTAGTAGGTTTCTTCACGTGCATATGATCAATATGCACATTTCTTCACATGAATATGATCAATATGCACATTTCTCAAAGCATCAAAGCTATTGTCATGTTTAGAAACTTTCAAAGAAGATTTATCCATTTCACAAGAATGCACATTATTTTTCTTAACCCAAACTTTCCTTGTTGATTTCTTTTCATTAACATGTTCATCATGCATAGTCTCTAATGCCCTAACATGTTTAGAAACAACCAAAGGAAGTCTTTTCATCTCCCTAGCATGCATCTCATTCCCAAGTTTGCATTGTCTAATATACTCATAGCATTTAGGTTTGATATGCCTAACAACATTGCAAAAATGACAAACCGGGATAAACTTAGAGATGTTATGTCTAGCTCTAGACTTAAACTCATGCTTAGGAGAATGATTAGGTAACATTTTAACATTATCATATTTCACATTTCCTAGTTTGCATTGCCTAGCATATTTATAACATTTAGGCCTAATGTGACCAACCACATTACAATAATGACAAACCGGAATGAATTTAGAAAAGTTACCTTTTGGGTGTGTATGCTTTGGTTGAGAAGTCGGTTGAAAAGTTCCATAGCTCTTCTTGTCTTTGTCTTTGATGTTGGAAGGAATAGTAGTTGAGTCTTTCTTCTTCTTGGACTTTCTTGACTTGTTCTTGGTTGTAGGAGTCTTCTTAACTTCTTCTACAAAGCCCAAGCCACTCATATCTCCATGATGCTTTCCAAGCTTTATTACTTCATCAAGCTTAATGGCTCCAATCTTCATGCCATTAATAGACTCTTTAAGAGATTTGACTTCATCTTTAAGCTCACACTCCTTTATCTTCATGATACTTAAAGAGTTCTCTTTTTGCTTAATCTCTCCTTCCATGGCAAACAACTTCATAGTAAAGTCTTCTTTTAAATCATCCAACTCTTGAGCACTTTCCTCCACCTTAGAGACATACTTTTCAATGGTATTTTCATGCTCCTTGATGACTTCACTTTGCTTGCTCATCTTCTCCAAAGACATAATCTTTTCATTGACAAGAGCTTTAAAGATCAACACTAAATTGGCATTGATCAATTTCAACTTGTTGTTCTTCTTATTCTTTTGTTGAAGGATCTTGTCATTGAAGCTTATATAATCTTGATTTGAGGAGGCTTCGAACTTTTCATCATTGGAGGAGATTTCACTATCTTCACTACTTGAAGAGTTTTCACTTTCCTCATTACTTGAGGACTCTTCACAACTATCCTCAAATCTTCCTTCATATATAGCCACATGAGCAATGTAATTGCTAGAAGATTCTCGATCACTCAAGGACTCATCTTCCTCTACTACATCACTCACACTCATCCATGATTTATCATTGATGGTTCTAATGTAGGCTTTCATTGTATTTCTCTAAAAGGTGTAGTTACCACTATCCAAGAGTGGAGGTCTAACACTAGAAGCATCTTCCGGTATCGAATCACCCATAGCTACAAAAATGAACAAACACAAAAAAAACACAACAAAACAAAACACAAACACTATAAATATGGATCTATCTAATTACTTCTAGACACCCGCTCTGATACCAAATGAAATTCCCTTAAGCAATATAGTGTAAAATATACCTAGAGGGGGGGTGAATAGGTATATGCCCAAATTCTTCCAATATACAAAAATATGCGGAATACAAGAATTAAAAGCACATTTGATAAGTTTTAACAATTGAATTGATTTACTCAACACATCTGAAAATCAATATACAAGTGATGCAAACAGTATACGATATGGAAGATAATGAAATTTAAAGCGAAATGTGACACAAGAGTTTTTACGTAGTAAAACCTCAAAGAGGAAACATCCACGGGTTGATACCACAACCACCGGTAAAGCAATCCACTATATGAAAAGGACTTACACACTCAAGCTATCAACACATGATATCCACTCAAGCTATCACCTCCTAATATACCCTCGGGCAAGTGAACTACCAAGCCTACTTCCTATCCGAGATGTGTCCTACACCTCTAGAAAGCAACTTCCTATCCAAGACGCTCACGTCTCTAGGAAGATTTCTTACTTGCTTATCCAGATCCTCCTGACCCTAGACAAGTCTCCCTTGCTTGATTATCTGAGTCCTCCCGACTCTAATCAAGACTTCCTTGCTCTATCCACAAAGCTTCACTCACTTTGCTAGAGACTTCAACCTAATGCAAGGCTATGATCTAAGTGATGCAAATGATGCAAACACAAGCAAATAGAGCAAGTAGATCAAACACACTCTATGAAGAATTAGATTTGCACAAATCAAGCTCACAAGCAAATGTAGCTAATTCTTATGAACATGTGATTAGAGATCTAGATTAGACATTCAAAATCATTCACAAAAATATCTAGAAACCTAAACATGTCAATCAAAGCTAGAGTAACAAGTTTTCAATAGAAATCACAAAACTAGCTTTGAAATCAAGTGAACAAGTTAACACTAGAAATCCACAACGTATTCAATCCAAACAAGAACTAGATTTAAATGGTAGATAGCACAATCAAAAATCCTAGTTCATGAACTTGTGACAAAAACCTAGAAATCAACAATCAAGCTCAAGAACAAAAAGTATTTCTAGAATCAATGTCAAGATAGGTCAAGTTTAGCAATATATGTTCAATTGAAATCAAATGGCTAAAACTCAACAATCAATAGATCAACCACCCCTAGAATATGATCTAACAATATTCTAAACACATATCATCTATCAATTAGGAAGATTAAAAGAGATGATCAAAAGATGAAGTGAGAAGAAGAAGTTTCACATACAAAAGTTGAGTCTCGTACTGAAATCAGATCACTGGGAAAAATGAAGAACTCAAATGGCTCTAAAAATGCTTGGGGTTTGTAGCTCTCTTCAAGACCAACAATTTTGGCTTTTGAATCACTCAATTCGGAGTTGAAATGAGAGAGATATGATCAAAATAAGAAATCAAAAATTGTAAAGAATTCTGCTCGGGATTTCGAATATAAATGGAGGGAAAAGAGATGGAGAAGAGAGAGGATGACAGGAGCCAATCAAAGGCTGCCACATCAGCACCCCGTGGGGAGCACGTGGGCCACACAGGACCAGAGGGGTGCTCTGGCCGTGGGTCCCACGGGCTCCACACGTGGTGGCCAATGCATGGCCTTTGGCCATGCTTGCCTCTCGTGCGCTCCCTCACGTTCTTCAGCCGTATCTTGGGCATCCGAACTCCGATTTCGAATCCGTTTTCGGATTACAAATCGTGACTCCCTCATGCACGACTACGACTACAAAAATTTGAAAAATGGTTGAGAAATCATCTCGGAAAATGACGATGAAGTCAACTTAATGAATGAGAACGAAAAGTAGCACAGTCACATTGTTTGGACTCGAAACCTTATGAATGAGTAACCGAAACGACTGGAACTCAGTAAGGCATTAAATAAGAACATGTTCAAGTCCTAAACACAAAATACACAAACAAATAAACACATATTCACACAAGCATGCCATATCAAAGAGATAGTCACAAAGCATGCAATTTCACAATGTTTGTCTATACAAGATCAATGCATGAGCATACTATGGAGTGTGTGAATGTGTTATACCAAATGTTTGAACCACGATGCAGGGACACACATGTATGAATTGTGTGTGTGTGCGCTAACGCCTTGCAAGAGGATAGAAGTCAAGATTTACCTTTGACGTTTTTCACCTCTTGAAGACGACTTTTGCACTAGAAGTTGCTCTTCACTTTTTACGCTTCCTTTCTTCAAAGAATGTCCTAAGCAACAACTAATACATACATAGAGTGTTTTGCAATGGAATCAAGCCAATGCAAATCATGAACCTTACAAGATTGCTTGATACTCTTTCATATGACTGCTCCTCCTCCAATAGTAAACACAGCTCCTGATGTGGATTTTCTGGAGTCAGAATCTGTATACCCAACGGGAATGAAATCCCCTCTAGAGTATAGAAGCATATTATCTCTCGTTCTCTTGAGATACTTGAAAATATGCTTGACAGCCGTCCAGTGATCAGGACCAGGTTTCGATTGAAACCTGCTAACTATGCCAACAGCAAAACAAATATCTGGTTTAGTGCAGAGCATTGCATACATGAGACTTCCAACTGCCGAGGCATATGGAACTCTACTCATGAATTGCTCTTCATGCTCATTCTTAGGAACTTGTTCCTTAGAAAGCTTGATTCCATGTCTGAAAGGTAACATACCTTTCTTGGAATCCTGCATGGAAAACCTAGACAAGATCTTGTCTATGTATGAAGCTTGGGATAATGCAATCGTTTTATTCTTTCTATCCCTTATTACTTGGATACCTAGTGAAACAAATTATAGCACGGTGTGTATAAAACTATCTAGAGGGGGGGTGAATAGATTTTACGCTTTTTACCCAATTTTTCGTGTTAGTCAAAATTACGAAAATGCCCTCAAGATAATATAAACAAGCAAGTGTAATATGGTGCGGAAATTAAAACAACACTTGGTTTTTACGTGGAAACCCTCACGGGAAAAACCACGGGCTATGTAAGTAAGCCACACTCGAACCTCGAATCCACTAAATGTGCAAACGATTACAACCTAATCCCGGAAGTAATCACACACCTACCTAATCCCGGTATGAGTGAACCTAGTCCAATTTGCTTGCGTTCTAAGCAACCTAATCCCGGATGCTACACACAAGACTTACTTTCTCTATGAAGAGAATACAACCCTAAGTGAATATATGTGAATATCCAAAATGCAACATAGAGCAAGGGAAACCCTATATGCTTATCTAAGATGATTAATATTCAATTAAGAGCAATCCTAGATATCAAAACTAAATGACATGTCAATTAGTT
Organism: Acer yangbiense; assembly: GCA_008009225.1. Taxonomy (NCBI): domain Eukaryota; kingdom Viridiplantae; phylum Streptophyta; class Magnoliopsida; order Sapindales; family Sapindaceae; genus Acer; species Acer yangbiense. The sequence goes on from CM017772.1 coordinate 2,284,970, forward strand.
TAGCTAATCAATATTAAGCACAAAACCTAATATGCAAGCACAATATAAAATCTCAAACATACATCATACTCATCTCAATATTGTATCTAAAGCATACAAAATAACAAACAAGTAATTAATTGAGATTGCTAGATAAGAGAAACACAAAACATGTAAGATATTAGTGAAAAGCTTACCAAGCAAAGTATGATGAAGATTCCATGCTAGATGACATCTAGATGATCTAAGATGATGCTAGATGATGATTGATGATCATGAAAAAGTGTTTGAGAATCAAGAATGGAGTTCTTGGAATTTTTCTTCTCTTTGAAAAATATCCTAAGTATGAATTCTGAATATGAACTCTCTTTGAAGATTAGGGTTCTTAGAGTTAAAGAACATTAAATCTGAAAAGAGAAAGTGTGATATTTATAGGCATCAAGAACAGGGCATGAGAAAAGACAAGTTTGCCCTTGAAACGCACCGTTCGGCGGTTTCAATCGGGGCCAGGCCGCCGATCATGACCGCCGAATGGAGCTCGTGAAGAACAGAGCATAAACGGCGGTTAATTCGGCGGTTTCGTGACCGCCGATACCAACCGCCGAATCAGACCCGAGAGATCGAAATCGATAAGGTATGAACGGCGGTTTCGAACGGCGGTCGTGACCGCCGATCGTGACCGCCGATCGTGACCGTAGAATTGCTCCTAGAAGCAAACGGCGGTTCCATTCGGCGGCCCGGCCGCCGATCATAACCGCCGATCACCAACAGAGGTGAAAACCAAGGAGAAGCCAATGGCATTCTCCGTGGGCGGTCTTCGCGTAAAACCAAGCACATTCTAGTGCATGCGCGGACGTTTCCGAACACTATCGAGAAACGAATTACAAGACACATAAATACACAACAAGATATAACAATCAAAGTGCTAGTGTGTAATGTGACATATGAAGAGAATGCACATAAAAGTAAGAATGCAAAGTGTGTGTGTGCTTCTAAATCTCTTCAAAGAAAGTTAAGCACTAGAAGTATACCTTTGGAGTGCTCGTCCCTTGAGGTCTTGAAAGGGCCTTTGAGAATGATTCTCAATCATCTAAACTACTCATCTAAACTACCCTTACATACAAACCCCAACACGTGGTTTGTCCAAGAAATAAGCCAATCAAAGAATGGGAATCCTTACAATCTCCCCCTTTGGCTATTTCGTGACAAAACCACCACTCACATTGATCCTCACAAACATAATTGAATCTACGGGATAACAAAGATAATCTACATTACAAAGAGATAAGAATAATAAAAAAAAACTTCGAGTCTTCAATCTCTTGTAGAACTATCAACCCTTCAAAACAAAAGATTATACTTTCCAAAGCAAGAGTATGTGAGATGATCAAGTGAGAATAAAACAAGCATTTGCATATAAGAAGTTTAAGCACAACATCATGCAATGTATGTGTATGCAATGCTCCCCCTCAACGGGTTACTCCCCCTTAATGTATATTCTCCCCAAAATGCACAATTGCCACTACAATTTGCAACTCCCCTTACCACATCCTACTCCCCTTACCACATCCTACTCCCCCTTTTTGTCATGTTATAGGCAAAGGAGTAGTCCCCAACCGGGTCACTCATAGCAACGAGAGATAGAAGCATGCAAGATAATTGCATAATCAATATAAGTCACTTTATGCATCTCAATTAATTGGAGAGAAACAAGGAGATTTATTTGGTAGAAAATGTGTGAATCAAACATGCTTTGCATACAAGACATGTAGCATTTAAGTCCAAAATACAATGGTATTTGGCAAAGCAAATGACAAAGGTTTCTAATAAGAATTCAAACCAATTTCACCAATGTCATGAGTAAATCAAGGATATAGAATATATTGATTTCAATTTAAGAGCAACTATATCCAACTTTATAAGCGAAACATGGCATGAGCAACTTTGCACCCTTTTGATTTTTCCGGATAAGATATCCGTATGATAGTAGCCATGTTCAACCAATAAAGAAGGAGAGACATTTGGAATATAAATTCCTTTGAACGGATACAAGATCCTTTATTCATTTTGAGTCTCATAAGCTTTTTCACACATTTTTTGCAGTTAAGAAATGCAATCATCAAAACATGCTTTTTAAGATTAGCATTTAGCAAGTTATTTAGCAAACATCATGTCATGGAGATCATTATAGGTCATTCAAATCATACTTCCTATGTAAATATCTCCTAGTCCAAAAATGCATGTTTGAACATAAATATGACATGGATTGCAATACAAGCATTGATCACACTTATTGAATAGAAAATATATATACAATGCAACCAAGCTTACTCAAGCAACAAAAAGAGAAGCATAAGATATTTCAAATTTTTTGCAAGTGACAAGAATGCAAAATAGCTCTCTTTGCTTGAGTTCCCCATATGGGGTCATCATCAACCTTCAACAATGAAGGTCATGAGGTCCTATAGACCTCCCAAGTCCATTTGGCTTGGATGAACCTATTTGAGACTTGATAGTCTCGTAGCAAGCGGGTTCATTTTTCCTTATCCACATAGGTGTGACATTTTTCTTCCTAGTGGTCAATTGTTCTAGAGATCTAGATGTCATAGGATTATGTAAATGAATTTCTTCCTTCCTATGAGCATGCATTCTAGCTCTAGCTTTCTTTTTCTCAATCATGCTTTTAACTATACACATTTTAATGTAACGAAAGCACTTTGGTCTAATATGACCATCAACACCACAAAAATGACATGTAGGGACAAAGTTAGGAATCATACCATGTCCTTGTGCATGTATAGGAGCCTTCCCATGTCTTTGTGGTTGTCTTGGTTGTTGGATAGGATTTCTCCTTCTTTGTTGTTGACCAAGACTTGGTTGCTTCCACGGTTGAGTTTGCATGATTGGTCTCTTCCCTTGATGGATTTGAGTTTGAGGGAAGTTAGCATGAGGAACTCTTGTAGGTTGAGCTTGAGGTTGTCTTCTTGGAGCTACCTTCACTTGTGCACTATGAGAGCATTGTCCTAGCTCAATCTTCTTCCTAGGAGTTTGCACCGGTGAATCTTCTTTATAGCTCAAGCTTTTAACAAACATGGTCTTGTTAGGAGTGGAGGACTCCTTACTATCTTCAAACCCAAGACCTCTCTTATCACACGGACTCTTTCCAACACTTAACATGTGGTCAAGTTTTTCGGTGCTAGAAACTATCCTAGTCCTTGATCCTTTAGCCTCTTCAAGCTCTCTTTTTAATTCTTCTTCATTCCTCTTAGATAAGTCTAACTCCTTTCTTAGCTTATCTTCAATATTCTTGGATCTATCCACTTGTTCACTTAAGTGGTCAACATGAGCCTCAAGGTCTAGATTCTCTTCTCTCAATCTTCGTATCTTTTCCTTGGTCTTCATTGCTAAGCTTTTAAACTCAGTGAGGTATTCATCTAGAACCTTTTTCTTCACATATCCATGTGAGGAGTTAGATGAAGAGTCATCTTTATTAGAGTCACTTTCTTCTTGACTCTCATTCTCTTCTTCATTGTAGGAGATCGGAAAGGCAAAATAGTTGTTCTCACAATCATTCAAGCTTGAGGGACTTCCTTCAACAACTTTCACTTTGTTGTCCCGCTTGTGAGAGCAACCTAATGCCAAGAATTTTGCCACAATCTCTTCATCACTATTACTTGAAGTGGCGGCCTCCTCTCTTTCATCTTCCAAGTTAGCACATTCCTTGGAGATATGCCCGAATCCTCCACATTCGTAGCATTGAATCTTCTCTCTTGAAGACATCTCATGATATGGCTTGACATTCTTAATAGTGGACTTCTTCTTCTTGAAGTCATTCCCCTTTGAGCCATAATCACTCTTTTGAAGATTCAAGAACTTCTTGAATCCTTTGGCAATGAGTGCCATGTCTTCATATGAGTCATCCTCCTCCTCTTCCATCTTGGATGTCTTCAAGGCAATATCCTTTTCTTCTTAGGAGGAGATGTGGTAGCCTTTCTTGATTCATAGGCTAGAAGTCTTCCAATGACTTCACTCGGCTTCATTTCCTTGTAAGTGTCATTTTCTTCTAAAGCCGTCACTTTGGGTTCGAACCTCTCGGGAAGTGATCGCATGATCTTTTGCTTGATTCTTCTATCCGAGTAAGGATCACCAAGTTGGTGACTTTGGTTCACAATGTCCATTAGTCTCACTTGGAAGTCATTGAAGTGCTCGTGCTCTTCCATCCTAATGGTCTCAAACCGAGTTTGAAGGACTTGAAGCTTTGAGTCCTTGACAACCTCGGTGCCTTCATGTGCAACTTCTAGGATGTCCCATGCCTCTTTAGCAATCCTAGTAATTTGAATCAGTTTGTACTGATTTTCACTCACTGCACATCGGATGGCATGAATAGCCTTGTTGTTCCACATGGAGTCAATAAATTCTTGAGGACTCCACTGTGCCTTAGGCTTGAGAACTTCTTCTCCTCCATCCGTAGAAGTCATCATAGGTGGAGCATATCCATCTTCAACCGCCATCCATGCCCTATCATGGATTTGGCATATGTATGCTTCCATCTTCCCCTTCCATGAGGAGTAATTATCGCCGGTGAGCAACGGTGGCCTTACGCTCGACGCTCCCTCTTTGCTCATCCCGAAACCACTCATAGTGTTTGGATGAATGCAAATGAGATGAATGCAAAATGTATGAATAAATAAAAAAATCACACAAGATGCAAAACACACCAAAATGAGCAAGGATCACCTATGTATGTCTAGGAACCCGCTCTGATACCAATTGAAACAAATTATAGCACGGTGTGTATAAAACTCTCTAGAGGGGGGGGGGGGGGGGGGGGGGGTGAATAGATTTTACACTTTTTACCCAATTTTTCGTGTTAGTCAAAATTACGAAAATGCCCTCAAGATAATATAAACAAGCAAGTGTAATATGGTGCGGAAATTAAAACAACACTTGGTTTTTACGTGGAAACCCTCACGGGAAAAACCACGGGCTATGTAAGTAAGCCACACTCGAACCTCGAATCCACTAAATGTGCAAACGATTACAACCTAATCCCGGAAGTAATCACACACCTACCTAATCCCGGTATGAGTGAACCTAGTCCAATTTGCTTGCGTTCTAAGCAACCTAATCCCGGATGCTACACACAAGACTTACTTTCTCTATGAAGAGAATACAACCCTAAGTGAATATATGTGAATATCCAAAATGCAACATAGAGCAAGGGAAACCCTATATGCTTATCTAAGATGATTAATATTCAATTAAGAGCAATCCTAGATATCAAAACTAAATGACATGTCAATTAGTTTAGCTAATCAATATTAAGCACAAAACCTAATATGCAAGCACAATATAAAATCTCAAACATACATCATACTCATCTCAATATTGTATCTAAAGCATACAAAATAACAAACAAGTAATTAATTGAGATTGCTAGATAAGAGAAACACAAAACATGTAAGATATTAGTGAAAAGCTTACCAAGCAAAGTATGATGAAGATTCCATACTAGATGACATCTAGATGATCTAAGATGATGCTAGATGATGATTGATGATCATGAAAAAGTGTTTGAGAATCAAGAATGGAGTTCTTGGAATTTTTCTTCTCTTTGAAAAATATCCTAAGTATGAATTCTGAATATGAACTCTCTTTGAAGATTAGGGTTCTTAGAGTTAAAGAACATTAAATCTGAAAAAGAGAAAGTGTGATATTTATAGGCATCAAGAACAGGGCATGAGAAAAGACAAGTTTGCCCTTGAAACGCACCGTTCGGCGGTTTCAATCGGCGGCCAGGCCGCCGATCATGACCGCCGAATGGAGCTCGTGAAGAACAGAGCATAAACGGCGGTAATTCGGCGGTTTCGTGACCGCCGATACCAACCGCCGAATCAGACCCAAGAGATCGAAATCGATCAGGTATGAACGGCGGTTTCGAACGGCGGTCGTGACCGCCGATCGTGACCGTAGAATTGCTCCTAGAAGCAAACGGCGGTTCCATTCGGCGGCCCGGCCGCCGATCATAACCGCCGATCACCAACAGAGGTGAAAACCAAGGAGAAGCCAAGGGCATTCTCCGTGGGCGGTCTTCGCGTAAAACCAAGCACATTCTAGTGCATGCGCGGACGTTTCCGAACACTATCGAGAAACGAATTACAAGACATATAAATACACAACAAGATATAACAATCAAAGTGCTAGTGTGTAATGTGACATATGAAGAGAATGCACACAAAAGTAAGAATGCAAAGTGTGTGTGTGCTTCTAAATCTCTTCAAAGAAAGTTAAGCACTAGAAGTATACCTTTGGAGTGCTCGTCCCTTGAGGTCTTGAAAGGGCCTTTGAGAATGATTCTCAATCATCTAAACTACTCATCTAAACTACCCTTACATACAAACCCCAACACGTGGTTTGTCCACGAAATAAGCCAATCAAAGAATGGGAATCCTTACACCTAGAATAAAACTTGCTTCTCCTAAGTCCTTCATATCAAATTGTTTTGCTAACCATTCTTTTACTGATGTCAATACACCTACATCGTTTCCAATGAGTAGTTTATCATCAACATAAAGAATCAGGAAAACCAACTTGTCGCCCTTAATCCTTTTTGTAAGGTTCCCAATTGTTGATTGGCTCATTTCGTGGACAAACCACATGTTGGGGTTCTTTGTAAGGGTAACCTAAGTATCGGTCTTATTGTTCGAAGCCCTTTGAAGACCTCGTGTTGATAAGCACCGAAGGTAAATTCCTATGTGCTTACTTTTCTTTGAAGAGATTAGTTGCACACACACACTTGAAACAAATTATAGCACGGTGTGTATAAAGCTATCTAGAGGGGGGGTGAATAGATTTTACGCTTTTTACCCAATTTTTCGTGTTAGTCAAAATTACGAAAATGCCCTCAAGATAATATAACCAAGCAATTGTAATATGGTGCGGAAATTAAAACAACACTTGGTTTTTACGTGGAAACCCTCACGGGAAAAACCACGGGCTATGTAAGTAAGCCACACTCGAACCTCGAATCCACTAAATGTGCAAACGATTACAACCTAATCCCGGAAGTAATCACACACCTACCTAATCCCGGTATGAGTGAACCTAGTCCAATTTGCTTGCGTTCTAAGCAACCTAATCCCGGATGCTACACACAAGACTTACCTTCTCTATGAAGAGAATACAACCCTAAGTGAATATATGTAAATATCCAAAATGCAACATAGAGCAAGGGAAACCCTATATGCTTATCTAAGATGATTAATATGCAATTAAGAACAATCCTAGATATCAAAACTAAATGACATGTCAATTAGTTTAGCTAATCAATATTAAGCACAAAACCTAATATGCTAGCACAATACAACTTCTCAAACATACATCATACTCATCTCAATATTGTATCCAAAGCATACAAAATAATCAACAAGTAATTAATTGAGATTGCTAGATAAGAAAAACACAAAACATGTAAGATATTAGTGAAAAACTTACCAAGCAAAGTATGATGAAGATTCCATGCAAGATGACATCTAGATGATCCAAGATGATGCTAGATGATGATTGATGATCATGAAAAAGTGTTTGAGTGATTAAAATTGAGTTCTTTGTGTATTTTTCTTCTCTTGAAAAATATTCTAAGTATAGAATATGAATATGAACTCTCTTGGCTGACCTAAAGTCAAAGTGTTATATATATAGGGGCCATAAGTGAAGTGTGGTCGTTTTGAAAAACGCACCAAAAATTGCTCTGTGCGCTGGTGGCCTTGCGCTGGACAACAGGCGCAAGACCAGCGCACACGCACATTTTTGCATTAGCGCTGGACGACATGCGCTCACACAGGCGCCATACCAGCGAAGCCACACTAGGCGATCAGCGCTGGTGACCTTGCGCTGGTGTAGACCAGCGCACGACCGGCGACAGAGAACTGGACGATCTACGCTGGTGGGCTGCGCTGGTGTGGACCAGCGCACGACCAGCGGCACGCCACTGGGCGTTTTGCACCGGTGAGCGGCGCTGGACGTCAGGCGCAGGAGGACCAGCGCACAGCCCACAACTTTGAACCCCATAAGCAATCATGCAAGGGGAACAAAGATAAACTAAGATGCATCCTAAAAACCTAAATGCTATGATGTTATAAACACAAGATGCAATCATTATACCAAGCAAGAAGAGATGTAAATAGGCATTGATGCACAACAAAAAGAAACACAACATACAAAGATTAAACATATGCATGAGTTGTGAGTGTGTGCAACTATCTCTTCAAGACAAGTAAGCACTTAAAGTATTACCTTTGGTGCTTGTCAATCATGAGGTCTTCAAAGGGCCTAAGCAATAACAACAACATCTAAACTACCCTTACAAAGAATCCCCACATATGGTTTGATCACGAAATAAGCCAATTAAAAACAACGGGAATCCTTACAATCTCCCACTTTGGCTATTTCGTGACAAAACCATCACTCACATTGATTCCTCACAAAAAAATAGAAACTACGGGACTACAAAGATATTCTACATTACAAAAAGATAAGAGAATGCAACTTGAAGTCTTCAATCCTCTTGTAGAATAATCAATCCCTGAAAAGAGTTTCTAACATTTCTAATACAAAAAAAGTGTGAGATTAATCATGTGAGAACAATACCAAGCATTTGCATTTTTAGAATTTAGGCACAACATTACCAAATGTATGCAATGTATGATAAATGCAATGCTCCCCCTCAACGGGTTACTCCCCCTTAATGTATGTTCTCCCCAAAGTGCACAATAGCTTCTATATTTTGCACCTCCCCTTACCATATCCTACTCCCCCTTTTTATCATGATATAGGCAAAGGAGTAGTCCCCAACCGGGTCACTCATAGCAACGAGAGATAGAAGCATGCAAGATTTGCATATACATACTAGTCACTTAATGCACTTCAATTAATTTGAGAGAAACAAGGAGATTTATTTTGAGAAAATGTGTGAATCCAACATGCTTTGCATACAAGACATATAGCATTCAAGTCCAAAATACAATGGTATTTGGCAAAGCAAATGACAAAGGTTTCTAATAAGAATTCAAACCAATTTCACCAATGTCATGGGAAAAGCAAGGATATAGAGATTATTGATTTCAATTTACGAGCAACTATATCCAACTTTATAAGTGAAACATGGCATGAGCGACTTTGCACCCTATTTGATTTTTCCGGATAAGATATCCGTATGATAGTAACCATGCTCAACTAATAAAGAAATAGAGACATTTGGAATGTAAATTCCTTTGAATGGATACAAGATCCTTTATTCATTTTGAGTGTCATAAGCTTTCACACAAGTTTTGCATTTTAAGAATATGCAATCATCAATTCATGCTTTTCATGTGAGCATGTTATATGAATTTCATGCTTTTTCATTTGTCATTAGCATGTTATTAAAGAATCATCATGTCATGGAGATAACTATAGGTCATTCACATCATACTTCCTATGTAAATCTCCTAGTCCAAAAATGCATGTTTGAACATAAATATGACATGGATTGTAAACAAGCAAGGTTCACACTTATTGAATTGAAAACATATATACATATGTGCAACCAAGCTTACTCAAGCAATTAAAAGAAGAGGCATAAGATATTTCAAATTTTTTGCAAGATACAAGAATGCAAAATAGCTCTCTTTGCTTGAGTTCCCCATATGGGGTCAATCATAGAACATCACTCCACAAGACATACCCCAATAGATCTACTAAGAGTTTTAAATCGAGTAGCATCTAAGGGTTTAGTAAATAGGTCCGCAAGTTGATCATTAGTACCTACATGTTCAAGTACTATGCATTTATTTTCAACAAGCTCTCTAATGAAGTGATGGCGGATGTCAATATGCTTAGTTCTAGAATATTGCACCGGATTCTTGGAAATATTAATGGCACTCATGTTATCACAAAAGAGAGTGAGAGTACCTTGGTTGAATCCGTAATCTACTAGCATTTGCTTCATCCATATGAGTTGAGTGCATCCACTCCCCGCGGCTATGTACTTGGCTTCCGCCGTGGACAAGGAAATCTAGTTTTGCTTCTTGCAAAACCAAGACACCAAGTTGTTGCCTAGAAAGAAGCAACCGCCCGATGTGCTATTCCTATCATCACAATTTCCTGCCCAATCCGCATCACTATATCCTACAAGACTAGGATTAGTGTCAAATGAGTACCAAATCCCATAGTTGGAAGTCCCATTCACAAAGCGAATGACTCTCTTAACCGAAGAGAGATGGGACTCCTTGGGATCAGATTGGTACCTAGCACAAACTCCTACACTAAAAGATATATCGGGCCTACTTGTGGTCAAATAGAGCAAGCTCCCTATCATGCCACGATATAAGGTTTGGTCCACACTTTTACCGCTAGCATCCTTGCTTAGCTTCAAAGTGGTGCTCATAGGAGTGTCACAATGTTTGGCTTTTTCAAGACCAAACTTCTTCACAAGATTTTTGGCATATTTGGCTTGGGTTATGAAGATCCCATTATCTAGTTGCCTAATTTGCAAACCTAGGAAGTAATTAAGCTCACCAACAAGACTCATCTCAAATTCATGAGACATAACATCAACAAATTGTTGGACCTTGGTGTTGTTGGTGGAGCCAAACACTATATCATCGACATATATTTGAGCTATGAAAAGCTCATCATTGTCTCTCTTGATGAATAGTGTCTTGTCAACACTACCTCTTGTGTAGTTATTGTCAACAAGAAATTGAGTGAGGCGCTCATACCAAGCCTTCGGTGCTTGTTTCAACCCATATAGTGCCTTCTTGAGGCGATAGACATGGTTGGGGTGGTGAGTATCCACAAACCCCTTGGGTTGTTCAACAAACACTTCCTCTTGCAAGATGCCATTAAGGAAGGCACTCTTGACATCCATTTGGTGCAATTTGAACTTGTGCACACAAGAAATGGACAAGAGAAGCCTAATAGACTCTAGACGGGCAACGGGAGCAAATGTCTCCTCAAAGTCGATACCCTCAATTTGAGAGTACCCTTGTGCTACAAGTCTAGCCTTGTTCCGCACTATGTTGCCATCCTCATTGGATTTGTTCCTAAATATCCATTTAGTGCCTATGACATTAGTGGTCTTAGGCCTAGGAACTAGAGTCCAAACCTCATTCCTTTCGAATTGGTTTAGCTCTTCTTGCATGACAAGAACCCAAAATTCATCATTTAAGGCTTCTTCAACCTTTTTGGGTTCAATTTGAGAGGTGTAGCAAGTATAGCTAATAAGATTAGCAAGTTGACGTCTAGTCCTAACACCCTCATTTACCTCTCCAATGATATCTTCTTTATCATGGAGTTTCCTAACCCATGGAGCGAGTTCTTTAGAGTCCAAGAGAGGAACTCTAGCAATAGGTTGTGTGTCATCATTGTTGACATTAGATGTCCCAACATTAGGAGACACCACAACCTTCTTCAAAGGAGAACCATCACTAAAAATAACCTCCTCCTCATGATCATTGGACTTGAGCCTAGTATCATCAAATACGACATTGGATGATTCCATAACACTTAGAGTCTTTAAATTGAAAACTCTATAGGCTCTACTATTCAAGGCATAACCAATAAAGATACCCTCATCACTCTTAGCATCGAATTTGCCAAGTTGATCACGGTCATTCAAAATGTAGCATTTGCTTCCAAAAGTGTGGAAGTAGCTAACATTTGGCCTTTTGCCTTTCCATAACTCATAGGAGGTATTTCTAGTACCGGGCCTTAGGAAGACTCTATTTCCTATATAGCAAGCCGTATTGACGGCTTCGGCCCATAGGTTCCTAGGGACATTGTTGCTAAGCAACATCATACGGGCCATCTCTTGAAGGACCCTATTTTTCCTCTCAACAACTCCATTTTGTTGAGGTGTCCTAGGAGCCGAAAACTCATGGGAGATACCTAAACCATTATAAAAGGTTTCAAAGGTAGCATTCTCAAATTCCCTCCCATGGTCACTTCTAATCCGTTTTATGATTTTAATATTTGAGTTCATTTCATTTTGAAGTTTATTACAAAGCATTTTAAACTTATCAAAAGTTTCAGATTTTTCTCTAAGAAAATATGTCCATGTGAACCTAGAGAAATCATCAACACATACAAAAATGTATCTCTTTCCACCCAAACTTTCAGTTTGCATGGGACCCATGAGGTCCATGTGGAGAAGCTCAAGAGGCTCCTTGGTGGTGAGATACTTACCCTTTTTGTGCATGCTTTTAGTTTGCTTTCCTTGTTGGCAAGGTCCACAAACACCATTGGCTTTCTTCCCAAGCTTAGGGAGGCCACGCACACACTCGAACTTTCCAAGGGTTCGTAGATCCATAAAGTTCATGTGGCCAAGTCTTTCATGCCACAACTCAATTTGCTCATCCATGGACACATTATTTGAGACTATTCTAGCTTCAAGACAATAGCAATTGTCGCTAGATCTCATACCTTTCAATAAGGTTTGTCCATCGGGCTTTAGGATCGAGCAAATATCTTTAGAAAACAAGACGGAATATCCTTCATCACTAAGATGTGAAATGCTTATTAAATTGGCTTTCAAGCCATCAACAAATAAAGCATTGGATAAGGAGGGTAATCCGGGAACGGAAATGGTTCCTTTCCCTTTAACATTTCTTTTGGATCCATCACCAAAAGTGACATTTCCACCTTCCTCCATAACAAGAGTCTCGAAGAAACTCTTGTTTCCCGTCATGTGCCTAGAGCACCCACTATCCAAGTACCAAAAATTAGAAGAATTTGCCTTCAAGGCTATTTGTGCAACATGGCAAACATTTTCATTCTTTCTAATCCACTTAGCAACAATTTTAGCTTTCCTAGTGGTCTTTGGTACATGTGCTCTACTATTTCTAGGATCATGCAAATCAATATTTTCATTCCTAGAAACATGCATCTTGGCTCTATTCTTTCTCTTTTCAATCATGCTTTGTTTTCTACACATTTTAATATATTGAAAGCAATTTGGTCTAATATGACCATCACAACCACAAAAGTGACAAATAGGGATGAAATAAGAAATCATACCTTGCCTTTGTGCACGTATGGGAGCTTGTCCATGTCTTTGTGGATAAGTGGGTTCAATCCATCTTCGTTGTTGAACCGGTCTAGGTTGCTTCCAAGCTTGAGGTTGCATGATTGGTCTCTTTCCTTTGTGAGCCAATTTTGGAGGAGTGTTGGCTTGAGGGACCCTAGGGGGTTGAGCTTGAGATTTCCTTCTTGGCCCCATTTTCACTTGAGCATTAGAACATTGTCCTACTTCTAACTTCTTCCTAGGAGGTTGCACAAATGAAGTTTCTTCGTTCTTCAAGCTCTTGACAAACACGGTCTTGTTAGAGGTTGAGATTTTCTTGCCATCATCATACCCAAGACCTCTCTTGTCACTTGGACTCTTTCCAACACCAAGTAATGATCAAGCTTCTTGGTGCTAGAATCTATCCTAGCCAAGGACCCTTTAACTTCTACAAGTTCCCTCTTCAAGCCTTCTTCACTTCTCTTGGATAAGTCTAACTCCTCAATTAACTTATCCTCTCTCCTCTTCAATCTTTCCACTTGTTCACTTAAGTGGTCATTGTGAGCCGAAAGTTCAAGGTTTTCTTCTCTCAACCTCTCAATCTTTCTTGTGCTTTTAAGTGCTAAATCATTGAACTCGGCATGGTATTTAGCAAGCACCTTTTGCTCCACAAATTTCTTTTTGGAACTAGAAGAGGAGTCACTTTCTACTTCACTTGAGTCATTTTCCTCTTGACTCATTTCCTCTTTCTCACTACCACTTTTGCTCTTATGTGAGGAGGCAAAAGCTAGGAGGTTAGCCATGAGCTCTTCTTCACTTGAAGACTCATCTTCCTCATTGGAGTCATCACTACTCCCACTCCAAGTGGCGGCCATCACTTTGCTCTTCTTCTTTTCATTGTGATTAGCACATTCGGGGGCAAAGTGACCAATCCCACCACATTCAAAGCATCGGACCCCTTTCCTTTCGGTCCTCTCTTGTCTAGGCTCAAACTTCTTGAAGGAACTCTTTTTCTTCAAATCTTGTCCTCTTGACCCAAATCCCTTCTTCTTCTTGAACCCCATAACTTGTTGAACCTTTTCACAAATAAGGCAAGGTCTTCATCCGATTCATGCTTTGCCTCCTTTGCATCCTTAGATGCTTTCAAAGCTATTCCTTTAGACTTCTTAGGAGGAGTAGTGGTGCTAAGAGCCTTCCTAGACTCATATGCAAGGAGACGCCCAATCACCTCACTTGGCTTCATATCCATGTAGCCACTATTTTCTTCTATGGCCGTCACCTTGGATTCAAACCTATCGGGGAGAGATCTCATAATTTTTTGCTTGACTCTCCTATCCGAATACGGGTCTCCGAGTTGATGGCTTTGATTTACAATGTCCATCAATTTGATTTCGAAGTCATTGAAGCATTCATCCTCTCCCATCCTTAGTAGCTCAAACTGAGTTTGGAGGACTTGATGCTTGGACTCCTTCACCACCTCGGTTCCCTCATGTGCAACTAGAAGGATGTCCCATGCCATTTTGGCAATCTGAGTATTCTGAATAAGCTTGTACTGATTCTCATCCATAGCACACATAATGGCATGCATAGCCTTCCTATTCCACTTAGAAGCCTCAAACTCTTGCGCGTTCCATTGCGCCTTAGGCTTCAAAACATCTTGTCCTCCACCCTCGGGAGTCATCATAGGGAGATCATATCCGTCTTCCACCGCCATCCACACGGTCATGAATTTGGCATATGTAGGATTCCATCTTCCCTTTCCATTGGGAATAGTTCAATCCGGTAAGAAGTGGAGGCCTTGTGCTAGAAGCTCCTTCGTGGCCACCACCATTTCCACCGTTTCCACTCATAGTGTTTATGAATGAATGAAATGAATACAAATGTATGAATGATCAAAAATCACACAAAATGCAAAACACACCAAAATAAGCAAGGATCACCTATGTATGTCTAGGAACCCGCTCTGATACCAATTGAAACAAATTATAGCACGGTGTGTATAAAGCTATCTAGAGGGGGGGTGAATAGATTTTACGCTTTTTACCCAATTTTTCGTGTTAGTCAAAATTACGAAAATGCCCTCAAGATAATATAACCAAGCAATTGTAATATGGTGCGGAAATTAAAACAACACTTGGTTTTTACGTGGAAACCCTCACGGGAAAAACCACAGGCTATGTAAGTAAGCCACACTCGAACCTCGAATCCACTAAATGTGCAAACGATTACAACCTAATCCCGGAAGTAATCACACACCTACCTAATCCCGGTATGAGTGAACCTAGTCCAATTTGCTTGTGTTCTAAGCAACCTAATCCCGGATGCTACACACAAGACTTACTTTCTCTATGAAGAGAATACAACCCTAAGTGAATATATGTAAATATCCAAAATGCAACATAGAGCAAGGGAAACCCTATATGCTTATCTAAGATGATTAATATGCAATTAAGAACAATCCTAGATATCAAAACTAAATGACATGTCAATTAGTTTAGCTAATCAATATTAAGCACAAAACCTAATATGCTAGCACAATACAACTTCTCAAACATACATCATACTCATCTCAATATTGTATCCAAAGCATACAAAATAATCAACAAGTAATTAATTGAGATTGCTAGATAAGAAAAACACAAAACATGTAAGATATTAGTGAAAAACTTACCAAGCAAAGTATGATGAAGATTCCATGCAAGATGACATCTAGATGATCCAAGATGATGCTAGATGATGATTGATGATCATGAAAAAGTGTTTGAGTGATTAAAATTGAGTTCTTTGTGTATTTTTCTTCTCTTGAAAAATATTCTAAGTATAGAATATGAATATGAACTCTCTTGGCTGACCTAAAGTCAAAGTGTTATATATATAGGGGCCATAAGTGAAGTGTGGTCATTTTGAAAAACGCACCAAAAATTGCTCTGTACGCTGGTGGCCTTGCGCTGGACGACAGGCGCAAGACCAGCGCACACGCACATTTTTGCATTAGCGCTGGACGACATGCGCTCACACAGGCGCCATACCAGCGGAGCCACACTGGGCGATCAGCGCTGGTGACCTTGCGCTGGTGTAGACCAGCGCACGACCGGCGACAGAGAACTGGACGATCTACGCTAGTGGGCTGCGCTGGTGTGGACCAGCGCACGACCAGCGGCACGCCACTGGGCGTTTTGCGCCGGTGAGCGGCGCTGGACGTCAGGCGCAGGAGGACCAGCGCACAGCCCACAACTTTGAACCCCACAAGCAATCATGCAAGGGGAACAAAGGTAAACTAAGATGCATCCTAAAAACCTAAATGCTATGATGTTATAAACACAAGATGCAATCATTATACCAAGCAAGAAGAGATGTAAATAGGCATTGATGCACAACAAAAAGAAACACAACATACAAAGATAAAACATATGCATGAGTTGTGAGTGTGTGCAACTATCTCTTCAAGACAAGTAAGCACTTAGAGTATTACCTTTGGTGCTTATCAATCATGAGGTCTTCAAAGGGCCTAAGCAATAACAACAACATCTAAACTACCCTTACAAAGAATCCCCACATATGGTTTGATCACGAAATAAGCCAATTAAAAACAACGGGAATCCTTACAACACTTAACAATCATTGCATATGTGTGCATTCTCTTCATTTGTCACATTTCACACTTGCTCTTATTTATTATATTTTGTTGTGTGTAATTGTGTCATGGTGTCGTGTAATTCGTTTCCCGATAACTTTCGGAAACGTCCGCGCATGCACTAGAATGTGCTTGGTTTAGCACGAGGACCGCCTATGGAGAATGCCCTTGGCTTCTCCTTGGTTTTCACCTTTCTAGGTGATCGGCGGCCTGGCCACCGAATGAAACCGCCGTTTCAGTCCAGATTGGTCTGAAGCATTTCTACGGTTAAGATCGGCGGTCACGACCACCGTTCGAAACCGCCGCTTCAAGACCTGATTGATTTATCTCTCAGTCTAATTCGGTGGTTGAATCGGCGGTCACGAAACCGTCATTCGAAACCGTCGTTCGAAACCACCGTTCGAAACCGCTGTTCATACCTGATTGATTTTAATCTCTCTGTTTTGATTCGGCGGTTGGGATCGGCGGTCATGAAACCGCCGAATGAACCGCCGTTTATGCTCTGTTCTTCACGAGCTCAATTCGGCGGTCATGATCGGCGGCCTGGCCGCGATTGAAACCGCCGATCGGCGCGTTTCTTTGAAACTTACTTAAACGACCACACTTTGATTTGGCCCCCTATATATATGCCATTTTGTCTTTAGGTCAATTAAGAGAGTTCATATTCAGAATTCATACTTAGGATATTTTTCAAAGAGAAGAAAAATTCCAAGAACTCATTTTTTATTACTCAAACACTTTTTCATGATCATCAATCATCATCTAGCATCATCCTTGATCTTCTAGATGTCATCTTGCATGGATTCTTCATCATACTTTGCTTGGTAAGCTTTTCACTAATATCTTACATATTTTGTGTTTCTCTTAGCTAGCAATCTCAATTAATTACTTGTATGTTATTTTATATACTTTGAATACAAGTTTGAGATTAGTATGATGTATGTTTGAGAAGTTGTTTTGTGATAGCTAATTAAGTTTTGTGCTTAATCTTGATTAGCTAAACTATTTGACATGTCATTTAGTTTTGATATCTAGGATTGTTCTAATTGCATATTAATCATCTTAGATAAGCATATAGGGTTTCCCTTGCTCTATGTTGCATTTGGATATTCATATATATTCACTTAGGGTTGTATTCTCTTCATAGAGAAAGTAAGTCTTGTGTGTAGCATCCGGGATTAGGTTGCTTAGAACGCAAGCAAATTGGACTAGATTCACTCATACCGGGATTAGGTAGGTGTGTGATTACTTTCGGGATTAGGTTGTAATCGTTTTACACATTTAGTGGATTCGAGGTTCGAGTGTGGCTTACTTACTAGCCCGTGGTTTTTCCCGTGAGGGTTTCCACGTAAAAATCAAGTGTTATTTAATTTCCGCATATTATACTTGATTTATTGCTTTATCTATATAGGGGTAATTTCGTAATTTTGACTATCACAAAAAATTGGGTAAAAAGCTTAAAATCTATTCACCCCCCTCTAGATAGTTTTATACACACCGTGCTATAATTTGTTTCAATTGGTATCAGAGCGGGTTCCTAGACATACATAGGTGATCCTTGCTTTTTTGGTGTGTTTTGCATTTTGTGTGATTTTTGATCATTCATACATTTGCATTCATTTCATTCATTCATAAACACTATGAGTGGAAACGGTGGAAATGGTGGTGGCCACGAAGGTGCTTCTAGCACAAGGCCTCCACTTCTTACCGGTTTAAATTATTCCCAATGGAAAGGGAAGATGGAATCCTACATATGCCAAATTCATGACCGTGCATGGATGGAGGTGGAAGACGGGTATGATCTACCCATGATGACTCCTGGTGGTGGAGGAGGAGAAGAAGTTTTAAAGCCTAAGGCGCAATGGAACGCGTAAGAGTTTGAGGCTTCCAAGTGGAATAGGAAGGCTATGCATGCCATCATGTGTGCAATGGATGAGAATCAATACAAGCTTATTCAGAATACTCAGATTGCAAATGTGGCATGGGACATCCTTCAAGTTGCACATGAAGGAACCGAGGTGGTGAAGGAGTCCAAGCTTCAAGTCCTCCAAACTCAATTTGAGCTACTTAGGATGGGAGAGGATGAATGCTTCAATGACTTCGAAATCAAATTGATGGACATCGTAAATCAAAGCCATCAACTTGGAGACCCGTATTCGGATAGGAGAGTCAAGCAAAAAATTATGAGATCTCTCCCCGATAGGTTTGAATCAAAGGTGACGGCCATAGAAGAAAATAGTGGCTACATGGATATGAAGCCAAGTGAGGTGATTGGACGTCTCCTTGCATATGAGTCTAGGAAGGCTCCTAGCACCACTACTCCTCCTAAGAAGTCTAAAGGAATAGTTTTGAAAGCATCTAAGGATGCAAAGGAGGCAAAGCATGACTCGGATGAAGACCTTGCCTTATTCATGAAAAGGTTTAATAAGGTTATGGGGTTCAAGAAGAAGAAGGGATTTGGGTCAAGAGGACAAGACTTGAAGAAAAAAGGTTCCTTCAAGAAGTTTGAGCCTAGACAAGAGAGGACCGAAAGGAAAGGGGTCCGATGCTTTGAATTTGGTGGGATTGGTCACTTTGCCCCCGAATGTGCTAATCATAATGAAAAGAAGAAGAGCAAAGTGATGGCCGCCACTTGGAGTGGGAGTAGTGATGACTCCAATGAGGAAGATGAGTCTTCAAGTGAAGAAGAGCTCATGGCTAATTTCCTTGCTTTTGCCTCATCTCACAAGAGCAAAAGTGCTAGTGAGAGAGAGGAAATGAGTCAAGAGGAAATTGACTCTAGTGAAGTAGAAAGTGACTCCTCTTCTAAGTCCATAAAGAAATTTGTGGAGCAAAAGGTGCTTGCTAAATACCATGCCGAGTTCAATGATTTAACAATTAAAAGCACAAGAAAGATTGAGAGGTTGAGAGAAGAGAACCTTGAACTTTCGGCTCACAATGACCACTTAAGTGAACAAGTGGAAAGATTGAAGAGGAGAGAGGATAAGTTAATTGAGGAATTAGACTTATCCAAGAGAAGTGAAGAAGGCTTGAAGAGGGAACTTGTAGAAGTTAAATGGTCCTTGGCTAGGATAGACTCTAGCACCAAGAAGCTTGACCATATGCTTGGTGTTGGAAAGAGTCCATGTGACAAGAGGAGTCTTGGGTATGAAGATGACAAGAAGATCTCTACCTCTAACAAGACCGTGTTTGTCAAGAGCTTGAAGAAAGAAGAAACTTCATTTGTGCAAGCTTCTAGGACGAAATTAGAAGTAGGACAATGCTCTAATGCACAAGTGAAGATGGGACCAAGAAGGCAACCTCAAGCTCAACCCCCTAGGGTCCCTCAAGCCAACATTCCTCAACAATTGGCTCACAAAGGAAAGAGACCAATCATGCAACCTCAAGCTTGGAAGCAACCTAGACCGGTTCAACAACGAAGATGGATTGAACCCACTTATCCACAAAGACATGGACGAGCTCTCATACGTGCACAAAGACAAGGTATGGTTCCTTTTTTCATCCCTATTTGTCACTTTTGTGGTTGTGATGGTCATATTAGACCAAATTGCTTTCAATATATTAAAATGTGTAGAACACGAAGCATGATTGAAAAGAGAAAGAATAGAGCCAAGATGCATGTTCCTAGGAATGATAATTTTACCTTGCATGATCCTAGGACATCTAGAGCCCATGTACCAAAGACCACTAAGAAAGCTAAAATTGTTGCTAAGTGGATTAGAAAGAATGAAAATGTTTGCCATGTTGCACAAATAGCCTTGAAGGCAAATTCTTCTAATTTTTGGTATTTGGATAGTGGGTGCTCTAGGCACATGACGGGAAACAAGAGTTTCTTCGAGACTCTTGTTATGGAGGAAGGTGGAAATGTCACTTTTGGTGATGGATCCAAAAGAAATGTTGTAGGGAAAGGAACCATTTCCGTTCCCGGATTACCCTCCTTATCCAATGCTTTATTTGTTGATGGCTTGAAAGCCAATTTAATAAGCATTTCACATCTTAGTGATGAAGGATATTCCGTCTTGTTTTCTAAAGATTATTGCTCTATCCTAAAACCCGATGGACAAACCTTGTTGAAGGGCATGAGATCTAGCGACAATTGTTATTGTCTTAAAGCTAGTATAGTATCTAATCATGTGTCCATGGATGAGCAAATTGAGTTGTGGCATGAAAGACTTGGCCACATGAACTTTAGGGATCTACGGACCCTTGGAAAGTTCAATTGTGTGCGTGGCCTCCCTAAGCTTGGGAAGAAAGCCAATGGTGTTTGTGGACCTTGCCAACAAGGAAAGCAAACTAAAAGCATGCACAAAAAGGGTAAGTATCTCACCACCAAAGAGCCTCTTGAGCTTCTCCACATGGACCTTATGGGTCCTATGCAAACCGAAAGTTTGGGTGGAAAGAGATACATTTTTGTATGTGTTGATGATTTCTCTAGGTTCACATAGACATATTTTCTTAGAGAAAAATCCGAAACTTTTGATAAGTTTAAAATGCTTTGTAATAAAATACAAAATGAAATGAACTATAATATTAAAAGCATAAAACGGATTAGAAGTGATCATGGGAGGGAATTTGAGAATGCTACTTTTGAAACCTTTTGTAATGGTTTAGGCATCTCCCATGAGTTTTCGGCTCCTAGGACACCTCAACAAAATGGAGTTGTTGAGAGGAAAAATAGGGTCCTTCAAGAGATGGCCCGTGTGATGTTGCTTAGCAACAATGTCCCTAGGAACCTATGGGCCGAAGCCATCAATACGGCTTGCTATATAGGAAATAGAGTTTTCCTAAGGCCCGGTGCTAGAAACACCTCCTATGAGTTATGGAAAGGCAAGCGGCCAAATGTTAGCTACTTCCACACTTTTGGAAGCAAATGCTACATTTTGAATGACCGTGATCAACTTGGCAAATTTGATGCTAAGAGTGATGAGGGTATTTTTATTGGTTATGCCTTGAATAGTAGAGCCTATAGAGTTTTTAATTTAAAGTCTCTAAGTGTTATGGAATCATCAAATGTAGTATTTGATGACACTAGGCTCAAGTCTAATGATCATGAGGAGGAGGTTATTTTTAGTGATGTCTCTCCTTTGGAGAAGGTTGTGGTGTCTCCTAATGATGGGACATCTAATGTCAACAATGATGACACACAACCTATTGATAGAGTTCCTCTCTTGGACTCTAAAGAACCCGCACCATGGGTTAGGAAACTCCATGATAAAGAAGATATCATTGGAGAGGTTAATGAGGGTGTTAGGACTAGACGTCAACTTGCTAATCTTATTAGCTACACATGCTACACCTCTCAAATTGAACCCAAAAAGGTTGAAGAAGCCTTAAATGATGAATTTTGGGTTCTTGCCATGCAAGAAGAGCTAAACCAATTCGAAAGGAATGAGGTTTGGACTCTAGTTCCTAGGCCTAAGACCACTAATGTCATTGGCACTAAATGGATATTTAGGAACAAATCCGATGAGGATGGCAACATAGTGCGGAACAAGGCGAGACTTGTAGCACAAGGGTACTCTCAAATTGAGGGTATCGACTTTAAGGAGACATTTGCTCCCGTTGCCCGTTTAGAGTCTATTAGGCTTCTCTTGTCCATTTCTTGTGTGCACAAGTTCAAATTGCACCAAATGGATGTCAAGAGTGCCTTCCTCAATGGCTTCTTGCAAGTGGAAGTGTTTATTGAACAACCCAAGGGGTTTGTGGATGCTCACCACCCTAACCATGTCTATCGCCTCAAGAAGGCACTATATGGGTTGAAACAAGCACCGAGGGCTTGGTATGAGCGCCTCACTCAATTTCTTGTTGACAATAACTACACAAGAGGTAGTGTTGACAAGACACTATTCATCAAGAGAGACAATGATGAGCTTTTCATAGCTCAAATATATGTCGATGACATAGTGTTTGGCTCCACCAACAACACCAAGGTCCAACAATTTGTTGATGTTATGTCTCATGAATTTGAGATGAGTCTTGTTGGTGAGCTTAATTACTTCCTAGGTTTGCAAATTAAGCAACTAGATAATGGGATTTTCATAACCCAAGCCAAATATGCCAAAAACCTTGTGAAGAAGTTTGGTCTTGAAAAAGCCAAACATTGTGACCCTCCTATGAGCACCACTTTGAAGCTAAGCAAGGATGCTAGCGGTAAAAGTGTGGACCAAACCTTATATCGTGGCATGATAGGGAGCTTGCTCTATTTGACCGCAAGTAGGCCCGATATATCATTTAGTGTAGGAGTTTGTGCTAGGTACCAATCCGATCCCAAGGAGTCCCATCTCTCTTCGGTTAAGAGAGTCATTCGCTTTGTGAATGGGACTTCCAACTATGGGATTTGGTACTCATTTGACACTAATCCTAGTCTTGTAGGATATAGTGATGCGGATTGGGCAGGAAATTGTGATGATAGGAATAGCACATCGGGCTGTTGCCTCTTTCTAGGCAACAACTTGGTGTCTTGGTTTTGCAAGAAGCAAAACTCGATTTCCTTGTCCACGGCGGAAGCCGAGTACATAGCCGCGGGGAGTGGATGCACTCAACTTATATGGATGAAGCAAATGCTAGTAGATTACAGATTCAACCAAGGCACTCTCACTTTCTTTTATGATAACATGAGTGCCATTAATATTTCCAAGAATCCGGTGCAACATTCTAGAACTAAGCATATTGACATCCGCCATCACTTCATTAGAGAGCTTGTTGAAAATAAATGCATAGTACTTGAACATGTAGGTACTAATGATCAACTTGCGGACCTATTTACTAAACCCTTAGATGCTACTCGATTTAAAACTCTTAGTAGATCTATTGGGATATGTCTTGTAGAGTGATGTTCTATGATTGACCCCATATGGGGACCTCAAGCAAAGAGAGCTAGTTTGCATTCTTGTCACTTGCAAAAAATTTGAAATATCTTATGCCTCTTCTTTTAATTGCTTGAGTAAGCTTGGTTGCACATATGTATATATGTTTTCAATTCAATAAGTGTGAACCTTGCTTGTTTACAATCCATGTCATATTTATGTTCAAACATGCTTTTTTGGACTAGGAAATGTATATAGGATGTATGATTTGAATGACCTATGATTATCTCCATGACATGATGATTCTTTAATAACATGCCAATGTCAAATGAAAAAGCATGAAATTCATATAACATGCTCACATGAAAAGCATGAATTGATGATTGCATACTCTTAAAAATGCAAAACTTGTGTGAAAGCTTATGAGACTCAAAATGAATAAAGGATCTTGTATCCGTTCAAAGGAATTTATATTCCTAATGTCTCTCTTTCTTTATTGGTTGAACATGGCTACTATCATACGGATATCTTATCCGGAAAAATAAAAAAGGGTGCAAAGTTGCTCATGCCATGTTTCGCTTATAAAGTTGGATATAGTTGCTCTTATATTGAAATCAATGTATTCTATATCCTTGCTTTACTCATGACATTGGTGAAATTGGTTTGAATTTCTATTAGAAACCTTTGTCATTTGCTTTGCCAAATACCATTGTATTTTGGACTTGAATGCTACATGTCTTGTATGCAAAGCATGTTTGATTCACACATTTTCTCTCAAATAAATCTCCTTGTTTCTCTCCGATTAAATTGAGATGCATAAAGTGACTTATATTAATTATGCAAATCATGCATGCTACTATCTCTCGTTACTATGAGTGACCCGGTTGGGGACTACTCCTTTGCCTATATCATGACAAAAAGGGGGAGTAGTATATGGTACGGGGAGATGCAAATTGGTGTTGCAATTGTGCACATTGGGGAGAAACCACATTGAGGGGGAGTAACCCTTTGTGGGGGAGCATTGCATTTATCATACATTGCATGTATTTTGTAATGTTGTGCCTAAATTCTAAAAATGCAAATGCTTGTTTTGATATCACTTGATTAATCTCACATTTCACTTGTATTGGAAATCATAGAAATCTTATTTACAGGGCGTGATTATTCTACAAGAGATTGAAGACTTGAAGTTTTATTTTCTTATCTCTTTGTGTTGTAGAATATCATAGTTGT
Source organism: Acer yangbiense (assembly GCA_008009225.1). Taxonomy (NCBI): domain Eukaryota; kingdom Viridiplantae; phylum Streptophyta; class Magnoliopsida; order Sapindales; family Sapindaceae; genus Acer; species Acer yangbiense. The sequence continues at coordinate 2,309,664 of CM017772.1, forward strand.
CCCGTAGTTTCTATTTCATTGTGAGGAATCAATGTGAGTGGTGGTTTTGTCACGAAATAGCCAAAGGGGAAGATTGTAAGGTTCCCAATTGTTGATTGGCTCATTTCGTGGACAAACCACATGTTGGGGTTCTTTGTAAGGGTAACCTAAGTATTGGTCTTATTGTTCGAAGCCCTTTGAAGACCTCGTGTTGATAAGCACCGAAGGTAAATTCCTATGTGCTTACTTTTCTTTGAAGAGATTAGTTGCACACACACACTTAACATTCATTGCATATGTGTGCATTCTCTTCATTTGTCACATTTCACACTTGCTCTTATTTATTATATTTTGTTGTGTGTAATTGTGTCATGGTGTCGTGTAATTCGTTTCCCGATAACTTTCGGAAACGTCCGCGCATGCACTAGAATGTGCTTGGTTTAGCGCGAGGACCGCCTATGGAGAATGCCCTTGGCTTCTCATTGGTTTTCACCTTTCTAGGTGATCGACGGTTATGATCAGCGGCCTGGCCGCCGAATGAAACCGCCGTTTCAGTCCAGATTGGTCTAAAGCATTTCTGCGGTTAAGATCGGCGGTCACGACCGCCGTTCGAAACCACCGTTTCAAGACCTGATTGATTTATCTCTCAGTCTAATTCGGCGGTTGAATCGGCGGTCACGAAACCGCCGTTCGAAACCGCCGTTCATACCTGATTGATTTTAATCTCTCTATTTTGATTCGGCGGTTGGGATCGGCGGTCACGAAACCGCCGAATGAACCGCCGTTTATGCTCTGTTCTTAACGAGCTCAATTCGGCGGTCATGATCGGCGGCCTGGCCGCCGATTGAAACCGCCGATCGGCGCGTTTCTTTGAAACTTACTTAAACGACCACACTTTGATTTGGCCCCCTATATATATGCCATTTTGTCTTTAGGTCAATTAAGAGAGTTCATATTCAGAATTCATACTTAGGATATTTTTCAAAGAGAAGAAAAATTCCAAGAACTCATTTTTTATTACTCAAACACTTTTTCATGATCATCAATCATCATCTAGCATCATCCTTGATCTTCTAGATGTCATCTTGCATGGATTCTTCATCATACTTTGCTTGGTAAGCTTTTCACTAATATCTTACATATTTTGTGTTTCTCTTAGCTAGCAATCTCAATTAATTACTTGTATGTTATTTTATATACTTTGAATACAAGTTTGAGATTAGTATGATGTATGTTTGAGAAGTTGTTTTGTGATAGCTAATTAGGTTTTTGCTTAATCTTGATTAGCTAAACTATTTGACATGTCATTTAGTTTTGATATCTAGGATTGTTCTAATTGCATATTAATCATCTTAGATAAGCATATAGGGTTTCCCTTACTCTATGTTGCATTTGGAAATTCATATATATTCACTTAGGGTTATATTCTCTTCATAGAGAAAGTAAGTCTTGTGTGTAGCATCCGGGATTAGGTTGCTTAGAACGCAAGCAAATTGGACTAGGTTCACTCATATCGGGATTAGGTAGGTGTGTGATTACTTCCGGGATTAGGTTGTAATCGTTTTACACATTTAGTGGATTCGAGGTTCGAGTATGGCTTACTTACTAGCCCGTGGTTTTTCCCGTGAGGGTTTTCTCGTAAAAATCAAGTGTTATTTAATTTTCGCATATTATACTTGATTTATTGCTTTATCTATTTAGGGGTAATTTCGTAATTTTGACTATCACGAAAAATTGGGTAAAAAGCTTAAAATCTATTCACCCCCTCTCTAGATAGTTTTATACACACCGTGTTATAATTTGTTTCACTTTTGTATACACAAGGTTCGTCAGGATTCTGAATAAATCCAAAACCTTTGACAGCTTGATCGAACCTTATGTTCCAGGATCTGGATGCTTGCTTTAATCCATATATGGATTTCTGCAACTTGCATACCTTTTCCATTTGCCCCTTTTCAATGAATCCTTCTGGTTGCATCATGTAGATGCTTTCGTCAAGACTTCCATTAAGGAAAGCTGTCTTGACGTCCATTTGCCAAATCTCTAGATCTAAAGATGCTGTAATGGATAAGAGTATCCTAATGGATTTAAGCATGGCCACAGGAGAGAAGGTTTCCTCGTAATCGATACCTTCTTTCTGTGTATACCCTTTAGCTACCAATCTAGCTTTAAAGGTTTCCACCTTTCCATCCATACCTCTTTTCCTCTTGTATACCCACTTGCACCCAATGGGTTTTATCCCTTTAGGCAAGTCTACAAGGGACCAGACTTTGTTATCGAACATAGATTCAATCTCATATTGCATTGCCTTTTGCCAATGGCGACTATTAACATCCTCCATTGCTTCCTTATACGTGTAGGGATCATTGTCGTCCGGGAGATTCTCCATTGATTCTCCCAGACCGATGTATCTTTCGGGTTGTGTTCTAACCCTTCCACTGCGACGAGGAATGGTAGGTTGTTGATCTTGTGTTGGATCGGAACTTACAATTGGGTTAGGTTGTGTAACCTCTCATGGAATTGTATCTCCTGACATCTCATTCAGGACAATTCTACTTCTAGGCACAAAATCATTCATATAGTCCTTTTCCAGAAATTTAGCATTTGTCGAAACAAATACTTTAAGATCTGAAGGACTATAGAAATAATATCCTTTAGTTTCTTTTGGATACCCTACAAATATACATGTTTCTGAACGGGACTCCATCTTTTCTGTCTTTCCTTTTAACACATGCGCAGGACAACCAAATATCCTTAAGTGTTGTAAACTAGGCTTGCGCCCAGTCCACAACTCATGCGGTGTTTTAGGAACGGACTTAGATGGTACATCGTTTAGAATGTATATAGCAGTTTGTAAAGCATATCCCCAAAAAGAAATAGGAAGTGTTGAATAACTCAACATAGACCTAACCATATCCAAAAGAGTTCTATTTCTCCTTTCTGCTACCCCATTCTGTTGAGGTGTACCTGGTGCAGAAAACTGAGAAACTATCCCATTATCAATAAGATATTGTTGAAACTCACCAGATAGATATTCTCCACCACGATCAGATCTCAAGATTTTTATGTGTTTCTCAAGCTAATTTTCTACTTCAGCTTTGAATGCTTTGAACATGTCAAAAGCATCCGACTTATGTCGCATGAGATACACATAGCCAAATCTCGAGTAATCATCTGTGAAGGTGATGAAGTACTCATATCCACCTCTAGCTTGAATGCTCATAGGACCACATACATCAGTGTGTATCAATCCTAAACATTCAGTGGCTCTTGCACCTTTGGCAGAGAACGACCTTTAGGTCATTTTACCTTCCAAACAAGATTCACAAGTTGGTAGATCATCAACCTTTAAGTCATTTAAAGGTCCGTCACATACCAATCTTTTAATCCTATTAAGGTTAATATGACCTAGGCGTAAATGCCATAGGTAGGTTTCATCTATTGATAATTTTACTCTTTTATGATCAGGTTCCGTTAATTCTGTGTCTAACGAGTGAGAGATATTTCTATGCAAAAAGTATAGACCGTTTTCCAATGTACCTTGGCAAATAATTTTGTCATTCTTACTAATAATAAAAAATTTATTAAAAGTAACCGAATATCCAAATTTATTCAAACAAGAAACTGAAATTAAATTCCTCTTGAATTGAGGTACATAATAAACGTCTATCAAATCTAAATGCCTTTTAGAATCCAAATAAACTCTAATATCTCCCACTGCACTTGCAGACACTAACGTTCCATTGCCCAAGCGCAAATTGATTTCATTCTTACTCAGCCTTCTCCTTTCTTGGAACCCCTGCAAGGAATAACAAACATGATTAGTGGCTCCAGAGTCTATAATCCAAGAATCTGCCAAAAACATGTTTCAAGATAATTCACATTACCTTTTTCCTTCTTATTCTGGGACTGAAAATAAATAATAAACGTGTCCTAAAGTAATCTAGAGGGGGGGTGAATAGATTTTAAACAATTTTACCCAATTTTTCGAGATTAGTCCAAATTACGAAAAAGCCCCAATCTAGTCAATATACAAAAAACATACAAGTGCGGAAATTTGAGGACACACAATATTTACGTGGAAACCCACACGGGGAAAAACCACGGGCTGTTATGTGCGCCACACGAGAACCTCGAATCCACTATTTGCAAATACGATTACAAATTAGGTTGACCACATCACACCTAAATTTACTAATCCGTCTTTGCTACCCGCGGGCCTTTAATAGTGACTCTAGTTCCTTGCTTGCAAACTACCTAAGAGGTAAATACAAGACTTGTCTCTAAAGTGAAGAGATAGCACAACCTAAGGTGAATATGTGAAATACTCAAGATGCTAAAAATGCAAGGTTAGACATTTTAAGCTTATCTAGGTAAGGATGAACATGTTAGACAATCCTAGATATCATATTACTAGATGACATGCATAAACCAACACTAAATAAGCAACCAAAATCCTATATGCATTATCTATCACAATACAACTCACAAACCACAATAAAACAATCTTGAAACTAAGTCAAGTCATAAAGATGCAATCTTGAATCAATTCAAGAGATAAAGAAGCTATCTTGTAAAGCAAGAACATATAGATATGAGAATGATGTTCTAGATACAAGTCATGTGAGCAAAACTAAAAACCCTAGATGAAATCAACCTAGAATTATGCTAGATGATAAATGAAAGATGCAATATGAAGGGTTTTGTGATTTGGAAGCTTAAAGATGAAGTCTTGATACCTTGGCTTGAAGATACTCAACCATGCTCTCAAAAGTGTAATTTTTTTCTCTAGAAACCGAGCCAAGACTATCAAGACATATATAAATGGGATCCAAGTGAAGTGACATCATTTTTGAAAAAAAACGCTTCAGATTCCCGTCAGCTGCGCTGGTTCAGCGCTGGACGACCAGCGCAACTCACCAGCGCACGCCCTTTAACTGGCAAGGGCGCTCGACGAGTGGTGCGCCTCACGGGCGCTCGACGAGTGGTGCGCCATCATTTTTGAAAAAAAACGCTTCAGATTCCCGTCAGCTGCGCTGGTTCAGCGCTGGACGACCAGCGCAACTCACCAGCGCACGCCCTTTAACTGGCAAGGGCGCTCGACGAGTGGTGCGCCTCAAGGGCGCAAGACCAGCGGCAACATTCTGGACGAGATGCGCTGGTGGTGCTTGCGCTGGTGACGACCAGCGCACCAACAGCGACAACCTACTGGAGGAGTTACGCTGGAGGAGAGCGCCGGTGCAGACCAGCGCACGACCAGCGGTAGTCCACTGGACTAGTTGCGCTGGTCAGCTTACGCTGGTGACGACCAGCGCATGACCAGCGCACACACTCCCTTAAGCACACAAACAAAAGTGCAAGGGTCAAAAGAAATGCATCCTAAGCCTAACTAGATATGCCATTATAATCACAAGATGTAAGAAGAGAGATTTAAATACCCAATGATGCACAAAAACTGCAAACACAACATACAAGTAAGAGTTATGCAAGTGTTGTGTGTGTGTGCAACTACATCTCTTCAAAGTAGAGCAAGCACAAGAAATATACCTTTGGTGCTTCTTCTCTTGAGGTCTTGAGAGCCTAATCTACCCTTACAAAAACCCCAATTGTGGTTTGTCTACGAAATAAGCCAATCAAGGAATGGGAATCCTTACAGGGACTTTGGGAAATTTCTTTTCCAATGTCCCTTTTCACCACAAAGGAAGCATTTCCCTTTGATCTTGGTTACTTTCTTGGTCTCCTTCTTGGTAGGCCCAAGTTGCTTTTTCTTATGTTGTTTCTTGACCTTTTGACGGGTCTTAACAGTAGCAACTTTACCAACCATATGTGAAAAGAATACGGTGTGTTCTAAATATGTTATCTAGAGAGGGGGGGAGGGGGGTGAAAAGATTTTAACGATTATTACCCAATTTTCGCATGCAAGTCAATTTTACGAAAATGCCCCTACTAGTCAAAAATACATACAAGTGTAATATAGTGCGGAATTTAAATAACACTTGATGTATACGTGGAAACCCAACCACTAGGAAAAACCACGGGCTGTATAGTGCGCCACACTCGGAACTCGAAATCACTAATTGAAATGAAGTTTACAACCTATGTAGACCTCGTCTAACACTCCGGTCTGTAACCCCTCACTTCTACCCAGCGGGCCTTTATTAGCAACCCTATTCCAATTTGCTTGAGGCCTAAGCACTCTTAGCCCCAAGACTTACTTCTCAATGAAGAGAAACAACCTATGTGAATATATATGAATATTCAAATAACAAACAAGGCTAGGTAACCTTAGATGCTTATCTAGGATGATGAGATAATCAATTTAAATCAATCCTAGATATCAATTGCTAAATGACATGTCAAATAGCATAGATAATCATAGATTATAAAAACCTAGATATCTATCAAAAACAACACTCAATCAATTCATCACAATTAATCTCTTTTCTTGTATTTAGCATATGATCTAAAACATACAAGATATTTAAAAGAGACGGCTTGGTATTTAAAATACTAAAATAAAATGAAATTAATCAAAATCTTACCAAGCAAGTTGTGATGATGCAAACCCATACATGGATGCACTCTATATAGACATAGGAGATGCAATATGACATTTGATGCAAAAGGGGTTTGATTTGAGTGGTTAAAGGTGAGTTCTTGATTTGATTTTCTCTCAAAATCTATCTTTGAAGTTTAGGGTTCTTAAGAGTAAAAGAACTTGTTCAGATCATGAGAAAGTTAGATATTTATAGACATCAAGAACAGGGCAAGTGAAAAGACAATTTTGCCCCTGAAATCGCACGATCGGCGGTTTCATTCGGCGGCCAGGCCACCGAATTGAACCGCCGAATGGCTCCCGAGCGGAACAGAGGAACTTCGGCGACTTTGTTCAGCGGTTTCTAAATCGCCGATCATAACTGCCGTTTTGGACCCGAGAGATATATTTCAATCAGGTCTCATTCGGCGGTTTCGAACGGCGGCCAGGCCGCCGAACGTAACCACCGTTTCACCAAAAATGGTGAAACCAAGGAGAAGCCAAAGGCATCTCCACCGGCGATCATCGCGCAAAACAAAGCACATCAACGTGCACACGCGGACGTTTCCGAACAACCTTCGGGAAACGAATTTCTCCACAATAAAAGCTAATCATGCATGAAGTGCAAGTGTGGGTATTGAAAGCATCCTAATGCCTATCATGTCATGGCATTATCATATAACAAGATGCAATCAATTCAATATGCAAGAAGAGATATTGAATAATTCAATAAAGCACAATGCACACAAAATATAAACACAACATTCAATGATAAGAGTTATGCATGTTGTGTGTGTGTGCAACTATATCTCTTCAAGCCAAATTAAGCACTAGATATACCTTTGGTGCTTGTCCTCTTGAGGTTTTGGAAATGGTCTTTGATCTTCAACAAATCACCTAGACTACCCTTACAACCAAACCCCAACATGTGGTTTGCCCACGAAATAAGCCAATCAATTAAAGGGAATCCTTACAATCTCCCCATTTGGCTATTTCGTGACAAAACCACCACTCACGTTGATTCCTCACAACATAATAGAAACTACGGGTCTACTATGATTTTCTACTTTACAAAGAGATAAGATAAATAGTCTTGAAGTCTTCAATCTCAAGTAGAACAATCAATCCCTGAAAGCACAGTTTCTATACTTTCCAATACAAGAAAAGGTGAGATGAATCAAGTGAGATAAAACAAGCATTTGCATTTAAGAATTTAAGTACAACATCATGCAATGTATGAATGTGCAAATGCTCCCCCTCAAAGGGTTACTTCCCCTCAATAAGTATTCTCCCCAACATGCACAATTGCTACTACAATTTGCAACTCCCCTTACCACAACCTACTTCTCATTTTTGTCATGATATAGACAAAGGAGTAGTCCCCAACCGGGTTACTCAAGGCAAAGAGAGATAGTAGCATTCTAGATATTTGCATAATCAATATAAGTCACTTTATGCAATCTCAATTTATTGGAGAGAAACAAGGAGATTTATTTAAATAAAATGTGTGAATCAAAAAATTGCTTTGCATACAAGACATGTAGCATTTAAGTCCAAAATACCATGGTATTTGGCAAAGCAAATGACAAAGGTTTTTAATATGAATTCAAATCAATTTCACCAATGTCATGAGAGAAACAAGGATATAGGTTTTCATTGATTTCAATTTAAGAACAACTATATCTAACTTTATAAGCCAAATATGTCATGAGCGACTTTGCACCCTGCTTGATTTTTCCGGATAAGATATCCGTATGATAGTAGACATGTTCAACCAATAAAGAAAGAGAGACATTTGGATTGTAAAATCCTTGAATGGATACAAGATCCTTTTTCATTTGAGTCTCATAAGCTTTTTCACACAAGTTTTGCATTTAAAAATTGCAATCATCAAAACATGCTTTTTAAGATAAGCATTTAGCATGTCATTTAACAATCATCATGTCATGGAGATCATTATAGGTCATTCAAATTTTATCCTATGTATATATCTCCTAGTCCAAAAATGCATGTTTGAACATAAATATGACATGGATTGCAATACAAGCATTGATCACACTTATTGAACAGAAAATATATATACATAGTGTAACCAAGCTAACTCAAGCAACAAAAAGAGAAGCATAAGATATTTCAAATTTTTTGCAAGTGACAAGAATGCAAAATAGCTCTCTTTGCTTAAGTTTCCCATATGGGGTCAATTTTCCATACCGCTTCAAAGAAGGGCATGAGGTCCTATGGACCTACCAAGTCCTTTGGACTTAGTTGAACCTATTTGAGACTTGTTAGTCTCGTAGCAAGCGGGTTCATCATTTTTAATCCACCTAGGTGACACTAAGTCAATCCTAGTGGACGAAGGTTCTAGAGAACAAGATGAAAAAGGATTATGTAAATTATTTTCTTCCTTTTTATGAAGTATCTTAGCTCTAGCCTTTTTCTTGTCAAACATGCTTTTAGCTCTACACATTTCAATGTAATGCAAGCAACTTGGTCTAATATGACCAACAATACCACAAAAATGACAAGTGGGAATAAAGTTAGGAATCATACCATTCCCTTTAGCATGGATAGGAGCTTTCCCTTGTCGTTGTGGTTGTCTTGGTTGTTGGATAGGATCTCTCCTCCTTTGTTGATAACCAAGACAAGGTTGCTTGCTTGTCTGAGCTTGCATGATTGAACTCTTCCTATTCTGTTTTTGAGTTTGAGGGAAGATAGTGTGAGGAGCCCTTTGGGTGTGAGCTTGAGCTTGACCTTTTGGTGCCTCAAACACTTGGGCACTTCTTGAACACACTCCTAGGTCAATCTTGTTCCTAGGGTGTTGAGGAGGAGGGGACATACCGGAGTCCATGTCCATGACCAAGGATGTCTTGCTTGTGGAGGAGGCATCCTTGTCATCAATGTAGCCAAGACCTCTCTTGTCACTTGGCTTTCTTCCAACTCCCAACATATGGTCAAGCATCTTGGTGCTTGAAGTCATCTTAGCCATTAAGACCTTAACTTCTTCAAGCTCTCTTTTCAGCTCTTCTTCTCTCCTCTTAGATAAAGCTAAGTCTTCTTTTAGCTTATCTTCATCCGCCATGGATCTCACCACTTCTTCACACAAGTGGTCTACTAGTGTTGAAAGCTCTAGATTCTCTTCTTTTAATCTTCTAATTTCCTTGTTCCTCATCATCGAGCTCTCAACTTTGACTTTGTAGTCATTAAGATCCATACCCTCCACATATCCATTTGTGGAGTTAGATGACAAATATTCAACACTTGTGTCATCTCTTTCATCGAGATCATCAAATTTGTCTCTTGATGATGAATGAGCCAAATCTCGATGAGTAGCTACACCAACTACTTTTATATCTTGTTCTTCTTGGGGATCACAAGTATAAGCAACTTTGCCATCTTCTTCAACTTCTACACTCTTGGCTCCAAATTCCGTGTAGATGATGGCAAGTTCTTCATCACTTGAAGGATTTTCGTCATCTTCATATTTATCCCATAAGGTGGCCAACGCCTTCCCTTTTCTTCTATCCTTCAAGTTTCCACACTCCGAGGAGAAATGCCCGAATCCTCCACATTCGTAGCACTGAATCCCCTCTCTTGAAGACACTCCTTGGTTTGGCTTGTCATTGAGTCCCATGTCTTCAATTGAGATAACCTCCTTCTTGTCATGCTTCGAAGTCTCCAAAGCAATTGTCGTCTTCTTCTAAGGAGGTGAGGTGGTTAATTTCACAAATCTCCTAAAACTCTCGAGTAAGAGAGGTATCTCCTCAACGGAGTCAATTTCTTCTCTCGCGAAATCACTCATAGTGTTTGCGTTGAATGAATGCACATGAGAAGAAGGCAAAATGTATGAAGAAATCAAACAAACATACAAAATGCAAAACACACCAACAATAAGCAAAGGATCAACTAAGTATATCTAGGAACCCGCTCTGATACCAATTGAAAAGAATACGGTGTGTTATAAATATGTTATCTAGAGGGGGGTGAATAGATTTTAACGATTATTACCCAATTTTCGCATGCAAGTCAATTTTACGAAAATGCCCCTACTAGTCAAAAATACATACAAGTGTAATATAGTGCGGAATTTAAATAACACTTGATGTATACGTGGAAACCCAACCACTGGGAAAAACCACGGGCTGTATAGTGCGCCACACTCGGAACTCGAAATCACTAATTGAAATGAAGTTTACAACCTATGTAGACCTCGTCTAACACTCCGGTCTGTAACCCCTCACTTCTACCCAGCGGGCCTTTATTAGCAACCCTATTCCAATTTGCTTGAGGCCTAAGCACTCTTAGCCCCAAGACTTACTTCTCAATGAAGAGAAACAACCTATGTGAATATATATGAATATTCAAATAACAAACAAGGCTAGGTAACCTTAGATGCTTATCTAGGATGATGAGATAATCAATTTAAATCAATCCTAGATATCAATTGCTAAATGACATGTCAAATAGCATAGATAATCATAGATTATAAAAACCTAGATATCTATCAAAAACAACACTCAATCAATTCATCACAATTAATCTCTTTTCTTGTATTTAGCATATGATCTAAAACATACAAGATATTTAAAAGAGACGGCTTGGTATTTAAAATACTAAAATAAAATGAAATTAATCAAAATCTTACCAAGCAAGTTGTGATGATGCAAACCCATACATGGATGCACTCTATATAGACATAGGAGATGCAATATGACATTTGATGCAAAAGGGGTTTGATTTGAGTGGTTAAAGGTGAGTTCTTGATTTGATTTTCTCTCAAAATCTATCTTTGAAGTTTAGGGTTCTTAAGAGTAAAAGAACTTGTTCAGATCATGAGAAAGTTAGATATTTATAGACATCAAGAACAGGGCAAGTGAAAAGACAATTTTGCCCCTGAAATCGCACGATCGGCGGTTTCATTCGGCGGCCAGGCCACCGAATTGAACCGCCGAATGGCTCCCGAGCGGAACAGGGGAACTTCGGCGACTTTGTTCAGCGGTTTCTAAATCGCCGATCATAACTGCCGTTTTGGACCCGAGAGATATATTTCAATCAGGTCTCATTCGGCGGTTTCGAACTGCGGCCAGGCTGCCAAAAGTAACCGCCGTTTCACCAAAAATGGTGAAACCAAGGAGAAGCGAAAGGCATCTCCATCGGTGATCATCGCGCAAAACAAAGCACATCAACGTGCACGCGCGGACGTTTCTGAACAACCTTCGGGAAACGAATTTCTCCACAGTAAAAGCTAATCATGCATGAAGTGCAAGTGTGGGTATTGAATGCATCCTAATGCCTATCATGTCATGGCATTATCATATAACAAGATGCAATCAATTCAACATGCAAGAAGAGATATTGAATAATTCAATAAAGCACAATGCACACAAAATATAAACACAACATTCAAGGATAAGAGTTATGCATGTTGTGTGTATGTGCAACTATATCTCTTCAAGCCAAATTAAGCACTAGATATACCTTTGGTGCTTGTCCTCTTGAGGTTTTGGAAAGGGTCTTTGATCTTCAACAAATCACCTAGACTACCCTTACAACCAAACCCCAACCCCAACATGTGGTTTGCCCACGAAATAAGCCAATCAATTAAAGGGAATCCTTACAATATGAATCTCTTGACCCTTGCCTTTCACAAGGATCTTTTCAGCACTTTGAACATCTTGCATCAAGCCTTGTAAGGTGTATTCCTTTTTGTTCAAAGTGTAGTCCAATTTGAACTGATCAAAGGAATCTGACAATGAATTGACAACCATATCAATTTTTGTCTCACCATCTATCTTAGCGCCATGCAGTTCAGCAATGTTGAGATGTGCTATGACTTTCATCATGTGATCCTTCACAGCCTGTCCAGGTTTCATCCTAAGATTCGTAAAAGCAGTCACTGCCTCTCTCTTAGTCGTCCTGGACTTCATAGCAAACATCTCCTCTAGAGACATCATTATATCAGCAGCAGACTCCATTCCTTCATGCTACTGCTGCAACACGTCGGAGATAGTAGCCATAATGTAACATTTGGCCATATCATCTGAAGTCTTCCACTGCTCATACTCATCTCTATGCATTATGCTAGATTCATTATTAGGAGCAGGTGGTTTAGGAGTAGTTAGAACAAACTTATGTTTTTCACTTTGCAGCAACAACCCAATTTTCCTTTTCCATGTGACATAATTATCTCCAGTTAAAGTGTTATCTTTCAGGATGTTCATAAGTGATGGGGTCATGATTTCTGAATAAAACAAAACATATATAAGTAAATAATCATGATAAAGCACTTTTAAATATTTATCTTGAATTAAATAAATAACTCAATCATAAAAATTCAACGGTGATCCAACACCCATAAACGTTACGCCTCCTTTAGGAGTTCGCACCATTTACTAGTTAGACTAGATCCCACCTAATTGTTAACATAACAACCAGCGTTTTCAATTTTAGCCTTGTAATTTTATTGACAAGAACTCTTGGAAATTTTACTGACAAGAACTCTTGGGAGGATATCAATAAAATTACATTGAGTGTGTTACCAAGATATTGACCCTCAATTTTCTCTCACGAAAATCCCTCCTTGGGGAGTAGATCTCGTTTGAGTCAATTGTCTAGTCTATCCTTGTAAGGAAGTATATTGCTAAATTCCATTCATAGACGCCCCTTGGGGGGATTACCAATAAATAATAAAGCTCAACTAACCTTGGAGGCCATAGGTGTTACAAAACACCTTCTCGCACTCAATTATTTAAGGCGTGTGATTAAATCCCATAGAATGATTTACCAAGTTTTCTAGATGCCAATTTAGATACCTAAATCATTCAATGCATGTTCATACCAAAAGAGATTTATGAGTGGCACTCCTATTCTATATGTCATGTTATCATACAATAACAAATATTGTAATATTTATGCAAAAAATAAATAGCAACAATTTTGGTCCATCCTAGAAAGGCAAGTAAATTACAATTGTTTAGGAATACAAGATCTTCAAATGGCCATCAACCATACGCTCATCCCTTGGCTTCCTCCCATGGGCGTGCACACCCCACAACCCCACAAAGGGGCTACTGTGCGCAGCCCATGAGACCACATAGGGCTGCCGTGCGTAGCCCACCATGATATGGGCTTGCCATGCGCAGCCCAATCCACTCCTAGGGTGCGCACGGTGCCCACGGTGCTCGTTCTAGGTTCCGGTTGCTTCCTTTTTCTTCAAGTCTTCGAATCTTCAATGCTTGAACATATTACAGCAGTATTTAAACTAATAAAATACTGCAGTATTTTTTTTTTTTTTATTCACTGCAGTACTTTTTACAAAAAAAACTGCACTTAAAATTAAATAAAAAACTACAGTAAATTATAATATATAAAATACTGCACTATTTAAATACAATAAAAATAAAAGAAAACCTAGCAACTACCAAGAAGGAATTATGGCGATGATAGACCACCCTTCTTGTTACAGTTCCATAACAAAAAATACATTGAAAATCTAGGACCAAAATCGAGCAATAACAATCCACATAAAAACATATATAAAACCATACATCCCCATGTAATTATATATGCGAATACCTAGAGTGCCATCTCTTTTTAAACATGCATAATCACAATAAAAAGAAATAGATTCACGTATATATACATTAATTAATTAAAAGGGTTCAACCAGGCTCTGATACCAATTGTAGGGAAAAATACGGTCACGCAGCGGAAGCGAGACTAAAAATAGATTCAGTATGTTTTAAAATTTTTCATTTTTATGAACCTTAACCCTTTGAATTAATTAACCATACATATAAAGTAACAAAAAGTAGAATACCTTTTGTCGCGTGATCCAATTGACTTACGTCGATGGTAATCCGCAAGATCTTCAATCCTAGCACGAACGTGAATCACCTAGGAGCGTGGTCTCCCTTTTCTTTGAATTGCGTAACTGAGAATGGACAAACAAACTTTCTTTTTCTTTTTGTTAGTCACAAAACAATCAAAAGACCATAAAGATTATTCCGGTCACTTTTGAGTTCTCAATCTAATGATCGAAACTCGCGTGAACCTAATTCAATATTATACACACAAGCTTATTGATAAACAAGCAATTAGTGTACTATCAAAAGAATAATCTCTTCTCTCTTTTTTTGTCTTGGCAGAATAATCAAACACTTTTCTATGAGTTGAGAAGAAGAAGAAAATTGATCCAGTAAAACTTAGGGGTGGCCGAACCCTATATTATTTCTTATATAGGGTGGCCAAATTTTCTTCTCTTTTCCTTTTAGGGTTGCCGAAATCTACATGTTGTTCTATTAGGGTTGCCGCAATTCCTCTATAAAAAAGGATTTGTGTTGCACCCTAATTCACATCAACTTTAGACTCCTAACCCTAATACAACTCATAAGTATTTTTATTCTTTTATTGACTTAATAAAAAGACTTCTTATTTGATTAAATAAATAAACTTAATTATTTATTTTCTTACCAAACAAGTCTTTTACTTTTAGTATACTACTTCCAATAGTATAATTCTAGGAAACATATTTCCTAATCAGAAAAAGATTTTGTTTCTTAATTAAATAATTAATTAATAAATTAATTAATTCTCATTCAATCAAACAATAAAATAAACTTGCCGCCCCACATTAAATATATGGGCCAAATATTATTTCCTTATTTTATTTAATCCATTGGACTTTAAATAAAAAGCCCACATGTGAACCAGACCCATTCTTACTAAAAGAAACAAGCCCACATGCCTTTCATTAATATATTAATATAATTGATCAGCCCATTAAACAAATAATGTGCAAATTATATTCTTAATATATTAAATGCAATTCTAGATGGACCCATAAATTGGTCCGGTAGAATATATCAAGTGATCTATGCAAGTCCGTGTGGATTGGGGATCTTGGCGGGCTATCTAAATTTAAGTTTCAATGGACATAACCTAATCACAATCAACAAATGATTCACTTAGGTCCGATCCATTAATTTTAACTCATTCCACTAAAGAGCTAAAATTGAACTCTTAAATAAAGATAGAATAAGAAGATGTTCCTCATTCATACCCTAGACAATCATATTGGAGATAGTGTATCCTCGTGATTAATATCAGTAATCGCCAAGAGTTCATAGACCGCCTATAACTCTCCAAGTTACCATATTTACTCATATGACCACGTTTTGAACTTGGATATTTTGACTTCTCCAGAAGCCATGTTTTCAATAGTCACTATCGAAAACTCAACGTTGAGATTTAATATCCAATTACCTCAAAACATCCATATGATGATATTATACTCTCATTTAATAAATGGAGTCACGATGTCCATATCTATAAATGAAGTCCTCTATCGATTAACAAATGAATATCACCAAACTATCGAGGATAGACTATGCTATATAATCGTACTCATTGATAACTCAAATGATATCACTTGCAATCATAAGTCCATCATTTATCTCAGGATAAAGATAGACTCTCCAATTGTCCTGATAATGAAAAGACTATTATCTATTGACGGTTCTAGATAAAGCTTTTCATTGTGATCTAGTTCAATGCACCCAGTGCACTAGATTCTTTTACTCGAAGACACTCCGATGATTTTAGACTCATCATATCTCATTTGATCCCACTCAAATGCTAGCAAAAGAATTTTACAACTTTAACAAGATAAAGGTGCCCAACCTTTAACTTAAGTTGTGAACATTATTCAAGACTAACTAAAGAATTGTGTCTACCTCATACATATCCAGATGTACGAACAATTCTTCTTTTCTCATAGTCTTTAGACCTTATGATTATTTACTTTGACAATTATAATATTAAACTATAAATGCTATAAGATTTGTTAAACCAGAAATCACTTTATTAATATGAAAAAGATTGTCAATTACAACATTACACTCTTGCTATTGAGCATAATCCTAACAGAAGCAGGGTATTACTTCCGGTTCTCTCAAGCCTCCATTCAACTGCTCCCAGAATCCGTGACATGTCCACACACATAATTGCTAAATCGCGGGACATAGATAGGAAGGCTTAATGATAAAGGATCGAAAAGAAAATGAAGGAGTGTTCTTCAAAGGTATGGAAACAAATCTCTTCCTCATATTCGTGTATATACAACAGGTCCCTAGAAGACGATAGAATTTTTTTGAAACCTATCGTTATTAATTTATTGATTAATTTCAAATAAAACTCTTTATTTTTCCACTGCACAACTTACATTAATCACTTTTGGAAATTTTACCAAATATCATTTTATGTCAAAATTATAAAATAGTTTGATTTTAACTTTTAAAAAGTAATACCAAACTGACCCTTAATTAGAAAAAAAAAAAAACTCCATAAGAACAACAAAATATTTTTAAAAGATTTTAAAAATCAAATCAATGTTTAAATAGAATATTAATTTTGAGATTAAATGAGGTATATAAATGATTTTAACTTTATTTCATAAGGATAATAATGATATTTTAGAAGATTCATTAAATGTTGAAACAGATTATTTCATAACCACTCTCAAAAAGTAACCCCTCACCTATTTCTTAAAATCGGTGTCAAAACTTATCAGATTATCAATTAATCACTTTTGAAAATTTTACCATACATCATTTTATATCGAAAATATAAAATAATCTGATTTTAACTTTTCAAAAGCAATACCAAACAGACCATTAATTCCTGAATTATGAGTGGGGTCCACGGAATTTAATTCCCTAAAAAATTAGTAAACAATGGAATTATCAATAACTTAATTTCCTTTCCTATGTAGGATTTCTAATCAGTAAACACTCCAATTATGTAATAAATTCCAATTGGTAATTATTAGTAGAATCTGAGGATTTATTTCATAATAAATGTTCATGGGTTTATAAAACTTAAAAAGATGGGTTCAAAAATTAAATTGCACCTTTTGAAGGTGGGTTTGCAACACTGTCACCGATTTAATAACTTATGTTTAAAAGACAACTATTATGGTGAACGGACAAAAATACCCCCATAAGCAGCTCCACGTCAGTATATTTGAAAAACCATGTTTCATTCTTTCTCTCTCTATTCCTTTAACTTTTCATTTGTCTGTTACTTGTCACTTTCACTTTTACTTTTACGACAACTTACGCGATTGTTCCGAGACTCCAAGAAACCGGATTTCTACTGTTCACGGAGACGATTAGTGCTCCATTTCAAACTCGTTTTCGGTCAACAAGAATGTAGGTCATTACCGATTTGATTTGGTTTGTAAACGTCTCGTCAGTGTTAAAAGTCTTGGAATGTGTTACAAATGTCTCGGTTAGTATTCGTAAGAGACTTTTGTATCACCGTACGAGACATTTGTGCGAGACTTTTTTATCACTGTCCGAGACTTTTGGGTGAGTGTTCGAGACTTTTATGCGAGACTTTGTGTGAGTGTCCGAGACTTTTGTGTGATTGTCTGAGACTTTTGTGTGACTGTCCGAGACTTTTGTATGCTGCCAGAGACTTTTTTAATTCTGTCTGAGACTTTTTGACTGGGATTAATTTCCTAATTTTTTTTGTTTTGTTCTGTATTGCAGATGAGGAATTTGAGGAATTTGAGGGGCAGCTTGAAAATTCCCCAGGACAACTGGTGGTATGATTTTAAGATTACTCACCACAACCACATGCAAAACTTGGTCATAATCGATGAGGCACTTGATAAATTTGAGGAAAATAGGGCTGAAGTGCAACAAAGTTATGAGCAGTCATGTTTTGGGCATTGGCAACACATGCAACGAGGAATGGCATTTTCTGGTGGTGTTGTGCATCAGATGCTATTGTGTGAGATTCACCACGACGGACCTAGTGATGAGATGAAGTTTATGTTTGGTCCACATACCGTCCGGTTTTCTAAGGTGGAGTTTTGTTTGATCACCGGGTTGAAGTTCGGAGCCATTCCGGACACGGATCTATATGAGGATGTCCCGAATGGCATACACCATAGGTATTTCCATGGTCGATAGGAGGTCATATTTGCGGAACTTGAAGCAAGGATTGAACAGGGTGAATGGGAGCATTACTTGGATGCAGTGAGGCTATGTCTCTTGTACATGGTTAATTGTGTTTTAATCGGTATGGAAGAGAGGAATTCCGTCCCGATATGGCAGGTGCGCATGACTTGGCAACGTTCAATGCGTTCCCATGGGGTTCTCATGTTTACAAATACACAATATATGGGTTAAAAAAGGCAATATCCAGTCGACCAAAGAGATACAATAATTACGGGTTGGGATATGCGTTACTGGTGAGCCTTTGGAATCTTAGTTACCACAAATAAATTAAATTAATTCAGTCACCGCAACGGTTAGTAAATAACATCATTCACACAATCAGAGGCACAGTGGAAAAAGTTATAGGCAACGAAAGAAGATTAAAATCTCACAAATTTATAGATGATTCCAAAGTCTCTGAGTTGAATGAATTATGTTATACATTCACAAGCCGATAAAATGGCCGAATTAAGAGAAGGTATACCTAATGGTAATCATATAAATTTCTGTAGGCAATCATATACTTATAAAAGTAAGAAAAAACATTGTCATATTTTGATTCTTTTTTTTTTTTTTTTTTAAACAGGGTACTTGTTTTTTGAGTTATATATATATATATATGTATATATACATAAATTTTAAAGTCAGTGCATCCTAATATAACTTTATCAGGATATTTAATGTGAGCCACTTGTTTTACATACTTTGACTTTAGTGTGTATGCACTTGTCAAAACTAGTGGCTCACATTCAATATCCTGATAAAATTATGTCAGGATGCACTGACCAGATCGAGACTGTATAAATATATATATATATATTTATACGGTTCCTAAAAATCAAGTTTATTCGTAACTTTTTTTTTCTTAACTGTTAGTCTTTCTTGAGAAAGAATGGAGATAGAAAATTAGAAATTTGTATTGGAGAAAAGAGAGTTTAATATGGTACTTAAAAATTTAGGAGGGAGTATTTAGTTAATTAAGTGAGAAAGTGGCCAAGGTCATAGAGACAGGGGTGGCTATGGGCTTTGATTTTAACAGTAGAGAGGATGATGTTTGTGTAGAAATTTCCAGGAGGGAACTAGAGGATGAGGAGAGATTTAATGCAACGAACTGATTTTTCTGTTTTGTGTATCTATGGGGATCTTATGCTTTTGATGATAGCTTTATATTGGATTATTAGGGGATTAGGGAGAATTGAAAAAAGAAGAGTTATGAGAAATTTCGTGTTCTCTAAGCCAATTATTCTTTTCATTCAGGAGTCAAAACTGAATTATTTTGATTCAAGAGTTATTAAGTCTTTAGGTGGTACTTTGCTTTCCAAAGGGGTAGGGGTGGAAGCTAATGGTTTGGTCGGTGGGTTGATTACCTTGTGGAATGAAGATCTATTCGAAGTTAAGGCGTGTATTAGCAACGAAAGGTGTATTATTCTGTCTGGTTTGTTTTCAAAAATTAAGAGGGAGGTGGTATTTTGTAACGTCTGTGCTGCAAATCAAGAGAATGAGAGAGTGGAGTTATGGAGATTTATTCTGCAAGCTCAGGTATCGTTACCTAGTCCTTGGGTTATTGGGGGAGATTTTAACATAGTTATTGAGGGTTGGGAGAGAAAGAAGGGTAGAGGTAATGTTAGGTCTATGAAGAATTTTAAACAGTTCATTGATTTGGCTAATGTGATTGATTTACCGATGTTGGGCATGTCGTTTACCTGGTCCAATTCAATGAGGAAGCAATGTATTGTCTTCCGGTTCTCTCAAGCCTCCATTCAACTGCTCCCGGAATCCGTGACGTGCTCACATACATAGTTGCTAGATCCTGGGACATAGATAAGAGGACTTAGTGATAAAGGATTGAAAAGAAAACGAAGGAGTGTTCTTCAAAGGTATGAAAACAAATCTCTTCCTCATATTCGTGTATATACAAAAGGTCTCAAGAAGACGATAGAATTTTTTTGAAACCTATCGTTATTAATTTATTGATTAATTTCAAATAAAACTCTTTATTTTTCCATTGCATGACTTACATTAATCACTTTTGGAAATTTTACCAAACATCATTTTATGTCAACATTATAAAATAATCTGATTTTAACTTTTAAAAAGTAATACCAAACTGACCCTTAATTAGAAAAAAAAAACTCCATAAGAACAACAAAATATTTTTAAAAGATTTTAAAAATCAAATCAATGTTTAAATAGAATATTTAATTTTGAGATGAACTGAGGTATATAAATGATTTTAACTTTATTTCATAAGGATAGTAATGATATTTTAGAAGATTCATTAAATATTGAAATAGATTATTTCATAACCACTCTCAAAAAGTAACCCCTCACCTACTTCTCAAAATCAGTTTCAAAACTTGTTAGATTATCAATTAATAAATTTTAGAAATTTTACCAAACATCATTTTATATCAAAATTATAAAATAATCTGATTTTAACTTTTCAAAAGCAATATCAAACGGACCATTAATTCCTATTTATGAGTGGGGTCCACGGAATTTAATTGCCTAAAAAATTAGTAAACAGTGGAATTATCAGTAACTTAATTTCCTTCCCTAAGTAGGATTTCTAATTAGTAAACACTCCAATTATGTAATAAATTCCAATTGGTAATTATTAGTAGAATCTGAGGATTTATTTCATAATAAATGTTCATGGGTTTATGAAACGTAAAAAGATGGGTTCAAAAATTAAATGGCACCTTTTGAAGGTGGGTTTGCAACAACTGTCACCGATTTAATAACTTATGCTTAAAAGACAACTATTATGGTGAACGGATAAAAATACCCCCATAAGCAGCTCCACGTCAGCATATTTGAAAAACCATGTTTCATTCTTTCTCTCTCTATTCCTTTAACTTTTCATTTGTCCGTTACTTGTCATTTTCACTTTCACTTTTACGACAACTTATGCGACTGTTTCGAGACTCCAAGCAACCGGATTTCTACAGTTCACGGCAACGATTAGTGCTCCATTTCAAACTTGTTTTCAGACAACAATAAGGTAAGTCATTTTAATGATTTGATTTTGAATACCGATTTGATTTTGTTTGTTGGGTTATACATTTGTTTTGTATTTTTGCATCGTTAGAACTTGTTTGTAATAGGTTTAATTAGTGTCATACCTGGTTTCTGGTTTTGGGGGTTTGATTGGGGAAGATGAACAGACGGGTTAGTAAAAGTCTCGGTCAGTGTTAAATGTCTCCGTCAGTGTTAAAAGTCTCAGAATGTGTTACAAAACTCTTGGTTAGTGTTCTTCCGAGACTTTTGTATCACCGTACGAGACATTTGTGCGAGACTTTTTTATCACTGTCCGAGACTTTTACAAATACTATCCGAGACTTTTGGGTGAGTGTCCGAGACTTTTGTGTCACTATCCGAGACTTTATGTGAGTGTCCAAGACTTTTGTGTGATTGTCTGAGACTTTTGTGTGATCGTCCGAGACTTTTATGTGAGACTTTGTGTGACTGTCCGAGACTTTTGTGTCACTATCCGAGACTTTTATGTGAGACTTTGTGTGATTGTCCGAGACTTTTGTGTGACTGTCCGAGACTTTTGTATGCTGTCCGAGACTTTTTTAATTTTGTCTGAGACTTTTTGACTGGGATTAATTTCCTGACTTTTTTATTTTGTTTTGTATTGCAGATAAGGAATTTGAGGAATTTGAGGGGCAGCTTGTAAATTCCCCAGGACAACTGGTGGTATGATTTCAAGATTACTCACCACAACCACATGCAAAACCTGGTTGTAATCAATGAGGCACTTGATAAATTTAAGGAAAATAGGGTTGAAGTGCGACAAAGTTATGAGAAGTCATGTTTTAAGCATTGGCAACGCATGAAGCAAGGAATGGCGTTTTCTGGTGGTGTTGTGCATCGGATGCTATTGCGTGAGATTCACCATGACGGACCTAGTGATGAGATAAAGTTTATGTTGGGTCCACATACCGTCCGGTTTTCTAAGGTGGAGTTTTGTTTGATCACCGGGTTGAATTTCGGAGCCATTCCAGACACGGATCTATATCAGGATGTCCCGAATGGCATACACCATAGGTATTTCCATGGTCGACAGGAGGTCACATTTACGGAACTTGAAGCAAGGATTGAACAGGGTGAATGGGAGCATTACTTGGATGCAGTGAAGCTATATCTCATGTATATGGTTAATTACGTTTTAATCGGTACGGAAGAGAGGAATTCCGTTCTGATATGGCAGTTGGGCCTTGTTGATGACTTGGCTGCGTTCAATGCGCTCCCATGGGGTTCGCAAGTTTACAAATACACGATATATGGGTTAAAAAAGGCAATATGCAGTCGACCAAAGAGATACAATATTTACGGGTTGGGATACGCGTTACTGGTGAGCCTTTGGAATCTTAATTACTACAAATAAATTAAATTAATTCAGTCACCGCAACGGTTAGTGAATAACATCATTCACACAATTAGAGGCACAGTGGAAAAAGTTATAGGCAACGAAAGAAGATTAAAATATCACAAATTTATAGCTGATTCCAAAGTCTCTGAGTTGAATGAATTATGTTATACATTCATAAACTGATAAAATGGCCGAATTAAGAGAAGGTATACCATTTCGAATTAAGAGAAGGTATACCTAATGGTATACCTTCTCTCAATTCGGTCACCACAACGGTAACTGAATAACATCATTCACATAATGAGAGACACAGTGGAAAAAGATATAGGCAACGAAAGAAGATTAAAATATCACAAATTTATAGCTGATTCCAAAGTCTCGGAGTTGTATCAATTATGTTATACATTCACAAGACGATAAAATGACCGAATTCAAAGAAGGTATAACAATTATACCTTCTCTTAATTCGGTCATCGCAACGGTTAGTGAATAACATAATTCACATAATCAGAGGCACAGTGGAAAAAGATATAGGCAACCAAAGAAGATTAAAGTCTCACAAAATTAAAGCTGATTCTAAAGTCTCAATACAATTGGAAAGTCTCGGACAATCCAATGGAAAGTCTCGGACAATCCATTGGAAAGTCTCGGATGAAGTCTCAGACATTCGCCCAAAAAAGTCTCGTACATACAAATGAAAAGTCTCGGACATTTACCCAAAAAAGTATCGGACATACAATTTAAAAGTCTCGAAAATTATTATAACGCAGACTCAGACTCCCGACCTTTTACATTTCACATTTCATTTCCTAGATCTGGTATGGTTTAACTTGAAGAAGATGAAGTCAAAACATATTAATCACAACAAATGGGATTACGTTAGCGTGGTTGAAGACAAAAGCTTGGAGAAGGAGATGAACAACGATCGATAGCTTCGACAAAGAGGTGAGCAGTGACAACGAGTTGGAGAAAAAGATGAACTTGGATCTCAGTTTACAGAGAATAAGATGAACTTGGATCTTAGATTACAGAGAATTTAAAGTTAATGAGAGAAGTATATTTAACACAACATAAATGTAGGAGAAAGAGTTAAAGTCCTCGAGATATAATAAAAAATACTAAAAGTAAGGGTATTTTTGGAAGTTACTTACTTTGGTGCCATTGAAACATAAGTTATTAAAGTAGTGATAGGCTTAAAAGACCAGGTGGAAAGAGTGACAAAAGTCCCTATTTCCACTAAAAAGATTTAAGAAGAAATAGTATCATTGGAGTCTAGAACGATTGGTTCGAGTGTGTTTATCAATTTATTGTCCTTTCTAATAATTTTAATTATAATAAAATTGTCATATAACAAAAAAAAAAAAAAACAAAATTACCGTGGGGTGTAGTAAGATATTTAATAGGTTGTCTATAGCATGATTACAAAAACCCTAATTCATATTAGGCATTATAAATAGGGTTTTCATGGGTGGCTAGGGTTATCTTGCGGCATCTAGAAAAGGACACTTCTTTTTCTTCTTTTTCTCTCCTATCATCGCCACCAAAAATAATATACAAGAGTGTCTCTTTTTCCTATCGACCCCCTCATCCCTACATCGACCCCTCACTATTATTGTTGGATTCTAAAAGCAATCAACATATTGAATTGGAATTAAGAATCGAGAACATTCGATTCTAGGTATGATTCTTAAACTTTTCTTTTTGTTTTCAATGTGATTGCATTAATTTTATATTAAATATCGTTGTGTTTTTCTCTTTAAAAATATTTCCATTAATTTATAAAATACTTTTAAAATGTTGGTTTTGAAGGTGACGAATAATGATCAACGGTGAAAATATTCCTTATGAAGTGATGACTTTAATCTTATTAAAGTTGTCTGTCAAATCTCTATTGCGATTCAGATCCGTTTGCAAAACATGGTATGCTCTAATTAAATGCCCTAACTTTATTTCTACACATCTCAAAAGTCACAACAATGAAGATACTCGTCTTGTTGTCCACAATTTTGAATATCGTTTTTTTGATGACCCTGATTTTTGTGATCCTGATACATATCCATTTGAATATACTTTGTTTGTTGATAAAACATTGAAAGATTTATCCTTTCAAGTTCTTGATTCTCAATTTCCGATACATGGTGAGGAGCTTATTGGTCCTTACGATGGCTTGTTTGTTGTATGGCATAGAGGATATAATCGCATATATCTTTGGAATATCGCAACAAGAGAAACGAGAGCACTACCAAAATGTAGATTTGGTTATCCGCATAGTTATGGATGTGGATACGATCCGTTGAGTGATGGTTATAAGTTGGTTTTCTTGCGACTATTTTCTCGTGAGTATGAAAATGATAATTCATTAGACTCCTATGTTTCACTATACTCCTTCAATAATGATTCTTGGAGATATTTACAAGTTCCTGAACTAAGACATTATTTCCGGGTTGATTCTTCTTGTAATAACTCGTGCTTGAATGGAGTTTGTTATTGGTTAGCAATGAGAGACGGAATCGTTATTCTTTCATTTGATATCAGCAGTGAGATATTCCAAGAGATAAATTTACGAGAATATGGGATAAATTTACCGGTAGATAGTTTACATCGTAGTTCGTTGGAGGTAGTTAATGACTCTCTCTATCTATTAACTTTTAAATATAATTTATTTTTAGAAGAATTTACTATCTGGATGATGAGAGATGGATGTTGGACCATACGATTCACTAGGACTGATCACTTTTGCTTTTATGGCCTAGTGGGATATTGGAAGAATGACACCGTCCTTCAACGTGGACCAATCTTACTTGATCTTAACAGAAATGAACAAATGGATCTTGGAATTCCAGTGTCAATTGCTACTGCAGTTTATAGATACAACGAAAGTCTAGTTTCAATCAAAATAGAAAATGATTTCTCAGAAGTTTTTGACATTCCATGGCATGTCTTGGGTGTTATTTAGATATATTTTAAACTGAATTGTATGGCAATGTTTTCTTCAAATGGTGGCATATTAATGCACCAAATAGTTCCAATTGTAATTCTTGGTTTGTTTCTTTTTCATTTCTATGTATTGTTGGAGTGTTGAATAAAGCTTCTTGTTTTTTTTTTTTTTTTGTTCAGGATGCAAAGATTTGTTTGATGTATATATATTTCAATTGTGAGAATTTGTTTCTTTTAGTTTCGATGTAGCATTATTATATAAGAAAATAAAATTTGCATGATTCTTATTAGTGGTTTTGATTTAGATACAAGATATTAGGGTGGTTCTCTAGTGAGTGTAAATCGTACAAGTCCACATTTTCGTAAGATACAGAGACCTTAAAATTTATATTGAACTTCATAAGAAAATTTGCAAAATTTTCTAAGCAAATTTTACATTTGTTCTCTCTAAGCGTCAAACTATATTAAAAAATAAGTCCAAACAAAACTTTTATTAATTAACAGAATATCATGCATCAACAATGAAGACACAGCAATTCACAACTCCAAAATCATCCGACGTAGATAATGTTGTTCATGATATTCAATTATTGTTGGATAGACACATGTGTCCCTTTCTTTTTGTATATATCTAGGTTGTGCAACTAAGGTGCTCATTGTATAGCTAGAATGGCTATTAGTTTTGGGAATTCAGTTGTTTAGGATTTTTGTTTTCCAGAGTGGCCATTGAAATTGGCTTGTAATGACATTGTATCTGTTACCTCGGATGAGATTTAATGAAATTTTACTTAAAAAAAAAAAACGATGAAGACACAGCTACACCTCATGATGAGGCATACCACAATGCCGACGATGAAGAAACTGACAGTTCCCATAATGATAATAATGGATCTGAGTTGGATTTGGCTTTAGAGAGGCACGATGGAGAAAAGCAAAGACGAAGAAACAGTGTGTTTAACAAAAAAAAAATTATTATTATTAATATCAGGGCTTTACAGAAAATAATAATAAACACATTTTCTAGTAGTGGTACAAAGAACACATTTAATAGATCAAATCAACAATAGATCACATCATTTTCTTGCCTGGTTTAAGGAGTTATTAAAGTATGTAACTACTAACTAGCTAAATCAATTCACTTTCTTCAACAATTCACATTAATAAATACGTTAAGAACTTAACAACGGATCACTTCAACTTGGAAAACACAACACTTTTCACATATGATCATATCCCTACAAAAATTAGGAGGAAGATTAATCTTAGAACATGTTTACAAAATAAAAATGAAAGAAAATCAGAGAAAATGAAGGTGAGAAACTTTCTTTTCCGGTTTCTTGATTTCTGCATGGGATCCATATAAATTAATTCATAATAGATTTTAATAAATATTGTAATCGCAACTCAGTAAACATGCCCTTAGAATCTTAGATATACAAATGGTCCGCCATCAACACCATTTTGTTAAAGTTAATTATATAATACCAAAGATCTCAATTGTCACACTCACATTCCACTCCATGCTAGTTAGGACATATATATATATATATATATATATATATATATATATATATATATATTTATAGTATTGATTTATTTAGCTATCTAGACCAAGTAAGATTCGAGCTACTGACTTGAAAGTCATTTGCCTAAACCCTTTGCAAGCTCGTCTATCTACTGACTGAGTTACGCCATTGGGCAACTAGGACATATTTGTGATGATTGCCGAAATACCATTAATTAGCAGAAATACCATTAAAATGATCATTAATTCTAATGGAAGTTAAGGAAAAAAAAAATGAAATCCAGCGATTTCGAACACCTAATCTAATCAACAACAAAATGTTGGAAAAAGTTGTAGATACAAGGTGTTAAATTCAAGTACTTAGGAGGGTGTACTCAATTAGGATTCTTGAGTACATTTAAAAACATTTTTTAAGTTATAGATTTTCATTGATTTGTTTAGACATCTATCTTAGACTTTTATGGATTTGTTTAGACATCTATCTTAGACTTTTATGGATTTGTTTAGACATCCATGGACTTTTATGGATTTGTTATCTTTGACTTCTATTATAAATGGAGAATTATACCACTATATGACCCAATAACACAATATATACACTCAACCAATATGATCAATTAATACTGAAAATGTATATAATGTGTCCTAATATAATCTAGAAGGGGGGGGGCCGGGGGGGTGGGGGGTGGGTGAATAGATTTTAATCCAACCATTACCAAATTTTCGCAATTAATCAATATTATGAAAAAGCCCTAATCTAGTGTCAATGCAAAATTAAGTGAATAAAGCGGAATATAAAAGACACTTGATTTTTACGTGGAAAACCTTCAACAAGGAAAAAACCATGGGCTATTATATGCGCCACACACGAACCTTGTTAGGTTTTTGATTTGAGTTGGCATTAATTCCATATCAAAACTTTATTTGCCTTGTATTAAATTTGTGGTCTTAGAATTAGTGATACAAAGCTTCACGGAGTATTTTGGCCACGGATCGTGCAAGATGAAGTTTTCAAGAGGAATTAAGCTACAACGGTCTACAAAGGTAAAGCGACCTCATTCCTCTTACAAGGCTTAGGTACACTGAAAGTATACAAACGTAGTTAAATTGCTTAAAGCATACCTAGAGGGGGGGAGGCGGGTGAATAGGTTTTTACACCTTTTTTTAAACCCTTGAACAAACTTTCGTTTGTCCCTCAAGGTAGCCTTACACACAACAAAATAAGCCAAGGAAGACATACATAGACAATACGAGATTACAATCATGAGAGCAAGGTCTAAGTATATCATCTAGTTGTGTGAGGTATAAGAATAAATAAACACAACAACAAAGTAAGCTTGTATATCAATAGATGTTCAATGAGTTACAAGAGTGATCAAAATATCACTATACAAAAATTACAATATACAAAAGAATCATAGATACAAAAATGATCAAAAGAATGAATCCACAAATCACACTATACAAAGTCTTGCTCCACAATACATCACAAGTGAATATTATGAAACAAGATAATATAATATACAATTAAAATATAAGAGAAAGAGATAGGAAAAATTAACACAAGAGATTTTTTAACGTGGCAAAACCTCCAAGGAGGAAACATCCACGGGTTGAACTACAACCATTGGGTACTATATTATTGGAAAGTAAACATAGAACATTCACAAAGTGACCAATCTTTAGCTCATCCAACCTAGTGAAGTCTAAGCCTACCTAACCCTATTGGAAAGTGTGAAATCCCTCAATGATGTGAAACCACCATATATTGGACACCACACAAAACCAACATCGATGGTAGATTAGAAATTCCTCAAGAGTGCATACACCTCCCGTGTACCCTGCTCTATTGGAGTCTATGTCTAACCATACGCCTAGGCCTACCAATATATTAGCCAACTCCCTATCCAAGACACTCATTCCTCTAGGGAGCCTCCCATGCATGACTATCCGAGTCCTCCCGACTCTAGCCATGACTTCTTGCTTACCTATCCGAGTCATCCCGACTCTAGGCAAGTCTTCTTGCTTGGCTATCCGAGTCACCCCGACTCTAACCAAGACTTCTTGCTTGGCTATCCGAGTCACCCCGACTCTAACCAAGACTTCATGCCTTTTACAAGGACTTCCTAGTGTGATCATGTGAATGCAAATGATGCAAACAATCAAATCAACATAGAACATCAATACATTCTATGGTACAAATAGACCTAAACATGTGATATCACAAGTAATAAAGTCTAGATGCAAAATATAAGAATAAAACCTAAAGCATGTGAAACACCAAACACATAAGCTCAAAGTCTCATTCACATATACAACACTTGAATCAAAATATTTTCATGAAGTACAAGTTCAAGATGCAATCAACATACAATAAAAATGCTAGATACATGAGATTTAATCAATCAATATTCTAGCCAAAAATATAGAGCAAGGATTCAAGATATTAATCAATCAAATCCTAGATTGCTCTAAAACACAAACAAATACACAAATCCTAGATTTCATCAATCAAAGGATCAAATCAAATCTCAAGGTCATTTATCACAAAATTGATTCAATCAAGTCACAAACAACCTAAGATGCCATTCTAATCACAATACAACTCACAAACATATGTAAAACCTAGAATCATAGAAACTAGTCAACATTAGTATATAAATTGACTTTCAATTAGAATGATAATCAAGCTATCTTTCTCAATAGCTTTTACCAAACATAAACATAGATATAGAAGAAGAAACCCCAAGCAAATTGAAGGTTAAAAAGAAAGAAATCCCAAAGATAAGTCCAATACCTTGGATTCACGAGCTGGTTCAAATTTCAGTGTGGAACCACCAGAAATCTCAATCAATCAGCTACCAAACCACTCAGAAATGATAGAGGACTCAATTATGAACGTTCTCCAATTCGAATCACTCAAATCCGACTCCGGATGAGGACGTTATGGTGTTTGGAAGTTGGGAAGAATTGAGAGAATTCTGACTGGAAAATGTAATTTTTTCTTCTTTTTAAAATCAAATGGAGAGAGATGGAGGGAAGATAAGGAGGAGAGAGAAAGACCAAAATGGGCCAATAATGTGAGGCCACGTCACCCCAGGCCGTGGGGGGCGCGTTGTCCTCACGGGGGCAGAGAGCCCCATTGGCCTTGGGGCCCACGGCCTCCCTCACGGCCAGGCCAAGTGGCCTCATGGCCAGCAGCCCCTCTCGCGCGCTTCCTCGGTTCTTCGGCCCGTATCTTGGGCATCCGAACTCTGATTTCGAATCCGTTTTCAGATTACGAACCTTGACTCTCTTACGCACGACGATGACTACACAACTTTGAAAAATGGCTGAGAAATCATCTCGAAAAATGACGATGAAGTCAACTCAATGAATGAGAACGAAAAGTAGCGTAGCTACATCGTTTGGACTCGAAACTACATGAATGAGTAACCGAAATGACCGGAACTCAATAAGACATCAAATAAGAACATGTTCAAGTCCACGTACAAAAATATAAAAACATACAAGCACAAATACACACACATATGCTAATTTTCAGACATAGTCCTAGAAAATGCAATAAACAAAATATTACCAATATGGTATGAATGCATGAGCATATTTTGTCAAGTGTGTGAAATTGAAACATAAGTGATGTTTAATCATGAAGGAACACACAAGAATGCTATGTGTGTGTGTGTGTGCCTAGCCTTGTAAGAGATATGAGGTCCTTTAATACCTTTGTTGAACAATGATGCACGAATCTCTTAAAAGCCGGCTTCTTGAATGAATTGTGGTTGAGACATCCTTCGTCTTTTTAATTCTTCAATACGAACCACTAAACATTACAAGAGAAACACATTTTGATATGGAATTTATGCCAACACAAACTATAAACCTTACATTACACACACAATTCATTCACATGTGTCCATGCTTTGTTGTACACCCCTTAGATAACACATTCACATGATTTCTATATGCTCATGCATTGAACTCAAATTGGCATGCATTGTAGAATTGCATATACTAGGACTATGTCTAGGAAACGACATGCTCATGTGATCTTGTGTTTGTTTGTTTGTATTTTATTGATTTTGGACTTGAACATGTTCTTATTTTATTCCTCATTGAGTCCCTATTATTTCGGTTACTCATAGTATAAGTTTCGAGTCCAAACAATGTAGCTACGCTACTTTTCGTTTTCATTCGTTGAGTTGGTTTCATCGTCACTTTCCGAGAAGGTTTCTCAACCTTTTGTCAAAGTTTAATAGTCATCGTTGTATGTGAGGGAGTCATGATTCGTAATTCGAAGAACGCAAGCGGAGAGCGAGAAGGGACAGCATGGTCATTGGCCATGGCTAGGCCACCATGTGTGGAGGCCGTGGACCACACGGGCTGGACAGCCCTCTGTCCCCGTGTGTCACACGCGCCCCACATGGCCCAAGGGTGACATGGCACTCTTGGATTGGCCGAAATCCTCCCTCTCTCTCTCCTCTCTTTTAAATATTCCAATTCCCTCTATTTCATTTTGAAGAAGAAAGTTTGAAACTCAAACCAGAAAATTTCTCTCAACTTTTCTCACTTTCCAAACACCATATCTTCCTCATACGAAGTCCGATTAGGTTGATTCAAGTTGGAGATTGTTTGTAATTGAGTCCTCTACCTTTCCTAAGTGGTCTTACAGCTGTTTGATTGATTTTTAGAGGTATTCTATCCAGAAAACCGAACCAGCTCGTGATTGCAAGGTAGTTTTCATATCTTTGAGTTTTCATCTTTTTTAACCTTCAATTTGCTTGGGGTTTCTTCTTCTATATATCCTTATATGTATGGTGAATGCTATTGAGGAAGATGGCTTCACAATTAAACTTAATCAAAAGTCTAATTATAGACATTTGTGGACTATTGTCAATGATTCTAGGTTTTTCACATGTTTGAGAGTTGTATTGTGATTAGTTTGATATCAAGGATTATTTGTGACTTGAATTGATGATTTTATGATTATTAATTCTTGTTATGTGTTTTGATCCTTAATTGATTCAATTTAGGATTTGTGTATGTTTATGTGTTTTTTAGAGCTAGTTAGGATTTAATTG
The DNA here is from genome assembly GCA_008009225.1 of Acer yangbiense. NCBI lineage: Eukaryota > Viridiplantae > Streptophyta > Magnoliopsida > Sapindales > Sapindaceae > Acer > Acer yangbiense. Next base: position 2,342,101 of record CM017772.1, read on the forward strand.
ATTTGTTCAATATATCTTTGCTCTAAATATTTGGCTAGAATATTCTTTGAATACATTTTATGATTCTAGCATTTTTGTGTATTTGATAACATCTTGAATATGTGCTTCATGATTATGATTGATTCAAGTGCTATGTATGTGAATGAAACTATGAGCTTTTGTGTTTGGTGTTTCACATGCTCTAGGTTTAGTTCATATTTTGCATCTAGACTATTTCTTGTGTTATCACATGTTTAGGTCTAGTTGTGCTTGATCACATGTTCTATGTTGAATTGGTTGTTTGGATCATTTGCATTCACATGATCACACTAGGAAGTCCTTGTAAAAGGCATGAAGTCTTGGCTAGGACAATGCATCCGGATAGTCAAGTATGGAAGTCTTGGTTAGGATAATGCATCAGGATAACCAAGCAACGAGACTTAGCTAGAGTCAGGATGACTCGAATAGTCTAGCAAGGAGTCATGGCTAGGATCGGGAGGATCCAGATAGTCATGCATAAGAGGCTCTCTAGAGGTATGGGTGCCTTGGATAGGGAGTAGGCTATTATATGTTGGTAGGGCCTAGGCGTATGGATAGACTCTAATAGAGCGGGGTACACGGGAGGTGTATGCACTCTAGTGGAATTAGTCTTCCATCGATGTTAGTTGATATAGAAATCCAATATATGGTGGTTTCGCATCATTGTGGGGTTTTGTATCTTCTAATACGGTTTGGGTAGACAAAGACTCCATGTGGACTTTGATCATAGGATTGGTCACATTATGGAACTTCTTTTCTATCATCCAATATATATATAGTACCCGATAGTTATGGATTCAACCCGTGGATGTTTCCTCCTTAAAGGTTTTACCACGTTAAAAAAAAAACTCGTGTTAATTCTTCCTATGTCTCTCTTTATTATTTTGTATATGTGTATGTTCATATCTTGTAGTACATTTTCATTTGCAATGTAATTGGAAGCAAGACATGTGTAGTGTGATTTGTATACAAGACATTATGATCATATTTGTATATACTTGATTTCTTTTGTACATTTGTATCTTTGATGTATAGTTGAATTTAGTGATTACTTGTAATAAAGTGAACATTGTGTTAGGATTATGCTCAATAGCAAGAGTGTAATGTTGTAATTAACAATCTTTTTCATATTAATAAAGTGATTTCTGGTTTAACAAATCGTATAGCATTTATAGTATAATATTATAATTGTCAAAGTAAATAATCATAAGGTCTAAAGACTATGAGAAAAGAAGAATTGTTCGTACATCTGGATATGTATGTGGTAGACACAATTCTTTAGTTAGTCTTGAATAATGTTCACAACTTAAGTTAAAGGTTGGGCACCTTTATCTTGTTAAAGTTGTAGAATTCTTTTGCTAGCATTTGAGTGGGATCAAATGAGATATGATGAGTCTAAATCATCGGAGTGTCTTCGAGCAAAAGGATCTAGTGCACTGGGTGCATTGAACAGGATCACAATGAAAAGCTTTATCTAGAACCGTCAATAGATAATAGTCTTTTCATTATCAGGACAATCGGAGAGTCTATCTTAATCCTGAGATAAATGATGGACTTATGGTTGCAAGTGATATCATTTGAGTTATCAATGAGTATGATTATATCGCATAGTCTATCCTCGATAGTTTGGTGATATTCATTTGTTAATCGATAGAGGACTTCATTTATAGATATGGACATCGCGGCTCCATTTAATTAAATGAGAGTATAATATCATCATATGGATGTTTTGAGGTAATTGGATATTAAATCTCAACGTTGAGTTTTCGATAGTGTCTATTGAAAACATGGCTTCTGGACAAGTCAAAATATCCAAGTTCAAAACGTGGTCATATGAGTAAATATGGTAACTTGGAGAGTTATAGGCGGTCTATGAACTCTTGGCGATTACTGATATTAATCACGAGGATACACTATCTCCTATATGATTGTCTAGGGTATGAATGAGGAGCATCTTCCTTTTCTATCTTTATTTAAGAGTTCAATTTAGCTCTTTAGTGGAAAGAGTTAAAATTAATGGATCGGACCTAAGTGAATCATTTGTTGATTGTGATTAGGTTATGTCTATTGAAGCTTAAATTTAGATGGCCCGCCAAGATCCCAATCCACACGGACTTGCATGGATCACTTGATATATTCTACCGGACCAATTTAAGGGTCCATCAAGAATTGCATTTAATATATTAAGAATATAATTTGCACATTATTTAAGTAATGGGCTGCTCAATTATATTTATATATTAATGAAAGACATGTGGGCTTGTTTCTTTTAGTAAGAATGGGTCTGGTTCACATGTGGGCTTTTTATTTAAAGTCCAATGGATTAAATGAAATAAGAAAATAATATTTTGGCCCATTTATTCAAGTGGGGCGGCAAGGTTAAGTTTTAACCTAATATATTATTTTGTTTCATTTGTTTTAATTAAATAAGAATTAATTAATTTATTAATTAATTGTTTAATTAAGAAACAAATCTTTTCTGATTAGGAAATATGATTCCTAATGTTATACTATTGTTGGTAGTATACTAAAAGTAAAAGACTTATTTGGTAAGAAAATAATTAATTAATTTTATTTATTTAATCAAATAAGAAGTCTTTTAATTTAGTCATTAAAAAGAATAAAATAACTATGAGTTGGATTAGGGTTAGAAGTCTATTCTTTTATGGAAATTAGGGTGCAACACAAACCTTTGGAGGTGGTGATTTGCGGCAACCCTAGTGCAAAAAGAAGAGAGATTTCGGCAACCCTAAAAGACAAGGAGAGGAAAATTTAGGCCACCTATATATTCCCTCTTATAGATTTCGGCCACCACAAGTTGTTCTTGAGACAATTTTTCTTCTTCTTCTCAATTCATAGAAAGCTTTTATTCTACTAAAACAAATAGGAGTGTTAGATTATTCTTTGATAGTATACTACTTGCTTAATCATCAATAAGTTTGTGTATACGATATCGATCTAGATTCACGCGAGTTTCGATCATTAGATTGAGAACTCAAAAGTGACCGGAATAATCTCAGTCATTCTTTTGATTGTTTTTGTGACTAACAAAGAAAAGAAAGTTTGTTTTGTCCATTCACAGGTTTGCAATTCAAAGAAAAAGGGAGACCACGTTCCTAGGTGATCCACGTTCGTGCTAGGATTGAAGATCTTGCGGATTACCATCGACGTAAGTCAATCGGATCACGCGACAAAAGGTATTCTACTTTTTGGTTATTGTATATGTATGTTTAATTAATTAAAGGGTTTAAGGTTCATAAAGGAAAAAATTTTAAAAGTCACTAAATCTTATTTTTAGTCTCGCTTCCGCTGCGTGTACTACGGTATTTTTCCCTACACATTGATTATTCTAGTATTCTTTATTTTTGTTTTTGTATGTTTGTATACCTCATACAACAATTTGAAACATAGATAATGCCATGATGATGAAATCCTTATCTTGTCTATAAATGATGATTTTTGGTTTATATGTTGTATGTAAAGCTACTTTGAGGGACAAACTTGAGTTTGTTTCAAGGGATTGAAAAAGGCGTAAAAACCTATTCACCCCCCTCTAGGTATGCTTTAAGCTATTTAACTACGTGTGTATATTTCAATTGGTATTAGAGCGGGTCGTCAGACGGTACTTGATGAGATCCAGATTATACCCACGTGTTAATTGCTTAGGTTTTTGAGTCATGATTGTCCTCCTTTATTTTTTATGGAAAAGGTTCTTCTTGTTTGTCATTGCATTTGTCTACTAACAATTTTGTTAATGAGCTTGTAAGAGTGTAAGTTACAAAAGCAAAGAAGAAGATGTTGTTATGTTCCGCATGGAGTGAGGATGATGTCTCTAGTGACAAGGAGAGCTCAAGTGATGAGTCTTCTAGTGAAGAAGAGTTGGTGAGCAACTTTGTTGCATTCACAGCCTCTCACTCAATCCTAGAGGATATTGGTCAAGATTATTTGGATAAGGAGGTTGATCCAAATCATCAAGAATGCTCAAATGGAAATCCAACCTATGTTAATCTTTTGGCTAAGGTAAAGAGTCTTGAAGAAGATTTGAAGGTAGCCTTAAGGGAGGTTGTGGAGATGGATGATTTAATTAAGATACAAGTGGATGAGTTTTTTTGTACAACTCGGAGGCTCTTGGGTGAAAAACATGTTCTTGCCAAGAAGCTTAAAGAAGTTGAAGAGGTTGTCCTTGAGAAGGATATGATCATCTCTAGCATGAACTTAGGATGCTAAAACAACTTGGTAGTTGAGGAGAAGCTCATAGAAGCATCACTTCCTACAAGCAAGGATGAAGTCAATGTTGACTTGAAAGCTCCTAAGAAGAGACATTCCAAGAAAAAGAACAAATTGAAGAACAAGGTATCTCTTGAAACTCTCACTTGTGCTACTTCAACTCCGGAAGGTAAAATCTCTTCTTTTATTCTCATATACCATTTTTACAATACCTTAGGCCATATTAAGCCCAAATGCTTCAAATACATTGAACATTGCAAAACATGGAATGCATTTAGGGATAAAGAGATTGCACCTCATTCTAAGCATGCAAAAGTTATTGAACATGGAAAGCATGATGATGTTAAGAAGTATGTTAAGAATGTTCGGTTTGAGAAGAAAGCTCACCTAACAAAATTTGACAAAGCTTTTGTTGCTAACAATGTTGATGCTAAGAATATAAACGATATTATCGTGAAGCAAGTGGTTGAAGACCTATATTCTAGGTTCAACATTGTTGTCAATACGAATCTTGATAATGTATGTGTAGGTTCACCTAAGACCAAATAGGTCAAGGGTGAGTACTCTTACCATTAGTGTAAGTTGCACATGTGAGCTTAGCTTTGAGTTTAGTGTTGTTGTTGAGAATCTTAACTTGCTTGTTTTGGATCTTTATGACTTGACATGAACTTAGCTATCTCACATTCGTGTTTGTTATGATAGTCAAAATCCATTGGTTAACTTTTGAGAAGTTTTTTTTTTTATATCTATATGGTGACAATTATGTTAAGACTTTTGGAGAAAGTTATTTTTGTTTTGTGTTTGAGTTGAAATGCATAGTCTTTAGTCTCTTGGATTCGACACACCTATAACTTGTAGTCATGAGGACATACAAGCCAAAAGGACTTATAAAATGGGTGAAGACTTAGCATTTGATGAAAATAGCTTGCAAAGGTATGCTTATATCATATTGCTTGCTTATTTGATGTTTCATCTCTCAACTCTTTGTTTTTTTTTTTTTTGTACCACTTCATGAAGCATGTCATATTAGAGAACTAGTTTAGCATTCTTATGGTTCTCATTGACATTTGCTATTTTAGGATCTTTTGGTGAAAATTGTTCACATTGATCTTGAACATGATGTGTGTTATTGTTTGTATGATTGTTGAGTGGCTATTTTGAAAAATATGAGCTTCATATTCTTTGAAAGCTACTCTCTTGAGAAGTAATGATCTTAAGTAAGTCTCATTGTATTGCTTTTTGATCATGTGCTTTTAAGCCATAAAACTTGGTTTTGAAAAATGCACTTTGCTTCTCTTGTATATTGTGTTAAGTATGTTGAGTTTGATTCATGTAAGTTTTGGATACAACTTGAAGTCTTAAGGACTAGTGCGTTTAAAGATGACCTATGATTGGTATCCATTTGCTTCGGCAATATAGAACTCAACGAGTACCCTCATGGAAAGGGCTACACACATTGGATGTGCAGCCGCCCAATGTAGGAAAGGGCTACTCCATTGTGATGAGTGAAAGCCGCCATGAGGAGTATAAGTTTTTGTTAGAAAAATCAAAGAAGTGTTGAAATGAATCATAAAAATAAAAAAAACTTTGATTCAAGCCTAAAATAATAAAAAAAGGCTTTGTGGAGTTTAGTTGAATAATCAAATTGCTCGGGTTGAAAAATAGAAACAGGAATACGAGCCACATGCACACACATGCACAAATGTTGAGATCTATTCTTTTTATAAGAAAAATACCGGATGATAATCGGTTTGACCTTTTTACGGAAAAGGCTTAAGATGAATAGATGTTGAAATTGTTTGCATGCTTGATTATCAAACTACTTCATTTCATATACTTGAAGCAAAATCTTCACACACTCACTTTTGCTTATTTAGTATTTGATACTCTAGCAATTTTTGAAGACATATGAGAGTGATTGAAAATCTTGGTGTAACTCTCTTTGTTATGTGGAGCTTATTTGAAAATCTTTTATAATTGCTTGTGATGTGAATGTGTGGCGATTTTTGTGAACAATTGTCTATCTAGATCTTAGATGGGGCATTTATCAAGGGGGAGCATTATATGCTAAATTTGTGATCTCTTTTATGATATGTTCACATATTCTTCAAGATATTTGTTTGTTGGCATTATTCCTATTTTTGTTCAATCATAAAGATGCTATGATATGTCTTGATATGCATATTGATTTGATCAAAAATGTTATTTTTGCCTTTGTATTTGTTTATTGGTCACTAACTTGTTTTGTTGTTTCCACTCATGTTTGTTTTTAGTGTTTGTTATGATACAAGGTCATGGGGAAAGCTAAGAAAGTTGGGATTAGTCATCCTACACATCCCGTTGACACCTCTAAATCTTCTTCCTCTTCCAAGATGTCCAAGGCGAACAAGTTGAAGTCTTTGGGAATTTTTGGGTGCAAAAAGATTATTCTATAGGTATTGATTTAGACTCTTGTGTTGGTTCCTATGTTCATTCGGTCATCATGGATAGAAATTGAGGTACTTGGATTAATATGCTAGGAATAGTGAATGATACCATGGTTAGAGAATTCTATCATGAGTATAAGCAAAGTACAAATGTTGTGGATGCCGTTATGAATTTAAGGGGCGTTGTCTTTAGAGTTAATTCTAGGAAGTTGAATGAATTCCTAAGTTTGCCCGATGATATTGAATCGGATTTCCTTGATGTTGATGTCTCAGAAAACCTTGATTTGATAGGTAAAGTTCTATGTGACAATGTGGATTTTCAGTGGGGGAAACGTGCCTTTATTAGGCAAAGTGAGTTGACCAAAATTAGTGCATTTTGGCATTTATTTGTATGTTCTAATCTTGTTGTTTCTGCTAATGCTTCGGAGCTTAATAGAGAGAATGTTAGGTTTATAGTTTGTGTTGGCATTAATTCCATATCAAAACGTGTTTCTCTTGTATGTTTAGTGGTTCATATATTGAAGATTTAAGAAGACGAAGAATGTCTCAACCACAATTCTTGCAAGAAGCCGGCATTAAAGTGATATGTGCATCATTGATCATCAAAGGTAATATAAGACCTCATATCTCTTATAAGGCTAGGCACACACACACACATGGCATCCTTGTGTGTTCCTTCATGGTTAAACATTATTGATATAACACATTCACATACTTGATAATATATGCTCATGCATTTATACTATCTTGACAAACTTTGCTTATTGCATGTTCTAGGACTATGTCTAGGAAATAGCATATCTGTGTGTCTTTGTGTTTGTTTGTTTCCATATTTTTGTATTTGGACTTGAATATGTTCTATTATGATTCCTTATTGAGTTCCGGTCGTTTCGGTTACTCATTCATAAGGTTTCGAGTCCAAACGATGTAGCTACGCTACTTTTTGTTCTCATTCGTTGAGTTGACTTCATCGTCATTTTCCGAGATGATTTCTCAATCATTTTTCAAATTTATGTAGTCGTTGTCGTGTGTAAGAGAGTCATAGTTCGTAATTTGAAAACGGATTCAAAATCGGAGTTCGGATGCCCAAGATACGGCTGAAGAACCAAGGGAGCGCGCGAGAGAGGTGGGTGGCCATGAGGCCACTTGGCCCACGCCGTGAGGGAGGCCGTGGGCCCCACGGCTAGAGGGGCTCTCTGCCCCCGTGAGGCCCACGTGCCCCCCACGGCCTGGGGTGATGTGGCCTCAGCTGATTGGCCCATTTTGCCCCTTCTCTCTCCTCCTTTTAATTCCCTCCTCTCTTTCCATTTGATTTTCAACAAGAAAAATTGCAATATTCCCGTCAGTCTTCTCCTCTGAATTTTCTCATCTTCCAAACATCATATCTCCCTCATCCGGAGTCAGATTTGAGTGATTCAAATTGAAGAACGTTCATAATTGAGTCCTCTATCATTTCCAAGTGGTTTGGTGGCTGTTTAATCGAGTTTTCTGGTGGTTCCACATAGAAATCCGAACCAGCTGTTGAATCAAAGGTATTGGACTTATCTTTGGGATTTCTTTCTTTTTAACCTTCAATTTGCTTGGGGTTTCTTCTTCTATATGTATGTTTATGTTTGGTAAAAGCTATTGAGAAAGATAGCTTCATAATCATTCTAATTGAAAGTCAATTTATAGACAAATGTGGACTAGTTTCTATGATTCTAGGTTTTTCACATGTTTGTGAGTTGTATTGTGATTAGAAGGGCATCTTAGGTTGTTTGTAACTTGATTGAATCAATTTTGTGATAAATGACCTTGAGATTTGATTTGATCCTTTGATTAAAGAAATCTAGGATTATTGAATTTGTTTGTGTTTTAGAGCAATCTAGGATTTGATTGATTTATATCTTGAATCCTTGCTCTATATTTTTGCCTAGAATATTGATTGATTAAATCTCATATATCTAGCATTTTATTGTATGTTGATGGCATCTTGAACTTGTACTTCATGAATATATTTTGATTCAAGTGTTGTATGTGTGAATGAGACTTTGAGCTTATGTGTTTGATGTTTCACATGCTTTAGGTTTTATTCTTGTATTATGCATCTAGACTTTATTACTTGTGATATCACATGTTTAGGTCTATTTGTACCATAGAATGTATTGATCACATGTTCTATGTTGATTTGATTGTTTGCATCATTTGCATTCACATGATCACACTAGGAAGTCCTTGTAAAAGGCATGAAGTCTTGGTTAGAGTCGGGATGACTCGGATAGCCAAGCAAGAAGACTTGCCTAGAGTCGGGATGACTCAGATAGGTAAGCAAGAAGTCATGGCTAGAGTCGGGAGGATTCGGATAGTCATGCATGGGAGGCTCCCTAGAGGCAAGAGTGCCTTGGATAGGGAGTTGGCTATTATATTGGTAGGCCTAAGCATATGGTTAGACATAGACTCCAAAAGAGCGGGGTACACGGGAGGTGTATGCACTCTTGAGGAATTTCTAATCTTCCATCGATGTTGGTTTTGTGTGTTGTCCAATATATGGTGGTTTCACATCATTGAGGGATCTCATACATTCCAATAGGGTTGGGTAGACTTAGACTCCACTAGGTTGGGTGAGCTAAAGATTGGTCACTTTGTAGATTCTCTTTTTTTATCATCCAATATATATAGTACCCTAACGGTTATATTTCAACCCGTGGATGTTTCCTCCTTGGAGGTTTTACCACGTTAAAAAATCTCTTGTGTTAATTCTTCCTATCTCTATATTTTATATTTTATTTGTGTATGTTATTATCTTGTTTCATATTACTCACTTGTGATGTATAGTGAAGCAAGTATTTGTAAAGTGTGATTTGTGAATTCATTCTTTAGATCATTTTTGTATATTTGATTCTTTTGTATATTGTAATTTTTGTATAGTGATATTTGATCACTCTTGTAACTCGTTGAACATCTATTGAAATACAAGCTTTATTGGTTGTTGTGTTTATTTGTTTTTTTATACCTCACACAACTAGTTGATATACTTAGACCTTGTGCACATGATTATATTCTCATATTGTCTATGTATGTCTTTCTTGGTTTATTTTGTTGTGTGTAAGGCTACCTAAAGGGACAAACGAGAGTTTGTTTAAGGGATTGGAAAAAGGTGTAAAAACTTATTCACCCCCCCCCCCCCTCTAGGTATGCCTTAAGCAATTTAACTACGTTTGTATACTTTCAGAGAAGATCAAGATTGTGTATGCTTTGGTTACTAATAGGCCTGTAAGGTTCCCATTTGTTGATTGGCTCATTTCGTGGACAACCACATGTTGGGGTTCTTTGTAAGGGTAGCCTAAGTATCGGTCTTATTGTTCGAAGCCCTTTGAAGACCTCGTGTTGATAAGCACCGAAGGTAAATTTCTATGTGCTTACTTTTCTTTGAAGAGATTAGTTGCACACACACACTTAACATTCATTGCATATGTGTGCATTCTCTTCATTTGTCACATTTCACACTTGCACTTATTTATTATATTTTGTTGTGTGTAATTGTGTCATGTTGTTGTGTAATTCATTTCCCGATAACTTTCGGAAACGTCCGCGCATGCACTAGAATGTGCTTGGTTTAGCGCGAGGACCGCCTATGGAGAATGCCATTGGCTTCTCCTTGGTTTTCACCTATCTAGGTGATCGGCGGTTATGATCGGCGGCCTGGCCATCGAATGAAACCGCCGTTTCAGTCCAGATTGGTCTGAAGCATTTCTGCGGTTAAGATCGGCGGTCACGACCGCCGTTCGAAACCGCCGTTTCAAGACCTGATTGATTTTTCTCTCAGTCTAATTCGGTGGTTGAATCAGCGGTCACGAAACCGCCGTTCGAAACCGCCGTTCATACCTGATTGATTTTGATCTCTCTGTTTTGATTCGGCGGTTGGGATCGACGGTCACGAAACCGCCGAATGAACCGCCGTTTTTGCTCTATTCTTCACGAGCTCATTTCGGCGGTCATAATCGGCCTGGCCGCCGATCGAAACCGCCGATCGGCGCGTTTCTTTGAAACTTACTTAACGACCACACTTTGATTTGGCCCCCTATATATATGCCACTTTGACTTTAGGTCAATTAAGAGAGTTCATATTCAGAATTCATACTTAGGATATTTTTCAAAGAGAAGAAAAATTCCAAGAACTCAATTCTTGATTACTCAAACACTTTTTCATGATCATCGATCATCAATCATCATCTAGCATCATCCTTGATCTTCTAGATGTCATCTTGCATGGAATCTTCATCATACTTTGCTTGGTAAGCTTTTCACTAATATCTTACATGTTTTGTGTTTCTCTTATCTAGCAATCTCAATTAATTACTTGTTTGTTATTTTGTATGCTTTGGATACAATATTGAGATGAGTATGATGTATGTTTGAGAAGTTGTATTGTGCTAGCATATTAGGTTTTGTGCTTAATATTGATTAGCTAAACTAATTGACATGTCATTTAGTTTTGATATCTAGGATTGTTCTAATTGCATATTAATCATCTTAGATAAGCATATAGGGTTTCCCTTGCTCTATGTTGCATTTTGGATATTCATATATATTCACTTAGGGTTGTATTCTCTTCTAGAGAAAGTAAGTCTTGTGTGTAGCAACCGGGATTAGGTTGCTTAGATCGCAAGCAAATAGAACTAGGTTCACTCATACCGGGATTAGGTAGGTGTGTGATTACTTCCGGGATTAGGTTGTAATCGTTTGCACATTTAGTGGATTCGAGGTTCGAGTGTGGCTTACTTACATAGCCCGTGGTTTTTCCCGTGAGGGTTTCCACGTAAAAACCAAGTGTTGTTTTAATTTCCGCACCATATTACACTTGCTTGTTTATATTATCTTGAGGGCATTTTCGTAATTTTGACTAACACGAAAAATTGGGTAAAAAGCGTAAAATCTATTCACCCCCCCCCCCCCCCCCCCCCCCCCCCCCCTCTAGATAGCTTTATACACACCGTGCTATAATTTGTTTCAAGGCCCATTAATCTTGGTAAGATGCTAGTTGAATATATTGAGATAGCGGCATGTGCATCACGGTTGGATAAGAAATTAGCATTTCCAGGCTTTATTACTCATTTTTGTTTAGCCAAAGGGTTGAAGCAAGGAAGCAATGATGTGATTATTCCTCCCTTAGAGAAGCTAAGTGACAAACGTGTGACAAATATGTCATAGAGGGGAAAGGGAGATGTTAGTGATACATTTAGGCTATTTGGAGAATCACTTGATTCAAGCAATGCATACAGTGCTCATAGTCTTCCTACTAGGGATATTCACTTGAAGAATGAGGTGGAAGAGTCACGAAAGATGATTGAGGCTTCACAAAGGAAGATTGAAGTGCTTAACACTAAAGTGGTGCAACAAGATGAGAAGATCAAGCAACAAGATGAAAAGATCAAGCTCTTGGAAAGCAAAGCGTCTATGTGACTCGCACAACCTTCCTTGGTGGCAAAAGTGGCTAGATGTCTCTTGAGGTATATTTTTCTTATTCTTTCCTTTTGGCTTCATATCATGTCAAAAAATGGGAGAAATATAAGGAGATATATAGGGAGATACATGGTAGTTTCTAGCTTGCTTTAGTCTCATTTTCTATTTTTGGTGTATGTTGGAACCAAGCTTGAACTTTGGCAAGTAATTTTTTTTTTTGCGATCTTGGCAAGAATATTGAAAAGAATATGCGGGGTGTGTTCTATATAAAGCTAGAGGGGGGGTGAATAGATTTTATCTAATTATTACCCAATTTTCGCGTGCATGTCAATTTTACGAAAATACCCCTAGCAAGTCAACAATACATACAAGTGTAATAAGATGCGGAAATAATAAATGACACTTGATGTTTACGTGGAAAACCCAACCACTGGGAAAAACCACGGGCTGTTAAGTGCGCCACACTCGGACCTCGAAATCCACTAATTGAAATGGAGTTTACAACCTATGTAGACCTCGTCTAACACTCCGGTCAATAACCCCCCACTTCTACCACGCGGGCCTTTAAAAGTGGCTCTAGTCCAATTTGCTTGATCCTCGTAGTCACTACTTGTAATGATGTTTACAGCCTAATCACGGTCTGTAACCCACCACTACTACCCAGCGGGCCTGTAATAGCAACCCTAGACCAAGACTTCAATCTCTCAAAAGAGATGCACAACCCTATGTGAATATGTACGAATATTCAATTAATGCAATAAGAGCTAGGGTACTCTAAATGCTTACCTAGGATTATAAGATGACAATATAATCAATCCTAGATATCACATATAGCTATATGTCATGGCATATAACTTTAGCTAAGTAAAGGATAACCAATCCTAGATACAAAGCTATCATATAAAACCTACAAACATTCAAAGGATTAACTAGTTGATTAAAAAACAATCTATCAACCTAGTTATCAATACATCACACAAGAATGTTCATGGCATAGCTTTTAGGCAATAATGACCTAATCAATTAAGCTATGAAAAATAATCTCAATCAACAAATGAGATCAATTAGCTAGATGGCATATGAACATTAAAGCCTAGCTATCAAATAATAACACAATCAACACATAATCTCAATCTTATATGTAGAAATTAATCTAAACACATATAAGTAACATATGAGATAAAATTGATAAGTAGAAACACTAATTATGTAAGATAAAAGTGTTCAACAAATCATACCATGTGTGTTGAAGAAGACCCATGCATTAGCATATGCTAGATGAACCTAGATGATGCCTAGATGATGATTTGTACATGTGGGAATGGGTTTAGAGAATTAAAGATGTGATCTTGTAGCTTTTTCTCTCAAGTCTCTCTAAATATCTCTCTAGGGTTCTTAGGATGCAAGACTTGTGTTCTGAACCAGAGATAAGGATGTATTTATAGAGACCAAAAAAGGGCAGGTGAAAATACAATTTTGCCCTTGAAACGCACCGATCGGCGGTTTCAATCGGCAGCCAGGCCGCCGAATTGAACCGCCGAATGGCTCCCGAGCGGAACAGGGGAACTTCGGCGACTTCGTTCGGCGATTTAGAAACCGCCGTTTTGGACCCGAGAGAAATATTTCAATCAGGTCTCATTCGGCGGTTTCGAACGGCGGCCAGGCCGCCGAACGTAACCGCCGTTTCACCAAAAATGGTGAAACCAAGAAGAAGCCAAAGGCATCTCCACCGGCGATCATCGTGCAAAACAAAGCACATCAACGTGCACGCGCGGACGTTTCCGAACATCCTTCGGGAAACGAATTACACCACACTAAAAGCTAACATACATGAAGTGCAAGTGTGGGTATTGAATGCATCCTAATGCCTATCATGTCATGGCATTTCATAAAACAAGATGCAATCAATTTAATGCAAGAAGAGACATTGAATAAACAATAAAGCACAATGCACACAAAATATAAACACAACATTCAAGAATAAGAGTTATGCATGTTGTGTGTGTGTGCAAATATATCTCTTCAAGCCAAAGTAAGCACAAGATATACATTTGGTGCTTGTCCTCTTGAGGTCTTAGAAAGGGTCTTTGATCTTCAACCTTAATCACCTAGACTACCCTTACAACCAAACCCCAACATGTGGTTTGACCACGAAATAAGCCAATCAATTTAATGGGAATCCTTACAAATATTTTGTTGGATAGCATGTATTGAGGGGGAGCATACATGATCCAATATTGAACATAAATGCTTATTTTCTTGCTTAAAGATGAATATTGCCATATGTGTTGTCTTTTGGATATTCTTATACTTGCAAATTGATCTTTTAGGTGATATCAAGAGAAGAACAAGATGAAGTTCAAGACTTGTTGTTGGTGAAATTGTGTCTAGAAATTTGTAACTCATTGTATCTAATTGTGACCAATTTCATTTGTAATTATTTTAGTTTCTGTATAGGTGTTTTGACATGGAATTTGCCAAAGGAGGAGATTGTTAGGTTTTTGATTTGAGTTGGCATAATTCCATGTCAAAATGTCATTTGCCTTGTATTAATTTGTGGTCTTAGAATTAGTGATACGAAGCTTCACGAAGTATTTTGGCCACGGATCGTGCAAGATGAAGTTTTCAAGAGGAATTAAGCTACAACGGTCTACAAAGGTAAAGTGACCTCAATCCTCTTACAAGGCTTAGGTACACACACACAATTCATTCACATGTGTCCATGCTTTGTTGTCACCCCTTAGATAACACATTCATATGATTTCAATATGCTCATGCATTGAACTCAAATTGGCATGCATTGTAGAATTGCATATACTAGGACTATGTTTAGGAAATGGCATACTCATGTGATCTTGTGTTTGTTTGTTTGCATTTTATTGATTTTGGACTTGAACATATTCTTATTTTATTCCTCATTAAGTCTCGGTCATTTCGGTTACTCATAGTATAGGTTTCAAGTCCAAACAATGTAGCTACGCTACTTTTCATTCTCATTCGTTGAGTTGTTTTCATCATCACTTTCCAAGATGATTTCTCAACCTTTTGTCAAAGTTTCATAGTTTTCGTTGTGCATGATGGAGTCACGATTCATAATCTGAGGACGGATTCAAAATCAGAGTTCGGATTCCCGGATACGGTAGAAGAACGCGAGCGGAGCGTGAGGAGGGACAGCATGGCCGTTGGCCATGGCTAGGCCACCCTGTGCGGAGGCTGTGGACCACACGGGCTGGACAACCCTCTGTCCCCGTGTGGAACATGTGCCCCACATGGCCCAGGGGTGATGTGGCACTCTTGGATTGGCCGAAATCCTCCATCTCTTTCCTCTCTTTTAAATATTCCAATTCCTTCCATTTCATTTTGAAGAAGAAAGTTTGAAACTCAAACCAGAAAATTTCTCTCAACTTTTCTCACCTTCCAAACACCATATCTTCCTCATACGAAGTCCGATTAGGTTGATTAAAGTTTGAGATTATTGGTAATTGATTCCTTTACCTTTCCTAAATGGTCTTGTAGTTGTTTGATTGATTTTCGGTGGTGTTCTACCCAGAAAACCGAACAAGCTTGTGATTGCAAGGTAGTTTTCATATCTTTGAGTTTTCATCTTTTTTAACCTTCAATTTGCTTGGGGATTCTTCTTTCTATATATCCTTGTATGTATGGTGAATGCTATTGAGAAAGATAGCTTCATAACCAAACTTAATCAAAAATCTAATTAGAGACATTTGTGGACTAGTTTCTTTGATTCTAGGTTTTTCACATGTTTGAGAGTTGTATTAAGATTAGTTTGATATATAGGATTATTTGTGACTTGAATTGATGATTTTATGATTATTAATTCTTGTTATGTGTTTTGATCTTTAATTGATTCAATTTAGGATTTGTGTATGTTTACGTATTTTTTTGAGCTAGTTAGGATTTAATTGATTTGTTCAATATATCCTTGCTCTAAATATTTGGCTAGAATATTCTTTGAATACATTTTATGATTCTAGCATTTTTGTGTATTTGATAACATCTTGAATATGTGCTTCATGATTATGATTGATTCAAATGTTATGTATGTGAATGGAACTATGAGCTTTTGTGTTTGGTGTTTCACATGCTCTAGGTTTAGTTCATATTTTACGTCTAGATTATTTCTTGTGTTATCACATGTTTAGGTCTAGTTGTGCCATAGAATGTTTTGATCACATGTTCTATGTTGAATTGGTTGTTTGCATCATTTGCATTCACATAATCACATTAGGAAGTCCTTGTAAAATGCATGAAGTCTTGGCTAGGACAATACGTCCGGATAGTCAAGCAAGGAAGTCTTGGTTAGGACAATGCATCCGGATAACCAAGCAAGGAGACTTAGCTAGAGTCGGGATGACTCGGATAGCTGAGCAAGGAGTCATGGCTAGGATTGGGAGGATCCAGATATCATGCATGGGAGGCTCTCTAGAGGCATGGGTGCCTTGGATAGAGAGTAGGCTATTATATGTTGGTAGTGCCTAGGCGTATGGATAGACTCCATTAGAGTGGGGTACACGGGAGGTGTATGCACTCTAGTGGAATTAGTCTTCCATCGATGTTAGTTGATATAGAAATCCAATATATGGTGGTTTTGCATCATTGAGGGGTTTTGTATCTTCTAATAGGGTTTAGGTAGACAAAGACTCCATGTGGACTTTGATCATAGGATTGGTCACATTATGGAACTTCTTTTCTATCATCCAATATATATATAGTACCCGATGGTTGTGGATTCAACCCGTTTGGAGGTTTTACCACGTTAAAAAAAATCTCTTGTGTAAATTCTTTCTATCCCTCTCTTTATTATTTTGTATATGTTTATGTTCATATCTTGTAGTACATTTTCATTTGCAATGTAATTGGAAGCAAGATATGTGTAGTGTGATTTGTATACAAGACATTGTGATCATATTTGTATATACTTGATTTCTTTTGTACATTTGTATCTTTGATGTATAGTTGAATTTAGTGAATACTTGTAATAAAGTGAACATTGATTATTCTAGTATTCTTTATTTTTGTTTTTGTATGTTTGTATACTTCATACAACAATTTGATACATAGACAATGCCGTGATGATGAAATCCTTATCTTGTCTATGAATGATGATTTTTGGTTTATGTGTTGTACGTAAAGCTACCTTGAGGGAAAAACTTGAATTTGTTTCAAGGGATTGAAAAATATATAAAAACCTATTCACCTAGTCAAGTCATTCCACTAATTGCAGATACGATTACAATCTAGGTTGACCGCATCACACCTAAGATTACTAATCCGTCTTTTCTACCCGCGAGCCTTTAAAATGAATCTAGTTCCTTGTTTGTAAACCACCCAAAGGTGAATACAAGACTTGACTCTATAAGTGAAGAGATAACACAAGCTAAGGTGAATATATGCAATATTCAAGATGCTAAAATGCAAGGTTAAACATTCAAGCTAATCTAGGCATGGATGAACATGTTAATAATTGCTAGATATCATTTTGCTAAATGCATGCATATAACATTGCTAAATATACAACAAAGTCCTATATGCCATATCTACCACACACAACTCACAAAGCACAAATAAAAAGGCTATCTTGAAACTAGTCAAGTCATAAAGATGTTATCTTGTAAAGCAAGAACATGTGAAATGATGTAGATGATGTTCTAGCTACAAGTCATGTGAACAATAATGAAAACCCAATAGAAATCAAAACTAGAATATGCTAAATGATGTATGAAACATGAATGTATGATGGGTGTTTGTGTTTTGTGTAATAAAAACCAAGTCTTGATACCTTTGCTTTGAAGACACTTCTTTTGCTTTCAAAATGTGTAATTTTTGCTCTAAAAAATGACCTAAGGCTATCAAGATATATATAAGATCCAAGCAAAGTGGTGTCGTTTTGGAAAAAAAAAAACGCTTCAATTTCTCATCAATTGCACTGGTGGTGCGCTGGTTGAGTAGCGCACGGCCAGCGCATGCCCTTTGCAATGCAAGGTGCGCTAGCGAAGGGCGCACGACTAGCGGCAAATAGCTGGAGAAGTTGTGATGTTGAGGCTATGCATGACGTCCAGCACAAGACCAGTGGCGATCCTCTGAAGAGGTTGCACTGGTGACCTGCGCTGGTCCGGCGCATGACGAGGGGCGCAATGCGCGGGTAATTGGACCAGTGCACAACACAAGTTGCGAATAACAAACACAAAAAAAGTGCAAGTGTGATTTGTGAAATACATGAATTCAAAATCAATAATCACACATGCATGCTAGAGAAGTGAGTGTGTGCAACTAAATCTCTTCAATTAGAGTCAAGACATGTAATCTACTTTCCTTGAAGCTCTTGATGATCACAATGAGGTCCTTTGGCATTTGATGAGGATTTCTTCAATCCTAAGCTACCCTTACATAATTGAACCCCATTGTGATTTTATCAACGAAATACGCCAATCAAAAGTGAGGCACTTACAATCTCCCCCTTTGGCTATTTCGTGACAATATCAACACTCATAGGCAACCTCTCAAAAACAAAAAATGGTTGGTCAACAAGTTTTTCTACATTACAATAAAGTTTTAGTCTAAGTCTTGAACATCTTCAAGTCAATTCCAAGCTTGTAGAAAAAAAAACTCCAACCTACACACAAACAACAAGAAAGATACCTTTTTAGAACAAGTGTGTGAGAGGTGCTTAAAACAATAGCATTTGCATAATCCTTATCAAAGGTAAATTAATACATTAAAAAAAAATGTAATCATGCAATGCAATGCAGCCCCTCCTAAATGCATCAACTCCCAACATGGGTTACTCTCTTTCAACTTCCCTATAATGCAATCTCTCAACTCCCCCTCAATGCAATGCCAAAAAATGGCACAACAAATTCTCCCCAACCTTACTCCCCCTTTTTGTCATGAGATAGGCAAATGGAGTCTCCCTTAATAGGTAAGCATTAGCAAGGAGAGCTTGGAGCACAACATATATGCATAATCATATAAGCAACTTTATGCACCTCAATTAAGTAAGAGAGATTCAAGGAATGTTATTAAGAGAAAAAATGTGTGATAAAGATGCTTTGCTTGCAAGACATGTTGCATTCAAGTTCAAAAACAATGGTACTTAGCAAAGCAAACAACAAAGGCTTCCTAATAGAATTCAAACCAATTTCACTCTTTGTCATAGAAAACCAAGGATATAGAGATTAAGCATTTTACGATAAGAGCAACTATATTCAACTTTATAAGCAAAACAAGACATGAGCGACTTTGCACCCTATTTGATTTTTCCGGGAGAGATTCTCGTATGATAGTAGCCTTGTTCTACAAATAAAGAAAGAGAGACTTTGAATTTTAAGATCCTTATTTATTTGAGTCTCAATATTGCTTTTGCACACATATTTGCATTCAAGATTTTGCAATCAAACATTTCACATTTTTCAACTCATACTATTTCATTTTATGCATGTCATAAGAAAGAATCATCATGTCATGGAGATCACTTATAGGTCATTCAAAAAGTACTCCCAAAGAAAATCTCCTATTCTAAAAATGCATGTTTGAACATAAATATGACATGGATTGCAAGCAAGGCATTGTAGCACACTTATTAAGAAAAATACATATAAGCAAGAACAACCAATCATCTCAAGCAATTAAGTAAGAGACATAAAGTATATCAATGTAGCACAATGCATGATCATGCAACTTTGCTCTCTTTGCTTGAGCTCCCCATATGGGGTCAAGACATACCATTTCAACCTAAGTGACAAATCCCAATAGACTTGCTAAGGTTCCCAAATCTAAGAGTGTCTAAGGGTTTTGTGAACAAATCTGCTAGTTGGTCATTTGTTCCCACATGTTCCAATGAAATGGTTTTGCTCTCAACTAGTTCTTTTATGAAATGATGTCTAATGTCAATGTGCTTAGTCCTAGAATGTTGGACGGGATTCTTAGAAATGTTAATGGCACTCATGTTGTCACAATACAAAGTAAGAGTACCTTGCTCTAAGCCACAATCGGCTAGCATTTATTTCATCCACATTAATCGAGTGCAAGCACTTCCAGCAACAATGTATTCCGCCTCGGCCGTGGATAGGGAAATTGAGTTTTGCTTCTTGCAAAATCAAGAAACCAAATTGTTCCCAATGAAGAAGCAACCGCCCGATGTACTCTTCATATCATCACAATTTCCCACCCAATCAGCATCACTAAATCCAACAAGACTAGGATTAGTGTCAAAAGAGTACCAAATCCCATGATTTGAGGTACCATTCACAAACCGAATGATCCTCTTCACGGCAACAAGGTGAGATTCTTTGGGATTATCTTGGTACCTAGCACAAACACCCATTCTAAATAAAATTCGGACCTACTTGCTGTCAAGTAAAGCAAGCTACCTATCATGCCGCGATATAAACTTTGCTCAACATCCTTTCCACTAGCATCTTTGCTTAGTTTCACGATGGTGCTCATAGGTGTGTCATAATGTTTGGCATTATCAAGTCCAAACTTCTTCACTAGGCTCTTAGCATATTTAGCTTGGGATATGAAGATCCCATCATTCATTTGTTTAATTTGTAAGCCTAGGAAGTAATTTAGTTCACCAACCATGCTCATCTCAAACTCATGAGACATGACTTCAATAAATTGTTGCACTTTGGATTTGTTAGTGGAACCAAATATAATGTCATCAACAAAAATTTGAGCTATGAATAGCTCATCTTTATTGCACTTGATGAACAAGGTCTTGTCAACACTACTTCTAAAGTAGCCATTATCAACAAGATAAAGAGTGAGGCGCTCATACTATGCCTTCGGTGCTTGTTTCAACCCATATAGAGCCTTCTTGAGGCGATAGACATGAGATGGGTGATGTGGATCCATAAACCCTTTGGGTTGCTCAACAAACACTTCCTTATGCAAGAAGCCATTTAAGAAGGCACTCTTGGCATCCATTTGGTGTAACTTGAACTTGTACACATAAGAAATGGATAAGAAAAGCCTTATGGACTCAAGGCGGGCAACGGGAGCAAAAGTCTCCTCAAAGTCAATACCCTCAATTTGAGAGTATCCTTGTGCAACAAGCCTAGCTTTGTTTTGCACAATGTTGCCATCCTCATCCGATTTGTTCCTAAACACCCATTTAGTCCCTATGACATTAGTGTCTCTAGGTCTAGGAATAAGAGTTCAAACCTCATTTATCTCAAATTGGTTTAGCTCTTCTCACATGGCAAGAACCCAAAATTCATCCTCTAAGGCTTCATCAACCTTTTTGGGTTCTATTTAAGAGGTGTAGCAAGTATAGCTAATTTGATTAGCTATTTGATGTCTAGTCCTAACACCCTCAATAACCTCTCCAATGATGTCATCCTTATCATGGAGTTTCCTAACCCAAGGAGCGGGTTCATTAGAGTCCAAGGGAGGAACTCTACTAAGAGGTAATCATCCTCCTCATCTTGGTTTGACTTCACACCACTTGAAGTCTCACCATTTTCCTTCAAAGGAAGGTCATCTATCTCACAAACATCCACCTCATGGTCATCATGTTTAGGCCTACAATCATCAAAGACAACATTTGATGATTCCATAACACTTCTAGTTTTAAGATTGAAAACTCTATAGGCCTTGCTATTAAATGCATATCCAATAAAAATACCCTCATCACTCTTGGCATCAAACTTGCTAAGTTGATCACGATAATTAAGTATATAGCACTTACTTCCAAAGATATGGAAATAGCTAACATTGACCCTTCCATAACTCATAGAATGTTTGCTTAGTCCCGGGCCTAAGGAAAACTCTATTTCCTATGTTGCCACCCGTATTGATGGCTTCGGCCCAAAGGTTTCTAGGGACTTTGTTGCTAAGCAACATCACACGGGCCATCTCTTGAAGAACCTTATTCTTCCTCTCAACAACACCATTTTGTTGAGGGGTCCTAGGGGCTGAGAATTAATGGGAAATGCCTAAGCTATTACAAAAGTTTTCAAAGCTAGCATTTTCGAATTCTTTCCTATGATCTCTTCTAATTTTCTTAATGCTTTTAATATAAGAGGTTTTCTCATTTTGAATTTAACACAAAGCATTTTAAATTTCTCAAAGGCTTCGGATTTTCTCTAAGAAAGTAAGTCCATGTAAACCTAGAGAAATCATCAACAACCACGAGAATGTATCTTCTACCACCTAGACTTTCAGTTTGGATGGGACCCATACAATCCATATGGAGAAGCTCTAATGGCTCTTTGGTGGAAAGGAATTTGCCTTTCTTATGCACACTATTGGTTTGCTTCCTTTGTTGACAAGGTCCACAAATCCTTTCAACCTTTTTCCCAAGCTTGGGAAGGCCTCTCACAACATTCAATCTATCAAGGACTTTCAAGTCCCGATAGTTCATGTGGCCAAACCTTTGGTGCCACAATTCAACTTGCTCACAAGTAAACAAGTTACAAGAGATGAGATTAGACTCAAGACAATAATAATTGTCACTTAATCTCTTGTTTTTCAACAAAACTTGCCCATTTTCCTTAAGGATAGAGCAATCAACTTTGCCAAACATAACTGAAAGCCCTTCATCAATTAAATGTGATATACTAATGAGATTGACTTGCAAGCCATTTACATAGAGAGCAATGGGCAAGGAGGGTAAACCGGGAATAGATATATTACATTTCCCTATGACTTTTTTCTTAGATCCATCACTAAAGGTGACAAATCCACCATCCTCCATCACAAGAGTTTTAAAGAAACTCTTGTTTCCGGTCATGTGCCTAGAACACCCACTATCAAGGTACCAAGTGTTAGAGGCATTTGCTTTCAAGGCAACTTGGGCCATATAGCAATAATATTTATCATTTCTATTCAACCTAGGTGAAACATAATCATTCCTAGAAGCCATTGGTCCATTAGCTCTAATATTCCTAGGTGCATGCATTGTGGCTCTTCTAAGCATATTTTTCTCAATCATGCTTTCTCTTCTACACAATTTAATACACTTAAAGCAATTAGGTCTAATGTGGCCTTCAATTCCACAAAAAGGCAAGTGGGAGTAAAATAGGAGTTCATACCATAGCCTTGCGCAAGCATTTGTAGCTTCCTTCTATTTTGAGTTACTCTTGGATGTTTAGGTAACTCTCTCTTTTGTGGTTGAGCCAAGTTGGCATGTCTTCTAGGTTGAGCATGAAAGACCCCATTATGAGCTTGTGGGATCCTTTGTTGTGGAGGTCTTGGTTTGGGGGGTCTTAGTTGTGGAGGTCTTGGTTGTGGAGCTCTAGTGGTGGTAGAGCTTTTGTTGGAATCCTTGCTTGAGCTTGCTTAGAGGATTCACCAACTTCGACCCACTTGGTTGATTGTTGAGAGATTTGAGCATTTTCAACCTCTTTGCTCTTGACAAATGTTGTCTTCTTCAAGGATATGGCTTCTATTTCTTCCACATATCCTAACCCCTTTTTGTCACTAGGACTTTTCCCACAAGATAACATCTTGTCAAGTTTCTCGGTTCCGGAAGTCATCTTAGCAACCAACCTTTTTGCTTCCATGAGCTTTTTTCTCAAGCTCTCTTTATTCTTTTTGGCCAAGACTAGCTCCAACTTCAATCCTTCTTTCATTTCTTTAGCTTTACTCATTTCCTTACTCAAATGAGTTACCCTGGAAGTTAATTCAAGCTTCTCCCCTTTCAACTTTTATATCTCCTTTTTCTTCTTTAATCTTGAGTTCTTAAAGAACCTCATGAAGTCATCATAGTCCATCTCTTCATCAAATTCAAAATTAGACATTGATAAGTTGCTCCCACCATTTGAGTCATTTTCATCTACTTCTTCTTGCTTATCTTTTTCCTCTTCTTTTTCACTCATACCCTCATTGCTATTGTGAGAGGATGAGAAAGCAATGAAGTTAGCAACATGGTCTTCATCATTTGAAGACACATCTTCCTCTTTTAGATCATCACTATCACTCAGAGTAGCCGCCATGGCTTTTCCTTTCTTCTTCTTCAAATTTGCACATTCAGGAGCAATATGTCCATAACCACTACACTCATAGCATTAGACACCCTTCTTGTGGTCATTCTCTTGAGTTTGCTTTACTTTCTTGAAAGGAGTTTTCTTCTTCACAAATTTTCCCTTGGAGCCAAAGCCTTTCTTCTCAAATCTCATAAATTGCTTGAACTTCTTAGCTATCAAGGCAATTTCTTCAACGAAGTCTTCTTCTTCCTTTTCCACCTTAGTGGTCGTCAAGGCCAAGCTCTTTTGCTTCTTTGGAGGTGAAATTGTAGAACCCTTCCTAGATTCATAGGCCAAGAGCCTTCCTATTACTTCATTTGGCTTCATTTTTGAGCAGTCACTATTTTCTTCCAAAGCCGTCACTTTGGATTCGAATCTCTCGGGAAGTGATCTCATTATCTTTTGCTTGATCCTCCTATCCGAGTAAGGATTACCAAATTGGTGACTTTGATTTACTATATCCATAAGCTTCACTTGGAAGTCACTGAAGCACTTATCCTCTTTCATTTTAATCATCTCGAATTGAGTTTGGAGGACTTGGAGTTTGGAATCCTTGACCACTTCCGTTCTTTCATAAGCCGTCTCAACGATTTCCCATGCTTCTTTTGCAACCCTTGTAGTTTGAATCAATTTGTATTGGTTGTCATCCATGGCATATAGGATTGCGTGCATGGCTTTGTTGTTCCATTTTGAAGCTTTGAACTCTAGTCATCATAGGTGGTGTGTACCCATCTTCAATTGCCATCCACGCACAGTCATGAATTTGGCACACATATGCTTCCATTTTGCCCTTATATGATGCGTAATTCACCCCGGTGAGCAAAGGGGGTCTTATGCTAGAAGCACTCTCACTTCCCATTCCATTTCCACTCATTGTGTTTGCAAATACAATTACAATCTAGGTTGACCGCATCACACCTAAGATTACTAATCCGTCTTTGCTACCCGCAGGCTTTTAAAAATGAATCTAGTTTTTTGCTTGCAAACTACCCAAACGTGAATACAAGACTTGACTCTATAAGTGAAGAGATAACACAACCTAAGGTGAATATATGCAATATTCAAGATGCTAAAATGCAAGGTTAAACATTCAAGCTTATATAGGCATGGATGAACATGTTAATAATTCCTAGATATCATTTTGCTAAATGACATACATATAACATAGCTAAATATGCAACAAAGTCCTATATGCCATATCTACCACACACAACTCCCAAAGCACAAATAAAAATGCTATCTTGAAACTAGTCAAGTCATAAAGATGCTATCTTGTAAAGCAAGAACATGTGAAATGATGCAGATGATGTTCTAGCTACAAGTCATGTGAACAATAATGAAAACCCAATAGAAATCAAAACTAGAACATGCTTGTTAGGTTTATAGTTTGTGTTGGCATATATTCCATATCAAAACGTGTTTCTTTTGTAATGTTTAGTGGTCCATATGTTGAAGATTTATGAAGACGAAGAAAGTCTTGGCCACAATTCATGCAAAATGCCGGCTTCAAAGAGATATGTGTTTCATTGATCATCAAAGGTAATATAAGACCTCATATCTCTTACAAGGCTAGGCACACACACACACACACATGGCATCCTTGTGTGTTCCTTCATGGTTAAATATTATTTATATATCACTTTCACACACTTGATAATATATGCTCATGCATTTATACTATCTTGACAAACTTTGCTTATTGCATGTTCTAGGACTATGGCTAAGAAATAGCATATGTGTGTGTCTTTGTGTTTGTATGTTTTTGTATTTTTTTATTTGGACTTGAATATGCTCTATTATGATTCCTTATTGAGTTCCGATCGTTTCGGTTACTCATTCATTTAATTTCGAGTCCAAACGATGTAGCTACGCTATTTTTCGTTCTCATTCGTTGAGTTGACTTCTTCGTCATTTTCCGAGATGATTTCTCAACCATTTTTCAAAGTTGTGTAGTCGTAGTCGTCGTCGTACGTGAGGGAGTCATGATTTGTAATCCGAAAATGGATTCAAAATCGGAGTTCGGATGCCCAAGATACGGCTGAAGAACGTGAGGGAGCGCGCGAGGGCGAAAGTGGCCAACAGGCCTCGTGTGGCCCAAGCCGTGGGGCCCACGGGCAAATGGGCTCTCTGCCCCCGTATGGCCCACGCGCCCCCCGCGGGGCTGGGCTGACATGGCCCCTTGTGATTGGCCAAAAATTGCCTTCTCTCTCCTCCTTTTTATTTCCCTCCATTCCCTCCATTTCTTTTAAAGAAGAGAAATTGAAAATTCCCGTCAGATTTTTTCTCCCAAATTTTCTCATCTTCCAAACACCATAACTTCTTCATACGAAGTTGGATTTGAGTGATTCAAGTTGGAGAACGTTCATAATCGAGTCCTCTACCTTTTCTAAGTGGTTTGGTGGCTGTTTGATCGAGTTTGCTTGTGGTTCCACACAGAAATCCGAACCAGCTCGTGAATCCAAGGTATTGGTCTTATCTATGGGGTTTCTTTCTTTTTAACCTTCAATTTGCTTGGGGTTTCTTCTTTTATATGTATGTTTATATTTGGTGAAAGCTATTGAGAAAGATAGCTTCATAATCATTCTAATCAATAGTCTATTTAGAGACAAATGTGGACTAGTTTCTATGATTCTAGGTTTATCATATGTTTGTGAGTTGTATTGTGATTAGAATGGCATCTTAGGTTGTTTGTGACTTGATTGTATCAATTTTGTGATAAATGACCTTGAGATTTGATTTGATCCTTTGATTGATGAAATCTAGGATTATTGTATTTGTATGTGTTTTAGAGCAATCTAGGATTTGATTGATTTATATCTTGAATCCTTGCTCTATATTTTTGGCTAGAATATTGATTGATTTAATCTCATGTATCTAGTATTTTGTTGTATGTTGATAGCATCTTGAACTTGTACTTCATGAATATATTTTGTTCAAGTGTTGTATGTGTGAATGAGACTTTGAGCTTATGTGTTTGGTGTTTACACATGCTTTAGGTTTTATTCCTGTATTTTTGCATCTAGACTTTTATTACTTGTGATATCACATGTTTAGGTCTATTTGTACCATGGAATGTATTGATCACATGTTCTATGTTGAATTGATTGTTTGCATCATTTGCATTCACATGATCACACTAGGAAGTCCTTGTAAAAGGCATGAAGTCTTGGTTAGAGTCAGGATGACTCGGATAGCTAAGCAAGAAGACTTGCCTAGAGTCGGGATGACTCGGATAGGTAAGCAAGAAGTCATGACTAGAGTCGGGAGGACTCGGATAGTCATGCATGGGAGGCTCCTTAGAGGCATGAGTGCCTTGGATAGGGAGTTGGCTATTATATTGGAAGGCCTAGGCGTATGGTTAGACATAGACTCCAAAAGAGCGGGTACACGGGAGGTGTATGCACTCTTGAGGAATTTCTAATCTTCCATCGATGTTGGTTTTGTGTGTTGTCCAATATATGGTGGTTTCGCATCATTGAGGGATCTCATACTTTCCAATAGGGTTGGGTAGACTTAGACTCCACTAGGTTGGGTGAGCTAAAGATTGGTCATTTTGTGGATTCTCTATTTTTATCATACAATATATATAGTACCTTAATGGTTGTATTTCAACCCGTGGATGTTTCCTCCTTGGAGGTTTTACCATGTTAAAAAATCTCTTGTGTTAATTCTTCCTATCTCTATCTTTTATATTTTATTTGTGTATGTTATTATCTTGTTTCATATTACTCACTTGTGATGTATAGTGAAACAAGTGTTTGTAAAGTGTGATTTGTGGATTTATTCTTTTGATCATTTTTGTATATATGATTCTTTTGTATATTGTAATTTTTGTATAGTGATATTTGATCACTCTTGTAACTCTTTGAACATCTATTAAAATACAAGCTTTTTTTGTTGTTGTGTTTATTTGTTCTTATACCTCACACAACTAGGTGATATACTTAGACCTTGTTCACATGATTATATTCTCATATTGTCTATGTATGTCTTTCTTGGTTTATTTTGTTGTGTGTAAGGCTACCTTAAGGGACAAACGAAAGTTTGTTCAAGGGATTGAAAAAATGTGTAAAAACCTATTCACCCCCCTCTAGGTATGCCTTAAGCAATTTAACTACGTTTGTATACTTTCAATTGGTATCAGAGCGGGTCGTCGAACGGCACTCGACGAGATCTGGGTTATACTTACGAGTGAATTGCTTAGGTTTTTGTGTCATAGTTGTCCTCCTTTATTTGTTGTGGAAAAGGTTCTTTTTGTTTTTCATTGCATTTGTCTACTAACAACTTTGTTAATAAGCTTGAAAGAGTGTTAGTTACAAAAGCAAAGAAGAAGATGTTCTTGTGTTCCAAAGGATGATCAATTTAGATTTGATCACTTACTCAAGCAACATAATGAAGAAATCCACATGGAGTGATGATGTCTCTAGTGATGAGGAAAGCTCAAGTGATGAGGAGAGCTCAAGTGATGAAGAGTTGGTGAGCAACTTTGTTGCATTTATGGCCTCTCACTCTATCTTAGAGAATGTTTGTCAAGATTTGTTGGACAAGGAGGTTGATACAAATCATCAAGTGTGCTTAAGTGAAAATTCAACCGATGTTGATCTTTTGGCTAAGGTGAAAAGTCTTTAAAAGAAATTGGAGCTAGCCTTAAGAGAGGTTGATGAGAAAGATGTTTTGATCAATTTGCAAGTGGATGAGTTTGTTTCAACAACTCGGAGGCTCTTAGGTGAAAAGAATGCTCTTGCTAAGAAGCTTAGAGAAGTTGAGGGAATTGTTCTTGAAAATGAGAGGATCATCTCTAGTTTATCTCTAGGAGGCTCAAGCAACTTTGTAGTTGAGGAGAAGCTCATAGAAGCATCACTTCCTACAAAGCGAGGATCATGTCATTATTGACAAGATAGCTCCTAAGAAGAGACGTTCCAAGACCAAGATCAAATTGAAGAACAAGGTACCCATTGAAACTCCCATTTGTGTTTCTCCCATTCCGGAAGGTAAAATCTCTTCTTTTGTTCCCATGTATCATTTTTGCAATACCTTAGGCCATATCAAGCCCTAGTGCTATAAATTCATTGAATATTGTAACATAGAAAATGCATCTAGGAATAGAGAGATTGGACCTCATTTTATGCATGCTAAAGCTTTTGAATATGGAAAGCATGATAACCTCTCAAAGCATGTTAAGAATGTCCGGAAGGTGAAGAATGCATATCCTTCAAAATTTGACAATGTATGTGTTGCTAACAATGTTGAGAAAAAGAGTATTAATGATATTATTGTGAATCAAGTTGTGGAAGAACTTTACTCTAGGTTCAACATTGTGGTCAAAGAGAATCTTGATGATGTTCGTGTATGTCCACCCAAGACAAAATTTGTCAAGGGTGAGTGCTCTTACCATTAGTGTAAGTTGCACATGTGAGTTAGCTTTAAGACTAGTGTTGTTGTTAAGAAACTTAGCTTGCTTGCTTTGTATCTTTACAACTTGACATGAACTTAGCTATCTCACATTATTTGTTATGATTGTCAAAATTTGTTGATTAACTTTTGAGAAGTTTTTTTTGGAATCTATATGGTGACATTAATGCTAAGGCTTTTAGAGAAAGTCATTTTTTTTGTTTGTTTGAGTTGGATTACATTTTCTTTAGTCTCTTGGAATCGACACACCTATAACTTGTAGTCATGAGGACTTACAAGCCAAGAGGACTCATAAAAAGGGTGAAGGCATTGTATTTGATGAAAATAGCTTGTGAAGGTATCTCTATATCATATTGCTTGCTTATTTGATTTTTCATCTATCAACTCATTGTTTGTATCACATTCATGAAGCATGTCATAATTGAGAACTAGTATAGTGTTTATATGGTCCTCTTTGACATTTGCTAGTTTAAGATCTTTTGGTGATAAGTGTTCACATTGATCTTATTCATGATGTGTGCTGTTATTTGTATGATTGTTGAGTGGCTAATTTTTGAATAATGTGAGCTTCATATTCTTTGATAGCTACTCTCTTGAGAAGCAGAGATCTTAAGTAAGTCTCTTTACTTGCTTCTTGATCATGTGCTTTTAAGCCTCAAATTTTGGTTTCAAAAATGCACTTTGCTTCTCTTGTATGTCTTATTAAGTATTTTGAGCTTGATTGATGTTAGCTTTGGATACACCTTGAAGTCCTAAGGACTAGTACATTTAAAAATGACCTATGGTTGGTATCCATTTGCTTCGGCAACATAGAACTCAATGAGCACCCTCATGGAAAGGGCTACACACCTTGGTTATGAAGCCGCCCAATGTAGGAAAGGGCTACGCCATTGTGATGAGTGAAAGCCGCCATGAGGAGTATATGTTTTTGGTTAGAAAAATCAAAGAAGTGTTAAATTGAATCATAAAAAAAAAAAAAAAATCTTTGATTCAAGCCTAAATAATAATAAATAAAAAAAACTTATGGAGTATAGTTGAATAATCAAATGAGCTCGGGTTGACAAATAGAAATGGGTTGACGAGCCATATGCACACACACGCTCACATGTTGAAATCTATTCTCTTTATAAGCCAAATTTCGGATGATAACCGGTTTGACCTTTTTATGGAAATGCCTAAGATGAATAGATGTTGAAATTGTTTGCATGCTTGATTATCAAACTACTTCTGAAAGTATACAAATGTAGTTAAATTGCTTAAGGCATACCTAGGGGTGAATAGGTTTTTACTCCTTTTTTCAATCCCTTGAATAAACTTTCGTTTGTCCCTTAAGGTAGCTTTACACATAACTAAATAAACCAAGAAAGACATACATAGACAATATGAGAATATAATCATGTGAACAAAGTCTAAGTATATCACCTAGTTGTGTGAGATATAAAAACAAATAAACACAACAACAAAGAAAGCTTGTATTTCAATAGATGTTCAATGAGTTACAAGAGTGATCAAATATCACTATACAAAAATTACAATATACAAAAGAATCATATATACAAAAATGATCAAAAGAATAAATCCACAAATCACACTTTACAAATACTTGCTTCACTATACATCACAAGTGAGTAATATGAAACAAGATAATAACAAACACAAATAAAATATAAAAGATAGAGATAGGAATAATTAACACAAGAGATTTTTTAACGTGATAAAACCTCCAAGGAGGAAACATCCACGGGTTGAAATACAACCATTAGGGTACTATATATATTGGATGATAAAAATAGAGAATCCACAAAGTGACCAATCTTTAGCTCACCCAACCTAGTGGAGTCTAAGTCTACCCAACCCTATTGGAAAGTATGTGATCCCTCAATGATGCGAAACCACCATATATTGGACAACACACAAAACCAACATCGATGGAAGATTAGAAATTCCTCAAGAGTGCATACACCTCCCGTGCACCCCACTCTTTTGGAGTCTATGTCTAACCATACGCCTAGGCCTACCAA
Organism: Acer yangbiense; assembly: GCA_008009225.1. Lineage (NCBI taxonomy): Eukaryota > Viridiplantae > Streptophyta > Magnoliopsida > Sapindales > Sapindaceae > Acer > Acer yangbiense. Next base: position 2,373,637 of record CM017772.1, read on the forward strand.
TATAATAGTCAACTCCATATCCAAGGCACTCTTGCCTCCAGGGAGCCTCCCATGCATGACTATCCGAGTCCTCCCGACTCTAGCCATGACTTCTTGCTTACCTATCCGAGTCATCCCGACTCTAGGCAAGTCTTCTTGCTTGGCTATCCAAGTCATCCCGACTCTAACCAAGACTTCATGCCTTTTACAAGGACTTCCTAGTGTGATCATGTGAATGCAAATGATGCAAACAACCAATTCAACATAGAACATGTGATCAATACATTCCATGGTACAAATAGACCTAAACATGTGATATCACAAGTAATAAAAGTCTAGATGCAAAATACAAAAATAAAACCTAAAGCATGTGTAAACACCAAACACATAAGCTCAAAGTCTTATTCACACATACAACACTTGAACAAAATATATTTATGAAGTACAAGTTCAAGATGCTATCAATATACAATAAAATGCTAGATATATGAGATTTAAATCAATCAATATTCTAGCCAAAAATATAGAGCAAGGATTCAAGATATAAATCAATCAAATCCTAGATTGCTCTAAAACACATACAAATACAATAGTCCTAGATTTCATCAATCAAAGGATCAAATCAAATCTCAAGGTCATTTATCACAAAATTGATTCAATTAAGTCACAAACAACCTAAGATGCCATTCTAATCACAATACAACTCACAAACATGTGAAAAACCTAGAATCATAGAAACTAGTCCACATTTGTCTCTAAATAGACTTTTGATTAGAATGATTATGAAGCTATCTTTCACACTAGCTTTCACCAAACATAAACATACATATAGAAGAAGAAACCCCAAGCAAATTGAAGGTTAAAAAGAAAGAAACCCCATAGATAAGACCAATACCTTGGATTCACGAGCTGGTTCGGATTTCTATGTGGAACCACCAGAACACTCGATCAAACAGCCACCAAACCACTTCAAAAAGGTAGAGGACTCGATTATGAACGTTCTCCAACTTGAATCACTCAAATCCGACTTCGTATGAAGAAGTTATGGTGTTTGGAAGATGAAAAAATTTGGGAGAAAAAATCTGACGGGAATTTTCAATTTCTCTTCTTGAAATGAAATGGAGGGAATGGAGGGAAATAAAAAGGAGGAGAGAGAAGGCAAGTTTTGGCCAACCACAAGGGGCCACATCAGCCCAGCCCCATGGGGGGCGTGTGGGCCACACGTGGCTTCTTGGCCATTTATGCCCTTGCACGCTCCCTCACGTTCTTCAGCCGTATCTTGGGCATCTGAACTCTGATTTCAAATCCGTTTTTGGATTACGAACCGTGACTCCCTCACGCACAACAATGACTACACAACTTTGAAAAATGGTTGAGAAATCATCTCGAAAAATGACGATGAAGTCAACTTAACAAATGAGAACGAAAAGTAGCGTAGCGTAGCTACATCGTTTGGACTCGAAACTAAATGAATGAGTAACCGAAACGACCGGAACTCAATAAGGAATCATAATATAGCATATTCAAGTCCAAATACAAAAATACGGAAACATACAAACACAAAGACACACACATATGCTATTTCCTAGACATAGTCCTAGAACATGCAATAAGCAAAGTTTGTCAAGATAGTATAAATGCATGAGCATATATTATCAAGTGTGTGAAAGTGATATATCAATGATGTTTAACCATGAAGGAACACACAAGGATGCCATGTGTGTGTGTGTGCCTAGCCTTGTAAGAGATATGAGGTCTTATACTACCTTTGATGATCAATGAAGCACATATCTCTTTAATGCCGGCTTCTTGCATGAATTGTGGTCGAGACATTCTTCGTCTTCTTAAATCTTCAATATATGAACCACTAAACATTACAAGAGAAACACGTTTTGATATGGAATTTATGCCAACACAAACTATAAACCTAACAATCTCCCCTGAAAATAAATAATAAACGTGTCCTAAAGTAATCTAGAGGGGGGGTGAATAGATTTTAAACAATTTTACCCAATTTTTCGAGATTAGTCCAAATTACGAAAAAGCCCCAATCTAGTCAATATACAAAAAACATACAAGTGCGGAAATTTGAGGACACACAATATTTACGTGGAAACCCACACGGGGAAAAACCACGGGCTATTATGTGCGCCACACGAGAACCTCGAATCCACTATTTGCAAATACGATTACAAATTAGGTTGACCACATCACACCTAAATTTACTAATCCGTCTTTGCTACCCGCGGGCCTTTAATAGTGACTCTAGTCCCTTGCTTGCAAACTACCTAAGAGGTAAATACAAGACTTGTCTCTAAAGTGAAGAGATAGCACAACCTAAGGTGAATAGGTGAAATACTCAAGATGCTAAAAATGCAAGGTTAGACATTTTAAGCTTATCTAGGCAAGGATGAACATGTTAGACAATCCTAGATATCATATTACTAGATGACATGCATAAACCAACACTAAATAAGCAACCAAAATCCTATATGCATTATCTATCACAATACAACTCACAAACCACAATAAAACAATCTTGAAACTAAGTCAAGTCATAAAGATGCAATCTTGAATCAATTCAAGTGATAAAGAAGCTATCTTGTAAAGCAAGAACATATAGATATGAGAATGATGTTCTAGATACAAGTCATGTGAGCAAAACTAAAAACCCTAGATGAAATCAACCTAGAATTATGCTAGATGATAAATGAAAGATGCAATATGAAGGGTTTTGTGATTTGGAAGCTTAAAGATGAAGTCTTGATACCTTGGCTTGAAGATACTCAACCATGCTCTCAAAAGTGTAATTTTTGCTCTACAAACCGAGCCAAGACTATCAAGACATATATAAATGGGATCCAAGTGAAGTGACATCGTTTTTGAAAAAAACGGTTCAGATTCCCGTCAGCTGCGCTGGTGAAGCGCTGGACGACCAGCGCAACTCACCAGCGCACGCCCTTTAACTGGCAAGGGCGCTCGACGAGTGGCGCGCCTCAAGGGCGCAAGACCAGCGGCAACATTCTGGACGAGATGCGCTGGTGGAGCTTGCGCTGGTGACGACCAGCGCACCAACAGCGACAACCTACTAGAGGAGTTGCGCTGGAGGAGAGCGCCGGTGCAGACCAGCGCACGACCAGCGGTAGTCCACTGGACTAGTTGCGCTGGTCAGCTTGCGCTGGTGACACCAGCGCATGACCAGCGCACACACTCCCTTAAGCACACAAACAAAAGTGCAAGGGTCAAAAGAAATGCATCCTAAGCCTAACTAGATATGCCATTATAATCACAAGATGTAAGAAGAGAGATTTAAATACCCAATGATGCACAAAAACTTCAAACACAACATACAAGTAAGAGTTATGCAAGTGTTGTGTGTGTGTGCAACTACATCTCTTCAAAGTAGAGTAAGTCAAGAAATCTACCTTCCTTGAAGCTCTTGATCATGCAATGAGGTTTTCTTCCATCCTAAGCTATCCTTACATATAGAACCCATTGTGATTTTGCCAACGAAATACGCCAATAAAAAAAGAGGCACTTACAATCTCCCCCTTTGGCTATTTCGTGACAAAATCACCACTCACATAGCATCCTCACAAAATAAAAGATTGGTCAACAAAAGTTTTCTACATTACAATTAAGCTCCTAGTCTAAGTCTTGAACATCTTCAAGTCAAATCCAAGCTTGTAGAAAAGAAATCCAACCTACACACAATCAACAAGAAAAATACCTTCCAAGAACAAGTGTGGGAGAGATGCTAATAACAAAAGAAATGTCATTTCAAAAGGTTTCAAAAAAAATCAAACAAGCAATGTAATGCAATGCAACTCCCCCTAAATGCAATCATCTCCCATCATGGGTTACTCACTCTCAACTCCCCCTAAATGCAATGCCTAGAAGCACAAATTCTCCCCAAACATACTCCCCCTTTTTGTCATGAGATAGGCAAAGGGAGTCTCCCCTAATAGGTAAGCATTAGCAAGGAGAGCTTGTAGCACGAACACATATGCAATCAAATAGGCAATTTTATGCACCTCAATCAAGTAAGAGAGATTCAAGGAGTTTTATTTTATGACAAATGTGTGACAATAATGCTTTGCATGCAAGACATGTTGCATCTAAGACCAAAGCAATGGTATTTGGTAAAGCAAACAACAAAGGTTTCCAAAAGAATTCAAACCAATTTCACCCTTTGTCATGGAAAAAAAACAAGGAAATAGAATTTTAGTATTTCAAGACAAACAACTATATCCAACTTTATAGGCAAAACAAGACATGAGCGACTTTGCACCCTATTTGATTTTTCCGGGTGAGATACCCGTATGATAGTAGCCTTGTTCTACAAATAAAGAAAGAGAGACTTTGGATATTAGGATCCTTTTGATTTAAGTCTCAATATTGCTTTTGCACACAAATTTGCATTTAACATTTGCAATCAAACATTTCACATTTTCATCTCATACTTTTCAACTTAGGTATGTCATTTAAAAAGAATCATCATGTCATGGAGATCAATTAAAGGTCATTCAAAAAGTACTTCCGAAGTACATCTCCTATTCCAAAAATGCATGTTTGAGCATAGATATGACATGGATTGCAAGCAAGGCAATGTAGCACACTTATTTAGAAAAATACATATAAGTATGTACAACCAATCATCTCAAGCAATTAACTAAGAGGCATAAAATATATCAATGTGGCACAATGTATGATCATGCAACTTTGCTCTCTTTGCTTGAGCTCCCCATATGGGGTCAAGACACACCAAATCAACCCAATTGACAAATCCCAATAGACTTGCTAAGGTTCCCAAATCTAATGGTGTCTAAAGGCTTTGTAAACAAATCCGCTAGTTGGTCATTTGTTCCCACATGTTCCAATGCAATGGTTTTGCTCTCAACTAGCTCTCTTATGAAATGGTGTCTAATGTCAATGTGCTTTGTCCTAGAATGTTGGACGGGATTCTTAGAAATGTTAATGGCACTCATGTTATCACAAAATAAAGTAAGAGTACCTTGCTCCAAGCCATAATCGGCTAGCATTTGTTTCATCCACATCAATTGAGTGCAAGCACTACCGGCGGCAATATATTCCGCCTCGGCCGTGGATAGGGAAATTGAGTTTTGCTTCTTGCAAAACCAAGAAACCAAATTGTTCCCAAGGAAGAAGCAACCGCCCGATGTACTCTTCCTATCATCACAATTTCCCGCCCAATCGGCATCACTAAATCCAACAAGACTTGGATTAGTGTCAAAGGAGTACCATATCCCATGATTTGAGGTACCATTCACAAACCGAATGATCCTCTTCACCGCCACAAGGTGAGACTCTTTGGGATTAGCTTGGTACCTAGCACAAACACCCACACTAAAACAAATATCGGGCCTACTTGCGGTCAAGTAAAGCAAGCTACCTATCATGCCACGATATAGACTTTGTTCCACATCCTTTCCACTAGCATCTTTGCTAAGTTTCAAGGTGGTGCTCATGGGTGTGTCACAATGTTTGGCATTCTCAAGGCCAAACTTTTTCACTAGGCTCTTAGCATACTTAGCTTGGGATATAAAGATCCCATCATGCATTTGCTTGATTTGCAAGCCTAGGAAATAATTTAGTTCACCAACCATGCTCATTTCAAACTCATGAGACATGACATCAACAAATTGTCTAACTTTGGATTGGTTGGTGGAACCAAATACAATGTCATCAACATAAATTTGAGCTATGAATAGCTCATCTTTAGTGCACTTGATGAACAAAGTCTTGTCAACACTACCTCTTGAGTAGCCATTGTCAACAAGATAAAGAGTGAGGCGCTCATACCAAGCCCTCGGTGCTTGTTTCAACCCATATAGAGCCTTCTTGAGGCGATAGACATGAGAGGGGTGGTGTGGATCCACAAACCCCTTGGGTTGCTCAACAAACACTTCCTCATGCAATAAGCCATTGAGGAAGGCACTCTTGACATCCATTTGTTGTAACTTGAACTTGTACACACAAGAAATGGATAAGAGAAGCCTTATGGACTCAAGACGGGCAACGGGAGCAAAAGTCTCCTCAAAGTCAATACCCTCAATTTGAGAGTATCCTTGTGCAACAAGCCTTGCCTTGTTTCGCACAATGTTGCCATCCTCATCGGATTTGTTCCTAAACACCCATTTAGTTCCTATGACATTGGTGTTTTTGGGTCTAGGAACAAGAGTCCAAACCTCATTTCTCTCAAATTGGTTTAGCTCTTCTTGCATGGCAAGAACCCAAAACTCATCTTCCAAGGCTTCATCAACCTTTTTGGGTTCTATTTGAGAGGTGTAACAAGTGTAGCTAATTTGATTAGCTATTTGACGCCTAGTCCTAACACCCTCTCTAACTTCTCCAATGATATCATCCTTATCATGGAGCTTTCTAACCCAAGGAGCGGGTTCATTAGAGTCCAAAGGGGGAACTCTATTAAGAGGCAAATCATCCTCTTCATCTTGGTTTGACTTCACACCACTAGAAGTCTCACCACTTTCCTTCAAAGGAAGGTCATTCACCTCACAAACATCCTCCTCATGGTCATCATGTTTGGGCCTACAATCATCAAAGACAACATTTGATGATTCCATAACACTTTGAGTCTTTAGATTAAAAACTCTATAGGCCTTGCTATTAAGTGCATACCCAATGAAAATACCCTCATCACTCTTGGCATCAAACTTGCCAAGTTGATCCCGGTCATTTAGTATATAGCACTTACTCCCAAAGATGTGGAAGTAGCTCACATTGGGTTTTCTACCCTTCCATAACTCATAGGATGTTTGTTTAGTCCCGGGCCTAAGGAAAACTCTATTCCCTATGTAGCAAGCCGTATTGATGGCTTCGGCCCAAAGATTTCTAGGGACTTTGTTGCTAAGCAACATCACACGGGCCATCTCTTGGAGGACTCTATTCTTCCTCTCAACAACACCATTTTGTTGAGGAGTCCTAGGGGCCGAAAATTCATGGGAAATGCCTAAGCTATTGCAAAAATTTTCAAACTTAGCATTTTCAAATTCTTTCCCATGATCACTTCTAATTTTCTTAATGCTTTTAATGTGAGAAGTTTTCTCATTTTGAATTTTGACACAAAGCATTTTGAATTTCTCAAAGGCTTCGGACTTTTCTCTAAGGAAGTAAGTCCAAGTAAACCTAGAGAAGTCATCAACAACAACAAGAATGTACCTTCTACCACCTAAACTTTCGGTTTGAATGGGACCCATAAGGTCCATATGGATGAGCTCCAATGGCTCTTTGGTGGAGAGGTATTTGCCTTTCTTGTGCACACTCTTAGTTTGCTTTCCTTGTTGACAAGGTCCACAAACTCCCTCAACCTTTTTCCCAAACTTGGGAAGGCCCCTAACAACATTCAACCTATCAAGGACTTTCAAGTCCCTATAGTTCATATGGCCAAGTCTTTGGTGCCACACCTCAATTTGCTCACTAGTAGACAAGTTACAAGAGATGAGATTAGACTCAAGACAATAACAATTGTCACTTGATCTCTTGCCTTTCAACAAAACTTGCCCATTTTCCTTAAGAATAGAGCAATCAACTTTTCCAAACATAACCGAAAGCCCTTCATCACTTAAGTGTGATATACTAATGAGATTGGCTTGCAAGCCATCAACATAGAGAGCATTGGGCAAGGAGGGTAAACCGGGAATAGATATATTACCTTTCCCTATGACCTTTTTCTTAGATCCATCACCAAAGGTGACATACCCACCATCCTCCATCACAAGAGATTCAAAAAAACTCTTGTTTCCGGTCATGTGCCTAGAACACCCACTATCAAGGTACCAAGTGTTAGAGGCATTTGCTTTTAAGGCAACTTGGGCCACATAGCAATAATAGTCATTATGTCTACTCATCCTAGGTGAAACATGGTCATTCCTAGGAGCCATTGGTCCATTAGCTCTAAAATTTCTAGGTGCATGCATTGTGGCTCTTCTAAGCATATTTTTCTCAATCATACTTTCTCTTCTACACAATTTAATATACTTAAGACAATTAGGCCTAATATGGCCTTCAATTCCACAAAAATGGCAAGTAGGAGTAAAGTAGGAATTCATACCATAGCCTTGAGCAAACATTTGTGGCCTCCTTCTATTTTGAGTTGCTATTTGATGTTGAGGCAACTCTCTCCTTTGTGGTTGAGCCAAGTTGGCATGTCTTCTAGGTTGAGCATGAAAGACCCCATGTTGAGCTTGTGGGATCCTTTGTTGTGGAGGTCTTGGTAGTGGAGCTCTAGGTTGAGGAGGTCTTGGTTGTGGAGCTCTAGGTTGAGGAGGAGCTCTAGTTGGAATCCTTGCTTGTGCTTGCTTGGAGGATTCACCGACTTCAACCCACTTGGTTGTTTGTTGAGGGGTTTGAACATTCTCAACCTCCTTGCTCTTGACAAAAGTTGTCTTCTTCAAGGATGTGGCTTCCATTTCTTCCACATATCCTAACCCCTTCTTGTCACTAGGACTCTTCCCACAAGATAGCATCTTGTCAAGCTTCTCGGTTCCGGAAGTCATCTTAGCAATCAACTCTTTTGCTTCCATGAGCTCTTTCCCCAAGCTTTGTTCACTTTTCTTGACCAAGACTAACTCCATCTTCAACCCTTCTTCTATCTCCTTTGCCTTACTCATTTCCTTGCTCAAATGAGTCACTTTGGATGTCAACTCAAGCTTCTCCCCTTTCAACTTTTGTATCTCCTTTTTCTTCTTCAATCTTGAGTTCTCAAAGAATCTCATGAAGTCATCATAGTCCATCTCTTCATCAAACTCAAAATTTGACGTTGAGGAGTTACTCCCACCATTTGAGTCATTTTCATCCACTTCTTCTTGCTTGTCATCTTCCTCTTCTTTATCACTCATAACTTCATTGCTATTGTGAGAGGATGAGAAAGCAATGAAGTTGGCAACTTGGTCTTCCTCATCATCCGAAGACTTGTCTTCATCTTCTAGATCATCACTATCACTCCAAGTAACCGCCATGGCTCTTCCTTTCTTCTTCTTCAAATTTGCACATTCGGGAGCAATGTGTCCAAACCCACTACACTCATAGCATTGGACACCCTTCTTATGGTCTTTCTCTTGAGCTTGCTCCACTTTCTTGAAAGGAGCCTTCTTCTTTACAAACTTTCCCTTGGAGCCAAACCCTCTCTTCTCAAATCTCATGAATTGCTTGAACTTCTTTGCCATCAAAGCAATTTCTTCATCCGAGTCTTCTTCATCTTTCTCAACCTTGACACTCTTCAAGGCAAGACTCTTTTGCTTCTTTGGAGGTGTAGTTGTAGGACCTTTCCTAGATTCATACGCCAAGAGCCTTCCAATGACTTCACTTGGCTTCATTCTTGAGTAGTCACTATTTTCCTCCAATGCCGTCACTTTGGATTCAAACCTCTCGGGAAGTGACCTCATGATCTTTTGTTTAATTCTTCTATCCGAGTAGGGATCACCAAGTTGGTGACTTTGGTTTACTATATCCATGAGCTTCACTTGGAAGTCATTGAAGCACTCATCATCCTCCATCCTTATGGTCTCAAATTGCGTTTGGAGAACTTGAAGCTTGGAATCCTTAACCACATCGGTTCCTTCATGAGCCGTCTCTAATATATCCCAAGCTTCCTTTGCTATCCTTGTAGTTTGAATGAGCTTGTATTGGTTGTCATCCATGGCACATAGGATTGCATGCATGGCTTTGTTGTTCCATTTTGAAGCCTCAAATTCTTGTGGAGTCCATTGTGCCTTCGGCTTGAGGACTTCCTCTCCACCTCCCGTAGGAGTCATCATAGGTGGAGTGTATCCATCTTCAATCGCCATCCATGCCCGGTCATGAATTTGACTCACATAAGCTTCCATTTTGCCCTTCCATGAGGCGTAATTGACCCCGGTGAGCAAGGGGGGTCTTGTGCTAGAGGCACCCTCACCTCCCATTCCATTTCCACTCATTGTGTTTGGGTTTGAATGAAATGAATGCACACAAACAAACTAAGCACACACCACAATGCAAACAAATGCAAGAGACTTTAACAAGAGCAAGGGATCTCCTAATTATGTTAAGGAACCCGCTCTGATACCAATTGAAAATAAATAATAAACGTGTCCTAAAGTAATCTAGAGGGGGGGTGAATAGATTTTAAACAATTTTACCCAATTTTTCGAGATTAGTCCAAATTACGAAAAAGCCCCAATCTAGTCAATATACAAAAAACATACAAGTGCGGAAATTTGAGGACACACAATATTTACGTGGAAACCCACACGGGGAAAAACCACGGGCTATTATGTGCGTCACACGAGAACCTCGAATCCACTATTTGCAAATACGATTACAAATTAGGTTGACCACATCACACCTAAATTTACTAATCCGTCTTTGCTACCCGCGGGCCTTTAATAGTGACTCTAGTCCCTTGCTTGCAAACTACCTAAGAGGTAAATACAAGACTTGTCTCTAAAGTGAAGAGATAGCACAACCTAAGGTGAATAGGTGAAATACTCAAGATGCTAAAAATGCAAGGTTAGACATTTTAAGCTTATCTAGGCAAGGATGAACATGTTAGACAATCCTAGATATCATATTACTAGATGACATGCATAAACCAACACTAAATAAGCAACCAAAATCCTATATGCATTATCTATCACAATACAACTCACAAACCACAATAAAACAATCTTGAAACTAAGTCAAGTCATAAAGATGCAATCTTGAATCAATTCAAGTGATAAAGAAGCTATCTTGTAAAGCAAGAACATATAGATATGAGAATGATGTTCTAGATACAAGTCATGTGAGCAAAACTAAAAACCCTAGATGAAATCAACCTAGAATTATGCTAGATGATAAATGAAAGATGCAATATGAAGGGTTTTGTGATTTGGAAGCTTAAAGATGAAGTCTTGATACCTTGGCTTGAAGATACTCAACCATGCTCTCAAAAGTGTAATTTTTGCTCTACAAACCGAGCCAAGACTATCAAGACATATATAAATGGGATCCAAGTGAAGTGACATCGTTTTTGAAAAAAACGGTTCAGATTCCCGTCAGCTGCGCTGGTGAAGCACTGGACGACCAGCGCAACTCACCAGCACACGCCCTTTAACTGGCAAGGGCGCTCGACGAGTGGCGCGCCTCAAGGGCGCAAGACCAGCGGCAACATTCTGGACGAGATGCGCTGGTGGAGCTTGCGCTGGTGACGACCAGCGCACCAACAGCGACAACCTACTAGAGGAGTTGCGCTGGAGGAGAGCGCCGGTGCAGACCAGCGCACGACCAGCGGTAGTCCACTGGACTAGTTGCGCTGGTCAGCTTGCGCTGGTGACACCAGCGCATGACCAGCGCACACACTCCCTTAAGCACACAAACAAAAGTGCAAGGGTCAAAAGAAATGCATCCTAAGCCTAACTAGATATGCCATTATAATCACAAGATGTAAGAAGAGAGATTTAAATACCCAATGATGCACAAAAACTTCAAACACAACATACAAGTAAGAGTTATGCAAGTGTTGTGTGTGTGTGCAACTACATCTCTTCAAAGTAGAGTAAGTCAAGAAATCTACCTTCCTTGAAGCTCTTGATCATGCAATGAGGTTTTCTTCCATCCTAAGCTATCCTTACATATAGAACCCCATTGTGATTTTGCCAACGAAATACGCCAATAAAAAAAGAGGCACTTACATCCCCCTTTGGCAAATTCCATGTCAAAACCCCTAAACATATACTAAAACAATTACAAAGAAAATTTAGTCACAATGAGTACAATGAGTTACACATATAGACACAAATTAAAACAACAAGTCTTGAACTTCATCTTGGTCTTCTCTTGATATCACCTAAAATAAACTTGAAAGCACAAGAATATCCAAGAGACAACACATATGGCAATATACAATCTTAGGCAAGAAAATAAAAACATTTAAGTTCAAATGGATCATGTATGCTCCCCCTTAATACATACTATCCAACAAAGCATTCTTAGCCAAGATTCAACAAAAAAAAAATATTACATGCCATAAAGTTCAAACTTGATACCAAATATACTAAAACAAAAAGAAATCAAATGAGACAAAGCATGCTAGATATCTCCCACATCTCTCATATTTCTCCCCCTTTTTGACATGATATGAAGCTAAAGGGAAAGAGTAAGAAAATATACCTCAAGGAACTCTCTAGCCGCTTGTGCCACCAAGGAAAGTGTTGCGGTTTGATGAGCTCTCATAGTGCTTTGTTGTAGTTGCTTCTCCTTCCAATTCTTTGATCCTCACATCTTGTACAACAATTTTGGCACTAAGATCTTCAATCTTCCTTTGTGACGCCTCAATCAATCTACGTGACTCTTCAACCTCAATCTTCAATTTCATAGCCCAACTTGGAAGTGTAGGTGAACAAGGAATATGGCTAGAATCAAGAGATTCACTAAATAGCCTAAAAGTATCACATGACTTTCCTTTTTCCTTGTATGACATGCTTGTCACACATTTCTCACTTAACTTTTCCAAGGGAGGAAGTATCACATCATCATCAAGAGACTTCACTCCTTTAGCTAAGCATAATGAAGTAATAAATCCCGGAAAAGCTAATTTCTTATCCAAACGACTTGTGCAAGCCGCAATCTCAATTTGTTCCACAAGCAATTCACCAAGATTTATAGGTTTCTTAGTCACCAAGGCATACACAATCTTGATTTTATCTCTATTAAGCTCGGAAGCATTAGTAGAAACAACAAGATTGGAGCAAACAAATAAATGCCAAAAAGCACTCACTTTAGTAAGCTCGCCTTGTCTAATAAAAACACGTTTCTCCCACATAAAATTAACATCACCACAAAGAGTTTTACCCATTAAATGAAGGTTTTCCAAGACATCAACATCAAGGAAATCCGACTCAATATCATAGGGTAAGTCTAGAAATTCATTCAACTTCCTAGCACAAACTTTAAAAACAACTTTCCTTATGTCCAAAATGGCACTAGTCACGATAGAACTTCCTTTGTAAACATGATAAAATTCTCTAACCATGGTCTCATTAGAAACTCCTAACATGTCAATCCAAGGACCCCAATTTCTATCCATAAGCACCTTATAAACATAAGAACCATCACAAGAGTTCAAATCTATACCTCTTTCTTGAATGGTCATCTTGCAACCAAATATTCCCAAATCCTTCACATTGTTGGCTTTGGAAACCTTGGAAGAAAATGAAGGTTTAGACTTGTCAACGAGAATAGAAGAAGTGTTACCACCAACCTTCTTCGCCTTACCCATGATCTTGTAACACAAAAAAACTAAAAACAAAAAGTGAGAGGAAACATAGAAACAAATTAGTAACCAATAAACATATACAAAGGCAAAACTTCATATTCAACAAATCATCATGCATATAAGAATTTATCATAGCATCTCCATGATTTATCAAAAATAAGAATAATGCCAACAAACAACAACCTTGAAAAACATGTGAACATGTCATAAAAGAGAACAAGAATTTAGCATATTATGCTCCCCTTTGACAAGTGCCTCATCTAAAATCAAGATAGACAAATGTTCACAAAAATCACCACACAATCACATCACAAGAAATTTTATTAGATTTGCAAATAAGCTTCACATATCTAAGAGAGTTACATCAAGATTTTCAATCACTCTCATATGTTATCGAAAATTGCTAAAGTATCAAAATACTAAATAAGCAAAAGTGAGTGTGAAGATTTTGCTTCAAGTATATGAAAAGAAGTAGTTTGATAATCAAGCATGCAAACACTTTCAACATCTATTCATCTTAGGCCTTTCCATAAAAAGGTCAAACCGGTTATCATCTGAAATTTTGCTTATAAAGAGAATAGATATCAACATGTGAGCATATGTGTGCATGTGACTCGTCAACCCATTTCTATTTGTCAACCCGAGCTCATTTGATTATTCAACTATACTCCATAAGCCTTTTTTTTTATAATTTATTTAGGCTTGAATCAAAGATTTTTTTTTTTTTTTTTATGATTCAATTCAACACTTCTTTGATTTTTCTAACAAAAACATATACTCCTTATGGCGGCTTTCACTCATCACAATGCAGTAGCCCTTTCCTACATTGGGCGGCTGCACAACCAAGGTGTGTATCCCTTTCCATGAGGGTGCTCGTTGAGTTCTATGTTGCCGAAGTAAATGGATACCAACCATTGGTCATTTTTAGATGTACTAGTCCTTAGGACTTCAAGGTGTATCCAAAGCTAACATCAATCAAGCTCAACATACTTAACAAGACATATAAGAGAAGCAAAGTGCATTTTTGAAACCAAAATTTAAGGCTTAAAAGCTGAAACAAATTATAGCACGGTGTGTATAAAGCTATCTAGAGGGGGGGTGAATAGATTTTACGCTTTTTACCCAATTTTTCGTGTTAGTCAAAATTACGAAAATGCCCTCAAGATAATATAACCAAGCAAGTGTAATATGGTGCGGAAATTAAAACAACACTTGGTTTTTACGTGGAAACCCTCACGGGAAAAACCACGGGCTATGTAAGTAAGCCACACTCGAACCTCGAATCCACTAAATGTGCAAACGATTACAACCTAATCCCGGAAGTAATCACACACCTACCTAATCCCGGTATGAGTGAACCTAGTCCTATTTGCTTGCGATCTAAGCAACCTAATCCCGGTTGCTACACACAAGACTTACTTTCTCTAGAAGAGAATACAACCCTAAGTGAATATATGTGAATATCCAAAATGCAACATAGAGCAAGGGAAACCCTATATGCTTATCTAAGATGATTAATATGCAATTAGAACAATCCTAGATATCAAAACTAAATGACATGTCAATTAGTTTAGCTAATCAACATTAAGCACAAAACCTAATATGCTAGCACAATACAACTTCTCAAACATACATCATACTCATCTCAATATTGTATCCAAAGCATACAAAATAACAAACAAGTAATTAATTGAGATTGCTAGATAAGAGAAACACAAAACATGTAAGATATTAGTGAAAAGCTTACCAAGCAAAGTATGATGAAGATTCCATGCAAGATGACATCTAGAAGATCAAGGATGATGCTAGATGATGATTGATGATCATGAAAAAGTGTTTGAGTAATCTAAAAATGAGTTCTTTGGAATTTTTCTTCTCTTTGAAAAATCTCCTAAGTATGGAATCTGAATATTAACTCTTGTAATTGACCTAAAGTCAAAGAGGCATATATATAGGAGGCCAAAACAAAGTGTGGTCGTTTTGATAAGTTTGCCTCAAAATTGCCTTGGGCGCTGTACGTAGAGCACCTCTTGTACAGCGCCTGTACAGCGCCCCAACTCTGTTCTCACGGGAAAACAGAGTGGCGCTGTACGTAGAGCGCTTTGTACAGCGCCTGTACAGCGACCCAACAGCGACCGAATTAAATCGATCAGGTCTGAACAGCGCTCAATGGGCGCTGTTCGTACAACGCTTCTGTAGAGCGCTTTTAGGAGCGCCCAATGCAAAAATGCAATCCTAAGTCTAAGCATGACAATGCAATTGGATATGCAAGATGCAATCAAACTAACATGCAAAAAGAGATGTTAATGAGCATTAAGGCACACAAATAAGACACACAACAACAAGGATTAAACATATGCATGAGTTGTGAGTGTGTGCAACTATCTCTTCAAGACAAGTAAGCACTTAGAGAATTACCTTTTGAGTGCTTAACACTTGCAAGGGCCTTGAGCTTGAACACATTCCTAAGCTACCCTTACATGATCCCCAACATGTGGTTTGTCCACGAAATAAGCCAATCAAGATATGGGAATCCTTACAATCTCCCCATTTGGCTATTTCGTGACAAAACCACCACTCACATTGATTCCTCACAAAGAAATAGAAACTACGGGACTACAATGATATTCTATATTACAAAGAGATAAGAAAATGAAACTTGAAGTCTTCAACCTCTTGTAGAATAACCAATCCCTGAAAATAAGTTTCTAACATTTCCAATACAAGAAAAGTGTGAGATGAATCAAGTGAGAACAAAAACAAGCATTTGCATTTTAAAAGTTTAGGCACAACATTATGAAATGTATGTGTATGCAATACTCCCCCTCACTGGGTTACTCCCCCTCAACGAATGTTCTCCCCAATATGCACAATTGCCTCTATTTTACAACTCCCCTCACCATATCCTACTCCCCATTTTTGTCATGATATAGGCAAAGGAGTAGTCCCCAACCGGGTCACTCATAGCAACGAGAGATATAAGCATGCAAGATATTTGCATATATATATATATAAGTCACTTTATGCACCTCAATTAATTGAAGAGAAACAAGGAGATTTATTTGAAAGAAAATGTGTGAATCAAACATGCTTTGCATACAAGACATGTAGCATTCAAGTCCAAAATACAATGGTATTTGGCAAAGCAAATGACAAGGTTTCTAATAAGAATTCAAACCAATTTCACCAATGTCATGAGTAAAGCAAGGATATAGAATATATTGATTTCAATTTAAGAACAACTATATCCAACTTTATAAGCGAAACATGGCATGAGCGACTTTGCACCCTTTTTGATTTTTTCGGATAAGATATCCGTATGATAGTAGCCATGTTCAACCAATAAAGAAAGAAAGACATTTGGAATGTAAATTCCTTTGAACGGATACAAGATCCTTTATTCATTTTGAGTCTCATAAGCTTTCACATAAGGTTTTGCATTTTAAGAATATGCAATCATCAATTCATGTTTTTCATGTGACCATGTGATATGAATTTCATGCTTTTTCATTTGACATTAGCATGTTATTAAAGAATCATCATGTCATGGAGATAATCATAGGTCATTCAAATCATACTTCCTACATACATCTCCTAGTCCAAAAATGCATGATTGAACATAAATATGACATGGATTGTAAACAAGCAAGGTTCACACTTATTGAATTGAAAACATATATACATATGTGCAACCAAGCTTACTCAAACAATTAAAAGAAGAGGCATAAGTTATTTCAAATTTTTTGCAAGTGACAAGAAAGCAAAATAGCTCTCTTTGCTTGAGTTCCCCATATGGGGTCAATCATAGAACATCACTCCACAAGGCATATCCCAATAGATCTACTAAGATTTTTTAATCGAGTAGCATCTAAGGGTTTAGTAAATAGGTCCGCAAGTTGATCATTAG
The DNA here is from genome assembly GCA_008009225.1 of Acer yangbiense. Classification (NCBI taxonomy): domain Eukaryota; kingdom Viridiplantae; phylum Streptophyta; class Magnoliopsida; order Sapindales; family Sapindaceae; genus Acer; species Acer yangbiense. Next base: position 2,390,796 of record CM017772.1, read on the forward strand.
TACCTACATGTTCAAGTACTATGCATTTATTTTCAACAAGCTCTCTAATGAAGTGATGGCGGATGTCAATATGCTTAGTTCTAGAATGTTGTACCGGATTCTTGGAAATATTAATAGCACTCATGTTATCACAAAAGAGAGTGAGAGTACCTTGGTTGAATCCGTAGTCTACTAGCATTTGCTTCATCCATAGGAGTTGTGTGCATCCACTCCCCGCGGCTATGTACTCGGCTTCCACCGTGGACAAGGAAATCGAGTTTTGCTTCTTGCAAAACCAAGACACCAAGTTGTTGCCTAGAAAGAAGCAACCGCCCGATGTGCTCTTCCTATCATCACAATTTCCTGCCCAATCCGCATCACTATATCCTACAAGACTAGGATTAGTGTCAAATGAGTACCAAATCCCATAGTTGGAAGTCCCATTCACAAAGCGAATGACTCTCTTAACCGAAGAGAGATGGGACTCCTTGGGATCGGATTGGTACCTAGCACAAACTCCTACACTAAAAGATATATCGGGCCTACTTGCGGTCAAATAGAGCAAGCTCCCTATCATGCCACGATATAAGGTTTGGTCCACACTTTTACCGCTAGCATCCTTGCTTAGCTTCAAAGTGGTGCTCATAGGAGTGTCACAATGTTTGGCTTTTTCAAGACCAAACTTCTTCACAAGGTTTTTGGCATATTTGGCTTGGGTTATGAAGATCCCATTATCTAGTTGCCTAATTTGCAAACCTAGGAAGTAATTAAGCTCACCAACAAGACTCATCTCAAATTCATGAGACATAACATCAACAAATTGTTGGACCTTGGTGTTGTTGGTGGAGCCAAACACTATGTCATCGACATATATTTGAGCTATGAAAAGCTCATCATTGTCTCTCTTGATGAATAGTGTCTTGTCAACACTACCTCTTGTGTAGTTATTGTCAACAAGAAATTGAGTGAGGCGCTCATACCAAGCCCTCGGTGCTTGTTTCAACCCATATAGTGCCTTCTTGAGGCGATAGACATGGTTGGGGTGGTGAGCATCCACAAACCCCTTGGGTTGTTCAACAAACACTTTCTCTTGCAAGAAGCCATTGAGGAAGGCACTCTTGACATCCATTTGGTGCAATTTGAACTTGTGCACACAAGAAATGGACAAGTGAAGCCTAATAGACTCTAAACGGGCAACGGGAGCAAATGTCTCCTCAAAGTCGATACCCTCAATTTGAGAGTACCCTTGTGCTACAAGTCTAGCCTTGTTCCGCACTATGTTGCCATCCTCATCGGATTTGTTCCTAAATATCCATTTAGTGCCTATGACATTAGTGGTCTTAGGCCTAGGAACTAGAGTCCAAACCTCATTCTTTCGAATTGGTTTAGCTCTTCTTGCATGGCAAGAACCCAAAATTCATCATTTAAGGCTTCTTCAACCTTTTTGGGTTCAATTTGAGAGGTGTAGCAAGTATAGCTAATAAGATTAGCAAGTTGACGTCTAGTCCTAACACCTTCATTAACCTCTCCAATGATATCTTCTTTATCATGGAGTTTCCTAACCCATGGAGCGGGTTCTTTAGAGTCCAAGAGAGGAACTCTAGCAATAGGTTGTGTGTCATTATTGTTGACATTAGATGTCCCAACATTAGGAGACACCACAACCTTCTCCAAAGGAGAACCATCACTAAAAATAACCTCCTCCTCATGATCATTAGACTTGAGCCTAGTATCATCAAATACGACATTGGATGATTCCATAACACTTAGAGTCTTTAAATTGAAAACTCTATAGGCTCTACTATTCAAGGCATAGCCAATATAGATACCCTCATCACTCTTAGCATCGAATTTGCCAAGTTGATCACGGTCATTCAAAATGTAGCATTTGCTTCCAAAAGTGTGGAAGTAGCTAACATTTGGCCTCTTGCCTTTCCATAACTCATAGGAGGTGTTTCTAGTACCGGGCCTTAGGAAGACTCTATTTCCTATATAGCAAGCCGTATTGACGGCTTCGGCCCATAGGTTCCTAGGGACATTGTTGCTAAGCAACATCACATGGGCCATCTCTTGAAGGACCCTATTTTTCCTCTCAATAACTCCATTTTGTTGAGGTGTCCTAGGAGCCGAAAACTCATGGGAGATACCTAAACCATTACAAAAGGTTTCAAAGGTAGCATTCTCAAATTCCCTCCCATGGTCACTTCTAATCCGTTTTATGCTTTTAATATTAGAGTTCATTTCATTTTGAAGTTTATTACAAAGCATTTTAAACTTATCAAAAGTTTCGGATTTTTCTCTAAGAAAATATGTCCATGTGAACCTAGAGAAATCATCAACACAAACAAAAATGTATCTCTTTCCACCCAAACTTTCGGTTTGCATAGGACCCATGAGGTCCATGTGGAGAAGCTCAAGAGGCTCCTTGGTGGTGAGATACTTACCCTTTTTGTGCATGCTTTTAGTTTGCTTTCCTTGTTGGCAAGGTCCACAAACACCATTGGCTTTCTTCCCAAGCTTAGGGAGGCCACGCACACACTCGAACTTTCCAAGGGTCCGTAGATCCCTAAAGTTCATGTGGCCAAGTCTTTCATGCCACAACTCAATTTGCTCATCCATGGACACATGATTAGATACAATACTAGCTTCAAGACAATAACAATTGTCGCTAGATCTCATGCCCTTCAACAAGGTTTGTCCATCGGGTTTTAGGATTGAGCAAAAATCTTTAGAAAACAAGACGGAATATCCTTCATCACTAAGATGTGAAATACTTATTAAATTGGCTTTCAAGCCATCAACAAATAAAGCATTGGATAAGGAGGGTAATCCGGGAACGGAAATGGTTCCTTTCCCTTTAACATTTCTTTTGGATCCATCACCAAAAGTGACATTTCCACCTTCCTCTATAACAAGAGTCTCGAAGAAACTCTTGTTTCCCGTCATGTGCCTAGAGCACCCACTATCCAAGTACCAAAAATTAGAAGAATTTGCCTTCAAGGCTATTTGTGCAACATGGCAAACATTTTCATTCTTTTTAATCCACTTAGCAACAATTTTAGCTTTCCTAGTGGTCTTTGGTACATGTGCTCTACTATTTCTAGGATCATGCAAATCAATATTTTCATTCCTAGAAACATGCATCTTGGCTCTATTCTTTCTCTTTTCAATCATGCTTTGTTTTCTACACATTTTAATATATTGAAAGCAATTTGGTCTAATATAACCATCACAACCACAAAAGTGACAAATAGGGATGAAATAAGGAATCATACCTTGCCTTTGTGCACATATGGGAGCTTGTCCATGTCTTTGTGGATAAGTGGGTTCAATCCATTTTCGTTGTTGAACCGGTCTAGGTTGCTTCCAAGCTTGAGGTTGCATGATTGGTCTCTTTCCTTTGTGAGCCAATTTTGGAGGAGTGTTAGCTTGAGGGACCCTAGGGGGTTGAGCTTGAGATTTCCTTCTTGGCCCCATTTTCACTTGAGCATTAGAACATTGTCCTACTTCTTGTTAGGATTATGCTCAATAGCAAGAGTGTAATGTTGTAATTAACAATCTTTTTCATATTAATAAAGTGATTTCTGGTTTAACAAATCGTATAGCATTTATAGTTTAATATTATAATTGTCAAAGTAAATAATCATAAGGTCTAAAGACTATGAGAAAAGAAGAATTGTTCGTACATCTGGATATGTATGTGGTAGACACAATTCTTTAATTAGTCTTGAATAATGTTCACAACTTAAGTTAAAGGTTGGGAACCTTTATCTTGTTAAAGTTGTAGAATTCTTTTGCTAGCATTTGAGTGGGATCAAATGAGATATGATGAGTCTAAAATCGGAGTGTCTTCGAGCAAAAGGATCTAGTGCACTGGGTGCATTGAACTGGATCACAATGAAAAGCTTTATCTAGAACCGTCAATAGATAATAGTCTTTTCATTATCAGGACAATCGGCTATCTTAATCCTGAGATAAATGATGGACTTATGGTTGCAAATGATATCATTTGAGTTATCAATGAGTACGATTATAACGCATAGTCTATCCTCGATAGTTTGGTGATATTCATTTGTTAATCGATAGAGGACTTCATTTATAGATATGGACATCGTGGCTCCATTTATTAAATGAGAGTATAATATCATCATATGGATGTTTTGAGGTAATTGGATATTAAATCTCAACGTTGAGTTTTCGATAGTATCTATTGAAAACATGGCTTCTGGACAAGTCAAAATATCCAAGTTCAAAACGTGGTCATATGAGTAAATATGGTAACTTGGAGAGTTATAGGCGGTGTATGAACTCTTGGCGATTACTGATATTAATCACGAGGATACACTATCTCCAACATGATTGTCTAGGGTATGAATGAGGAACATCTTCCTTTTCTATCTTTATTTAAGAGTTCAATTTTAGCTCTTTAGTGGAATGAGTTAAAATTAATGGATCGGACCTAAGTGAATCATTTGTTGATTGTGATTAGGTTATGTCTATTGAAGCTTAAATTTAGATGGCCCGCCAAGATCCCCAATCCACACGGACTATCATGGATCACTTGATATATTCTACCGGACCAATTTAAGGGTCCATCTAGAATTGCATTTAATATATTAAGAATATAATTTGCACATTATTTATGTAATGGGCTGCTCAATTATATTAATATATTAATGAAAGACATGTGGGCTTGTTTCTTTTAGTAAGAATGGGTCTGGTTCACATGTGGGCTTTTTATTTAAAATCCAATGGATTAAATAAAATAAGAAAATAATATTTGGCCCAATTATTTTATATGGGGCGGCAAGGTTAAATTTTTAACCTAAGATATTATTTTGTTTTCATTGTTTTAATTAAATAAGAATTAATTAATTTATTAATTAATTGTTTAATTAAGAAACAAATCTTTTCTGATTAGGAAATATGATTCCTAGTGTTATACTATTGTTGGTAGTATACTAAAAGTAAAAGACTTATTTGGTAAGAAAATAAATAAATAATTTTATTTATTTAATCAAATAAGGAGTCTTTTTATTTAGTCAAAATAAAAGAATAAAAGATCTATGAGTTGGATTAGGGTTTGGAGTCTTAAACTAAAATAGGAATTAGGGTGCAATACAAACTCTTTTGGGCTTGAGAATTGCGGCAACCCTAGTCCCTTTTAGGTTATGATTTTCGGCCACCCTAAGTGAAAGAAGAGAAGAAAATTTGGCCACCTATATAAGTGCTCTTATAGAATTCGGCCACCACAAGTGTTCTTGATACAAATTTCTTCTTCTTCTTAATTCATAGAGAGATTATTTTATTCTACTAAAAACATAAAAGAGTGTTAGATTATTCTTTGATGGTATACTATTTGCTTATTCATCAATAAGCTTGTGTGTACGACATCGATCTAGGTTCACGCGAGTTTCGATCATTAGATTGAGAACTCAAAAGTGACCGGAATAATCTTAGTATTCTTTTGATTGTTTTTGTGACTAACAAAGAAAAGAAAAGTTTGTTTGTCCATTCACAGGTTTGCAATTCAAAGAAAAGGGAGACCACGCTCCTAGGTGATCCACGTTCGTGCTAGGATTGAAGATCTTGCGGATTACCATCGACGTAAGTCAATCGGATCATGCGACAAAAGGTATTATTCTTTTGTTAGATAATATATATGTTTAATTGATTAAAGGGTTTAAGGTTCATAAAAAGGAAAAATTTTAAAAGTTACTAAATCTATTTTTAGTCTCGCTTCCGCTGCGTGTACTACGGTATTTTTCCCTACACTTCTAACTTCTTCCTAGGAGGTTGCACAAATGAAGTTTCTTCATTCTTCAAGCTCTTGACAAACACGGTCTTGTTAGAGGTTGAGATTTTCTTGCCATCATCATACCCAAGACCTCTCTTGTCACTTGGACTCTTTCCAACACCAAGTAAATGATCAAGCTTCTTGGTGCTAGAATCTATCCTAGCCAAGGACCCTTTAACTTCTACAAGTTCCCTCTTCAAGCCTTCTTCACTTCTCTTGGATAAGTCTAACTCCTCAATTAACTTATCCTCTCTCCTCTTCAATCTTTCCACTTGTTCACTTAAGTGGTCATTGTGAGCCGAAAGTTCAAGGTTTTCTTCTCTCAACCTCTCAATCTTTCTTGTGCTTTTAAGTGCTAAATCATTGAACTCGGCATGGTATTTAGCAAGCACCTTTTGCTCCACAAATTTCTTTTTGGAACTAGAAGAGGAGTCACTTTCTACTTCACTTGAGTCATTTTCCTCTTGACTCATTTCCTCTTTCTCACTACCACTTTTGCTCTTATGTGAGGAGGCAAAAGCTAGGAGGTTAGCCATGAGCTCTTCTTCACTTGAAGACTCATCTTCCTCATTGGAGTCATCACTACTCCCACTCCAAGTGGCGGCCATCACTTTGCTCTTCTTCTTTTCATTGTGATTAGCACATTCGGGGGCAAAGTGACGAATCCCACCACATTCAAAGCATCGGACCCCTTTCCTTTCGGTCCTCTCTTGTCTAGGCTCAAACTTCTTGAAGGAACTCTTTTTCTTCAAATCTTGTCCTCTTGACCCAAATCCCTTCTTCTTCTTGAACCCCATAACCTTGTTGAACCTTTTCACAAATAAGGCAAGGTCTTCATCCGATTCATGCTTTGCCTCCTTTGCATCCTTAGATGCTTTCAAAGCTATTCCTTTAGACTTCTTAGGAGGAGTAGTGGTGCTAGGAGCCTTCCTAGACTCATATGCAAGGAGACGCCCAATCACCTCACTTGGCTTCATATCCATGTAGCCACTATTTTCTTCTATGGCCGTCACCTTGGATTCAAACCTATCGGGGAGAGATCTCATAATTTTTTGCTTGACTCTCCTATCTGAATACGGGTCTCCGAGTTGATGGCTTTGATTTACAATGTCCATCAATTTGATTTCGAAGTCATTGAAGCATTCATCCCCTTCCATCCTAAGTAGCTCAAACTGAGTTTGGAGGACTTGAAGCTTGGACTCCTTCACCACCTCGGTTCCCTCATGTGCAACTTGAAGGATGTCCCATGCCACTTTGGCAATCTGAGTATTCTGAATAAGCTTGTACTGATTCTCATCCATAGCACACATAATGGCATGCATAGCCTTCCTATTCCACTTTGAAGCCTCAAACTCTTGCGCGTTCCATTGCGCCTTAGGCTTCAATACTTCTTCTCCTCCACCATCAGGAGTCATCTTGGGTAGACCATATCCGTCTTCAACCGCCATCCATGCATGGTCATGAATTTGGCATATGTAGGATTCCATCTTCCCTTTCCATTGGGAATAGTTCAATCCGGTAAGAAGTGGAGGCCTTGTGCTTGAGGCACCTTCGTTGCCACCACCATTTCCACCGTTTCCACTCATAGTGTTTATGAATGAATGAAATAAATGCAAATGTATGAATGATCAAAAATCACACAAAATGCAAAACACACCAAAATAAGCAAGGATCACCTATGTATGTCTAGGAACCAGCTCTGATACCAATTGAAACAAATTATAGCACGGTGTGTATAAAGCTATCTAGAGGGGGGTGAATAGATTTTACGCTTTTTACCCAATTTTTCGTGTTAGTCAAAATTACGAAAATGCCCTCAAGATAATATAACCAAGCAAGTGTAATATGGTGCGGAAATTAAAACAACACTTGGTTTTTACGTGGAAACCCTCACGGGAAAAACCACGGGCTATGTAAGTAAGCCACACTCGAACCTCGAATCCACTAAATGTGCAAACGATTACAACCTAATCCCGGAAGTAATCACACACCTACCTAATCCCGGTATGAGTGAACCTAGTCCTATTTGCTTGCGATCTAAGCAACCTAATCCCGGTTGCTACACACAAGACTTACTTTCTCTAGAAGAGAATACAACCCTAAGTGAATATATGTGAATATCCAAAATGCAACATAGAGCAAGGGAAACCCTATATGCTTATCTAAGATGATTAATATGCAATTAGAACAATCCTAGATATCAAAACTAAATGACATGTCAATTAGTTTAGCTAATCAATATTAAGCACAAAACATAATATGCTAGCACAATACAACTTCTCAAACATACATCATACTCATCTCAATATTGTATCCAAAGCATACAAAATAACAAACAAGTAATTAATTGAGATTGCTAGATAAGAGAAACACAAAACATGTAAGATATTAGTGAAAAGCTTACCAAGCAAAGTATGATGAAGATTCCATGCAAGATGACATCTAGAAGATCAAGGATGATGCTAGATGATGATTGATGATCATGAAAAAGTGTTTGAGTAATCTAAAAATGAGTTCTTTGGAATTTTTCTTCTCTTTGAAAAATCTCCTAAGTATGGAATCTGAATATTAACTCTTGTAATTGACCTAAAGTCAAAGAGGCATATATATAGGAGGCCAAAACAAAGTGTGGTCGTTTTGATAAGTTTGCCTCAAAATTGCCTTGGGCGCTGTACGTAGAGCACCTCTTGTACAGCGCCTGTACAGCGCCCCAACTCTGTTCTCACGGGAAAACAGAGTGGCGCTGTACGTAGAGCGCTTTGTACAGCGCTTTGTACAGCGCCTGTACAGCGACCCAACAGCGACTGAATTAAATCGATCAGGTCTGAACAGCGCTCAATGGGCGCTGTTCGTACAACGCTTCTGTAGAGCGCTTTTGGGAGCGCCCAATGCAAAAATGCAATCCTAAGTCTAAGCATGACAATGCAATTGGATATGCAAGATGCAATCAAACTAACATGCAAGAAGAGATGTTAATGAGCATTAAGGCACACAAATAAGACACACAACAACAAGGATTAAACATATGCATAAGTTGTGAGAGTGTGCAACTATCTCTTCAAGACAAGTAAGCACTTAGAGAATTACCTTTTGAGTGCTTAACACTTGCAAGGGCCTTGAGCTTGAACACATTCCTAAGCTACCCTTACATGATCCCCAACATGTGGTTTGTCCACGAAATAAGCCAATCAAGATATGGGAATCCTTACAAAAGCACATGATCAAGAAGCAAGTAAAGAGACTTACTTAAGATCTCTACTTCTCAAGAGAGTAGCTATAAAAGAATATGAAGCTCGCATTTCAAAAATTAGCCACTCAACAATCATACAAATAACAACACATATCATGAATAAGATCAATGTGAACACTTATCACCAAAAGATCTTAAACTAGCAAATGTCAAAGAGGACCATATAAACACTATACTAGTTCTCAATTATGACATGCTTCATGAATGTGATACAAACAATGAGTTGATAGATGAAAAATCAAATAAGCAAGCAATATGATATAGAGATACCTTCACAAGCTATTTTCATCAAATACAATGCCTTCACCCTTTTTATGAGTCCTCTTGGCTTGTAAGTCCTCATGACTACAAGTTATAGGTGTGTCTAGTGCTGTAAAAATGGACCAGGCCCAAGAGGGCCGGTCCGTATGGCCTGCCAAGAAGCATGGGCCGGATCAGGTCCGGTCCGCGGAGGAGGCGTTGCGGACCAAGTCTGGCACGTTGGCGTGCCGCGGAGCATGCTACAGGGTGACGGTCCGCTGGACCGGCCCGCCACGGCACGTGGATCCGGTGGATCACAAGAGGCGGACTGATCGCCGGACCGGTCCGGCAGGCCTGCCCAAATGGTCCGGCTGTTGGAAAAAAAAAATTACAGACAGCTGCAACGGTTGGATTTTGAAATCCAACCGTTACAGCCAAAACAAATTACAGAAAACCCCCTCAATTCTTCTATTTTATATTTTCACCCACAATTTTAATTTTTCTATAAATACCCCATCCATTCCATTTTTCAATCACTTTCTCTCATTCTCTCAATCTCTCTCCATTCTCCAAATCTCTACACATTTTCATTCAATTTCATTGTTTCTCTCTCTCTCTCTCTCTCTCTCTCTACATTTTCCACCAACACACAAAACTTTGAAGGTACATTTTTCTTTAAATATTATTATTTCTTTATGTGAGTATTATGTAAACACTTTAGCTAAATTTTTAAATATTTTTGTTTATTTAGAAATTTTTTTAAAATTATTTTAAGTTACTAAATTTATAATTTGTAAGTTTAGTAATTTATTTTAATATATTTTGTTAGTAAATTATCTTATTATATGTGTAGTAGTTAATTTTAACATTTTTAAGTTACTAAATTTATGATTTGTAAGTTTAGTAATTTATTTTAATATATTTTGTTAGTAAATTATGATTTTTATGTGTAGTAGTTAAATTTAACATTTTTAAGTTACAAAATTTATGATTTGTAAGTTTAGTAATTTATTTTAATATATTTTGTTAGTAAATTATCTTATTATATGTGTAGTAGTTAATTTTAACATTTTTAAGTTACTAAATTTATGATTTGTAAGTTTAGTAGTTTATTTTAATATATTTTGTTAGTAAATTATGATTTTTATGTGTAGTAGTTAAATTTAACATTTTTAAGTTACAAAATTTATGATTTGTAAGTTTAGTAATTTATTTTAATATATTTTGTTAGTAAATTATCTTATTATATGTGTAGTAGTTAATTTTAACTTTTTTAAGTTACTAAATTTATGATTTGTAAGTTTAGTAGTTTATTTTAATATATTTTGTTAGTAAATTATGATTTTTATGTGTAGTAGTTAAATTTAACATTTTTAAGTTACACAATTTATGATTTGTAAGTTTAGTAATTTATTTTAATATATTTTGTTAGTAAATTATCTTATTATATGTGTAGTAGTTAATTTTAACATTTTTAAGTTACTAAATTTATGATTTGTAAGTTTAGTAGTTTATTTTAATATATTTTGTTAGTAAATTATGATTTTTATGTGTAGTAGTTAAATTTAACATTTTTAAGTTACAAAATTTATGATTTGTAAGTTTAGTAATTTATTTTAATATATTTTGTTAGTAAATTATCTTATTATATGTGTAGTAGTTAATTTTAACATTTTTAAGTTAGTAAATTTATGATTTTTAAGTTTAGTAGTTTATTTTAATATATTTTGTTAGTAAATTATGATTTTTATGTGTAGTAGTTAAATTTAACATTTTTAAGTTACAAAATGTATGATTTGTAAGTTTAGTAATTTATTTTAATATATTTTGTTAGTAAATTATCTTATTATATGTGTAGTAGTTAATTTTAACATTTTTAAGTTAGTAAATTTATGATTTTTAAGTTTAGTAGTTTATTTTAATATATTTTGTTAGTAAATTATCTTATTATATGTGTAGTAGTTAATTTTAACATTTTTAAGTTAGTAAATTTATGATTTTTAAGTTTAGTAGTTTATTTTAATATATTTTGTTAGTAAATTATCTTATTATATGTGTAGTAGTTAATTTTAACATTTTTAAGTTAGTAAATATATGATTTTTAAGTTTAGTAGTTTATTTTAATATATTTTGTTACTAATAAGTTCATATTTATATTTCAGGAAATGGATCCTTTTTTCCCAGACGGTTTTAACATGCTGAATGATGATCTTGATCTTTCAGAACAAACGGAACCCCAAGCGGGAGCTTCCTGTTCTACCGGTACTGGTACACCAACATCACGTCCCAAAAGATTGACATCAAATGTTTGGTAGTGTTTTCAAATAGTACAAATGAGACTCCCAGACGGATCGACAGGCCCCAGAGATAAATGTAAGTTTTGTCCTAAGGACTATTCCAATAGTAGGAATGGAACCGGTCATTTGAGAAGGCATATGCTGAAATGCATGCCTGCACATGGATAGGTAGACACTACAACCCAAACACAACTACAACGGCACTCAGATGGGTCCGTTACTACGTGGCGGTACGATCCCGAACACGCTAGAAATTGCTTGGCACTATTCATTGCACAAACTGATCAACCAATCAATTTTGCTGACAATGTTTTTTTTCAAGAGTTGATCACATCTGCATTCTGCCCCCAATTTCTAGAAATGATTTGATAAGATTGTTTGGATCAGCTTGAGATGACTTGAATGCTGAATTACACAGTTTAAATGTCTCTGTTGCATTAACCTCTGATATTTGGAACGCATGTTTGAAACAGGACTACTTATGTGTCACTGGACACTACTTAAATTCTGATTGGAAGGTAACAAAAAGAATTCTTGGTTTTCGTCCTATGGATTATGCACACACCGCTGAAAATATTTTTAATGTCATTCTTTCTGTTTTAGAAACATATGAAATCACAAATCGCATCCTTTCTATTACATTAGATAATGCATATGCAAACACTAGTTCTATTGCATTGTTTGTTGACAGAAATATCCCGTAAGATGGAGGTTATTTCTTCCATCAACGGTGTGCATGTCATATTATAAATTTAGTTGTACAGGCTGGTTTGAAGAAAGTAAGCGACCGTGTAGATCGCATCAGAGATGCCATTTCTTGGATTGGCAGCTCTAATCCTAGATTCCAAGAATTCCGTAGACATTGTACATTAAACAATCTACGCCCCCGACGATTCCAAACTGATATGCCAATAAGGTGGAACTCTACTTACTTAATGCTGGAAAATTGTTTGCCATATGATACAACTATTTCAGGTTTTTATAACATGAAGCTGGCCGAACTTGGCCGTCCACAATCACAAGCACTTACACCAGACGATTGGTATGTGGCAAAGGTATTTGTTGAATTTTTAAAGATTTTTTACGATGCCACTGTAACTCTTTCCGGGGTCTATTACCCCACATCTTGTGAGGCAATCCATCGAATAGTGGAAATGTCTGAAGCTATAAACAATTATAGGGAAGATGAACATTTAGGCATTGCAGTTGTTGCCATGGAGGCAAAGTTGAAAAAATATTGGAGTACCATTCCTTTACTTTATGCCTTGAGTATTATAGTAGATCCTAGGGTTAAATTATCTGGTTTAGAAGTTTTCCTTGAGGTTATTGGTACTAATTTGGAAATAGATTATTCAGAACAGGTTACTGACATTCGAAACAAGTTGTTCGAAGTTTTTCGTATTTATGAGCGCAGGTTTGGTGGCATTGAAACCCAACCATCAGCAGAACTTGAGACACAGTCGCAGCAAACAAGTTGGGCTATTCTCAAACGCCGAAAAAAGGACAAATCAGCAAGTACTTCTTCAACCCAAAGATCTGGCCCATCTTCTTGTGCCGAACTGAATAGGTACCTTGAAGCCCAGTTCGATGTTGTCGAAGACAAGAAAGAATTAGATTTGTTGTTATGGTGGAAGTCTTATACCTACAGATATCCGGTTTTGTCACACCTAGCACGTGACCTACTAGTTACCCCCGTGTCCACGGTGTCTTCAGAACAAGCATTCAGCACCAGTGGACGCATAATTGAAGCAAGAAGAAGTTGTTTGACTCCGGACATGGTAGAGGTATTAACAAGCCTTCGGGATTGGGAGCATGCTAAAAAGAGGTTGCAAAACCAAACTATAGATAATGAACTTATTCAAAATTTCAACAATCTATATGTTGATGAGGCTTCTGGTTCCGGTAGTAACCAGTTCCAGAACTAGGTTATACTGATACATTTACTTGTAATTTGTAATACGATTGCACTCTTTTTCCCTTACCAAGTTTTTATCCCACTGGGTTTTTCTTGGTAAGGTTTTTAATGAGGCAATACTGAATTCCATAAGTAAGAAATAAATAAATACTTCTTCATTTCATATTTTAATAACATCATGTATTTTATATTTTTTTTACTATTTTATCTTTATTCATTGTTTGAATTATTTTTTTACCAAAAATAATAAATCTATCTAACTACATTTACATAATTCAATTGTTAAATTGATATTAAGTATTTTAATTTTTAATTATGTATTTTATTTTTCACTAGAACCCAAAATGAAAAAGAAATATTAATAAAACAAATAAATAATTAAAAATAATAATAATTGTGATCCCAGTCCGGCCCGCCGGACTGACCCACCGTCCGGTCCGGTCCGGCATGCCTGAACGGTCCGTCGAAAACAGGCCACGTGCCGTGCCGGACCACCGTTTCGAAAAACGGACCGGACCTAGTCCGGTCCGCCAAATGGTGCGGCGCGGACCAGGTCCGGCCCATTTTCAAAAACGGTCCAGGCGGGCCGGACTGTTTTGGGCCGGACCGCTCCATTTTTACAGCTTTAGGTGTGTCAATTCCAAGAGACTAAAGAAAATGTAATCCAACTCAAACAAACAAAAAAAATGACTTTCTCTAAAAGCCTTAACATTAATGTTACCATATAGATTCCAAAAAAAAACTTCTCAAAAGTTAATCAACAAATTTTGACTATCATAACAAACAATGTGAGATAGCTAAGTTCATATCAAGTTGTAAAGATACAAAGCAAACAAGCTAAACTTCTTAACAACAACACCAGTCTTAAAGCTAACTCACATGTACAACTTACACTAATGGTAAGAGCACTCACCCTTGACAAATTTTGTCTTGGGTGGACATACACGAACGTCATCAAGATTCTCTTTGACCACAATGTTGAACCTAGAGTAAAGTTCTTCCACAACTTGATTCACAATAATATCATTAATACTCTTTTTCTCAACATTGTTAGCAACAGATGCATAGTCAAATTTTGAAGGATATGCATTCTTCACCTTCCAGACATTCTTAACATGCTTTGAGAGGTTATCATGCTTTCCATATTCAAAAGCTTTAGCATGTATAGAATGAGGTCCAATCTCTCTATTCCTAGATGCATTTTCTATGTTGCAATATTCAATGAATTTATAGCACTTGGGCTTGATATGGCCTAAGGTATTGTAAAAATGACATATGGGAACAAAAGGAGAGATTTTACCTTCCGGAGTTGGAGAAGCACAAATGGGAGTTTCAAGGGGTACCTTGTTCTTCAATTTGATCTTGATCTTGGAACGTCTCTTCTTAAGAGCTATCTTGTCAACAATAAGATGATCCTCGCTTTGTAGGAAGTGATGCTTTTATGAGCTTCTCCTCAACTACAAAGTCGCTTGAGCCTCCTAAAGATAAACTAGAGATGATCCTCTCCTTTTCAAGAACAATTCCCTCAACTTCTCTAAGCTTCTTGGCAAGAGCATTCTTTTCAACCAAGAGCCTCCGGGTTGTTGAAACAAACTCATCCACTTGCAAATTGATCAAAACATCTTTCTCATCAACCTCTCTTAAGGCTATCTTCAATTTCTCTTCAAGACTTTTCGCCTTAGCCAAAAGATCAACATAGGTTCAATTTCCACTTAAGCACACTTGATGATTTGTATCAACCTCCTTGTCCAATGAATCTTGACTAACATCCTCTAGGATAGAGTGAGAGGCCATGAAAGCAACAAAGTTGCTCACCAACTCTTTTTTAATAGAAGACTCACCACTTGAGCTCTTCTCATCACTAGAGTTATCATCACTCCATGTGGATTTCTTCATTATGTTGCCCTCTTTCAAGCTTATCAACAAATTTGTTAGTAGACAAATGCAATGAAAAATAAGAAGAACCTTTTCCACAACAAATAAAGGAGGACAACTATGACACAAAAAACCTAAGCAATTTTGTTAGGTTTATAGTTTGTGTTGGCATTAATTCCATATCAAAACGTGTTTCTCTTGTAATGTTTAGTGGTTCATATATTGTATATTTAAGAAGACGAAGAATGTCTCAACCACAATTCATGCAAGAAGCCGGCATTAAAGAGATATATGCATCATTGATCATCAAAGGTAAAATAAGACCTCATATCTCTTACAAGGCTAGGCACACACACACACATGGCATCCTTGTGTGTTCCTTCATGGTTAAACATCATTGATATAACACATTCACATACTTGATAATATATGCTCATGCATTTATACTATCTTGACAAACTTTGCTTATTGCATGTTCTAGGACTATGTCTAGGAAATAGCATATGTGTGTGTCTTTGAGTTTGTATGTTTCCGTATTTTTGTATTTGGACTTGAATATGTTCTATTATGATTCCTTATTGAGTTCTGGTCATTTCGGTTACTCATTCATAAGGTTTCGAGTCTAAACGATGTAGCTACGCTACTTTTCATTCTCATTCGTTGAGTTGACTTCATCGTCGTTTTCCGAGATGATTTCTCAACCATTTTTCAAAGTTGTGTAGTCATCGTCGTGCGTAAAGAGTCACGGTTCATAATCCGAAAACGGATTCAAAATCGAAGTTCGGATGCCCAAGATACGGCTGAAGAACCGAGGGAGCACGTGAGAGAGGTTAGTGGCCGTGAGGCCACTTGGCCCACGCCGTGAGGGAGGCCGTGGGCCCCACGGCTAGAGGGGCTCTCTGCCCCCATGAGGCCCACGCGCCCCCCATGGCCTGGGGTGACGTGGCCTCACCTGATTGGCCCAGAAACTCCTTCTCTCTCCTCGTTTTATTTCCCTCTTCTCTCTCTATTTGATTTTTGACGAAGAAAAATTGCTATTTTCCCGTCAGTTTTCTCCTCTGAATTTTCTCATCTTCCAAACATCATATCTCCCTCATTCGGAGTCAGATTTGAGTGATTCAAATTGGAGAACGTTCGTAATTGAGTCCTCTATCATTTTCAAGTGGTTTGGTGGCTGTTTGATGGAGTTTTCTGGTGGTTCCACACTGAAATCCGAACCAGCTGTTGAATCAAAGGTATTGGACTAATCTTTGGGATTTCTTTCTTTTTAACCTTCAATTTGCTTGGGGTTTCTTCTTCTATATGTTTGTTTATGTTTGGTAAAAGCTATTGAGAAAGATAGCTTCATAATCATTCTAATTGAAAGTCAATTTATAGACAAATGTGGACTAGTTTCTATGATTCTAGGTTTTCCATATGTTTGTGAGTTTTATTGTGATTAGAATGTCATCTTAGGTTGTTTGTAACTTGATTGAATCAATTTTGTGATAAATGACCTTGAGATTTGATTTGATCCTTTGATTAATGAAATCTAGGATTATTGAATTTATTTGTGTTTTAGAGCAATCTAGGATTTGATTGATTTATATCTTGAATCCCTGCTCTATATTTTTGGCTAGAATATTGATTGATTAAATCTCATATTTCTAACATTTTATTGTATGTTGATTGCATCTTGAACTTGTACTTCATGAATATATTTTGATTCAAGTGTTGTATGTGTGAATGAGACTTTGAGCTTATGTGTTTGATGTTTCACATGCTTTAGGTTTTATTCTTGTATTTTGCATCTAGACTTTATTACTTGTGATATCACATGTTTAGGTCTATTTGTACCATAGAATGTATTGATCACATGTTCTATGTTAATTTGATTGTTTGTATCATTTGCATTCACATGATCACACTAAGAAGTCCTTGTAAAAGGCATGAAGTCTTGGTTAGAGTCGGGATGACTCAGATAGCCAAGCAAGAAGACTTGCCTAGAGTCGGGGATGACTCGGATAGGTAAGCAAGAAGTCATGGCTAGAGTCGGGAGGACTCGGATAGTCATGCATGGGAGGCTCCCTAGAGGCAAGAGTGCCTTGGATAGAGAGTTGGCTATTATATTGGTAGGCCTAGGCGTATGG
This sequence comes from Acer yangbiense, assembly GCA_008009225.1. NCBI lineage: Eukaryota > Viridiplantae > Streptophyta > Magnoliopsida > Sapindales > Sapindaceae > Acer > Acer yangbiense. The sequence goes on from CM017772.1 coordinate 2,408,278, forward strand.
TTAGACATAGACTCCAAAAGAGCGGGGTACACGGGAGGTGTATGCACTCTTGAGGAATTTCTAATCTTCCATCGATGTTGGTTTTGTGTGTTGTCCAATATATGGTGGTTTCGCATCATTGAGGGATCTCATACTTTCCAATAGGGTTGGGTAGACTTAGACTCCACTAGGTTGGGTGAGCTAAAGATTGGTTACTTTGTGGATTCTCTATTTTTATCATCCAATATATAAAGTACCCTAATGGTTGTATTTCAACCCGTGGATGTTTCCTCCTTGGAGGTTTTACCACGTTAAAAAATCTCTTGTGTTAATTCTTCCTATCTCTATCTTTTATATTTTATTTGTATATATTATTATCTTGTTTCATATTACTCACTTGTGATGTATAGTGAAGCAAGTATTTGTAAAGTGTGATTTGTGAATTCATTCTTTAGATCATTTTTGTATATTTGATTCTTTTGTATATTGTAATTTTTGTATAGTGATATTTGATCACTCTTGTAACTAGTTGAACATCTATTGAAATACAAGCTTTATTTTGTTGTTGTGTTTATTTACTTTTATACCTCACACAACTAGGTGATATACTTAGACCTTGTGCACATGATTATATTCTTTTATTGTCTTTGTATGTCTTTCTTGGTTTATTTTGTTGTGTGTAAGGCTACCTTAAGGGACAAACGAGAGTTCGTTTAAGTGATTGGAAAAAGGTGTAAAAACCTATTCACCCCCCCCCCCCCCCCCTCCCCTCCCCTCCCCTCCCCTTCTAGGTATGCCTTAAGCAATTTAACTACGTTTGTAAACTTTCAAATTTACACGTAAGTATAAACCGGATCTTGTCGAGTGCCGTCCGACGACCCGCTCTAATACCAATTGAAAGTATACAAACGTAGTTAAATTGCTTAAGGCATATCTAGAAGGGGGGGTGAATAGGTTTTTACACCTTTTTTCAATCCCTTGAACAAACTTTCGTTTGTCCCTTAAGGTAGCCTTACACACAACAAAATAAACCAAGAAAGACATACATAGACAATATGAGAATATAATCATGTGAACAAGGTCTAAGTATATCACCTAGTTGTGTGAGGTATAAAAAAAAATAAACACAACAACAAAGAAAGCTTATATTTCAATGGATGTTCAATGAGTTACAAGAGTGATCAAATATCACTATACAAAAATTACAATATACAAAAGAATCATATATACAAAAATGATCAAAAGAATGAATCCACAAATCACACTTTACAAATACTTGCTTCACTATACATCACAAGTGAGTAATATGAAACAAGATAATAACAAACACAAATAAAATATAAAAGATAGAGATAGGAATAATTAACACAAGAGATTTTTTAACGTGGTAAAACCTCCAAGGAGGAAACATCCACGGGTTGAAATACAACCATTAGGGTACTATATATATTGGATGATAAAAATAGAGAATCCACAAAGTGACCAATCTTTAGCTCACCCAACCTAGTGGAGTCTAAGTCTACCAAACCCTATTGGAAAGTATGAGATCCCTCAATGATGCGAAACCACCATATATTGGACAACACACAAAACCAACATCGATGGAAGATTACAAAATCCTCAAGAGTGCATACACCTCCCGTGTACCCCGCTCTTTTGTAGTCTATGTCTAACCATACGCCTAGGCCTACCAATATAATAGTCAACTCCCTATCCAAGGCACTCTTGCCTATAGGGAGCCTCCCATGCATGACTATCCGAGTCCTCCCGACTCTAGCCATGACTTTTGCTTACCTATCCGAGTCATCCCGACTCTAGGCAAGTCTTCTTGCTTGGCTATCCGAGTCATCCCGACTCTAACCAAGACTTCATGCCTTTTACAAGGACTTCCTAGTGTGATCATGTGAATGCAAATGATGCAAACAACCAATTCAACATAGAACATGTGATCAATACATTCCATGGTACAAATAGACCTAAACATGTGATATCACAAGTAATAAAAGTCTAGATGCAAAATACAATAATAAAACCTAAAGCATGTGTAAACACCAAACACATAAGCTCAAAGTCTCATTCACACATACAACACTTGAACAAAATGTATTCATGAAGTACAAGTTCAAGATGCTATCAATATACAATAAAATGCTAGATATATGAGATTTAAATCAATCAATATTCTATCCAAAAATATAGAGCAAGGATTCAAGATATAAATCAATGAAATTCTAGATTGCTCTAAAACACATACAAATACACAAATCCTAGATTTCATCAATCAAAGGATCAAATCAAATCTCAAGGTCATTTATCACAAAATTGATTCAATTAAGTCACAAACAACCTAAGATGCCATTCTAATCACAATACAACTCACAAACATGTGAAAAACCTAGAATCATAGAAACTAGTCCACATTTGTCTCTAAATAGACTATTGATTAGAATGATTATGAAGCTATCTTTCACAATAGCTTTCACCAAACATAAACATACATATAGAAGAAGAAACCCCAAGCAAATTGAATGTTAAAAAGAAAGAAACCCCATAGATAAGACCAATACCTTGGATTCACGAGCTGGTTCGGATTTCTGTGTGGAACCACCAGAAAACTCGATCAAACAGCCACCAAACCACTTGGAAAAGGTAGAGGACTCGATTGCAAACGTTCTCCAACTTGAATCACTCAAATCCAACTTCGTATGAAGAAGTTATGGTGTTTGGAAGATGAGACAATTTGGGAGAAAAAATCTGACGAGAATTTTCAATTTCTCTTCCTGAAATGAAATGGAGGGAATGGAGGGAAATAAAAAGGAGGAGAGAGAAGGAAAGTTTTGGCCAACCACAAGGGGCCACATCAGCCCAGCCCCGTGGGGGACGCGTGGGCCACACGGGGGCAGAGAGCCCCTCTGCCCGTGGGGCCACACGGCTTGGGCCACACGTGGCCTCTTGGCCACTTATGCCCTCGCACGCTCCCTCACGTTCTTCAGCCGTATCTTGGGCATCCAAGCTCCGATTTCAAATCCGTTTTTGGATTATGAACCGTGACTCCCTCACGCACGACGACAACTACAACTTTGAAAAATGGTTGAGAAATCATCTCGAAAAATGACGATGAAGTCAACTCAACGAATGAGAACAAAAAGTAGCGTAGCTACATCCTTTGGACTCGAAACTAAATGAATGAGTAACCAAAACGACCGGAACTCAATAAGGAATCATAATAGAGCATATTCAAGTCCAAATACAAAAATATGGAAACATACAAACACAAAGATACACACATATGCCATTTCTTAGACATAGTCCTAGAACATGCAATAAGCAAAGTTTGTCAAGATAGTATAAATGCATGAGCATATATTATCAAGTGTGTGAAAGTGATATATCAATGATGTTTAACCATGAAGAAACACACAAGGATGCCATGTGTGTGTGTGTGCCTAGCCTTGTAAGAGATATGAGGTCTTATATTACCTTTGATGATCAATGAAGCACATGTCTCTTTAATGCCGGCTTCTTGCATGAATTGTGGTCGAGACATTCTTCGTCTTCTTAAATCTTCAATATATGAACCACTAAACATTACAAGAGAAACACATTTTGATATGGAATTTATGCCAAAACCAAGACACCAAGTTGTTGCCTAGAAAGAAGCAACCGCCCGATGTGCTCTTCCTATCATCACAATTTCCTGCCCAATCCGCATCACTAAAGCCTACAAGACTAGCATTAGTGTCAAAAGAGTACCAAATCCCATAGTTGGATGTCTCATTCACATAGAGAATGATTCTCTTTACGGAAGAGAGATAAGACTCCTTAGGATCCGCTTGGTACCTAGCACACACACCCACACTAAAGGAGATATCGGACCTACTTGCGGTCAAATAAAGCAAGCTTCCTATCATGCCACGATATAACGTTTGTTCCACACTTTTACCACTAGCATCCTTGCTTAGCTTCAAAGTGGTACTCATGGGTGTATCACAATGTTTGGCATTTTCTAAACCAAACTTCTCCACTAGGTTTTTGGCATATTTGGCTTGGGTAATGAAGATCCCATCATCTAATTGCCTAATTTGCAAACCTAGGAAGTAACTAAGCTCACCAACAAGACTCTTCTCAAATTCATGAGACATAACATCAACAAATTGTTGGACCTTGGTGTTGTTGGTAGAGCCAAACACTATGTCATCAACATATATTTGAGCTATGAAAAGCTCATCATTGTCGCTCTTGATGAATAGTATCATGTCAACACTACCCCTTGTGTAGTTATTGTCAACAAGAAATTGAGTGAGGCGCTCATACCAAGCCCTCGGTGCTTGTTTCAACCCATATAGTGCCTTCTTGAGGCGATAGACATGGTTGGGGTGGTGTGCATCCACAAACCCCTTGGGTTGTTCAAAAAACACTTCCTCTTGCAAGAAGCCATTGAGGAAGGCACTCTTGACATCCATTTGGTGCAATTTAAACTTGTGCACACAAGAAATGGACAAGAGAAGCCTAATGGATTCTAAACGGGCAACAGGAGCAAAAGTCTCCTCAAAGTCGATACCCTCAATTTGAGAGTACCCTTGTGCTACAAGTCTAGCCTTGTTCCGCACTATGTTGCCATTCTCATCGGATTTATTCCTATAAATCCACTTAGTTCCTATCACATGTGAGCTTTTAGGCCTAGAAACTAGAGTCCAAACTTCATTCCTTTCGAATTGGTTTAGCTCTTCTTGCATGGCAAGAACCCAAAATTCATCATTCAAGGCTTCATTAACCTTTTTGGGTTCTATTTGAGAGGTGTGGCATGTAAAGCTAATGAGATTAGCTATTTGACGCCTAGTCCTAACACCCTCATTCACATCTCCAATAACATCCTCTTTGTTATGGAGTCTTCTAACCCATGGAGCGGGTTCATTAGAGTCCAAGTGAGGGACTCTAGTAATAGGTTGTGTGACCTCATTATTGACATTGGACGTCCCAACATTGGGAGCCACCACAACCCTCTCCAAAGGAGAGTCATCATCTAAAACTTCCTCCTCATCATGGTCATTAGGCTTGAGCCTTGTATCATCAATGACAACATTAGATGATTCCATAACAGTTCGAGTCTTCAAGTTGAAAACTCTATAGGCTCTACTATTTAAGGCATAGCCAATAAAGATACCCTCGTCACTCTTAGTATCAAATTTGCCAAGTTGATCACGGTCATTTAAAATGTAGCATTTGCTTCCAAATGTGTGGAAGTAGCTAACATTTGGCTTCCTACCCTTCCATAACTCATAGGAGGTGTTTCTAGATCCGGGCCTTAGGAAAACTCTATTCCCTATATAGCAAGCCGTATTGACGGCTTCGGCCCATAGGTTCCTAGGGACATTGTTGCTAAGCAACATCACTCGGGCCATCTCTTGGAGGACCCTATTCTTCCTCTCAACAACTCCATTTTGTTGAGGTGTCCTAGGAGCCGAAAACTCATGGGAGATGCCTAAGCTATCCTAATAGCTTTCAAAAGAGGCATTCTCAAATTCCCTCCCATGGTCACTTCTAATCCATTTAATGCTTTTAATGTTAGAATTCATTTCATTTTGTATTTTAGTACAAAGCATTTTAAACTTATCAAAAGTTTCGGATTTTTCTCTAAGAAAATATGTCCATGTAAATCTAGAGAAATCATCAACACAAACAAAAATGTATCTCTTTCCACCTAAACTCTTGGTTTGCATAGGACCCATGAGATCCATGTGGAGAAGCTCTAGAGGCTCCTTGGTTGAGAGATACTTGCCCTTTTTGTGCATGCTTTTGGTTTGTTTTCCTTGTTGGCAAGGTCCACAAATACCATTGGCTTTCTTCCCAAGCTTAGCGAGGCCACGCACACAATTGAACTTTCCAAGGGTTCTTAAATCCCTAAAGTTCATGTGGCCAAGTCTTTCATGCCACAACTCAATTTGCTTATCCATGGACACATTGTTTGAGACTATTCTAGCTTCAAAACAATAACAATTGTCACTAGATCTCATACCTTTCAACAAGGTTTGTCCATCGGGCTTTAGGATTGAGCAATCATTTTTACTAAACAAGACGGAATATCCTTCATCACTTAGATGTGAAATGCTTATTAAATTGGCTTTCAAGCCATCAACAAATAAAGCATCGAATAAGGAGGGTAATCTAAGAACGGAAATGGTTCATTTCCCTACAACTTTCTTTTTGGATCCATCACCAAAAGTGACATATCCTCCTTCCTCCATAACAAGAGTCTCGAAGAAACTCTTGTTTCCCGACATGTGCCTAGAGCACCCACTATCTAAATACTAAAAATTAGAAGAATTTGCCTTCAAGGCTATTTGAGCAACATGGCACACATTTTCATTCTTTCTAATCCACCTAGAAACAATCTTAGCTTTCTTAGTGGTCTTTGGTACATTGGCTCTAGATGTTCTAGGATCATGCATAATAATATTATCATTCCTAGGAACATGCATCATGGCTCTTTTCTTTTTCTTCTCTATCATGCTTCTAGTTTTGCACATTTTAATATATCGAAAGCAGTGTGGTCTAATATGACCATCAAATCCATAAAAATGACATATAGGAGTAAAATGAGGAATCATACCTTGTCCTTGTCTTTGTGGATGAATGGGTTCAATCCATCTTCGTTGTTGAATCGGTCTAGATTGCTTCCTAGCTTGAGGTTGCATGATAGGCCTTTTTCCTTTGTGAGCCACTTGTGGAGGAATGTTGGCTTGAGAGACCCTAGGGGGTTGAGCTTGAGGTTGCTTTCTTGGCCCCATCTTCACTTGTGCATTTGAACATTGTCCTATTTCTAACTTCTTCCTAGGAATTTGCACAAATGAAGTTTCTTCATTCCTCAAACTCTTGACAAACACGGTCTTGTTAGATGTTGAGATCTTCTTGCCATCTTCATACCCAAGACCCCTCTTGTCACATGGACTCTTTCCAACACCAAGCATATGGTCAAGCTTCTTGGTGCTAGAATCCATCCTAGTCATAGACTCTCTTACTTCTTCAAGCTCCCTCTTTAGACTTTCTTCATTCCTCCTAGATAAGACTAACTCCTCTCTTAGCTTATCTTCCATCTTCTTGAATTTTTCCACTTGTTCACTTAAGTGGTCATTTTGAGATGAAAGCTCAAGATTTTCTACTCTCAACATCTTGATCTTTCTTGTGCTTTTGATTGCTAAATCATTAAACTCGGCATGGTATTTAGCAAGCACCTTTTTCTCCACAAAACCATTTATGGAGTTAGAAGAGGAATCACTTTCTTCTCCACTTGACTCATTTCCTCTCTCTCACTAGCACTTTTGCTTTTATAGGAAGAGGCAAAAGCTAGGAGATTAGCCATGAGCTCTTCATCATCCGAAGACTCATCTCCCTCATAGGAGTCATCACTACTTCCACTCCAAGTGGCGGCCATCACTTTTCCCTTTTTCTTCTCATTGTGATTTGCACATTCGAGGGCAAAGTGACCTATCCCACCACACTCGAAGCATTGGACCCCTTTCCTTTCAATCTTCTCTTTCCTAGGTTCAAAGTTGTTGTAGAAACCCTTTTTCTTGAAGTTTTGACCTTTGAAACCAAAGTCCTTTTTCCCGAACTTCATGACCCTCTTGAATCTCTTCACAAATAGTGCAAGGTCTTCGTCCGAGTCATTCTTCTTCGCCTCATTTTCATCCTTGGAGGTTTTCAAAGCAGTTCCTTTTTGCTTTTTAGGAGGTGTGGAGATAGGACCCTTTCTAGACTCATAAGCTAGAAGTCTCCCAATCACCTCACTCGGCTTCATATCCTTATATCCACTATTTTCTTCTAAAGCCGTCATCTTCGATTCGAACCTATCAGGTAGAGATCTCATAATCTTTTGCTTGATTCTTCTATCCGAATATGGATCACCAAGTTGATAACTTTGGTTGACTATGTCCATCAACTTGATCTCGAAGTCGTTGAAGCACTCATTCTCCTCCATCTTAAGCATCTCGAATTGAGTTTGGAGGACTTGAAGCTTAGAGTCCTTCACCACTTCGGTTCCCTCATGTGCAATCTCTAGGATGTCCCAAGCCTCCTTAGCTATCCTAGTATTTTGAATCAATTTGTATTGATTTTCGTCCATAGCACATAAGATGGCATGCATCGCCTTCCTATTCCACTTTGAAGCCTCAAACTCTTGCGCGTTCCATTGCGCCTTAGGCTTCAATACTTCTTCTCCTCCACCACTGGGAGTCATCTTGGGTAGATCATATCCATCTTCCACCGCCATCCATGCACGGTCGTGAATTTGGCATATGTAGGATTCCATCTTCCCTTTCCATTGGGAATAGTTCAAACCGGTAAGAAGTTGAGGCCTTGTGCTAGAAGCACCTTTGTTGCCACCACCATTTCCACCGTTTCCACACATAGTGTTTATGAATGAATGAAATGAATGCAAATGTATGAATAATCAAAAATCACAAAAAATGCAAAACACACCAAAATAAGCAAGGATCACCTAAGTATATCTAGGAACCCGCTATGATACCAATTGAAATAAATAATAGCACGGTGTGTATAAAACTATCTAGGGGGGGTGAATAGGTTTTAAGCTTATTACCCAATTTTTCGTATTAAGTCAAAATTACGAAATTACCCCTAAATAGATAAAGCAATAAATCAAGTATAAAATGCAGAAATTAAATAACACTTGATTTTTACGTGGAAACCCTCACTGGAAAAACCACGGGCTAGTAAGTAAGCCACACTCGAACCTCGAATCCACTAAATGTGTAAAACGATTACAACCTAATCCCGGAAGAAATCACACACCTACCTAATCCCGGTATGAGTGAACCTAGTCCAATTTGCTTGCGATCTAAGCAACCTAATCCCGGAAGCTACACACAAGACTTACTTTCTCAATGAAGAGAATAACACCCTAAGTGAATATATGAATATCCAAAATGCAAAATAGAGCAAGGGAAACCCTATATGCTTATCTAAGATGATTAATATGCAATTAGAACAATCCTAGATATTAAGAACTAAATGACATGTCAATTAGTTTGGCTAATCAAGATTAAGCACAAAACCTAATTAACTATCACAATACAACTTCTCAAACATACATCACACTAATCTCAATCTTGTATCAAAAGATATATGAAAATCATACAAGTAATAAATTAAGATTGCTTGTTAAGAAAAACACAAAATATGTAAGATATTAGTGAAAAGCTTACCAAGCAAAGTATGATGAAGAATCCATGCAAGATGACATCTAGATGATCAAAGATGATGATGCTAGATGATGATTGATGATCATGAAAAACTGATTAAAAATGAGTTCTTTGTGTATTTTTCTTGTCTTGAAAAATATCCTAAGTATGAAGCTTAAATATGAACTCTCTTAATTGACCTAAAGTCAAAGTGGCATATATATAGGAGGCCAAAACAAAGTGTGGTCGTTTTGATAAGTTTGCCTCAAATTTGCCTTGGGCGTTGTACGTGGGGCGCTTCTGTACAACGCCTGTACAGCGCCCCTGCTCTGTTCTCTCGGGAAAATAGAGGGGCGTTGTACGTACAGCGCCCTGTACAGCGCTTTGTACAGCGCCTGTACAGCGCCCGTACAGCGACCGAATTAAATCGATTAGGTTTGTACAACGCTCGAAGGGGGCTGTTCGTACAGCACTTCTGTAGAGCGCTTTTGGGAGTGCCCAATGCAAAAATACAATCCTAAGTCTAAGCATGACAAGGCAATTGGATATGCAAGATGCAATCAAACCAACATGCAAGAAGAGATGTTAATGAACATTAAAGCACACAAATAAGACACACAACATACAAGGATTAAACATATGCATGAGTTGTGAGTGTGTGCAACTATCTCTTCAAGACAAGTAAGGACATAGAAATTTACCTTCGGTGCTTATCAACACTAGGTCTTCAACGGGCTTCAAACAATAATACTAACACCTAAGCTACCCTTACAAAGAACCCCAACATATGGTTTGTCCACGAAATGAGACGGAAAGTCTCTGTGACATTTTTTTCGGATAACACTTTGGCGCCGTCTGTAGGAAGGATCCGCTGAACCACGGTGGTTCACTTCCACTTTTAAAAAAAAAAACCTACCATCAAAATACAGCAACAATGAGGCTAAGATCTTCCCAAGGCCAGTCTAACCCTTCCGGACCTTACTCCCTCGTCTCCACTCATGAGACAAAGGCTAGGGACGACGTACAAGAACAGCCTGATCGAGCCCACTCGGCTTTACCCCCTGCACATTACACAGCCTGACCGCCCATGATCTGTTTGAATTCCAGGTAGCCGCGTTTGTAGAAGGGATACGAAGAAACATGTTTGGCCCTCCTGCCCCCGCACAACAATATCGCTCCACCGATAGATAGAGCAGGTCCCAGCACCAGGGTACCGGTGTTCGACCGCCTCGACCCCGATCCGTTCCCTGCCACAAGGCCCACCACCTTAGAGGCCCCTAAAATACACTCCGCTATTGAGGTACCAAGGGTAGAAGCAACGCCCAGTCGAACAGTCGTGACCAACGACTCGGGAACTGGAAGCAGGACAGAAGCAGAGCGAACCCGACCAAGGTAGGAGGGTGGCACCCAAAAAGAATCAAGGCAATCAGCCGTATGTAGAACCGTCAGAAGAGAGGTAGGACAGGAAGCCCATTCTAAGAGTAGTAATTCGAGGCACCTAAAAGACCAAATGGCGAAAATGGCAAAGCGCCTAGAAGAGCTGGAGAATGGAAAACACCTAGGAAAGCCTAAGAACCCCGTGAATGAGAAGCATGCGCCATTAGCGAAGGAGGTCTTGAAGGTGGAACTTCCTCCAAAATTCAAAATACAAGTGGAAAAGTACTCAGATTCTGATGACCCCGTGAGCCACCTCAAAGCCTTCGTGTACTAAATGGAGGTATAGAATGCATCTCGAAGAGCCATGTGTAGAATGTTCCCCTACACGCTGATGGATTTTGCCAAGACCTGGTTCAGGAAGCTTCCCCCCGAAAGCGTGAGCTCGTTCACCCGCTTGTCTAGGGACTTCTACGCCCATTTCCAAGGGGTAAAGCCCCGCCCGAAGGACCCTATCATGCTTCAGTATGTGATCCAGGACAAAGTGAATTGGTCTGGGCGTATGTGGAAAGGTTCCATAAATAAATGATCCAGATGGGGGTCTTCGCCGAGGCAGAAACCCTCACAAATTTCAAAAAAAACCTTTGGGTAGGAAAGCTATGGAGATCCTTCAGCAAAGACAAACCCAAGACCTACCAAGAGGCCTATACGAGGTCCCTCGAACAGGTAGAGATGGTCGAGCAGCTTCGGGTCAAGATGGAACACGATGAAGCTCGAACCTCGAACCTCGAACCTCGAACCTCGAAACATCCTAAAAAGGAGTTCCCAAAGAATGATCCTCCTCCGCGACACCATGACCACCCTCCAAATCGCTCCTTCTTCCGCCTACCACCGAATAGCAGTCGCCTCCCTCCTAAGAAGTCCCCGATGAGGAGATTCTCCCCTACCCGGACGACCTCTCCTACCAAGGAATTCACGAGGGTAAGCGATCAGGAGGAGGCGGCCTACAAGCACTATAACCCCTACCCAATCTTACTTGATCTTAACAGTAATGAAGAAATGGATCTTGGAATTCCATTGTCAACTGCTACTGCATTTTATAGATACAACGAAAGTCTAGTTTCAATCAAACGAGAAAACTATTTCTCAGAAGTTGTTGGCATTCCATGGCATGTCTTGGGTGTTTAGGCAGGGGCCATTCAGTTAGTTCATCATGGAAATGTGTGATGAGCTAAAATCAAGCTCAAACCAAGCTACTCTATAAGCTAACCAACACATTTGTGATATGAGATTTGGGTGTGTGAGCATGTCTTTCACTGTTACAAGCCACACAGATAATCAACACCGAGTTTCAATTTTCATCTATTAAAACTCGTAGGAACATTATACAAAATTAGCACAACTATATGGGCGTCATGGAAAGATGGTCGTGAGTCAATAATCACCTGATGGAAAGGAAACAATAGACCGATTGAAAACTAAGTCATCAAAATGATAACGATTTGCAATCAAATGAAACCTAATCAATGTTCTTGATAGGCAAAAAAAAAAAAAAATTATCCAATTCAGAACCTAAGCAGATTGATATAGTTTACTATTTTTTTATCATCACAAAGGGTAACATCTAAAGGGGGTGTATTCAATTAGGATTTCAAAAGACTTTTAAAGACTTTTTTTAAGTGGATGACTTTTCTAGATTTTATGGACTTTTATAGACTTTACAAGATTATGAAAAACTTTCATAGATTTTTATTTAAAATATTTTTATAGACTTTCATTTCAAAAGATTTTCGTAGACTTTCATTTTAAAAGACTTTTATAGACATTTATAGACTTTCATTGACTTTTAAATATAATGTATACTTTGTTTTATCAAAATTATATATATTTATCATGTCAATAAAAATATTTTTTCAAATGAATAATAAAAAAACATCGTTAATTAAACTTGACAAAAACATTCATGTCTATATATGTGATTTTAAAATTTTATTTTTATTTTAATTATATTTTGTATTATAAAGGCATTATGCTCCTTTTTTTTTAATAATTAGTCAAAATTTTATTTGTTTTTTATAATTAGTCAAAATATTATAAATTTTCTTTTAGAATAAATGTAGCAAACCGATAATAATATTAACGTTTACATGTCTCTACGAAAGTATGACAATTAGTATAAAAAATCTATCAAAAATTCATTCAAGTTACTAAAGATAAAACATAAAAACCACACCTAGTTGTTGAATAAGACCCATGCCTAAAAGTGGGTAGTTTGATATTGATCATAATAACTTTGATTATAGCATATTTGCATGGTTAATTATTGGTTTTTGTCTTTTATTTTTGTTATTTTACATAAATGAAATTCATTTGATTTGTTTCAGTGTTGTTTAGTTGCTTTGTTTCCTTAATTGCATAGTTGATGGAGAGTTGTTTTGTGTTAATTTTTAGTTTTTTTTTTTTTTTTTGTGATAATGTTTATTCATTTTAAAGTTATTTGTTTTATTTTGTTTATGAAATTTGTTAAGAATTAGTGTGCTTTTATTTGAAAATATAATATATGTTTGGTGGTTGATGTTTTTCAAAGAGTTTTATGTTTTTCTTATAAAGTGAAATTCTTTCTATTTTTTTTATTTAAAAAAAGTCATTCAAAGTCTTTAGTATAAATGGAAGAAAAATTGTGAGATTTGTTATAATTAAAAGTCACTAAAAGTCATTGATATTTTAAAATCGTTAAAAGTCATTGAGATTTTGAATACCTCTTAACTTGCATAGACTGTTTAAAAGTCTTGATTAAATACCACATAACTTTTAAAGACTTTTTAAAAGTCTTTAAAAATCTGTATTGAATGCCTCATGACTTTTATAGAGTCCTTAAAAGTCTACATTGAATACACCTAAACTTTTTATTTTAAAAAAGTCATTAAAAGTCTTTTAAAATCCTAATTAATACAACCTAAATATCCCAAAACAAGTTTAAATATGAATCCATGAATACCAATAAACTGAGTAATAATAATTTAAACTACCATTAACCCTCCTCTTATTCACTTTTTTGCTCAAAACCCTCCTACCAAAACATAAAACACAATGCAAATAAACAGAAAGTTCTTACAGATGTTGTCTGCAAACCTTGGCAAGAAAACATCGTTCCACCATCTTTATAATAATCAATTAATTGTTGACAAATTGGCTCAACTTCCACCTTCCACCTACCAAATTCATGACGACATGTTGAAAGTGGGGGAGGGTTGTCTCTGCCTTTCCCTTATAAATAAGACTCCACAGAAAGAGGAGAAATAAGCAGGCAAAGGAAAGTAAGAGCATCAGAGAAGCAAAGCTTCCAGATAGAGTTCCAGTGAGAGTTGAGAGATATTTTGTTTTCTATATTTGTATTAATTTCTCCAATAATATCAGATTACTGACTCCTGTGGACGTAGGCAATTGCCAAACCAAGTGAATATTTGTGTTTGTGTGTTGTGTGCACTTTTCTGTCTAATTTATGGGTATTTCCGCAACAAATTAGTATCAGAGCTTTGGTTTTGGTCAAGTCTAGAAATTTCAAAGTGCTCGAATCACTGTTTGGAGAATATATTTTTGTTCCTCTTGGAAATACGATTCCAATGCCGCTGACCGCATCTAAAATGAAGCTCTAACGAACTCTCTAGATCTGGTCAAAGTTCAGTCAAACATGGAAAAAAATCCAAAAATGTTTCTACAAATCTATCAACGAAGAAGATGATCACTGTGGCACCACGTCATCCACCACGTCAGTGACCAGTCAATGCCACATCATCACCCAGTCAACGTGACTGTCGATCCACAATCAGAGAATATTCCGTCAGAGCATATTCCGTCAGCCTGATAGAATATCCCCGTGTCAACTCGGTCCAGAAGTGTTTTTTGCCCAACTTAGTGCATTTTTCACCCGTTCCCAACTATTTCGACAATTCCAGACGTAGTCGTGTCATCGGTTTTAGCTAATTCCACTTGTAAGTACTATTTTTTGACTTAGTCAAGCTTTATTAACTTTGTTTTCGGGCACGATGGAAGATCAAAAAGCTGGAGAAATCTTGGAACAGTCAACTGAACCTCAGACCTCAGCATCAACTAGCAGTTCTTGGCAAAGAAGCTCCACGTCAAACGCGAAGTTTGATATTGAGAAGTATGACGGCGCCAACAACTTCGGCATGTGGCAATGTGAAGTCCTGGATCTGTTATTCCGGGAAGGATCTAATATTTTCTTGAGTTCCAAACCCAAGGATATTTTTGATAAAGATTGGAAATATGTAAATCATCAAGCCTGCGGCACAATTCGGTTGTGTTTAGCCAAGGACCAGAAGTACTTTGTCATGAAGGAGACTATGGAATCGAGTCTCTGGAAAAAGCCAGAGGACAAGTACATGACAAAAAGCATAGAGAACAGACTCTACCTAAAGAAGAAACTTTTTTGATTCCAATACAAGAAAGGTATTTCTAAGATTGAGCATTTGGATAATTACAATAAAATTCTCACCGATTTACAAAATTTAGATGTTGAAATCAGCGATGAAGATAAGGCATTACTATTGTTAAATTCCCTACCTGATACCTATGAACACTTAACCACAACTCTATTATATGGAAAGGATGAGATTAAATTCGTAGACGTTTCTAATGCTCTGGTGAATAATAAGTATCGAAAGAAGGATCAACTTGATCAAGAGACTTAACATCAAAAGCGCTGATTGTTGCTCGAGGCAGGACAAACAACAGAAGATCTGGAGTACCCAGTGAGCGTGGTAAATCTCGCTCAAAATCAAGAAGAGCATCTCGCTCAAAGCCAAGTGGAGAATTATCATACAGACGTCCTACAAAGAACGAGTGTGCCTATTATCACCAGAAAGGGCACTGGAAGAAAGATTGTCCAAACAAGGAAAAATCTAATGTGAATGTTACAAGTAAAATTGATAATAAAGAGTGAAATATCCCTTAAGTAGTAGTGAAATATACCTAGAGGGGGGGGTGAATAGGTATAAACTCCAAATTCTTCCAATATTAAAAATAATGTGGAATAGATCAAAGAAAATGCACACTTGATTATATTTGACAAATTAATTGATTTCACTTATACAAGAGTTAATCAATTTACAAGATATGCAATCAATGAAAGATATGGAAGATAAAGAAAAGTAAAAACAAAAATGAACACAAGTAATTTTTACGTGGTAAAACCTCAAAGAGGAAACATCCACGGGTTGATACCACAACCACCGGCGAAGCAATTCACTATGCGAAAAAGGACTTACACACTCAAGCTATCAACTCATGATATCCGCTCAAGCTATCAACTCCTAATCTACCCTCGGGCTAGTGAATCACAAAGCCTACTTCCTATCCGAGATGTATCCCACACCTCTAGAAAGCAACTTCCTATCCAAGACGCTCACATCTCTAGGAAGATTTCTTGCTTGCCTATCCGGATCCTCCCGACCCTAGACAAGACTCCCTTGCTTGATTATCCGAGTCCTCCCCGACTCTAATCAAGACTTCCTTGCTCTATCCACAAAGCTTCACTCACTTTGCTAGAGACTTCAACCTAATGCAAGGCTATGATCTAAAGTGATGCAAGTGATGCAAACACAAACAAATTAAGCTAGATGATCAATCAAGCAAAATGTACATGTTCAATGATAATCTAGATCGAATATGCTTTTCTTAATCAAAACACAAAAGTATCTAGAAATCAAAACATGCAACGAAACAAGAACAAGGTATGAATATTCAATATATCACACTAAAAACCTAGTTCTTAGATCATGAAATAAAACCTAGAAAATAATATGAGACACATCATATATTCATTTTCTAGAATCAATTTCACACAAAATCAAGTTTAGCACATATATGTTCAAAACAAATCACAAAGCTAAATCTCAATTAACAAATGATCAAACACCCCTAGCATATGATCTAACATGCTTCTCAACAAATTTCATCAATCAAATGGTAAGAATCAAAAGAAGATCAAAGATGAAATTGAAAAAGAAGAAGTTAAAACAAACAACCTGACCACGTACTGAAAACGAGACTTCTGGGAAAAATATTGAAGTCAGCTGCCTCTGAAAATGCTTGGGATTTGTAGCTCTCTTCAAGACCAACAATTTTGGTTTTTGAATCGATTGATTTCGAGTTCGTATGAGAGAGATATGATCAAAATAAGAAAACGAAACTTGAGAGAATTCTGCAGAAAATCCGAGAAGAGTTCTTTGAATTCTTGAAATGTTTGGAGGGAAGGAGAGGAGTTTAAAAGGAGGAGAGAGAAGGAATTTTCGAGCCAATCACCATCTGCCACATCACCCTCCTGTGGGGGGCGCGTGGGCCTCACGGGGGCAGAGGGCTCCCTTGTCCGTGGGGCCCACGGCCTGCTGCCTCTCTCGCGCGCTCCCTCGGTTCTTCAGCCCGTATCTTGGGCATCCGAACTCCGATTTCGAATCCGTTTTTGGATTACGAACCGTGACTCCCTCACGCACGATGATGACTACACAACTTTGAAAAATGGTTGAGAAATCATCTCGGAAAACGATGATGAAGACAACTCAACGAATGAGAACGAAAAGTAGCGTAGCTACATCGTTTGGACTCGAAACCTTATGAATGAGTAACCGAAATGACCGGAACTCAATAAGGAATCATAATAGAACATATTCAAGTCCAAATACAAAAATACGGAAACAAACAAGCACTAATTCACACAAGCATGCCATATCAAAGAGATAGTCACAAAGCATGCAATTTCACAATGTTTATCAATACAAGATCAATGCATGAGCATACTATGAGATGTGTGAATGTGTTATACCAAATGTTTGAACCATGATGTAGGGACACACATGTATGAATTGTGTGTGTGTGCGCAAACGCCTTGCAAGAGGATAGAAGTCAAGATTTACCTTTGACGTTTTTCACCTCTTGAAGACGACTTTTGCACTAGAAGTTGCTCTTCACTTTTTAAGCTTCCTTTCTTCAAAGAATGTCCTAAGCAACAACTAATACACATATAGAGTGTTTTGCAATGGAATCACGCCAATACAAGTCATGAACCTTACAAAGAGGATTCAGCTTTTACAGTTTCATCATCAAAAGATGGATTTTGGATTCCAGCTGTTCCTATCATATATGTCCCAACTGGCAGTGGCTCTCAAGCTTTCAGGAGCATGATGGAGGAGTTGTACTTATGGGCAACAACACCTGCCAGACGAGAGGAAAAAATTATTTCTGAAACAAAATTTCCAAAAACAGCAAAAATACGATTTCGGCAATTTTTCAGAAAAATGAAATAATTTCGGAAAAATTGAGGAAACACCTAAATTTAATACTCCTAAACTAGTGGTGACAAAATGGACCGGGCCTAGAAGGTCCGACTTGGCTGGCCCGGCCCCATGCCAGGCTTGGCCTGGCCCAACCTAGCAAATACCAAGACAAACCAAGGCCTGGTTAGCAAGCAGGCCTAGGCCTAGCCAAGGTTTCAGGGCCCGCCGGCCTGTGAACCAGCTTGTTAGATCGACCGTTGGCCAACGGCCACTTCTCCTTTTTTTTCCGACTAATCTGACCAAAAACAGCCAAAAGTTAGACTTTATTTTTTTATTATTTATTTTTTGCTTTACTGACCTCAAACGATCAAGAAGTTTGATTTTTTTTTCTTTATTGACCAAACGGTCAAAACTCAAAACTCAAAAAGTTATAAAAATAAAAATAAAAATAAAAAAAATTGGCTGTTAGCCAACATGTCTACAATTTTTTTGAAAAAAAAATTCATAAAAATTACACTTTTTACCTCCATTCTTTAAAATCTATAAATACCCTAAATCCCAAAATCCAAATACCAAATCAAACTCTCTCTTATTATTTCTTAACTCTCTCATTTTCTCTCAATCTCTCATTCTCTAATTTCTCACAGTCTCTCATACTTTATATCTCTAACTCTCTCTATTCTTAACTCTCTACATACTCTAATACTCCCATTCTCTACAAATTACAAACTACAAACAAAGGTTAGTTTTATTATTTATGATTTTATGTTTAGTTTATTAACTATTAAATATTAATTGTTTAGTTTTAAATTTTAATATTTGTTATTTTATGTTTAGTATATTAAATATTTATGGGATAGTTTTTATTTAATGTTGATATTTATGTTTAGTACATTAAAAATTAATTGCTTAGTTTTTAATATTTATGTTTAGTATATTAAATATTTATGAAATAGTTTTTCCTTAATGTTAATATTTATGTAATTATGTTTAGTACATTAAAAATTTATTGCTTAGTTTTAATTTTTATATTTATGATTTTATGTTTAGTATATTAAATATTAATTGCTTAGTTTTTAATTTTTATATTTATGATTTTATGTTTAGTGGATTAAACATTTATGGGATAGTGTTATTCGGAAAAATGTCGCGGAGACTTCCCGCACAACACCAGGATCGACAGAGCGGTACTCCGCGATTAGAGGGGCCCTAGCGTGGTCCGGGGTGGCCTGGTCCTGCTCTAATCACGGTGACAGAGTTAACCGGGATCGAAGCGCGGCTGGTAAGACAACCAGAGGGGTTGCTATTATATCAGGGGGACCATGCTACACCGGAGGCTAGCCAGGACTAGTTCCCAAGAGTGCTGGTACCAGTTCTGCCCGATTTAGACACTAGTTTATATAATGCTAGACAAGGAGCAGGCAAACATATGAAAGGAAAGGGAAATGGTTGATATTTCTCATTAAGTATGTGATTCTTACAACGTAAGCAATACAATGCAATATTTCTCTCTCTCTCTCTCTCTCTCTCTCTCTCTCTCTCTCTCTCTTTTCTTTTGATGGATCTTAGTCATTCCATAGTAGCACCATACATATTCTTGGTCTCTCCTATGAGACAAGTTGTTCTATAGTAGCACTCTTAGTCTAGATTCACTTGGTCCAACTTCCTTATCCCACCTTTTGAAGGGGTATTTATAGAGGGCTTTTGTGTCGTAGATAAGGAGGGCCATCCCTTATGGGATTGCTTGGCCCGATCCTCACCATTTCCTTGCTTGGTCACAGCCCGACACGCCCCCTAGAGGGCCAGGATTGCCCCAGCTGGGCCCTAAGGCTGACGTGGGGAGGGACTACTAACAAGCTGGAGACCTCTCCTTAGGCGGGCTAACTGCTGAAGGATCTCCACCATTCGCTCTTGCTGGGGTTAGGTGGCTTACGCGCCATGGATGGTTGGGATGCTGCCATCTGTGCCCTAACATCCATATAAGTGCTTCGTTGCTGGCCATATGGCACTTTCTTCGGCTCTGGTTGGTCGTGGGTGTCTAAGCTACGCTTGAAACGTCGTTTTCATGCATGGGGGTTGTTAGGGGACAGTGGCAGCGTTTGCTGTGCTGCCACTCTCAGCCGCTTTCTCCTATGCTTTCCTCTTTCTGCTTAGGTGCTTTTTGCATCCTCCCTGTCTGTTGGAACTCAGGTTCCTTCTTTGGTGATGATTGGAGTTGACCTTTTGTAGGGTTAAGCTGGGTTGGGATCAGACCGTTGAAGCCGACTGGCTTGGATCAATCATAGCCCTTGATTTTCCTCCTTCCTCATTGGTCGTCTGCAGGAGTTAGTCCTTCTGCCAGGGCTTGAATCGTCCTTCTGCCAAGGCTTGAATCGTCCCTTTCACGGGTCTAAGGGTGCTTTGAAGGTGGTTCTAGATTTTTCCACCTTGGACCTAGGCGACACCCATGTAGGTCAAGTATGGTAGCAGAGATCAATTTGGTTCTAGTTCTGCCTTTGGTTTTGGTCATGATACTTTCTTGATCACCTTCAACGCCGCGGTTTTCCCTGGTCCTTTAAGGTGAAGGTTGGGGAGACATTATTCTTTAAGAAGTGGAGTGTTGCTTCGGGGGACCCTTGCTCCAGCTCCGGTCCCCCTCTGGCAAGTCGGGGAAAATCCTCATTTGGTTTTCTGGAGCCACATTTGGCGGTTAACATATAGTTTTTACTTAATGTTAATATTTATCCTTAGTATTTTTAATATTTATTGCTTAGCTTTTAATTTTATTAATTATGTCTAATTTTGTAGGATTCAACATGATCAATGATGACTTTATTATTCTTACTTATTTCTCAAATGGATTGAACATGATCAAATTCCTACTTATTTCTTAGACGGATTGAACATTGAAAGTTCTGGAGGCGTGTTTAATATATAAAGCTATAGGGGGGGTGAATAGATTTTATCTAATTATTACCCAATTTTCGCGTGCATGTCAATTTTACGAAAATACCCCTAGCAAGTCAAAAATACATACAAGTGTAATAAGATGTGGAAATAATAAATGACACTTGATATTTACGTGGAAACCCTTACGGGAAAAACCACGGGCTGTTTAGTGCGCCACACTCGGACCTCGAAATCCACTAATTGAAATGGAGTTTGAAACAAATTATAGCACGGTGTGTATTAAACTATCTAGAGGGGGGGTGAATAGATTTTAAGCTTATTACCCAATTTTTCGTATAAGTCAAAATTACGAAATTACCCCTAACTAGATAAAGCAATAAATCAAGTATAAAATACGGAAATTAAATAACACTTGATTTTTACGTGGAAACCCTCACGGGAAAAACCACGGGCTAGTAAGTAAGCCACACTCGAACCTCGAATCCATTAAATGTGTAAACGATTACAACCTAATCCCGGAAGTAATCACACACCTACCTAATCCCGGTATGAGTGAACCTAGTCCAATTTGCTTGCGATCTAAGCAACCTAATCCCGGAAGCTACACACAAGACTTACTTTCTCTATGAAGAGAATACAACCCTAAGTGAATATATGAATATTCAAATGCAACATAGAGCAAGGGAAACCCTATATGCTTATCTAAGATGATGAATTTGCAATTAAAGCAATCCTAGATATTACAAACTAAATGACATGTCAATTAGTTTAGCTAATCAAGATTAAGCACAAAACCTAATTTGCTAGCACAAAACAACTCCTCAAACATACATCACACTAATCTCAATCTTGTATCCAAAGTATATAAAATAACATACAAGTAATAAATTGAGATTGCTTGTTAAGAGAAACACAAAATATGTAAGATATTAGTGAAAAGCTTACCAAGCAAAGTATGATGAAGAATCCATGCAAGATGACATCTAGAAGATCAAAGATGATGCTAGATGATGATTGATGATCATGAAAAAGTGTTTGAGTAATTAAAAATGAGTTCTTGGAATTTTTATTCTCTTTGAAAAATATCCTAAGTATGAAATCTGAATATGAACTCTCTTAATTGACCTAAAGACAAAATGGCATATATATAGAGGGCCAAAACAAAGTGAGGTCATTTAAGTAAGTTTCAAAGAAACGCGCCAATCGGTGGCCAGGCCGTCGATTTCAACCGCCGAATTGCTCCTGAGGAAACAGGGGAGAAACGGCAGTTTCAAACGGCGGTTTTGAAACCGCCGAACCAACCGCAGAATCAAACCCGAGAACTAAAAACCATCAGGTATGAATGGCGGTTTCGATCGGCGGTCTGTGGCCGCCGATCTCAACCGCCGAATTGCTCTAGACATTTCTGGAAATAAACGGCGATTTCATTCGGCGGCCAGGCCACCGATCCAACGACCGAATCACCAAAGATGGTGAAACCAAAGGAGAAGCTTAGAGCATCCTCCTTAAGCGGTCTTCGCGCAAAACCAAGCACATTCTAGTGCATGCGCGGACGTTTCCGAATACTATCGGGAAACGAATTACTAAGCACACAACAAAATACAACATCAAGGTGCAAGTGTGAAATGTGACATGTGACATGTGAAGAGTATGCACACCAAATGCAAGAATGCTAAGTGAGTGTGTGCAACTATCTCTTCAAGATAAGTAAGCACATAGAATTTACCTTCGGTGCTTATCCATACGAGGTCTTCAAAGGGCTTCGAACAATGAAACCAACACCTAAGCTACCCTTACAAAGAACCCCAACATGTGGTTTGTCCACGAAATGAGCCAATCAACAAATGGAAACCTTACAGAGTTTACAACCTGTGTAGACCTCGTCTAACACTCGGGTCAATAACCCCCCACTTCTACCACTCGAGCCTTTAAAAGTGGCTCTAGTCCAATTGCTTATGTGACCACCTATTCCCGGTGTCCGACCTAATCCCGGTCAATCACACAAGACTTAAATCTCTTAAAAGAGATGCACAACCCTATGTGAATATGCAATGATATCCAAAAATTGCAATAAGAGCTAGGGTACTCTAGATGCTTACCTAGGATTATAAGATGACAATATAATCAATCCTAGATATCACATATAAATATATGTCATGGCATATAACTTTAGCTAAGTAAAGGATAACCAATCCTAGATACAAAGCTATCACAAAACAACACTCAATCAATTCATCACAATTAATTCTCTTTTCTTGTATTTAGCACGTAATCTAAAACATACAAGTAATTTAAAAGAGATGGCTTGGTAATAAAAATATTAAAATAAGATGAAGTTAATCAAAATCTTACCAAGCAAGTTGTGATGATACAAACCTATACATGGATGCACTCTATATAGACATAGGAGATGCAATATGAAATTTGATGCAAAAAGGATTTGATTTGAGTGGTTAAAGGTGAGTTCTTGATTTGAATTTCTCTCAAATATCTTTCTTTTAAGTTTAGGGTTCTAAAGAGTCAAAGAACCTATTCAGATAATGAGAAAGTATGATATTTGTAGACATCAAGAACAGGGCAAGTGAAAAGACAATTTTGCCCCTGAAATCGCACGATCGGCGGTTTCAAACGGCGGCCAGGCTGCCGAATTGAACCGCCGAATGGCTCCCGAGAGGATCAGGAAACATCGACGACTTCGTTCGGCGGTTCGAAATCACCGATCAGAACCACCGTTTTGGACCCGAGAGATATTTCAATCAGGTCTCAATCGACGGTTTCGAACGGCGGCCAGGCCGCCGAACATAACCGTCGTTTCACCAAAAATGGTGAAACCAAAGGAAAAGCCAAAGGCATCTCCATGGCGATCATCGCGCAAAATAAAGCACATCAACATGCACGCGCGGACGTTTCCGAACAATCTTCGGGAAACGAATTACTCCACACTAAAAGCTAACATGCATGAAGTGCAAATGTGGGTATTGAATGCAACATAATGCCTATCATGTCATGGCATTTCATAGAACAAGATGCAATCAATTAAATGCAAGAAGAGATATTGAATAAATCAATAAAGCATAATGCACACAAAATATAAACACAACATTCAAGAATAAGAGTTATGCATGTTGTGTGTGTGTGCAACTATATCTCTTCAAGGCAAAGTAAGCACTAGATATACCTTTGGTGCTTGTCCTCTTGAGGTCTTGGAAAGGGTCTTTGATCTTCAACTAATCACCTAGACTACCCTTACAACCAAACCTCAACATGTGGTTTGACCACGAAATAAGCCAATAACCTAAAGGGAATCCTTACAATCTCCCCCTTTGGCTATTTCGTGACAAAACCACCATTCACAATGATTCCTCACAACAAAATAGAAACTACGGGTCTATAATGATATTCTACAATATAAAGAGATAAGATAAAATAAATCTTGAAGTCTTCAATCTCTTTTAGAATAATCAATCCCTGAAAAACAAAGTTTCTATACTTTTCAATACAAGAAAAGGTGAGATGAATCAAGTGAGATAAAACAAGCATTTGCATTTAAGAATTTAAGCACAACATCATGCAATGTATGAATGTGCAAATGCTCTCCCTCAAAGGGTTACTCCCCCTCAATAAGTATTCTCCCCCAACATGCACAATTGCTACTACAATTTGCAACTCCCCTTACCACAACCTACTCCCCCTTTTTGTCATGATATAGACAAAGGAGTAGTCCTCAATCGGGTCACTCAAGGCAAAGAGAGATAGTAGCATTCTGATATTTGCATAATTAATATAAGTCACTTTATGCAATCTCAATTAATTGGAGAGAAACAAGGAGATTTATTTAAAGAAAATGTGTGAATCAAAAAATGCTTTGCATACAAGACATGTAGCATTTAAGTCCAAAATACCATGGTATTTGGCAAAGCAAATGACAAAGGTTTTTAATATGAATTCAAACCAATTTCACCAATGTCATGAGAGAAGCAAGGATATAGGTTTTCATTGATTTCAATTTAAGAACAACTATATCTAACTTTATAAGCCAAACATGTCATGAGCGATTTTGCACCCTACTTGATTTTTCCGGATAAGATATCCGTATGATAATAGACATGTTCAACCAATAAAGAAAGAGAGACATTTGGATTGTAAAATCCTTGAATGGATACAAGATCCTTTTTCATTTGAGTCTCATAAGCTTTTTCACACAAGTTTTGCATTTAAAAATTGCAATCATCAAAAAACATGCTTTTCAAGATTAGCATTTAGCATGTCATTAAGAATCATTATGTCATAGAGATAACTATAGGTCATTCAAATCATATTTCCTAAGTAAATCTCCTAGTCCAAAAATGCATGTTTGAACATAAATATGACATGGATTGTAAACAAGCAAGGTTCACACTTATAGAATTGAAAACATATATACATATGTGCAACCAAGCTTACTCAAGCAATCAACAAAGAAGCATAAGATTTTTCAAATATTTGCATGCAACAAGTATGCAATAGCTCTCTTTGCTTGAGATCCCCATATGGGGTCATCATTCCATACCTCTTCAAAGAAGGGTATGAGGTCCTAAAGACCTTCTAAGTCTATTAGACCTAGTTGAACCTATTTGAGACTTGTTAGTCTCGTAGCAAGCGGGTTCATCATTTTTAATCCACTTAGGTGACACAAAGTCAATCCTAGTGGACAAAGGTTCTAGAGTACAAGATGTAAAAGGATCATGCAAATGATTTTCTTCCTTTTTATGAAGCATCTTAGCTCTAACCTTTTTCTTGTCAAACATGCTTTTAGCTCTACAAATTTCAATGTAATGCAAGCAACTTGGTCTAATATGACCAACAATACCACAAAAATGACAAGTGGGAATAAAGTTAGGAATCATACCATTCCCTTTAGCATGGATAGGTGCTTTCCCTTGTCGTTGTGATTGTCTTGGTTGTTGGATAAGATCTCTCCTCCTTTGTTGATAACCAAGACGAGGTTGCTTGCTTGTCTGAGCTTGCATGACTGAACTCTTCCCATGTTGATTTTGAGTTTGAGGGAAGATAATGTGAGGAGCCATTTGGGTGTGAGCTTGAGCTTGACCTTTTGGTGCCTCAAATACTTGGGCACTTCTTGAACACTCTCCTAGGTCAATCTTGTTCCTAGGGTGTTGAAAAGGAGGGGACATATTGAAGTTCATGTCCATGACACAGGATGTCTTGCTTGTGGAGGAGGCATCCTTGTCATCAATGTAGCCAAGACCTCTCTTGTCACTTGGCTTTCTTCCAACTCCCAACATGTGGTCAAGCATCTTGGTGCTTGAAGTCATCTTAGCCATTAAGACCTTAACTTCTTCAAGCTCTCTTTTCAGCTCTTCTTCTCTCCTCTTAGATAAGGCTAAGTCGTCTTTTAGCTTATCTTCATCTGCCATGGATCTCACCACTTCTTCACACAAGTGGTCTACTAGTGTTGAAAGCTCTAGATTCTCTTCTTTTAATCTTCTAATTTCTTCCTTGTTCCTCATCATCGAGCTCTCAACTTTGACTTTGTAGTCATTAAGATCCATACCCTCCACATATCCATTTGTGGAGTTAGATGACAAATATTCAACACTTGTGTCATCTCCTATAATCTCCATTTCACCAATGGAGTCATCTCCTTCATCAAGATCATCAAATTTGTCTCTTAATAAGGAATGAGCCAAATCCCGATGAGTAGCTACACTAACTACTTCTATACCTAGTTCTTCTTGGGGATCACAAGGAAAAGCAATTTTGCTATCTTCTTCAACTTCAACACTCTTGGCTCCAAATTCCGTGTAGATGATGGCAAGTTCTTCATCACTTGAAGGATTTTTGACATCTTCATATTTATCCCATAAGGTGGCCAACGCCTTACCTTTTCTTCTATCCTTCAAGTTTCCACACTCCGGGGAGATATACCCGAATCCTCCACATTCATAGCAATGAGTCCCCTCTCTTGAAAACACTCATTGGTTTGACTTGTCATTGAGTCCCGTGTCTTCAATTGAGATACCCTTCTTCTTGTCATGCTTCGAAGTCTCCAAAACAATTGTCTTCTTCTTCTTAGGAGGTGAGGTGGTCAACTTTTTCTTAGGAGGTGAGGTGGTTAATTTCACAAATCTCCTAAAACTCTCTTGTAAGAGAGACATCTCCTCAACGGAGTCAATTTCTTCTCTCACAAAATCACTCATAGTGTTTGCGTTGAATGAATGCAAATGAGAAGAACGCACAATGCATGAAATCAATCAAATACATACAAAATGCAAAACACACCAACAATGAGCAAAGGATCACCTAAGTATATCTAGGAACCTGCTCTAATACCAATTGAAAGTTCTGGAGGCGTGTTTAATATATAAAGCTAGAGGGGGGGTGAATAGATTTTATCTAATTATTACCCAATTTTCGCGTGCATGTCAATTTTATGAAAATACCCCTAGCAAGTCAAAAATACATACAAGTGTAATAAGATGCGGAAATAATAAATGACACTTGATGTTTACGTGGAAACCCTTACGGGAAAAACCACGGGCTGTTTAGTGCGCCACACTCGGACCTCGAAATCCACTAATTGAAATGGAGTTTACAACCTATGTAGACCTCGTCTAACACTCGGGTCAATAACCCCCCACTTCTACCACTCAGGCCTTTAAAAGTGGCTCTAGTCCAATTGCTTATGTGACCGCCTATTCCCGGTGTCCGACCTAATCCCGGTCAATCACACAAGACTTAAATCTCTTAAAAGAGATGCACAACCCTATGTGAATATGCAATGATATCCAAATATTGCAATAAGAGCTAGGGTACTCTAGATGCTTACCTAGGATTATAAGATGACAATGCCATATAGTAATTATTTAAATGTATAGAATTGTAGCTGCTACTTAGGGTTGGGAAGGAACCTAATATCTTTCTCATGATCACATAGCCCATCATAATTCGGCGGTACATGGCATTGAGTGTAAGCTCTCGCCCTTTTATCAACACAGATCACCACTTCACTTAGAACATCCTTTTCTTTCTGGTTGCATAAAAGCACGGCAAAGTCACCAACACCTTTTGTTTGCTTTCTTATTGCTGCCATGTATTTCTCTCGCGGGTACCCTTTACTATCACTCGGCTTTATGCCTCCTCGAGATAATGCATCCACCAAGTGTATAGAATTCTTTCGATGTAAGGGACGGGCGAAATAAACTTTTAGAGTTAATTCATCTTGTTGAGTTCCATGTTTATTCCACTCATGCAACCAAAAACCAAAGTTTGAGTCATCATGTAGACTTCGCCAATTTTCATCCAGGTTTTTCTTAAATCCTTCATCACTTCTAACCTGAAAAATCATAAACAATAAAATTTTCAATTTTCCTAAATAAACACATTCCTTTTAAAACTTCTATTTAATTAGTCCAACACTATAAACAATAAGTGAATATATCTTTGGTAGGCACATAAATGAAAGAAGTAGGGATAATTAAGTACCATTGTTTCGATATCTTCTCTCTTTTTTATGTCACTGATGGGCTGATTTGTCAAAGTATTTCCGTTAGAGTCTACAGGCCAGAGCCCGTGTACGATGAACATTTGATTTTTTGGCATTTTTGTATGTAAGCAATCAAAATGTAAACAATAACCTGGTGGCCAAGTTAAGACTAGCCAATTAGAAGAATGTGGCTTGTGAGGTGGTGGTGGTGGTGCAGGTGGACTTTGTGATACTATAAGTTTTTCATCCTCCGAATAGAGCCACCGTAAGAAGAATATGTTAGTTAATAAAATTCTAAAATTTTGGTCACCGATAATAAAAAAGGTAATTACATAAATTAAAGGAGTAGGAAAAATGAAACATTGAAAAAAAAAAAGCCATATGTACTTACATTCGTAGGAGAAATGAAAAGAAGAGCAGCAAAGAGAAAAAACACGACTTTAAAACACATTTTGATTTGAAAGACAACTGTGAAATGGCATGCATTGATGGCTATATTTTTATAGAGATAGAGAATATGGCATGCATTGATGGCATGCATTGTGAAATTTTGATTACATGGATGTATGCAGCTGGCATGCATTACTTTTATATACATGCACTACTTAAGTAGTGTATGAATACACTAGCTGGTTATATATATCCACAAGTTTGGCGTGCATATATCAACTTAGTTTGGTTATATGTTCTTAATTAAACAATAATGTTAAAGATATCAACTTAGTTTAATTACAACATTTTCGGTAATAAGATTGTTATTAGCAGCAAGTAATTAATGAACATAAATTTAAAGACGACTTTTTTTTTTTGAAAAGTCATACAATATATGCATGGTTTCATTAATTTGGTACCAATTAAGAAAGTGAAGCCAATCAGCAATGGATCATAATTTTGCCTTCTTTAGAATCAATATGGAACTCGTTGAAATTTTGAGCATGATTAATTTTCTGAATCAATATGGAACTCGTTGAAAATTTGAGCATGATTAAATTTCTAGACCACAGAGGAGTCACGAACTCTGCGTTTTAAGATCCATATATCTTCTTCAATAACTCGTTCAGACAAATCGGTAATAAAGGGTATAAAAAAAAACCATTAATAATTTCAGGCTTTATTGTTAAAAAAAAAAAAAAAATCCAGACTTTATACGAATTATAGAAACTGGAGTAATTTTCAAAATGGAATAATTTCATATTTGACTAAAAACTGGAGTTTTAGAGAGATAAAATATGTTTTTATAGAGAGAGACGAACATGCTTCACTCACATAGTCACATATAGCCATATTGGGATAGGGATAGATATATCTCTCTATTATCACACAAACTGGACGTTATAAAATGGAATCACATTGAATGTGACTTAGAGACTGTTTGGTTGGGTTTTTGAAAAACTTCTATTGGTAAAAGATCAACTTGTAGTAGATCTATTAGAAATAGAGTTTTTGAAAAAAAAATATAATTATTTGGTTGGTAGACTTTTTTTTTTAAGATCTATTTAGAAAAGCACCTCCCCATGAGCTTTTGCCTAGTAGAGGTTTAAACTCTACTAGCGCGCATCTACTCAATTTAAAATAAACAATCTTAAAAGCCTAACCAAACAACTCTAAAAAACTCAAATAAACGTTTCTAGACCTTTTGAGACAGTAGAAAACTCAACCAAACAAGCACTTAGTTTCAGTGGAGGGTTTATTGTTTCACTCTTTGATTTTCATTTTGTAAAAATCATATATGAATAATAATATCTCATTGATTACAATCATTTTCTTTTTAAATGAATCTTAATAATCTCATTGACTGGGATATATATATCTATATATATTTATACATGCATATATGGGTGTAAGTGGTTTAAGAGTGTGTGGCAGAAAAAAAAAAAAAAAAAACCATAAAATAATTACAGGCTTTATCATAATTCATAACAAACGTTCTATATATAGATATTAGATATATACATGGCCTGCATACTATACATGTTAAACTGCATGCGTTCACATGACCAAAAAGTGCTTTCTTATCTATTTCATGAATTAATTAATTGCAATCAATATAAACATTAATTATTATGGGTTTTGTTATGACTATGCTTTAATTTAGGAAAAAATACAATATGTTTTAATTAATGTTAAAAATACAATAAAATTAGTACAAAATTAAACATATTCTCTCAGTTTTTATGTCACTTATTTCAAATATTAAATATTAGATTCAACTTAGAAAAATAAAATACATATTCTAAACAAATATAAAATTTTAAAAAATAACATCATATCAAGAAACAACGTACAATGTTGTAGATGATCAAACACTTTTCATTTCTAAGAATATAAGAGAATTTTTTTTTTTTTTCTTTACGTTCACAATATTAATTATACATCATAAATCAAACTATTGCACGAATTAAGTACACAACAACCAAATTATGAGAATTAAGTATATAATGCAATTATTCTTTACAAAAAAAAAAAAAATTATTAAAAATAGATTATTTTGTGTTACAAAAATAAATTATTAAAAATGACTTTAAACCAAAAAAAAAAAAAAGGTTTTCATATAAATATATTTGCTTTAAAAGGAAAATTTTGAAAAAAAGAAAATAAAAAATTGATTGCTAACATTAATTGATACAAAATGGAATGATTTCACTGCTTACGATTTTTGTTATTTCTGGAATACTATTAATTATAAGATGATTTTTGTGATAATGGTAACGCATACGTAAGAGTAGAAGTATAGAACCACTGAACCAGCGAGCTCAGAAACTGTGATCGTGATCAATTCAACGGTCCAGATCATCCTTTGGATACCATGAGTATCACTAGTCTAAATAAAATCCCCACTACTCTCTCCCATTTCTTCACCTCACTCGCTCACTTATAATGCAGAGATCGAGTAAAAATCAATTAATTACATCTATAATAGGTTGGCTGGTTTCAGTTGGAATACAATATATATAATTATCTTTCTAATTATCATGCATTTAGCCAATATTTTTTTCATGACCTAGCTAATCCATATAAGTTTTTCTAAATAAACCTAGGTTGATGTAAAAGAAATTAAATGCAGCATATATATCATAAGGACATGATAAATCTTAACAATTAATTCAAATGTATATTCTAAACAAATATAAAATTTAGAAAAATAACTTCAAAGCAAGAAACAATATAATGCACTTGTAGATGAACAAACACTTTTCAGTTGATGATAATTAATAATCATTTCTTAAACAATATTTTTTCTTTATGTTCTCATGCATTATTATTTATACATTATAAATCAAACTACCGAATTTAGTATATATTCAATTATAATTATTCACCGAATTTAGATTATTTTGTGCTAAAAAAACTTATTAAATTTACTTTAAACCAAAATAAGGTTTTTATATAAATATATTTGTTTTAAAAGGAAATTTAAAAAAAAAATAGAAATTAAAAAATTGATTGCAAACAAAAGAAGATGATAAAAGATGTTATAACTTATAAATATAGGCTAGGTGTTCTATATAGCAAACAATCGTAATACAAAAAGTAATAACTGATGGGGAATTGAAACAGTAAATAAGTATACATTATTCAAACAGCTCCACCCTTGCTCTAATTTAATATTTTAATATGTCCAAATGTATATGCACTCTGTCAAGAACATCATGCTCTTAATTAATATATAAAGAAAGGAAAAGTGAAATTCAAATAATGCTGCAACCCATATATATATATATATATATATATATATATATATGCTCATTCTTGAATGCAACATGACACCATACAATTTTAAGAAATAGTATGTGATCACATATTATTACATGTGATCATAAATATATATAATGTTATCTCATATGAATTGTACGTGATCACACAATTAAATTATTGTGATCGTATGTTAGAACATACAATCACATATTAGCTGATATGGTTGTACCAAAGAAGACATGATCACAGTCAAAAAAATTTCATTGCATCATATAACGTTGCACCCAAGGGCAACCTATATATATATATATATATATATATATATATATGTAAATAGAAACATTATTTGAGGGTATGAGTTGTGAGTTTAAGAATGTAAAACCGAAATCAACTAAATAGACTTTTGCTCTTTGCGTCTGTACACTCCTCTAGGCCTATCCGGTGTCAATGTGAGTGAGACTAATTCAATATCTAATTCTAACAATTCATATATGGTGATTTCAGCACTTATCTAACTTAGAAAACTTTCCATACTAAGTTGCATACCCATGAGCACTTAAACAACTTGGATAATAAATTATTAGGTGTATGTATAATAAATAATTATCAGGTGCAAGATCTGTTTATTTATTTATTTTGTGCGGGATCATAGTTTATAACTTGAGACAATCAATTTACTATGATTCCGTACGAAAAAAGAAAACATGTGATATCCGGAATCTGAAACAATACATATTAAAAAATGATGATCAAAATCATAAACAGCTTAAATTAATGGAATTTTCAAAAGTGTCTATTCTCACTGTTTTTTTAATGCGCGCAAGATAAATGTTTTTTTGGACAAAAATTCCCTCGGTGCTCATATGATGTATAGTAAGTATTAACTTTTTAAAAGTTTTAAATTGATATAAGAAATTTAACTAATTAATAGTTCAAAAAATTAGAAAACGTGTTAAAATAAAAATAAATAAAAAATCCATTTGTACATGTTGTTAGGCGTGAAGTAGTTAAGTTGGATTCAAACACTGGAACTATTAGTTTTAGTAGAATATAAATTATATGTTGTACATATCAGAATAGTATGCAGTAAGTTGTATTTTAGATAAACTCCTTTCTTGTATAGGTTTAGGTTAGCTGCTAATACTGTTGTATATATTAAATCATATCTCAATGAAAAACGTGTGAGGCATTACACATCAAAACAGAATTCAATCTTATATGGTATCAGAGCAAACCGATTCTGCTCCAATTTTTTTTCTTCTCGTTATTTTCTCTTCTCAATCCCTATCATGACAACTCCTGAAACTACACCAGCCGACAGCTCCTCCACATCAATCCCTACAATCATTAATGTCACCCCTTCAACCTCCACAGCTCTTCGCTCCAATGAGTTTCATCTCATCACCATCAACATCTCAGCTCAGGCTCCCCTCAAACTGACAGCCAACAATTACATGTCATGGAAAATTCAGTTTCAAACTCTCTTTATTGGGTATGACCTTCTAGGCTATATTGATGGATCAAAGCCAAGTCCACCGACTACCCTCACTATCAATGATGTAACCACACTGAATCCAGCATTCAATATTTGGACTCGCCAAGACCAGCTCATTCTAAATGCAATTATTGGCTCTCTTTCACCGACAATAATCGCCTTTGTTGCCCGAGCCAAGACATCGATGGAAGCATGGAACATTCTTGCTAATACATATGCCAAACCGTCCCGTGGCCGCATACAACAAATCAAAGCCCTTCTCAAGCACTCCACGAAAGGTACCCAAAACATTACTGACTTTCTTCACTCTATTAAAGCTCGTGCAGATGAACTCGCTCTACTTGGAGCTCCGGTGGACGACGAGGATCTCACTGAGAGGATTCTTGATGAACTTGATGATGACTACAAGGAATTGGTCCGTGCGGTTCAAGCTAGGGATAATCCCATCACTTTTGATGAACTTCATGACAAGTTACTATCATTTGAAGCTACCCTCAAGACAACCAAGAAAGACACTGTCCTCTTTCCAGCCACAGCAAATCCGACAACCAGAAACAATAACCAATGGCGTCCACACCATGCCTCTACCAACTGGCGGTCACATTCCCCCAACGCCTCAGGCTGGCACCAGCCGCACAACACTGCCAGCCGGCCTCCTTCCTTCCACAATGCTGGACCACCACGCCGCACCAACCAAACTTCACCAAGCATGTAACGTCCCTATTATTTGTCTTTTATTTAAAAATTTGTCATCGATATTTCTTGTTTCATAGTAATCTTAATTATAATTTTGATGATTTTTTTATATTTTTTGATTTTGAATTATTAAAGTTTATAGGTGAGAATGATGATAACTAAATAACTATTACTATATGGTGTTAAACGTCAATACAATTTTTTTAAGCATTGTATACAAAGGTTTTAAAATTTGTTGTATATTATTTGACATTAAGCACCAATATAGTTTATTTCTCAAGATCCATGCATAATGTTGTATAGTCATTTATTTCATTATTTGGCATAAAGAACGACTATTTGTTAGAGTTTAATGTTAAATTGTATTTAAATATGATTTTTTTTTACAAATTGTTAAAACTTATTATGTAACTTTTAAACGTATTTTTAATTTTAGTTACGGCACGCCAGCCCCTGTGCCAGTCCTAATGGTCCAAATCATCATCCTTTAGACATCAGTATCAGTTGTATCACTAGTCTAAATAAAATGAGTAATGCTAGAGGACCCAAAAAAATAACCCAAATTTTGGACCCAAACCTATGTAGCAACATCACATGGGATCTTTGGGAAAGGTGACGTGGGCCCATATTGTGTGTGATGTTGCCATATAGGTTTAGGTCCAAAATTTGGGTCACTTTGTTGGGTCCTCTAGCATTATTGAAATAAAATCCCCACTATTAATCTCTCCCATTTCTTCGCTTCTCTCGCTGACTAATGATGGAGAGATCGAATAAAAATCAATTAATTATGTCTATTTTGGCTAAACTGGCCAACTGGGTCTGGGTTTAGACTTTAGAATTAGTAGTTTCCTTTAACATATAGGTTGGCTGGTTAGAGTTGGACTCCTCAAAGTGAATACAATATAATTATCTTTCTAATTATCATGCATTTACAGGTATATATTATATACAAGAACCAAATTGAGTGGCTTAGCCAATGTTTTTTTTCATCTTTGCTTTTTTTTTTGCCTTTAGACTATTCCTCTTTGCTTCTATACACTCCTCTAGGCTCTAGCCTATCCGGTGTGAGTGAGACTTTAATTCATCTAATTCTAACAATTCATATATGGTGATTTCAGCACTTACACGGTTACACCACTTATCTAACAACTTGGATACCCATGAACACTAAAACAACTTGGATAATAAATTATCAGGTGTATGCATAATAAATAATTATCAGGTGCGGATTTATTTATTTATTTATTTATTTATTTTGTGTATTTTCATAATTTATAAATTATTATTTTTTAAATATTACAAGAACTATTATAATACGATTGTTGGGACCTGCTATGATCAAACAATATATGTGCGACCCGGATATCTACTTCCATAACGAGAGATAATTACTTCTTACAATCCAGGAAGAAAACTCCCCACACATGATGATCAACATCGTAAATAGCTTAAAATTAATAGAATTTTCAAAAGTGTCTATTCTCACTGGTTTTTATTTTATTTTATTATATATATATATATTTATGCAAGATAATTTTTTTTTGACAAAAATGCCCTTAGTACTCATATGATGTATAGAAAGTATTAACTTTTTACAAGTTTTAAATTGAAATAAGAAATTTAATTAATTAATAGTTCAAAAAATTAGAAAACGTGTTTTTTTTTTTTTTTTTTTTTTTTTTTAAAGACAGTCCATTTGAACGTGTAACGTCCCTAATTGCGGAGAGAGAAAGAAGAGTTTTAGAGAAATAAAGTGGAGTTTTATAGAGTTTTAGAGAATGTGACTTTGTTTCAATGGAGTGTTTAATGTTTCGATCTTTGATTTTCATTTTGTAAAAATCAAATGAATAATAATATCTCACTGTTTTTATGTCACTTATTTCAAAAATTAAATATTCGATTCAACTTTGAAAAATAAAACGTATATTCTAAACAAATATAAAATTTAGAAAAATAACATCAAATCAAAAAACAAAATATAATGTTGTAGATGAATAAACACTTTTCATTTGATGATCAATTTCTAAAACTATAAGAGAATTTTTTTTTTCTTTACGTTCACAATATTAATTATACATCATAAATCAAACTATTGCAAGAATCAAGTTCACAACAATCAAATTATGAGAATTAAGTATATAATGCAATTATTCTTTACTAAGTTTTGATTATTTTGTGTTACAAAAATAAATTATTAAAAATGACTTTAAACCAAAATAAGGTTTTCATATAAATATATTTTGCTTTAAAAGGAAAAGTTTGAGAGAAAACAAAAATAAAAAATTAATTGCAAACAGAAGATGACATAAGAAGTTATAACTTATAAATTTTAGTTTGGGTGTTCGATATATAGGCATCATTGCAAACAATCATATTACAAAAAGTAATAACCGATAAGAAATGAGAACCGACGGGGAAATAGTAAATAAGTAAACAAAGAATTAAAAATATATATATTTTACGTCTTCTCCCAAAAAGCTCTTTTTGAGTTAAAAAAAAATATATAACTATGATCTCAACTATCCTCTATGAACTTTACATATTTTACCATATGTTACCATATACTTAATACGATTGGGTCGGTTCGGTTCAATTCGGTTTAAATAGGTTTTGGAATCATTTTGGGCCTATTGGGCCTGATGGATTGGGGGGTTTTTACATATTTCTTAGCTTTTTTTTTTTTTTTTTTGGCCTTTAGACTACTGCTCTCTGCTTCTCTACAGTCCTCTGGCCTAAGTTGCATACCCATGTCGATGTTGTGGCACTATGAAAACTTTCCATCTTGTAAGTTGAATCAAATTTTGAGAAGAAGATCCAATCGAATTTTGATAAGTTGAATCCACTTGTAATTGCAATTTCAACATCTGCCAACATTTATCTGTATACTTCTGTAGAATAAATATATGAAAGTTATAGTTAGCAAATGGGATAAGCAAATTTTGAAAAGAAAACATCAATTGACCATATTATAAATTGAAATTTATCACAATCAACAATCAATGATAAATTCAATTCAATGATTAAATTTAAATCAAAAGAAAAAAAAAAACAATGATTAAATGAGTGAGAGCTCATACCTTTAATGGTAAAAAAAAATACTAGCAATTAACATCTTTCCACTAAAGAGATCTCATTTACTCTAAAAAAAAAAATTGCTGTAAAAAAAAAAAAAAATCACTTCAAATATAATAAAATCAAGAACCTAGAAATTAACATGTATAAAAAATTGAAGATGATACCCATGTCTGAATATGAAATTGTAAAACAAACATGACAAAAAAAAATTGAAAAAAAATGAGTCCTTTGAGAGGGAGGTAGAAACTGCAGAACATTACTGTCAAAAAAAAAAAAACTGCAGAACTTTTTTTTTTTTTTTTGAAACAAAGAAACTGTAGATATGGGAAATGACAATAAACCGATAGAAATGATGTTAAAATAAAATATGATTGAAAGACAAAATGATGAAATCATGAGAAACATCAAGTTGTTGAATAAAAGCAAAAAGAATATAAAAAACATATGAAGCATTCAATTAAAAAGTTAAAAAGATTGGTAGGAGACATAAATGTGACCTCATATGTTTGCCAAGAATAAGACCATTAAATATAACCAGAACTGCAATAAAAAAAAATTAAAAAAAAAAAAAAACCAGAACATAATAAGCTATTCATTCGTAAGTACTATTGTAATTTAGGGTTTCTTTTTTCTTCAGAGAGAGGCTGTTTCTAAATTATAGTTATCAAAATAGACTTAAAATATGAAAGCGAGTTGTATGAGACAGTTAAAATACTTAATTTTACGATTTTTTATATATTTTTTATGAAAAAAAAATAAAATTTTTCAAAAGAATTATGAGACTGTGATCATATTATATGATATTAACTTGCACATATTGGTTTAAAAAAAAAAAAAAAAAAACTTGTACATTTTTATTTTATTTTTTTATTATCAAAATATATAGTCAATGGTCAATCCAAAAACATAATTTTTATATCTTTCAAACAATAAAAATAAAAATTCAAACTTCCTATATATATTAATGAATAGGTGAAAATATATATATAATTGTTGCCGTATATTTCAAAATTGTCATACTTTATGTTAATTATTGAGTTAAATTGAATAGAAATTGTCATTGATATTTCTTGTCTCATAGTAATCTTAATCATAATTTTAATGATTTTTTTATATTTTTTATTTTGAATTACTAAAGTTTATAGTTGAAAATAATGTTAACTAAATAACTATTACTATATGGTGTTAATGTCAATACATTTTTTAAGCATTGTACCCAAAGGTTTTAAACTTTATTATACTTTATTTGACATCAAGCACCAATATAGTTTATTTCTCAAGATGTATGCATAATGTTGTATAATCATTTATATCATTATTTGGCATAGAGAACGACTATTTGTTAGAGTTTAATGTTAAATTGTATTTAAATATGATTTTTTATATTTTTTTACAAAGTGTTAAAACTCATTATGTAACTTTTAAACGTATTTTTAATTTTAATTACGGCACGCCAGGCCCCGTGCCAGTCCTAATGGTCCAAATCATCATCCTATGGACATTAGTATCAGCTGTGTCACTAGTCTAAATAAAATCCCCACTATTAATCTCTCCCATTTCTTCACTTCTCTTGCTGACTAATGATGGAGAGATCGAATAAAAATCAATTAATTATGTCTATTTTGGCTTAACTGGCCAACTGGGTCTGGGTTTAGACTTTAGAATTAGTAGTTTCCTTTAACATATAGGTTGGCTGGTAAGAGTTGGACTCCTCAAAGTGAATACAATATAATTATCTTTCTAATTATAGGTATATTTTATATACAAGAACCAAATTGAGTGGCTTAGCCAATGTTTTTTTTTTCATGACCTTGCTAGCTAACACAATGTTTATCCATATAAGTTTTTCTAAGTAAACCTTGGTTGATGTAAAAGAAATTAAATGCATCGTATCATAAGAACATGATAAATCTTAACAATTAAAATGTATATTCTAAACAAATTATAAAATTTAGAAAAATAACTTCAAAGCAAGAAACAACAAACAGTGTTGGAGATCATTAATCATTTCTTAAAATATAAGAGTATGTTTTTTTCTTTATGTTCACATTATTATTTATATATCATAAATCAAACTATTGTGAGAATTAAGTAAACAACAACCAAATTATGAGAATTAAGTATATAATTCAATTATAATTATTTACTGAATTTAGATTATTTTGTTCTAAAAAATAAATTATTAAATCGACTTTAAACCAAAATAAGGTTTTTATATAAATATATTTGTTTTAAAAGGAAAATTTTGAAAGAAAAAGAAAATAAAAAATTGATTACAAACAGAAAATAACAAAGGATGTTATAACTTATAAATATAGGCTAGGTATTCTGTATATCGGCATCAATATTGCGAACAATCATATTACAAAATTAAAGTAATGACTGATGGGGGAATTGAAACAGTAAATAAGTATACAAAGAACAAACCATCGAACAAGAAAGAAATACAAATGGTAATTTTTTTCATATTTTTTATTTTGCTCTAATTTAATATTTTAATAGGTCCAAATGCACATGCACTTTGATAATAACATCAAGCTCTTAATTAATAGATAAAGAAAGGAAAAGTGAAATTCAAATAATGCCAAAACCCATACATGAGTCATGACATATGTAAATACTAAATAGAAACATTATTTGAGGGTGAGTTGTGAGTTTAAGAATGTAAAACCGAAATTAATTATATAGGTTTGATCTGTTCCGTTCAGTTCAGTTCGGTTTGGTTCAATTCGATTTAAATAGGCTTTGTGTGGGTTTTAAAATATATTTCTTAGCTTTTTTTTTTGTTTGCCTTTAGACTATTGCTCTTTTGCTTCTGTTCACTCCTCTAGCCTATCCAGTGTGAGTGAGACTTTAATTTATCTAATTCTAACAATTCATATATGGTGATTTCAGCACTTATCTAACAACTT
The DNA here is from genome assembly GCA_008009225.1 of Acer yangbiense. NCBI lineage: Eukaryota > Viridiplantae > Streptophyta > Magnoliopsida > Sapindales > Sapindaceae > Acer > Acer yangbiense. The sequence goes on from CM017772.1 coordinate 2,448,372, forward strand.
GGATACCCATGAGCACTAAAACAACTTGGATAATAAATTATCAGGTGTATGTATAATAAATAATTATTAGGTGCGGGATTTTTTTTTTTTTTTCTTTTTTCTTTTGTGTATGTTCATAGTTTATAACTTAAAAAAAAAAATAAAAATATTATAAGAACTATTATAATAGGACTGTCAGGACCTACCGAGATCAAACAATATATATACGGCCCGAATATCTACTCTCATAACGAGAGATAACTACTTCTCACAACCCGGGAAGAAAACTCCCCACACATGATGATCAACATCGTAAATAGCTTAAAATTAATGGAATTTTCAAAAGTGTCTATTCTCACTGGTTTTTATTTTTTTATATATATATATTTTTATGCAAGATAATTTTTTTTGACAAAAATGCCCTTAACTCATATGATGTATAGAAAGTATTAACTTTTTACAAGTTTTAAATTGAAATAAGAAATTTAATTAATTAATAGTTCAAAAAATTGGAAAACGTGTTTTAAAAAAAAAAAGAAAAAAAGAAAAAAAAGAAAAAAAAAGGACAGTCCATTTGAACGTGTAACGTCCCTAATGGCGGAGAGAGAAAGAAGAATTTTAGAGAAATAAAGTGGAGTTTTAGAGAGTTTTAGAGAATGTGACTTTGTTTCAATGGAGTGTTTAATGTTTCGATCTTTGATTTTCATTTTGTAAAAATCACATGAATAATAATATCTCACTGTTTTTATGTCACTTATTTCAAAAATTAAATATTAGATTCAACTTAGAAAACTATATCGTATATTCTAAACAAATACAAAATTTAGAAAAATAACATCAAATCAAAAAACAACACATAATGTTGTAGATGAATAAACATTTTTCATTTGATGATTAATCATTTCTAAAACTATAAGAGAATATTTTTTTTCTTTGCGTTCACAATATTAATTAGGGTTAAAAAATTAAATAGCACTATTTGAGACTCTTTTTTGGGAACAGGCACCAACTTACTAACTTAAGTTTAAAATGCACCATTTATGGTGAACGGACAAAATTGCCCCCCACAGTAACCTTCTTCACCATAATATATTGATAGTTGAAAAGGCTCGAAAATGTTTAAAAATGTTCGAAAAAGGCTCGAAAAAGGCTCGAAAAAGGTTTGAAAAGGCTCGAAAAAGGTTCGAAAAAAGTTCGGAAAAGGCTCGAAATGATTTCGTGCCTTTTTGAAATATTTTCGTGCCTTTTTGAAATATTTTCGTGCCTTTTTACACTGTCATCGTGCCTTTTGAAGTTGTTATCGAGCCTTTTGGAAAAGTTATCGAGCCTTTTAGAAAGGTTATCGAGCCTTTTTGGAAAAGTCTCGATAACTTTTTCAAAAGGCTCGATAACCTTTCTAAAAGGCTCGATAACTTTTCCAAAAGGCTCGATAACCTTTCTCATCGTGCATTTTGAAGTTGTTATCGAGCCTTTTGAAAAAGTTATCGAGCCTTTTAGAAAGGTTATCGAGCCTTTTGGAAAAGTTATCGAGCCTTTTAGAAAGGTTATCGAGCCTTTTTGGAAAAGTCTCGATAACTTTTCCAAAAGGCTCGATAACTTTTCCAAAAGGCTCGATAACCTTTCTAAAAGGCTCGATAACTTTTCCAAAAGGCTCGATAACTTTTCAAAAAGGCTCGATTAAAAAATCAAAAAATATTTCGAGCCTTTTTGAACAAAGTTTCCAGCCTTTTTGTACAGTAATCGTGCCTTTTTGTACATGAAAAGGCACGATTGGTGTATGAAAAGGCACGATTGTACAGTAATCGTGCATTTTCATTAAGTGTTCGAGCCTTTTCATACACGAATGAAAAGGCACGATTGGTGTATAAAAAGGCTCGAACACTTCATTTCGAGCCTTTTCAATGGAAGATTCAAAACCAAAAAAAATCTCTGGGGGCGTTGCCCCCACACCCCCACGAGCTGACCGGGCAGCTCGACCACCGCGAGCTCAGCGGGGAGCTCGACCCCCGAATGCGTTTGCGTAGAGCCACAAAACTAATTATCCATTGGAGGTCTGTTTTTAATCTCAGAAAACTTCAAAGTAAGAAAAGAATGTGTAAAATAAGGGTATTTTTGTCCGTTCACCATAATAGGTGCCTTTTAAACTTAACTTATTAAAGCAGTGACATTGTCACCAAATCAGTTTAAAAAGGTGACATTTCTCACCAATTCCACTATTAATTATACATCATAAATCAAACTATTGCAAGAATCAAATTCACAACAATCAAATTATGAGAATTAAGATATAATACAATTATTCTTTACTAAATTTAGATTATTTCGTGTTACAAAAATAAATTATTAAAAATGACTTTAAACCAAAATAAGGTTGTCATATAAATATATTTTGCTTTAAAAGGAAAAGTTTGAGAGAAAATGAAAATAAAAAAATTGATTGCAAATAGAAGATAACAAAAGATATAACTTATAAATTTTGGTTTGGGTGTTCGATATATAGGCATCATTGCAAACAATCATATTACAAAAAGTAATAACCGATAAGAAATGAGAACAGATGGGAAAACAGTAAATAATTAAACAAAGAATTAAAAAAAAAAAAAAAAAAAAACCTATTTTACGTCTTCTCCCAAAAAGCTCTTTTTGAGTTTTTAAAAAAAGAAATAAATATGATCTCAACTACCCCTATGAACTTTACATATTTTACCATATGTTACAATATACTTTATACGATTGGATCGGTTCGGTTCGGTTCAATTCGGTTTAAATAGGTTTTGGACTCATTTTGGACCTATTGGGCCTGATGGATTGGTGGGTTTTTACATATATTTCTTAGCTTTTTTATGGCCTTTATACTACTGCTCCTCTGCTTCTCTACAGTCCTCTAGCCTAAGTTGCATACCCATGTTGATGTTGTGGCCTTTCCATCTTGATTGGCCTAACACAACTTGGAAGTTGGAACCACTACAAGGTTGAGCTTCTTTTCACCGAAATTGGGTCGACTATGACAAACCACTACAAATAAATTAAATAAATTAAAAGAGCCTGCAACAAGTCCGCCAATAATCAAAATTCAAAATACAACAGCGATTCATACAAGAGAAGAGAGCTCTCCACAAGGTGACTTTCTCATCATATAATGACAAATCTGCCCTCAGATTTTAGATCCAGTCAAATATTGGCAAAACGACACCGTCAAAAAACATTATAAAATTATGATAATTTGTACATTATAAAATTATGATAATTTGTTGTCACAATTCATGCCATCTTGGCCGTAAGTTTAGATCAATCCAAGCATAATCCATTAATTTATGAGATTAGTTACCACTAGTTACCTTAACATATTGGCCGTCCTTTGTTCATGTCGTGCTTATTAATTGTATCAAAAGTTTACTCTTTGGGACATGACAGTGATAATACACGTACTATTATTTATATTTAGATTCGATCTGAACATATTCTTATAATTAGTTGTTGTAAAATTTATACATTTATAACTTATTTTGTTCAATATGAATACAATCCTGTTACATTTAGATTCAATCTGAACATAATATGATATGATTTCCATATATTTTTCGCACATGAATTAGATTATCAATTTAAGTCTTATTTGCTAGTCTGAATTCTTAAATTTATGTTAGTGTCGGATCCGTGTCCAAAATCGGCAGCTCCCGGCATTAAATAATTTTCATATTACTGTATTTGGAAAATTAGGACACATTTTTGACATTTCCAACTTCTTCAACGACTTTTTGTGTCTTCTACTTCTTCTTCGTTTCCTTGTCAACATCTACACTTCCTACAGGACCTACACTCGTTGCTTCGTTTTTATTTTTTTTATTTTTTAGTTCTCTCCTTGTCGTCTCCGATCTCTCTCCACCGTCTGATTCTTTGACTTTTTACCGATCAAGCGATGGGCCATTGCTGCAGCAAGAGCGTCTCTGTAGTCAACAACAACGACTCGATCTCCGCCGCCACCGTCGACGGTAATTATGCTTCCGTTCACCAGCCCAAACCTCCGCCGCCGGTGACGGTACCTCCGACGCCACAGGCTAATTCGTGCTCGCTCACGCTGAGTCCGTTTCCGAGTCCGCTTCCGGCGGGAGTAGCGCCGTCTCCGTCTCCGGCGAGGACGCCTGGGAAGAAGTTCAGATGGCCGCTGCCGCCTCCGTCTCCGGCAAAGCCGATAATGTCGGCGATCATGAAGCGTTTCGGTTCCGGCAAGGAGAAGGTGAAGGGGAGTCAGGTCTTGGAGAACAAACAGGACGGCGGCGGAGGAGGAGGAGAAGCGGAGAGGCAGCTGGACAAGAATTTCGGGTATTCGAAAAACTTGGCGGCGAAGTTTGACATCGGGAAGGAGGTCGGGCGAGGGCATTTTGGTCATACTTGTTGGGCCAAAGTTAGAAAAGGAGAACTCAAGGGACTGCCCGTGGCAATCAAGATCATTTCCAAAGCCAAGGTAATCGATACAATTCACTAAATGTGAACGATCATTTATAATATGGTGTTATTGAATAGTTACTTCAATTTTCATCTTGTTAGATACTTGGATTATGCTATAAAAACTTTGAAATGTGTATTTAAAGAACAACTTTGAATTGTTTTGATGTTGATAATTCGTTAAAAGATAAAAATCTGCTATATAGTATGGGACATTAGTGAAGCATTACATGTGCTATAAAAACTTTGAATTGTGTGTTTTCTTAAAGAAAAAACTTTGAATTGTCTGAATGAGTTGATGTTCATGACTTTTAATACGAGTAGTATTGGCCAGTAACCGATTGTTGGTTTGGCAGATGACGACAGCAATATCAATTGAAGATGTTCGTCGGGAAGTGAAAATATTAAAATCCTTATCCGGGCATAAGCATATGATCAAATTTTATGATGCATTTGAGGATGCTAATAACGTCTACATCGTAATGGAGTATGTGCAGTCTTCTTACTGCTTTTTCGTTTCCAGAATTCCAATTTTCAGTTGCAATTGGTCAACCGTTTATTTTATACTTGTTATCTGGTTGTTTAAGTATCAGTATCTTTGCTTTTGGTTTGTTAGTTCAACCTTCTTTTCTTGTTTTTTTATCAGATTGTGTGAAGGTGGAGAATTACTGGAAAGAATTTTATCAAGGTAGAAGAGAATGCTTTAACTCTTTTCGCTATTTGATGTTAGTTTTAGTTTTCCTTTTGAATTTTAGGGGTTTCATTTGATGATAATCTTTACTGATGCTTTGTTGTAGAGGCGGCAGATACACCGAGGAAGATGCTAAAACAATAATTGTGCAAATATTAAGTGTAGTTTCGTTTTTTCATCTTCAAGGTGTTGTGCACCGTGATTTAAAACCAGAGGTATGTTACAGTGAATAAAAAGTATTTTTATCATTTATCTACTAATTTATCGCATTTAAAATAATTATTTTGAAATAAACCGGTTGCATGCACATTTTTGCCTTTCATGGTCTGAAACAATGTCCTGACTTTTAACCATTAATCCTAGTTTCTGTGACTGCTTGGCAGAACTTTCTTTTTACCACCAGAGAAGATGATGCTCCAATGAAGGTTATTGATTTTGGTCTATCTGATTTTATTCGGCCAGGTAATAAACACTTTTTGCATGAGTTGCTTTTTAAACTTAATTCTTTATGGTTACAATAAGTGCTTTGGTCCAAAGAAAATCATTTAAACTAGTTATGTACTTTCTTTGTTAGTTGTTGTGCTTCTATTATTTGTTTGGTGGTATAAAATGGTTAAGCAAGTAGAGATATCTAATCTATAGAGGACCCGTTAAGTTTCCTGTCTGGGACAGAGCATATCATATCTTATGTGTAGCTCAGCTAAGTTCTATTGAACTGCATCATTTGCAATCCTATTTGCTTCCTTATATTTGTTATTGCTAATAGATCATGTTCTTGAAATTCCTCATCACCTTTTCTGTGAAGTCTAGCCACTTAGTGAGAATATGTAATTGCAAAATTATCCTCTATCTGATTTAACATAATTTCAATGCTTCCAAGTCAGTGGCAAACTATTATTGAGAATGATACATTCAGTGATTGTCATTATTGTTTAACAAAATTCAACATGGGCTATCCTTTATCTTATTCGTTAACGGATCCTCTGGTTTCCTTACTTCCTTACATATGAAGTTCCATTTGGTGTCAGAATGGGACCCTAAATAAATGTAATGCTCTCAAACCTTCGTGTGGAGACTTGTGCAATGCAAATTATTTTGAAAATTTTTGTGAAGTAGCCAACTGGGTTCATCAGTTTTGCTGATAATATATATGATAGGACAGCGAATCTTCCTAATTTCTTTACAAGGTTTGTTTTCTTTGAATGCTTTCCCAGATAAAGATAAAGAGTAGCTGGCTTGATATCTTCTGACTTCTGTGATGGTAATTTGTCACTGCTTTAACACAAATCTTAACATTGTGATTGCCAGATTGTGATATATTATATATGCTTAATGAGTTAAGTTTATGCGTAAATTCTTGGGCTAGCTAACCTAGCTGCCAAAAAGACAGCCAGCCAGAAAAGAAGTATAATGCATAACATAGCTTGAGTCAATTGAAAACCAGAGTACCCTAATTTGATTGTTTTGTAAGGGACTCATGAATTGACATAGTCTTACGCTACTGTTTTTTGGTTATGCAAATTTGCCTGTGGAATGCTATTATTGTCCCAAGTCGCATTAGTTGTCAACTGTAAGCTTGAACACAAAATATACAGTTTTTGTAATTTTGCAGATCAACGCCTCAATGATGTTGTTGGCAGTGCATACTATGTAGCTCCTGAAGTACTTCATAGATCTTACAGTATTGAAGCAGATATGTGGAGTATTGGTGTCATAGGATATATATTGTTATGCGGAAGCAGACCTTTCTGGGCCCGCAATGAATCAGGAATTTTTCGCTCTGTGCTCAGAGCTGATCCTAACTTTGATGATACACCTTGGCCTTCAGTCTCTTCTGAAGCCAAAGATTTTCTGAAACGGCTTCTGAGCAAGGACCACAGGAAAAGGATGACTGCTGCTCAAGCTTTGAGTAAGTTAGATCAAAATATTTCACTGATCAAAACAAGATATATGAACATTTGCAAACCCAGTTCTCGGAAACTATGGACTAAATCTTTGCTTATAGTGGCATTTATTTATCAATTCACTTTTGGAAACTGATAAACATTTCTATATTCGCAGTTCATCCATGGTTACGAGATGAAAATCATGCTGTGCCTTTGGATATTTTGATCTACAAGTTAGTTAAGTCTTATCTTCGTGCCACGCCTTTAAAACGTGCAGCAATGAAGGTACTTGTCTAACTCTTCATTGTTAAGAAAGAAGTGTATGATATGCATAATAATATTCATTTTGCTGCTGCAGGCCCTTTCAAAAGCTTTAACAGAAGAACAGCTCGTGTATCTTAGGGCACAATTTAGGCTCTTAGAACCACAAGATGACTGTGTCTCTTTTAGCAATTTTAAAGCGGTTAGTCAGCAGTTCCTCTTCATAATTCTTGTGTTTGGTATTTCCATTATAGGCAATGTGTTTTAACTTGGTTTAGATTTATCAATTATTACGGTGTGATATGGTTTTAAAATGAATTAATTAATTTTTTTTTTTTTTTAATACTAATAGAATTTGTTGGACTTATTTAATAAATACTTATCAACCATGGCTTTCTCATGACCATAAAATCTATTGTGAAGAAGTGCAGGCTCTGATGAGACGTGTAACTGATGCCATGACAGAGGCAAGAGTACTTGAAATTTTAAATCCGGTGAGTCTTCTTAATACATACATCTTTATGCTTCTTTCGGTGACATTTACGCTAAAAACTATCACAAAGAATAAGAACTCCCAAATTTCTTTGCTGTAATTGATACTGCAGTTTCCTCTCTAAGATTGTAATTACTATGGTATATCTATAGCATGCGATTGCGTTATAAGAAATAAGTGAATTGTCAGAATATACAAGACGAGATAGAGATTTATGATCAGCCTATTCTTTTCCAGAAACAGCAAACAATGAAGCATGAAAATGAAAAAAAAGCCTCAACACATATTATGGCAATCTTGTTATAAATCGTTAAACATGACCCTTATTATTTTTTCTCTTTTAATTGATGTTAACCACAGTACTTATTTTTATCCTTAGATGGAACCTCTCTTGTATAAAAAAATGTCGTTCGAAGAGTTCTGTGCTGCTGCAATTAGTGTATATCAGCTTGAGGCTCTTGAAGAATGGGAAAGTATCGCAAGTACAGCCTTTGAACATTTCGAGCAGGAAGGAAACCGTGTCATTTCGGTTGAGGAATTGGCACAGGTATGCGTCTCTTCTGTTGGTTATATATATATACACATAAACTCTCAGATTTACTGAACTCTAAAAATACACTCTACAGGAAATGAATATTGGCCCTTCAGCTTATTCATTAATCACCGATTGTCTCAGAAGCTCAGATGGGAAACTGAGCTTCCTCGGATATACTAAGTATTTACATGGTGTGACAATACGCAGTTCTAATACAAGGCGCAGGTAACATATCTATATATATATATATAGAAAATATGATAGAATTGGTTACATAATTTTATCAGAAATTGTATTTCAATTTATTTATTTTTCCATTTCTTTGAGAAAGAAAGTATAAAATGAAGTGTTTAGACAGGGACGTATTGTACAAAAATGCTATATATACCATTGTAATACTCTGATGAAATTCATGTCAATGTGAACAACATTCACAAAAAAATTTAAATTTTTTTCTATGAAAATGTCGTTTGAATAAATTTGGAAACGTATGCATAGAAGAGACCATGAATTTGTGATGGTATGGCTAGAGCGTAAATGCGTATTACGAATTTTTGTTGTTGTTTTTAAGTATTACATAAATTCGTGGTTTTTTGGGAGTGCGAGGACTGGAACCCACGATCTCGTAGTGTAGGTGTGAGGGGTTTATCACCGGACCCATCTTGTCATACGATTGTTTAGGTTATTTTAGCCTTTTGGGTATAATGGATTTGTAATGTAATATAGATTTAATTTGGATTAAGATCCATTTGGTCCGGCCCACATGGGACGGTGCATTAGAATTTAATTTTAGAGTGACGATGTTTACAGGCTTAAAAAACTGTATATACATCCTTTTTCGTATTAACACTCCTTTAAAAAAAATTAAATGATAAAATTTTATAAGCACATCCCACAGATTACCAAATATGCCCTTTAATATTTAAAAGATAAATTATAAAATATTTTAATATATATATTTAAATTCATAGCATTGAGTTCGAGTCTTGGAGACCTCTAAACTCATAGAAATAAATGAGATTTTACACTCTTATTATTACACAAACAAATTGCTAAAATTATTATCAAATATCACCTTTTTTTGGGAGGCTGCCTCCAATTTTTCCGATATAGAATGGAGGAGGCACTGTCCAGTGAATCAATGATGAAGACAACTTTTGGATGGAAGAATTTCCAGATTGTGTATGATTTCAGTTTTTTTTCTTTTTTTTCTTTCCTGTTTACTGTTCTATTGTCTAAAAAAATTAGGTTTTGAAGAACATTTTATTGCAAAAACAGTGAATATGAATGAGATATAAAGAAATTCATTCAACTTCAAATCAATATTTTCTTTGTGTTCAGTATTGGTGTTGGATTTTTTTCGTTACTATTTTTCCTTTTTTAATTTGGTTGAGTTAGTTAATTATTCAAAACAGTAAAATAGTTATAAATAATATTATATGTTTTAACTAAAATATTAATAATTTAATTTAAGGATAATATTGAAAATTTAAAAATATATAAATTTAGGGTGTACATACATTATAGAGGGATATAAATATCGTCACTTTTAATTTTAATATGAAATGTGTGTACTTTATAGAGAGATTTGGACCAACAAAAGGCATTTTTGTCTTGATAAGAAATCATAATTCGAAACAAGTTATCGCTAGGAAGGACCTTGTACCATTTTTACAAGTTATTAGCCAACAATTTCTCTTTTTCTTTTAGTAAATGCTACAATATCTCTTGAGTCAACAACCGCCCAGCATATTAGCTGGACTTGTACCATTTTACAAGTTATTGTCACAACTCACAACTGGTGAGAGGTGCAGGTTTTATATAGGACATAGCTTGTCTCCCTTCTTATCTGAGTTTTTAATTATTCCCACTTATTATTATTTATTCATTATTTTGGTTCATAAAACAATAGAAATTTTAAATAGAGAAAAATCTTAGCAAAACTCACTTCAATTTTTCTCAAACCCAAACCCAAACCCAAACTCATTTCAGGTTTTAATTTAACACTCAAACCCGCTTGCAAAACCGAGTAGCAAAACTCATACTTGACCAGGGGCTAGACCTGACGCTAGTTCCGATTTCGGTTCCGATTCCGGGTCTAGGGGAACCAGAACCAAAACCGGAACCGGCCTTTGGAGGTTCCGGCGGTTCTAAGCCGGATTTTTTTTTTTTTTTTTTTTTTTTTAAAACTCAGTCACAATTCACATTCTGATATATCCAAGAGCCCCCCAACCTAGATCAGTCATTAGTGAGATCACATTCATGTGAATCTCTGATCTCTATATCTTGTGTCTCCCTCACAAATCTGAAATCAACCCCAAACCACCTCCAAATCAACTTTCATGAATCGAAGAAGAAGATTAGAAGAAGAAGAGATTGAAGAAGAAGAAGAAGAAGAAGAAGAATTGAAGAAGAGATCGAAGAAGAAGAAGAAGAATCGAAGAGAGAGAGAGATCAGAATCTGACCTGAAGACGAAGAAGAAGGATTTAGGAATTTAGGTTTAGGATTTATAAAATAATAATAAGACAGGAACTGTCGGTTCGAACCGAACTAGAACCGCCGGTTCCAGTATGGTTCGAACTGAAAGATTCCTTAAAAAATGGAACCGGAACCAGAATAGCCCTGATCCTGGTTCCGTTTCGGTTCGGCGGTATGAACCGAACCGAACCGAACTGACGCCAGGTCTACCAGGGGCAGAAGTGTTTGAAAACCAACCTGGGTTGTAGCTTAGTTATTTATTTATTTATTTATTATTATTATTATTATTTTAAGAGTTGAACGTTATTACTAGTTACCCATGTTTTACAATTATATTTACCAAATTATTCTAATTAAAACAAAAATTTTCAGACACAATACAAACATATAAAATAAACTATTGAAGGCTCAAACACAACTTCCAAGCAATGAATCACCAAGCCATCAGCCAAATTTAATCTCTTCATTCTCTCAAAATGTGTCTCACTCTCAAGAGTTAAAGTTTTGATCTGTAGAGCATTTTTTTTTTTTATATTTTATAATGTGCTAGTAGCTGGTGGGATTAGCATATAAATACTAATGTTAATCAAATCATGCTATTTTCTTTGAATTTATTCAAATATGATTAATTTATAATATTGATTGTTAAAACAACAGGGGCGTAGCTCAGCTAGTAGTTGGATTAGCTTGGGGCTTGGACAAATGACTCTCAGGTCAGCGGCTTGAATCCTACCAATGGCGAAAGCTTTCAAAAAAATACTTGGTCCCAAATTATTAGATATTGTTAATATATATATATATTGATTGTTAACCTAAAAAAAATCATAAAAAGTAAATAAATTTTCTTTGAAAAGTACATAAATTTTATTGATATGCCTAAATAGATATATATATATATATTTTATATCTTGACAATCCAATTAATATCGTAGGTTGTAATATCGAACAATTATATACAAAAGCTGACAAGATGAGGTTAATCCAGTGGTATGTCTCTTAGGGCCAGTTTGATATTGCTTTTAAGAAATTAAAATCAACTTATTTTATAATTTTGACATAAAATAATGTTTGGTAAAGCTTCCAAAAGTGATTAATTCATAATCTGGCAGGTTTTGACAGTGATTTTGAGAAGTAGGTGGGGGGTTACTTTTTGAAAGTGATTATGGAACAATCTATTTCAGCATTTAATGAATCTTTTAAAATATCATTATTATCCTTATGAAATCAATTTAAAATCATTTATATACCTTATTTCTTCTTAAAATTAAAGATTCTAATTAAATATTGATGTGATTTATAAAACCTTTTAAAAATATTTTTATTATTCTTATGGATTTTTTTTTCTAATTTAAATATTCTACTTAAATATTGATTTAATATATATAATTAATGAAAAAAAATAAAATAAGATTATAAAATCATGTCCATTTTAGTCATTGTAACTAATTTTAGTAATTTTGAAATAAAATTACCAAACATACATATACTGCTTTTGAGCTATACAGTAGTTTTAAAAGTATAATTAACCAAACATCTGCTGATTAACTTCACAGCTGATTATTCTTTCAGTACAGCTAACAGTGATTATTATAAAAGTTACAGCAATACCAAACTAGCCCTTACACATACACTGAAGTTGTCGGTTTGAGTATCTCTCCATCCCAAAATTCCGAATTATTGTAATATTTCAAAAGAAAAAATTATATACAAAAGTCAAGAAAAAAACAATTAATAAATTTTTTTTCGTACAGTTTAGATTCCTTAAAAAAAAAAATATGGTTTAGCCCACCCAACTATTTTATCCTCGCTTCGCCCCTATGGTCAACTGTGGTGATTCGAGTTCAAATGGGAAAATTATATACAAAAGTCAAGAAAAAAACAATTAATAAATTTTTTTCGTACAGTTTAGATTCCTTAAAAAAATAAAAAAAAGGGTTTAGCCCACTCTACTATTTTATCCTCGCTTCGCCCCTATGGTCAACTGTGGTGATTCGAGTTCAGATGGGTGCCTATAGATTCGGGTGCCTATAGATTCGGGTGAAATTGCCATAGATGGTTATGATACTGTATAAAACTGGTAGCATAACACTTTTTAAAACTATAAAAAAAAAAAAAAAAAAAAGGGAGATAATTTTTCTAATTTAATTATATATGTGAATATGTAATCTTAAGGAAAGGTTTAGTAATAAAAGGTAGAAATATGATTACTCTCATTCATTTTGATTGCATTGAAAGTCTTGATATATTGAAAAAATATTTTTTTTAAAAAGGAATTATCTGTTTGATTATTTGAAAAAGAAAATATTTCAATTTTTTATAAACATCTATTTAATTTTATCAAAAAAAATAATTAATCATTGTTTACTTGTGTTCTCATAATTAAATACATTTTAATTTTGTATTTAGAATATATCTAAACCGTTAATGTATTGTTTAATCTCGATATGTCTTAACAAAACTGATTCATTAAAAAAAAAAAAATCATTATTAAATGGTTTGATAAACTTGTATTATTAGTATGAATTTGGATCCTCTATTGATCTGATCTTTTTCCTGACTTTTTTAAAACATGTGAGGTCAGGAAAAAGATCAGATCAACAAAGGATTCAAATCCTATTACTATTGTAAGAAGTTAAGAACCGTAGCCTTTAGATACATGTCAAAAGTGCTTTATTTTGAAAGAAGTTCAAGAATTGTGACATTTAGATACATGTGAAAACAAAAAAGTGCTTTTTTTTGGAAGTAACTTTCCACATTCTCTCAGGACATGTGAAATGGGAACTGGGAATTATTCTTGAAAAAACAAGCCGACAAGCAAAACAAGTTGAATTACGATAGTAAACAAATTGTTTTTGAGAACAAAGCAAAGCTCTGACTTTTGAGATATTAAACAAAATTTGGACATCTTCAAGAGAAATGGTATACACAATTAAAAAAAAAAGGACTCGGTCAAGAATTCTTCACGAGCATATATAGAGGGAATATATCAAACAAATTTGGCTTAAAACTCAATTGGAGTAATGCTAAACATCTCACCTATAATCACATCTTTTTCATTCTAACTAGGGTTGCACATTTTCCCCTGGATCCCCATTTACCTTGGTCCCCATCCCATTTGGGGAATTTTTTTGAGGGGAAAATGGGGAAATGGGTGGGGATGGGGATAATTTTCATTCCTAAATTGAAATGAGCATGGGGATGGGGAGACCCTCCCCCATCCCCATTTTCCCCACTAATATATTGAAATGAGGATGAGATTGGCACAATGGTAAACCCCTCACACCTACATCAAAGGGGGTGTGGATTCGAGTCATGCCTCATTCCCTAATATCGAAATATTGTAATAGTTTAATAAAAAAAAAAATCAAAAATTTATATTTAAAGCCATCTATACAGGAAAAAAAAAAGAGGTGCAATGTTGGAGAAACAAAATATGAACTTAGTTCTTGTCCTTTTAGATTAAAAAGGAACAAACAAACAAGCTTTCTCATAGTGTATTAGTGTACCTAAAAAACATACAGTAACATTTTTAGTAATATTGGACATCCCACATTCGTATCCCATATTAATCTTAATTAATTGATAAATTGATACACATTAATAATGGTTTAATTCAGTTACAATGTATCATGTGAATGTAATAAGCACACATCATTAATTAAAATAGTAATACTATTTTATCCAAATCTGGTGTCCAAATGATATGTCAATACTCTAATTCATTCATTTAAATCACGTAAATCTAATATAATTTAAATGAATGGATTATAGTGTTGTCACATTATTTGGACTCCAAATCTAAATAAAGTATTATTATTGTAATCGAAATATCTAGCATTATTCCATCATTCGTAGAACATTTGATGATAAACAATTAAGAAATCAGTTGGGACAAGTAAAGTTAAAAATGAGTCTGATCCACATTTCCCGCTTTGTGATTGGATACACGAAAAGAATATTCGCATCGAGAAAGTTAAAGCCTTCTTCACATATATGGAGAAGCCAATACGAGAAAATTAAATAGTAGAAGAATTTAGATAAGACCTATATCAATTATCAATTCCACCCACCAAATTTCTAATTAATTTATTCCCGTAAATTTGGATAGATTTCAAAATCCCACCCACAAACATTTGAACCTCCAACTATCTTGGACAAAGACAGATGTAGAACCCGCAACTCTAAAGTCTAAACCCACCAACTTTATTACCAATGTAATAAAAATAAAACCAATTTTGTTTTTAGAAAAAAAATAAAATAAAAAAATACTCTAACTATAACATAATTCAATGTAATAAAAAATAACGATAAATATTATTAATCTCTCTTTGAGATGACCAAAGGCCAACACAATAGTTCTATATATATTTTATTTAAGAAGTTAATCAAATTTTCTAATAAAATCAAAGTTGGGGTGTCCCATACACTGCACATACATTATTAATATGAGAGGTTAATAGAATAGTCGGGGTTCTTGCCTTCGATTGAGGTATGCTGCCGGGTTAATTTGCTAATAAAATCGAGTTGAAGTGTCCCTTACACATACATTAATATTGAAAACATGTTATAGTTCTTGTTTCTTAAATATTGTAGGGTTGGTTACGGATATTTATGGGTTAAAAATGAAGAAAAGGATTGGGCTATGTATCACTCTACGCGCAAAGGAACAAATTGGGAATAATCTTTAACACATCTTCTTCATCCTTATCCAATAAGGAACATCACACACCATCAACTTTATTCCTCGATCACCTTTTTATGTTCACATTTAACACAATGAAACAGTACATCGAATAAATGTGAACACAATTAAACACATCAAATAAAATTATTAAAGAAAAATAAAAATAAAAGTAGTGAATTATAAGAACAATCTACAATTTCGAAACTAGAAACCAGAATCATCTACATTTTCCAAACAAATCTTTAACAATTCCTCATTCGATCTTTTTCGTCATCATATCATCTACTAAAAACCCAACAATCTTTTGAAGAGTATTACAATAAGAAATTGAAAACATATTCTTATTAAAAAAAAGAAACCAAATCCATGAATTTACAGAATATAAGAGAATGAAATCAAGTTCTAAAGCACCAAACATGATGCTGGTGGTGATGATGAACAGACTTGTCACGACCAATGATGCCTTGGACGGTCCTAAACTCCTCCACGTGGCACGGAAGAGTGATGGGGCCGGTGTGATCGAACCCGTACTCCTCCTCGGCTTCCTTCAACAGCTGCATGAAGAGTGGATGGTTGATGTAAATCACAGGAACCACGAATTTCTGCTGCTCCTCACCTTCATGACCCACCATGATCGCTAGACACCCTTTTGGAACATCTCTCAGTTGATCATCAACATGATCATGTTCATGATGATCACGATCTTGATGATGAAAATTGAAGTGGGGTATGTGAAAATGGAAATTCAGATGGTGGTGGTGGTGATGATATTGGTGTTTGTTATCTCCAGTACCCATTTTCCGATCAAGAAAACACCCCAAGAAAAACAAAACCTTAGTTTGTTTTAGAAACCCTAGTTGGATTTTTTTTTTCTCTCGAGAAAATTCAAGTTACAGGAAAACGTTAGAAAAAGGCCAGGGATCAGAGGAAGAGATTGTGAGATTGAAGAGGGTGAGAGAAGAGTCTGTGAGAGATTTTGGAATGTTGCTCATGATAAGAGAGATTCAAACCACATAAAGAAGAAGAAGAAGATTGAGAGGATGTTGATGGATAGAGATTGGATATTTATACTGAATATTTCTAGGAAAGAAAGAAAATTCTAGGGTTTACTTGGTTTGTACTCATTAAAGGGTTTATTTATTATATATATATTTATTATGTTTTTTTTTTGTTTTTTTTTGTTTTTATAAAAATATATATATGAGTGTGTTTTGCCGTCTTAAGAATATATATTGTGTTTCGATTTACAGCTGGGATATAGCTAGGAAACATGAGGGAAACATTACTTTGATTTTGTATTTGTTGGTTTGACTTGGGCTATTTAGTCAAAGCGAAGTTTTGACCATTAAATGGGTGAATTAAAATATTACATTAAATGGGAAGTTGAAGAGATCATTCAAATTACAATGTTTTTCATGTTTGCTTTGAATATTATGATGGCTTGATGGATACTCAAAAATCATCTTGAATAGTACATTATGTGGAATCTTAAGCTTAGTTATCTACAAAATGATCTCTACAACTACAATTAAGGATTCTTTCTTATACAAATTAAATAAATTTTTATTGTTAATGTTAATCCAATAGTAAAATTTAAAATATGGACACGTACTATCCCAATTTTCAGTTAGTTTGATTTTTTATATGTGTTTCTGCATTAAAAGAGTGTGCAGTAAAACAACATTTAGAGACTCCAAATCAAAGCTTTTATCCAAACAAATTTTTATTTAAATTAATGATTTAAAAACCATTAAAAAAAAAAAAAAGTAATAATTGACACTAATAAAATCACAAAGTTGTGGGGACTGGGGAATTCTTCTTCGGGAAGGGAAGTTGTTTATGCTTGTAGTAGTTGATTTCGAAATACATGAATCTACTGTAAAATAAATTCTAGGTGGGTAATTTTTTTTTTATTATTATTATTTTTTTGGCAATAACTATCTATACACACGGACTAGGTATTTTTTTAAAGCTTTTGATATTAATAGGATTCGAGTCGTTGATTTGGGAGTTATTTGCCTAAGTCCTAAACTCATTCATCTACCAGCTATACTACACCCGTGGGGCAGGTGGATACAAATTTTAAAATAGTTTTGAATTGAATTGATGAACCTGGTCAAAAATAAATATCTAAATACAATATCTCAAGTCTGAACATGGCAATAGCAAAATCTGGAACAAGTAAAAAGAACACGTGCGCGACAAGTGATGAAACTACTGTTCATTTTTTTGTTGAGAAGGTAAGCAAACGTGGATGATGACCATGCCACGTGGAAAATGTGGGACCCGTGAATGATAAATCTGAACTGTAATGATCTGTCATGCACACATCATATTTGACCGGTGAGCCAATAGGGAGTGCAACTTTGCTCACCTACACTAACTAGAGGTAACCATTACCTCCCACCCCAAGTGTTGACACGTGTCCCAAACTTAATCCAAAGTCCAAATTTAACCTAAATTTAACCCAAAGTTTGGGACATGTGTCAACACTTGGGGTGGGGGTAATGGTTCACCCTAATTAGTGTGGGTGAACAAAAATACACTCGCCAATAGGAGGTCTGGATCATGTCCCATGTCCACATAGACTTGACATGTCACGTCATGTCAGCTTCTTCTTCTTCTTCTTATTATTATTATTATTATAACATTTTGTACCGAACCAAACACGGTAGAGGAAAGAAGGGAAACAAAGCATACTAAATGAAATGACGGAAATACCCTTCAAAAGTGATATTTTAATAGGTTAGTTACCCTTACCCCACATGAGTCATGAAATGGAAACATGGCCAGTGATTGTGGCAGATTTCATTGCAAAATTATTGTGAAGAAACAGAGTGTGACACATTTTATTATTTTATTGCTTTTGACATTCGAGAACATGCTTTCAAGAGTTTTGCGGGACATTCTACATTTTAGCTATGATCAAGGTCATGAATGTGTCATTTATTACTGTTGATATATGTATATATATTAAGTAATGCTAGGTTTTTCAAATTTTTTCCTTAACTTCTCAAATGATATGGCACATGAGTTGTGAATATCTTATAAATCATGAGTTTATGTGGTGAGGAATGTGATGTTAACAACCCACATGCTATGTCGTTTGAGATGTTTTTTTGGTAAAAAATTTGGAAAGCCTAATGTTAGGCCGTCCAAAATCATGCTAAAATGATATGATACGTGAGTTGTTAAGATCCTATAAATCACATGATCTGCATGATCTTGACAACTCACGTACCATATTATTTGAGCATGATTTTGAACAACCTATCATTACTTTAATTTTTTTTTTATTGGTTTTGTTAGGTATCTCAACTTACATGCTAACTTCTATCCGTAATATATTCCTAACATGCATACAAGTTAACAACTCAATTCATATACTATAACACGAAAAGTGATCGAGATTAGTTATCATTAAGGTAAGATACTAAGATCATTAATTATTATACAAATTGGGTTAGAGTTTAAAGGCTTGCTCGTGAAAAATAGAAAATACATTTTTCACTTTTATTGAATAAAAAGTGAAAACAATATTTTGATGTTTTCACTATTTTCCACTTTTGTTTTTAATTTTATTTTTTCAAGAAAATGACATATAAAACCAATTACATAAATTGTATTTATTCTTTTTTATTAATAATAAATTTATTTTTCTTAAGATTAATAAAAAATATCTTCTTATCATAATTAACAAAAACTTGAAAATACATAAATTAATTTTATTAATTAAAAATATAATATATATATATATTTTAAAAATTAATTAATAAAATCAATTTCAATTAATTTAACTATACACTTTACTATTGAGCCCAAAAAATTTCTAGCACTTTTTGGAGGTGGCTTTTCAACACCGTCCCCATTTTAATAACTTATGTTTAAAATGCACCTATT
This sequence comes from Acer yangbiense, assembly GCA_008009225.1. Taxonomy (NCBI): domain Eukaryota; kingdom Viridiplantae; phylum Streptophyta; class Magnoliopsida; order Sapindales; family Sapindaceae; genus Acer; species Acer yangbiense. The sequence continues at coordinate 2,467,726 of CM017772.1, forward strand.
ATGGTGAACGGATAAAAATGCCCCCCACAGTAACCTTCTTCACCATTTTTTTTTCTCTTTCAAAATCCTCCATCAATGGAGGTGGAACTAATGAATCGATGAACACACATACACCCACCAATTGTCGACCAATCGACAATGGACCATGAATACGCGTACGTCGCCGTCGACGACCACGACTATAGTCGATTGGATCTATAATTGATTTCGATCGTCGATGTGGGCACTAACAACCTGTAGAATAAAAACGAAATAGAGCGGTGGCGAACCATAGGAGGGGGTGTTCCCTTTGGGGGACTCTTCGACACTCAAGTCAATATTTCGTTCAATATAAAGAGCATGGAAAACAGTAAATAACAAACCGTATTTGTTCGATGTTTTGGGTCTAGCTCTTGGTCGATCTTGATTGATCGATTGGATATTTGTTGGGTCGTTGATGGTCGAACAAGGATTGGGTCGATATTAGATGATTAGATGATGTGTTAGGTGTATTGAAACTCCGGTGAACTCCGTTCGATGTGAATCGATCGTAGATCGGATTGGCCGATCTTTGAGTATGGTCAGATCGACCTTAGCTGGATGATGAACTCAATTAATGTGAAGATAAATGCTTAATATTTTAGAGAAGAATTAAGAGAAGTGTGAGAGATAGCTTTTGCGTAAGTTATAGAAAATCTGGACCCTTTTCTTTGAGAGAGGGTCTCGTATATATAGTGAAGGCTAGGACCCTTTCAACATCTAGCCCATTTAAGCGAGGGCATGGATCTCGGGATCTTTATTGCCTATTTCGATTCATTTGAATCGGGCAATAAAAGTAAATCATCAGGCGTTTTGGGTTTTGCGAAACGCTTGATGTGATTTAAAGCTATTGACCACGTGCTTGTTATGTGTGAATATCTTGATGAGTCAGGTCCTGCTTTGGGCCCACGTTGGGTCAATTATTTGGGCCTTTAATAGCTATTTCTGCACATTAAAGGGCATTTTTATATTCGACTTTGGGTTTTGGGCCTGCAAATTAGGCCGCTTATTTTTGACAACTACAACAACCAAACACAATAGTGACTTTTGATTTCTCTGAAAAAACGAAGTATGTAACTTTCTCTGAAAAGGAAGGGTTTCGAATGGGGATTCGAGGTTGGAGAAGATGAACAGAAACAGAAACAGAGGAACACAGAACAACAATCCAGAAGTCTCAGAACACAAATACAAAGTCTCGGAACACAAACACAAAGTCTCGGACACATAACATAAAGTCTTGGAACACAAACACAAAGTCTCAGACACACAACACAAAATCTTGGACGCATAACACAAAGTCTCAAAAACACTGGGTTGTTGTTCTGTGCTCCTCTGTTTCTGTTATGTTGTTGTTGAGCTCGACCTCCGAGTGCGTCAGCGTAGCGTCACTAAACTAATCTAATGAAGATGCATTGATAATGTTATGAAGTTGGTTTTGTTCGATTTCGATCTCCATTGGAGGTCTGTTAAACAGACCTCTATGAAGAAGATGAAAGAATAAAATCAAAAAAAGAAAAATTGAAAAGTAAATAAAAAAAAATAGAGTAAAGTAAGGATATTTTTGGAAGTCACTTACTTTGGTGCCTTTAAAACATAAGTTATTAAAGTGGTGATAATCTTGAAACGCCAACTTAAAAAAAGTGACAAAAACCCCTATTTCCTCATTTACTATTATAATATTTTTAAAACAATTACACTCCATATATATTACAATATTATTACTTAAACCTACATAGTTTTTCATGGATTCATTCTATTTGCATTAACTTCTTTATATTCTTTTTTTGTTGTTGAAAATAGTACTTCGTAAGGCTTATTATGCCCTATACTAAGTATATATTAATTTACATTTTGGTCATACTACTACTTAGGATCACTAACTATACAAATTGTTTACTATCCATTGTATTTTAAATCCAATGACTTAAATAAATAAGGAATTTAAAACATAAAAAATAGTTAAATAGTTAAAATAGATAATAGCTCTCTTATTAATTACTATCTTGTATTGTTAAAGTTTTTGTATACCGACTAATTAAACCCTTAAATTTTCAAATAAAATTCACTCATTTCCTCGTGGACCATTTAAAAGATTTTTTTCTTATATAAATATATTTTTTTGAAAAATAATTTAATTTGCTCACCCTTAAAATATTCTCTTGCTACAACTACAAAGCCACTCATCAAATGAAAAAGCTACAAAGCAAAGAATATATATAAAGAGTAAGGTATAAAGAGTAATGTACTAAAAGAGTGGTGACAATTGAACCGATAATTTTCACATTTTAGATGGTTGTAGTGGGCTCATGAGTCATTACCTTCCATAAAGTACTGCTTTTATGCTTTTATGAATTAGGCTGATAATATATATTTAATAGTTAAAGGTTGTTAGTAATACTGAAAAAAAAAAAAAAAAACTAGTTAAGGTTGTTAAATCTATAATTTAGAAAAGAAACTTTAATGGAAAAGGCAAATCATATTATTTATTTGGATAGAATACAAAAAGGAAGATGAAGACAGCGATCAATATTATGCATACAACTTATGCTCTCTTGAAGTATGAGTTGATATCTTAATTATTGAGATCTCTTGAATTTAAGGGTCACAAATTTGTGTAAGAAATTATATCAATTTGCGACTGTCTACCCCAATCTATAATTTAGGAAAAGCTTAAATGGAAAAGGCATATCACATCATGATGTGTCTGATAAAGTTTTGTAATGTTTACATCCTTCTTTGAAAAATAAAAACTATGAATTATGATATTAGAGAGGTAAATATATACAAGTTGAATAATAAAATGAAGAGATATTAAACAAGAAAAGTATGGATTTGGACATTGTTTTTCCATTAAGTGTGGGATTGTGGGTTTTGCTTTGGGACAAAGTAAAGTTAAAGTGAGCATAATGAGGTGCCTTAACCTAGCCCTTTCCTTTTTTTTTTTTTTTTTTTTTGTTTTGTTTAAAATTCTAAGTATTAGATTGCAATGGCCCTTCACTTGACATCATGACATTTAATCTTTAATATAATTATTATTTTTTTATTCATGGGATTGGCTCATTAAAAGATTTAAGGGATCTAATTCTCAATTTTATTATTAGCTATTCCAAGATCAAAGGGGCATAGTCAAGATGATTTAGGCCTTTGACTTTGATCATCGATGCTTGGAACTTCACACATACTCATACTTTTGACTTTTCCCATTTAGAGGAAAGCACTTTGAAAAGAAAAATATTAATTATATATAAAAACTTGAATTTTAATCAAATATTTTTATTACTCATTTCCTAGCTAATTCGTTCCGTTTGAGACAACTTTGTAAGGTCATACTACCTTATTGGAACAATAAGGTTATTGAACTTAATAACTATCAATGGATTAGATGAAAGAAAATCTAATGTATGTTATTTAAAAAAAAAAAAAAAAAAATTAATGTCTTTTATTAAAGTAAAAACTTAAAACCTTTTGAACCGGTTTTTTTTTCTTCAAAGAAATAATAATAATAAGAGATAAGAAAATATATCAGGTAATAAATGCATTAATTTTTTTTAAAAAAATGAAATTAAATAGGTATATGATTCTCTAAATTTTTTTTATATTTTTTTAAAATAAAATGAATTGTCACATTCTACAACAAAGTTATTACAAAATATATTTTAATCCTTACATTTCACGCCAAATTTGTTACAATGTTAAATTGTTACAACATACTTCTTAAATACATTTTCTTTTATGTAAAACTTGTAACATAATACAAATATTTTGTTATCCATATAAAATAAGTTGTTATATGATACGAAAACTTTGTTACAACTTACAACCTTATCGTTACATATCAAACCAACGTGAAATTGTTACCACAAACGTTTTAATTATAACTTTCTACGTAAAACTTGTTACAAAACACATATTTTGTTATCCATATAAATTGGGTTGTTACATGCATGACAAAGTTGTTACAAGCTACGACTTTATTGTTACATTTACACATCTTGTTAAATTTGTTACAACATTAAATTGTTACCACATACATCTTAATTACAATTTTTTTTTTATATATAAAACTTGTTACATAGTACCAATATTTTGTTACCCATATAAATTGAATTGTTACATGATACGACAACGTTATTACAATCTACAAATTTATCATTACACATCACACCAAAGTGAAATTGTTGCCACAAACGTTTTAATTGTAATTTTCTTTGTGAAACTTGTTACAAAACACATATATTTTGTTATCCATATAAATCGAGCAGTTACATGTTACGGAAAAGTTGTCACGAGCTACGGCTTTATTGTTATACATCATGTAAAATTTGTGACAATGTTAAATCGTTACCACATACATTTTAATTATAATTTTTTAATGTAAAACTTGTTACATAGTACGAATATTTTGTTACCCATATAAATTGAGTTGTTGCATGATATAACAACATTGTTATAACCTACAGCTTTATCGTTATACATCACACCAACATGAAATTATTACCATAAACATTTTAATTATAACTTTCCATGTGAATTTTGGTACAAAACACATATATTTTGTTACCCATATAAATCGAGTTGTTACATGCTACGGCAAAATTGTTACGAGCTATGACTTTATTGTTAAACATCATGTAAAATTTGTTACAAAGTATAAATTGTTACCACACACATTTAATTACAACATTTTATCCAAAATGAGTTACATTATATAAAAAGTTATTTTACACATAGTTTATCATATAAAAATGGACTAATTACACAAACATAGCTGGAGTTTATGCCTAATTACATGAATATAGAGCTTTTGCCAAAAATAACACAAACACCCCCTACAGTTAGTGGGGAGCCATTAGAAGTTAACGGTATAAGGGTAAAACCGTCCATTTAGTAAAAGCATAGCCGTATTGACAGGTCTCTTCAACTCACATCATTAGACAAAAGACTTTGACGCCTTTGCTCTTCTGTAAGATCTTAGATATTTGTTGGTTTGATTCTACTGCAAAACTCTATTTATTTGTATTGATTTGTTGCTTAGGTGTTTCTTGAAGAAAAGAAGCTTTGAAGGTTAAAAGCAACGTTTCATGCAAATGTCATCTTCGAAATGGAAAGCTCGATGTTGGATGCTAAGGTATTAAGATCCTTCTTCCTTTTGCAAGGCGTAAGCGCACACACACACAATTCATACATGTGTGTCCCTGCATCATTATGCAAACATTTGGTATAACACATTCACACTCATTTAAGTATGCACATGCATTATTCTCATATTGATAAACATTGTAGATTTGCATGGTTTATGACTATCTCTTGGATATAGCATGCTTGTGTGACATTATGTTTATTTGTTTGTGTTTCTTATATTTTGGACTTAAACATGATCTCATATAATTCCTTATTGAGTCCCGGTCATTTTGGTTACTCACTCATTAGGTTTCGAGTCCAAACGATGTACTACTTTGCATTCTTATTTGTTGAGTTGTCTTCGTAGTCGTTTTTCGGGATGGATTCTCAACCGTTTGTCAAAGTTTTGCAGTCGTCGTTGTGCATGAGGGAGTCACGATTCATAATCCGAAAATGGATTCAAAATCGGAGTTCAGAGGTCCGCATACGGCTAAAGAACGCGAGAGGAGCAAGCAAGGCCAAAGGCCAAGCTTGTTGTCCACGTGTGCCACATGGCTAGATAGCCCCTCTGCCCACGTGTGCCACACGTGGTCTATAGGGAAAAACGTACATGCACGCAGCGGAAGCAAGACTAAAATAGGTTTAGTATATTTCAAAAAATTTTCCTTTTTAAAGATGAACCTTAACCCTTTAATTAATTAACATACATCTAAAAGATATCGTACCTTTGTCACGTGATCCAATTGACGTTGCGTCGTTGGTAATCCGTAAGATCTTCCAATCCAATCACGAACGTGAATCACCTAGGAGCGTGGTCTCCCTTCTCTTTGAATTGTGTACCTGAGGATGGATAACAAAAGCTTTTTCTTTATCGTTAGACACAATAAGTTCCAAGAGACTACAAAGAATGTTCCGGTCACTTTTGAATTCACAATCGTTAGATCGAAACTCGCATGAACCTTATTCGAAATTGTGCACAAAACCTTTTGATGTAAAAGTTACTAGTGCACTATCAAAATAAGAACAATCTTTTCTCTCTTTTCCTCTTGACCAAAATTATCACACTATTGTCTAGAGTTGGATTTTATTTTTCTCAAGCAAAAGAAAAATAACTCTCAATCAAGCATTACGATTAGCCTAATTCATCTTGCCCAAAAAATATATATATATATATATATCAACGAATTCATACTCAATATATTATATATATATATATATATATATATATATATGTCTAATTCCTTGCACAATATATTATACATTTCTAGTGCGATGACTTTGCACAATATATTATCTATGTAGTGCAAGAATTCTTCACTTGACATATATCGTAATATATATCTATATATATAAATTCTTCTTGTCATATATATTTTAGGGTGACCGAAATCTTCCACCAAATAGGATTTTTGTCTTTTGACCTAAATCCTAACCCTAGGTAGATTTCTTTAGAATTCCAAACCCTAATCCAACTTTTTAGTGTATTTGTGACTATATAAAAGACTTCCTTATTTGACTAGATAAATAAATCTCTTATTTATCTACTTACAAAATAAAGTCTTTTATTTTAATTATACTACCACAATAGTATACTACTAAGAAACATATTTCATATTCAGAAAAAAGATTTTGATTCTTAATTAAATAATTAATCAATCAATTAATTAATTCCCATTTAATTAAATAATAAAATAAAATAATATTTTAGACTAATTATTTAGCCTTGCCGCCCATATACACATACATGGGCCAAATATTATTTTTCCATTTTATTTAATCCATTGGATCTTAATTAAAAGGCCCACATGTGAACTAGGCCAATTCTTTCTAAAAGAAACAAGCCCACATGCCTTAATACAATTCTAGATGGACCCATAAATTAGTCCGGTAGAATATATCAAGTGATCCATACAAGTTCATGTGGATTGGGGATCTTGGTGGGCTATCTAAATTTAAGCTTCAATAGACATAACCCAATCACAATCAACAAATGATTCACTTAGGTTCGATCTATTAATTTTAGTTCATTCCACTAAAGAACTAAAATTGCACTCTTAAATAAAGATAGAACAAGTAAATGTTTCTCATTGAAACCCTAGACAATCTTATTGGAGATGGTGAATCCTCGTGAATAATATCAGTAATCGCCAAGAGCTCATAGACCGCCTATAGCTCTCCAAGTTACCATATTTACTCATATGACCACATTTTAAACTTTGGATATTTTGACTTGTCCAGAAGCCATGCTTTCAATAGTCACTATCGAAAACTCAACGTTGAGATTTTATATCCAATTACCTCAAAACATCCATATGATGATATTATACTCTCATTGTATAAATGGAGCCACGATGTCCATATCTATAAATGAAGTCCTCTATTGATTAACAAATGAATATCACCAAACTATCGAGGATAGACTATGCTATATAATCGTACTCATTGATAACTCAAATGATAACACTTGCAACCATAAGTCCATCATTTATCTCAGGATTAAGATAGACTCTCCGATTGTCCTCATAATGTCATAATGAAAAGACTTTTATCTACTGAAGGTTCTAGATAAAGTATTTCATTGTGATCCAGTTCAATGCACCTAGTGCACTAGATTCTTATACTCAAAGCCACTTTGATGATTTAGACCCATCATAATACATTTGATCCCACTCAAATGCTAGCAAAAGAATCTACAACTTTAACAAGATAAAGGTGCCCAACTTTTACCTTAAGTTGTGAATATTATTCAAGACTAACTAAAGAATTGTGTCTCCCTCATACATATCCAAATGTACGAACAATTCTTCTTTTCTCATAGTCTTTTGACCTTATGATTATTTACTTTTAACAATTATAATATTCAATCTATAAATGCTATAAGATTTGTTTAAAACAGAAATCACTTTATTAATATGAAAAGATTATCAAAAACAATATTATACTCTTGCTATTGAGCATAATCCTAACAATCTCCCACTTGCGCTATAGCAAATGTGTTATATCTCTCATTCCCATGTTCTCTAGGTGCCCATCAAAACTCTTCTGTGGTAGAGCCTTTGTGAAGGGATCTGCTAGATTTTCTACTGACGCGACTTTGGTAATCGTCACGTCACCCCTATGCACAATCTCCCTAAGAAGATAATACTTCCTTTTAATGTGTTTTCCTCTCTTATGACTTCTTGGTTCCCTCGAATTAGCGACTACTCCACTATTGTTACAGTAGATAGTGATCTACTTATTCGCACTGGAAACCACTTTCAAGTCAATCATGAATTGACGGAACCAGACAGCCTCTTTGGCAGCTTCGCATGCAGCAACATACTCAGCTTCCATGGTGGAATCAGCAATACAAGATTGCTTGATACTCCTCCATATGACTGCTCCTCCTCCAATAGTAAACACAAATCCTGATGTGGATTTTCTAGAGTCAGAAACCGACTGGAGATCAGAATCTGTATACCCAACGGGAATCAAATCCCCTCATGAGTATACAAACATATTATCTCTCGTTCTCTTGAGATACTTGAAAATATGCTTGACTGCCGTCCAGTGATCAGCACCAGGTTTCGATTGAAACCTACTAACTATACCCACAGCAAAACAAATATCTGGTCTAGTGTAGAGTATTGCATACATGAGACTTCCAACTGCCGAAGCATTTGGAATCCTACTCATGAATTGCTCTTCATGCTCATTCTTAGGAACTTATTCCTTAGAAAGTTTAATTCCATGTCTGAAAAGTAACATACCGTTCTTGGAATCTTGTATGGAAAATCTAGACAAGATTTTATCTATGTATGAAGCTTGGGATAGTGCAATCGTTATATTCTTTCTATCCCTTATTACTTGGATACTAAGAATATAACTTGGTTCTCCTAAGTCCTTCATATCAAATTGTTTTGCTAACCATTCTTTTATTGATGTCAATACTGTTAGGATTATGCTCAATAGCAAGAGTGTAATATTGTTTTTGACAATCTTTTCATATTAATAAAGTGATTTTTGATTTAAACAAATCTTATAGCATTTATAGATTGAATATTATATTTGTCAAAAGTAAATAATCATAAGGTCAAAAGACTATGAGAAAAGAAGAATTATTCGTACATCTGGATATGTATGAGGTAGACACAATTCTTTAGTAAGTCTTGAATAATGTTCACAACTTAAGTTAAAGGTTAGGCACCTTTCTCTTGTTAAAGTTGCAGAATTCTTTTACTAGCATTTGAGTGGGATCAAATGTGTTATGATGAGTCTAAAATCATCGGAGGGTCTTTGAGTAAAAGAATCTAGTGCACTGAGTGCATTGAACTGGATCACAATGAAATACTTTATCTAGAACCGTCAATAGATAATAGTCGTTTCATTATCAGGATAATCGGAGAGTCTATCTTAATCATGAGATAAATGATGGACTTATGGTTGCAAGTGGTATCATTTGAGTTATCAATGAGTACGATTATATAGCATAGTCTATCCTTGATAGTTTGGTGGTATTCATTTGTTAATCGATAAAGGACTTCATTTATAGATATGGACATCGTGGCTCTATTTATTAAATGAGAGTAGAATATCATCATATGGATGTTTTGAGATATTGGATATTGGATATTGAATCTTAACGTTAAGTTTTCGATAGAGTCTATTGAAATACGGCTTCTGGACAAGTCAAAATATACAAGTTCAAAATGTGGTCATATGAGTAAATATGGTAACTTGGAGAGCTATAGGCGGTCTATGAGCTCTTGGCGATTACTGATATTCATCACGAGGATACACTATCTCCAATAAGATTGTCTAGGGTACGAATGAGAAATATTTACTTATTATATCTTTATTTAAGAGTTTAATTTTAGCTCTTTAGTAGAATGAGTTAAAATTAATAGATCGGACCTAAGTGAATCATTTGTTAATTGTGATTAGGTTATGTCTATTGAAGCTTAAATTTAGATAGCTCACCAAGATCCCCAATCCACACGGACTTGCATGGATCACTTGATATATTCTACCGGACCAATTTATGGGTCCATCTAGAATTGTATTTAATATATTAAGAATATAATTTGCACATTATTTATTTAATGGGCTGATCAATTATATTAATATATTAATGAAAGACATGTGGGCTTGTTTTTTTTAGTAAGAATGGGTCTGGTTCACATGTGGGCTTTTTGATTAAAGTCTAATGGATTTAATAAAATAGAAAAACAATATATAGATATATTAATATATATGGCACATGGCTGAGATATATATATGATATTATATTGTTTTATTTTTATTATTTGATTAAATGGAAATTAATTAATTGATTAATTAATTATTTAATTAAATATCAAAATCTTTTTCTGACTAGGAAATATGTTTCTTAGTAATATACTATTGTGGTAGTATAAATAAAATAAAAGACTTTATTTGGTAAGTAGATAAATAAGGGATTTATTTATTTAGTCAAATAAGGAAGTCTTTTATATAGTCACAAATATACTAAAGAGTTGGATTAGGGTTTGGAATTCTAAAGAAATCTACCTAGTGTTAGGATTTAGGTTAAAAGACAAAAATCCTATTTTTTGGTGGAATATTTCGGTCACCCTAAACTTTATATGTCAAGTAGAATTTGTGCACTACATATATAATATATTGTGCAAGATTATCGTACTAGATATATATAATATATGTTGCATGGTAATTGCATCAGATATATATAATATGTTGCACTAGATATATATTATATATGGTGCACGGTAATTGCACTAGAAATATATAATATACTGTGCATCAGATATATATAAAATATATTGCACTAGATATATATAATATATTGTGCACGGTCATTGTATGATATATATTTGAGGGCAATAAGATTTGAAAAACCCTAGAGTTCTTGCTTGAGAGAATATTTTTCTTTTGCTTGAGAAAAATAGAATCCAACTCTTAGACTGGTGTGATTTTCGGCAAAGAGGAATAGAGAGAAAAGTTTGTTCTTATTTCGATAGTGCACTAGTTACTTTTACATTAAAAGGTTTTGTGCACAATTTCGAATAAGGTTCACGCGAGTTTCAATCTAAAGATTGTGAATTCAAAAGTGACCGGAACATTCTTTGTTGTCTCTTGGAACTTGTTGTGACTAACGAAAAAAAAAAAGTTTTGTTAATCCATCCTCAGGTACACAATTCAAAGAGAAGGGAGACCACGCTCCTAGGTGATTCACGTTCGTGATTGGATTGGAAGATCTTGCGGATTACCATCGACGCAATGTCAATCGGATCACGTGACAAAGGTATGATATATTTAGTATTATATGTTAATTAATTAGAGGGTTAAGGTTCAAATTATGGAAAAAATTTAAACTATACTAAACTTTTTTTTAGTCTCGCTTCCGCTGCGTGATCGTATTTTTCCCTACAAATACACCTACATCGTTTCCGATAAGTAGTATATCATCAACATAAAGAATTTAGGAAAACCAACTTGTCGCCATTAATCCTTTTGCATACATAAGGTTCGTCACAGCTTGATCGAATCTTATGTTCCAGGATCAGGATGCTTGCTTTAATCCATATTTGGATTTTTGCAACTTGCATTGCCTTTTGCCAATGGCGACAATCAACATGCTCCATTGCTTCCTTATATGTGTAGGGATTATCGTCGTCCGGGAGATTCTCCATTGATTCTCCTAGACCGATGTATCTCTCGGGTTTTCTTCTAACCCTCCCACTACGACGAGGAATGGTAGGTTGTTGATTTTGTGATGGTGCAGAACTTACAATTGGGCTAGGTTGTGTAACCTCTTGTGGAATTGTATCTTCTGACATCTCATTCAGGACAATTCTACTTGTAGGTACAAAATCATTCATATAGTCCTTTTCCAGAAATTTAGCATTTGTTGAAACAAATACTTTAAGATCTGAAGGACTATAGAAATAATATCCCTTAGTTTCTTTTGGATACCCCACAAATATGCATGTTTCCGAACGGGACTCCATCTTTTCTGTCTTTCCTTTTAACACATTCACAGGACAACAAAATATCCTTAAGTGTTGTAAACTAGGCTTTCGCCGAGTCCATAACTCATGCGGTGTTTGAGGAACTGACTTAGACGGTATATCGTTTAGAATGTATATTGCAGTTTGTAAAGCATATCCCCAAAAAGAAATAGGAAGCGTTGAATAACTCAACATAGACCTAACCATATTCAAAAGAGTTCTATTTCTCCTTTCTGCCACCCCATTTTGTTGAGGTGTACCTGGTGTAGAAAACTAAGAAATAATTCCATTATCAACAAGATATTGCTGAAACTCAGTAGATAGATATTCACCACCACGATCAGATCTCAAGATTTTTATATGTTTATCTAGCTGATTTTCCACTTCAGCTTTAAATGCTTTGAACATGTCAAAAGCATCCGACTTATGTCTCATGAGATACACATATCCAAATCTCGAGTAATCATCTGTGAAAGTGATGAAGTACTCATATCCACCTCTAGCTTGAATGCTCATAGGACCACATACATCAATGTGTATTAATCCTAAACATTCAGTGACCCTTTTGCCTTTGGTCTTAAATGACCTTTTGGTCATTTTACCTTCCAAACAGGATTCACAAGTCGGTAGATCATTAACCTTTAATTCTATTAAGGTTAATATGACCTAGGCGCAAATGCCATATGTTGGTTTCATCTTTTGATAATTTTACTCTTTTATGATTTGGTTATGTTATTTCTGTGTCCAACAAGTGAGAGATATTCTTATGCAAAAAGAATAAGCCGTTTTCTAATGTACCTTTGCAAACAAATTTGTTATTCTTACTAATAATAAAATCTTTATTAAAAGTAGCCGAATATCCAAATTTATTCAAACAAGAAACTGAAATTAAATTTTTCTTGAATTGAGGTACATAATAAACGTCTATCAAATCTAAATGCTTACTAGAATCTAGATTAACTCTAATATCTCCCACTGCACTGGCAGACACCAATGCTCCGTTGCCTAAACGCAAGTTGATTTCATTCTTATTTAGTTTTTACCTTTCCTGAAACCCTTGCAAGGAATAACAAACATGATTAGTGGCTACAGAGTTTATGATCCAAGAATCTATAGAATCTGCCAGAAAACATGTTTCAAGATAATTAACATGACCTTGTTCCTTCTTGTTCTAAGACTTTGGGAAATTACTTTTCCAATGTCCCCTTTCACCACAAAGGAAGCACTTCCCTTTGATCTTAGTTACTTTCTTGGTAGGCCCAAGTTGCTTCTTCTTCTGTTGTTTCTTGACCTTCTTACGGGTCTTAACAGTAGCAACTTTACCAACCAAATAAATCTCTTGACTTGTGCCATTAGATTCACAAGTATGAGCAAGTGGCTTAGGAATAGACATAACAAATTCATGTTTTCCAGCTTGCAGAACCAACCCAATTTTCCTTTTCCAAGTGCCATAATTATTATCAGTTAAAGTATTATCTTTCAGGATGTTCATTAGGGATGGGGTCATGATTTCTTAATAAAAACAAAAAAATATATAAGTAAATAATCATGATAAAGCACTTTCGAATATTTATCTTGAATTAAATAAATAACTCAATCGAAAAAATTCAACGGTGACCCAACACCCATAAATGTTACGCCTCCTTTGGGAGTACGTACCATTTACTAGTTGGACTAGGTCTCACCTAATTGTTAACATAACAACCAGCGTTTTCAATTTTAGCCTTACGATTTTATTGACAAGAACTCTTGGGAGGATATCAATAAAACCACATTGAGTGTGTTAACAAGATATCGACTCTCAATATTTTCTCTCACGAAAATCCCTCATTTGGGAGTAGATCTCGTTTGAGTCAATTGTCTAGTCTATCCTTGTAAGGAATTATATTGCTAAATTCCATTTATGGACGCCCCTTGGGGGGATTACCAATAAAACATAAAGCTCAACTAACCTTGGAGGCCGTAGGTGTTGCAAAACACCTTCTCCCACTCAATTATTTAAGGCGTGTGATTAAATTCTATAGAATGATTTACCATGTTATCTAGATGCCAATTAGATACCTAAATCATTCAATGCATGTTCATATCAAAAGAGATATATGAGTGGCACTCCTATTCTATATAACATGTTATCATACAATAACAAATATTGTACTATTTACGAAAAATAAATAGCCACAATTTTGGTCCATCCTAGAAAAGCAAGTAAATTACATTTGTTTGGAATACAAAAACTCCTTCTTGGCGAACAAGTCTTCATGTGGCCATCGTCCACTCGTGCACCCCTTGGCTTTCTCCCATGGGCATGCACACACCACAGCACCACAAAGGGCTGCCGTGTGCAGCCCATAACATCCATGGGGCTGCCATGCGCAGCCCATATCACAACTAGCGCAGCTGTGTGCTTAATTGCACGCACGCTTGTTGCTATGGTACGCATGATCCCAAGTTCGTTTCGGTTGCTTCCAATTCTTCACATCTTCAAATCTTCGATGCTTGAACATATTACATCAGTATTTAAACAAATAAAATACTGCAGTTTTTTTTTTTTTTTAAAATAAACTACTGCAGTATTTTTAATACAATATAATGCAGTATTTTAATACAATATTTTTTCTGTAGTATTTTTATTACAATAGCAAAATAAATAAAAAACTTAGCAACTACCAAGAAGGAATTATGGCGATAATAGACCACCCTTCTTGTTACAATTCCGAAACAAAAATATATTGAAATTTTAGTACCAAAATCGAGCAACAACAATTCATATAAAAATAATAACATATATAAATCCATACATTCCAATGTAATTATACATGTGAATACCTAGAGTGCCATCTCTTTCTAAAACATGCATAATCACAATAAAAAGAAATAGATTCACGTACGTATATATTAATTAATCAAAGGGTACAACCATGCTCTGATACCAATTGTAGGGAAAAACGTACGTGCACGCAGCGGAAGCGAGACTAAAATAGGTTTAGTATATTTCAAAAAATTTTCCTTTTTAAAGATGAACCTTAACCCTTTAATTAATTAACATACATTTAAAAGATATTGTACCTTTGTCGCGTGATCCGATTGACGTTGCGTTGATGGTAATTCGCAAGACCTTCCAATCCAATCACGAACGTGAATCACCTAGGAGCGTGGTCTCCCTTCTCTTTGAATTGTGCACCTGAGGATGGATAACAAAAGCTTTTTCTTTATCGTTAGACACAATAAGTTCCAAGAGACTACAAAGAATGTTCCGGTCACTTTTGAATTCACAATCGTTAGATCGAAACTCGTGTGAACCTTATTCGAAATTGTGCACAAGACCTTTTGATGTAAAAGTTACTAGTGCACTATCGAAATAAGAACAATCTTTTCTCTCTTTTCCTCTTGACCGAAATTATCACACTATTGTCTAGAGTTGGATTTTATTTTTCTCAAGCAAAAGAAAAATAACTCTCAATCAAGCATTAGGGTTAGCCTAATTCATCTTGCCCAAAAAATATATATATATCAACGAATTCATACTCAATATATTATATATATATATATGTCTAATTCCTTGCTAAATATATTATATATATCTAGTGCAAAAACGTTGCACAATATATTATATATTTCTAGTGCGATGACTTTGCACAATATATTATCTATGTAGTGCACAAATTCTACACTTGACATATATCGTAATATATATATATAAATTCTTCTTGTCATATAAATTTTAGGGTGACCGAAATCTTCCACCAAATAGGATTTTGTCTTTTGACCTAAATCTTAACCCTAGGTAGATTTCTTTAGAATTCCAAACCCTAATCTAACTCTTTAGTGTATTTGTGACTATATAAAAGACTTCCTTATTTGACTAGATAAATAAATCTCTTATTTATCTACTTACCAAATAAAGTCTTTTATTTTAATTATACTACCACAATAGTATACTACTAAGAAACATATTTCCTAATCAGAAAAAGATTTTGATTCTTAATTAAATAATTAATCAATCAATCAATTAATTCCCATTTAATTAAATAATAAAATAAAATAATATTTTAGACTAATTATTTAGCCTTGCCACCCATATACACATATAGACGGTGACTTCAGACCTTCGGGACGGCTGGAATAGTCTCGTTGCATGAACCCGCCGTTAATAACTTGGCGAGTTTTGACCCTCTGGATGGCGGCTTATGTCTCGCCATTTTCCGGCGACTTTGTGCCGCGGCTTCGTGCTGCGGGCTCTGTCCCGCCACATCTTCATCTCATGGTTTTGCTCCTCTTTTGACAATTTTGATGCAACACCTTCCTTAAGGGTCATATTACCTGGACTTAACAAAAACACATGTTATGCACACAAAAGTGCTCGAATGCGAACACAAAAGGTAAGAAAAATGGGCGCTAAATGTAAACATTCATAGCGCGATCAGACTCCCAAACCTATCTTTTGCTCGTCCTCGAGCAAAACAAAGAAAGAAAGAACAACCTGCTACATAAATGGTAACAATTAACTAATCCATTTTCGTAGGAAACATGATGGCACTTAGCACGTGCCACAAGCCTTTTAAACCTCTAGGTGCCCCTAGTAGGAGGAGTGTAGTCTCCTGAGGGTTTACCAGATACGATACCATCAAACGTAACTCTGTAATCTACTACTGAGAAGTTAACTTGTATATACAAACAAAACTTCATGCAAGCTCAACATTCTCAATCAGGACTAATAAAATTTCATATAGTCATAACAACACACAATACTTGTATGCCAATACTTGGGATGTTTTTGGTCTAAGAATTAGTAATCTATCTGCCTAGGGTGAATTTGCCTTGACTTCTATTTCTCACAGATCCATCTCTTTCTTCTCTTAGAGTCTTAGGTTACTCTCATCAACCACATGCGAATCTGAGTGAAGTAATGAAAATTCGAATATAACGCATGTGAATAAATACAATAACGCACTTTTGTAGTGTCAGGTCTTATGAATGAATTAATAACCATGAACGTGGAGAGAACATGTTTGACTCGTATTCCCAAGCTAGACTTCTCACAGATCCACTAGGGCTTTCCTTGGTTGTATTGGGGCCATGGGTGATTGTAATGAGTGGAATGAATTTGATGGAATCTTAAAGGGTTGATAAACTTTCCAATCATATTTTACTAGCTCATTACTCATCTGTCTACAAGCGTCTAGACTAAGATTAACAATTTGATGATGTGCTAATTGGTACTCATTACGAGTATTCAATCAATTAGGTACTATGGCTTTAAGTGTTTATTTTTACACCTTTACAATGTAGCCTCTCTATTGCACATTTTTCTATCATCGCCTGAGTACACGCTATTTACAGATTTGAGCTATCTACTTGCATTTTCACTAATGCAAACTATGATTAACAACTAAAGATTTCATGTGAATGATGTGTATGGGTATGAGGTGATGAAATGAATGGTTTGTGTTTGGCCTCAAATTTGGCAATTGGAGCACACATTCATAAGGACAGTGTTTGGGTAATGGAGTTGAACACACATGCCTAGGATCATCTCTATCAGACTTTCTAACAAGGGAATACAAGTTGCACAAGCAGTCCACAATATTTCCTGTTCAATGGCAATCAATACTAGTGCATATGAATGAGATCTCAATGCATCCTATATTTGAATAGTGCTTTTTATGAGTAGAAGTGGATTATACCCTCTCAATTGATGGTAACAGCTCAATGCCTCACATGGGTAGTCTCCACAATTCCCCTAGGAACAATAGTCTAAAGTTCCTTTACCTAAACATCCAAAAATTGGCACTGTACAAGTATATTTATAGTGGTGCAACAGCTTAAATGGCATGTATATTAGTCAAAACTTAGATTCCAAGCAAGTATGAATGCTTCCATTGGTATATATAAGTAACAACTCACAAAACCAATTTTTTAAAATTGTTACAGAGATTTGAAAAAGTTTTCCAACAAGTCTCCTAATACATATATACCACATAATATAAACATATGTTATAAAAATACTACAAAAATTGCACCACACCCCCAAACCTAAACCAAACATTGCCCTCAATGTCTTTACGGACACGGTTAGTTAGAGTTTAGATATAGCAACAAGAAAATCAACAATAACTAACTAATTAATCACGCAATTATATCTAATTAACTATAAGTGAACAAGCAAACATATATACATACTAAAATATGTAAACGACAATTAGGTAAGGAATTTGTACCTGGGTGGGGTGCCTCCCACCAAGCGCGAGATTTTCCGTCTAGGAAAGACGCATGAGAGCTCTACGGCTCTTTAAGTGCTATCTGTTCCAATATCCTGACTTCATCCGCTCCTTGCAAATATGGCTTCACTCGATGCCCATTTACCTTGAATGTATCTCCATTTCTCTCATTCAGTAGCTCGACTGCTCCATATGGGAATATTTAAAGTATCTTATACGGCCCATACCATCTCGATCTGAGCTTTCCTGGAAACAGTTTCAACCTAGTGTTAAACAGGAGGACCAACATACCCAGGCACAAATCTTTGAGGACTATGCTCTTATCATGCATTCTCTTGGTCTTTTCTCTGTACATCTTGGCATTTTCATATGCTTCATCTCGAAGTTCTTGGAGCTCATTCAGTTGGAGTTTACGTTCTTCCCCTGCCGCATCCATGTCAAAGTTCAGCTTCTGGAGTGCCCAGTAAGCATTGTGCTCTAATTCCACTGGCAGGTGGCAAGCTTTTCCAAAAATCAAATGGTAGGGTGTCATCCCAATAGGAGTTTTGAAAGCAGTTTTGTAGGCCCACAATGCGTCATTTAACTTGAATGACCAACCTTTCCTACTTGTGTTCACAGTCTTTTCAAGGATTTGCTTGATGTGTCTGTTACTGACTTCTACTTGACCGGAGGTCTGAGGATGATAGGGGGTTGCAACCTTATGATTCACACTATATTTCTTCAAAAGTGTGGCAAATACCTTGTTGCAAAAGTGACTACCCCCATCACTTATGATGGCACGCGGAGTCCCGAACCTGGAGAAAATCATGCCCCTTACAAACTTCATAACTACCTTACTGTCATTGGTCTTTGTGGCTATGGCTTCAATCCATTTAGAAATGTAATCCACGGCTACCAGAATGTAGCTGTATCCGTCTAATGGTGGGAATGGTCCTATGAAATCTATTCCCCAGACATCAAAAATCTCCATTACCATTTGGCCTGACTGTGGCATCTCATTCCTCTTTCCAATGTTTCCTGTTCTCTGACATCGGTTACACCATAAACAGAAGTGGTAAGCATCATTGAACAATGTTGTCCAATAGAACCCTGAGTGAAGAACCTTCATTACTGTCTTTCGAGAAATGTAGTGGCCCCCGCATTGAAGTTCATGGCAGAACTTCAGGATATCTAACTGTTCACCCTCTGGTATACATCATCTAATGATCTGGTCCGCCCCATGTTTGAACAAGTATGGGTCGTTCCAAAAGTACTGTCTGGCATTGAAAACAAATCTTTTTCTTCCTTGACTTGTCATGCTTGCTGGCAAAATCTTGTTTGTGAGGTAATTGACTATATCAGCATACCATGGCTCTGTGTCGCTTAATTTCAAAAGCTGCTCATCCAGAAAACTGTCTCTCAGTGGAAGCATGTCCTCTTCTACATATGATTCTAACATTAGCCTACTCAAGTGGTCTGCTACCACGTTCTCACTCCCTTTCTTGTCTTTGATCTCTAGATCGAATTCTTGTAACAGAAGAATCCATCGAATAAGTCTAGGCTTGGCATCCTTCTGCTGGAGGAGATATCGGAGTGTTGAGTGATCAATGAACACAATTACTTTTGCCCCAATTAGATATGATCTAAATTTTTCCAGTGCAAAAATAACTGCTAGCAACTCCTTTTCTGTAGTAGAGTAGTTTATCTGTGCGTCATTCAGGGTCCTTGAAGCATAATATATAGCATGTGGAATTTTGTCAACCCTCTGACCTAGTACTGCTCCAACAGCATAGTCAGAAGCATCACATATCAGCTCGAAAGGCAAATTCCAATCAAGTGGCCTCATTATGGGAGCTGTGGTCAACAATTCCTTGAGCTCCTTAAATGCTGCCATACACTTCTTATCAAAATTGAACTCGATCTCTTTTTGAAGCAGTCGACACAGGGGTCTGGAAATCTTCAAAAAGTCCTTGATAAACCTTCGATAAAACCCTGCATGTCCCAAGAATGCTCTAATTTCTCTAACTGATCTTGGAAACTGTAAACTCTTCATAACGTCAATTTTTGCCTTATCTACTTCAATGCCTCTACCCGAGATAATGTGCCATAGCACAATTCCTTCCTTCACCATGAAATGACTTTTTTCCCAATTCAACACTAGATGAGCTTGCTTACATCTTGCTAGCACTGAAGATAGGTTTCTCAAACAGTCACCAAAAGAATTTCCCATTACAGAGAAATCGTCCATGAAAATCTCTATTATGCCTTCCACCATGTTTGAAAATATGGATGTTATGCACCTCTGAAATGTACCTAGAGCATTACATAGCCCAAATGGCATCTGTCGGTAGGCGAATGTACCGAAAGGACATGTGAATGTGGTTTTCTCTTGATCTTTTGGAGCGATAGCAATCTGATTGTACCCAGAATATCCGTCCAAAAAACAGTAATGACTGTGACCTGCCAGACGTTCCAACATCTGAACAATGAATGGCAGAGGGAAATGATCCTTCTTAGTAGCTATATTAAGCTTCCTGTAATCGATGCATACTCGCCAACCTGTCTGAACCCTTTGTGGTACCAACTCATTGTCTTCATTTTGCACCACAGTCAACCCAGACTTCTTTGGCACTACATGAATAGGACTAACCCACTTGCTGTCGGAAATAGGGTAAATGATCCCATTTTCGAGGATTTCCTTCTTGACTACCTCCTTTATGATTGGATTAAGCCTTTGCTGCCCATCGATAGTCGGCTTGGACCCCTTTTCAAGAAAATTTTTATGCATGCACGTGGTGGGGCTAATTCCTTCAAGTCATCCAACAACCATCCTATTGCCTCTCTGTAGTATCTCAACACATTGATCAATTATTTCTCTTCCTCTGGTTGCAAGTCCGACGCAATGATCACCGGAAGTGTCTCATTTTCCCAAGGAATGCATATTTCAAGGTAAATGGTAGTAGCTTGAGTTCTAAGATAGGTGGGGGAGTCGTGTTTGGCTGCTCATCCTTTAGAATGTGCTCCCCGGTCTCCTCATCTTCTACTGTGGTACTGGCCCATACTAACATTTCTACTCAGTCAGTTTCTTGACCATCTTCTATTTCGTAGTCTTTTGAAGCCATAGAGTCACGGATATTCTTTTCAGAGAATTCGGTCACTAACACATCTTCAATGACATTTTCCATTTCCTAGAGTGAACAATGATATACTATATAGAACTAATGGAACAGTGAATTCTAATACTACCTAAGATGCCTTAATTATCCCTAGTATTTCCTAATATTTAAGTTATTTACCGAAATTATGTGTGTGTGTGTAAGTAAACCAGATGCGCATGAACACGTTATTTAACTATCAAAATCACAAGTTAGATCACATATCATTGAATTCATCTTAATTCTGACCGACCTATCATCCTAGCATGCACATGTCTATAGGTATTTTCTAATGATTTCTTCCTTTTATTCCTCAAAATTTTAACAGCCTAACATCACCATATAATCAAGAGAGAATAAGAAAGGAGAGATGACTTGCAAGCCAAGCCAAGAATTTGGATCTAAAAAGTACCTTGGTGGAGGATCAAGATGCACAAAGATGTTGAAGTGAGAGTTCAAGTTGAAAAGTAAAAATACCAACCCAAAAGATTGCACTTTTACCCTTAAAAACCAACTCTGAAGGAAACGGCGGGTTTGTTCAGCGAGTTTAATCCCGCCGCACTAGCTCGCCACACATAGCACCCTTCTCATTTGGCAACCCGCCGCGGTTTTGTTCTTTCTGGAAGGCGGCTTATGTCCCACCTGGTTAAGGTCGCTGAGATGTTCCAATTTCCTTCGGCGAGCTTGTCTCTTCTGGACGGCGGGATTTGTCCAGCCACACGAATCCGCGGACAGAGATATTATAATCACCGCGGGTTCGTCTTTTTTGGATGGCAGGATTTTTCCTGCCCGGACTGAGCTCCCAGCAATCCAACCCTAAATCCTTGGCTCCCTTTTCTCAAATTCGAAATGTTGCCCTGCACAATTCACTTCACACAACATATATACAATCCTAGCTCAATGCTTGGAAAAATTACACACATAATAGGCATAATTACTCGTTGGAAACTAAGGTTGTGGCCAAATGACCCCAATCCTAGTTATTTATTCTTAATTAATAATTACAAACAAAAGAAGTAAAACATTGCATTTCGACCCTAATCTTCGGGTCATCCACCTGCACACACACAAAATTCGTTAAACCGCTCACATATTTAAATGTGAACGTGACGTGCTCGTGCTTCCAAACTCATAACAAGGTGCAGTAGGTTGACGTAACAAGCTAAAGGACATGTGTGCCTTAGGGAGCCACATTTTCAAATCAGGTTTGAAGTTCACTTGATGTGGGGAAGATTCCTTGTATGTGTCCTTTCGAACCCATATTTGCCTTTGTCTCCCCACGAGCCTCCTAGGCAACACATTCCTAGTTGTACAGAACTCGTGGTATCTCATGCAGTTAGGCCTTTTGTGCCCTTGAGTTCCACAATAGTAACAAGTTGGAGAGTAGAAATTACCTCCATGGTTGTCAACTCTTGTTGTGGTCATGATGTTTTGGATGGAACGTTTCCTTGCCGGACAAGTTGTGTTCAAATCATCCACCATATCCCGTACCTCTAATTCCTTCATTAGACCGAAGATCCTATCTTGCATCTTTTACGTAGAGGAAGTATAGGCTTCCTTCAAATCAGATATGAGTTTCATCACTTCCGCAAGATATCCCATATGTTCCTCATTTTCTTTATCTAGCTACTCAATTCTTATTAACAACTTCTTGTTGTGGTCGAGCAATTCTTCCTTATTCCTGATCTCTGAATCATTCGAAATCTTCTCCTCTTCTTCCAATGTCCTCAAAAACTCTTCTATGCTGTCAGACTCATGATAATCTTGACTAGGTGGACTTTTTTCCTCATTTCTGGGTTCCTTCTTGGTCAAAGGTTGAGCTCCGAACATATCAAACTCAACTATGTCATCCAAGACACTTAAAGTGAGTTTCCCTCCATGAACATCCACAACTGCTCGTGAAGTTACCATAAACGGCCTTCCCAACAACACGGGTTGTGAATTTCCATTCTCATCTCTATCATCTACATCCAACACTACAAAATCAGTGGGAATGAGCAATCGATCCACTTTAATGATCACATTCTCTACTACTCCTCTAGGGTTTCTAGATGATTGATCTGCAAGACGCAAACTAATAGAAGTTGGCTTGAGTTCACTCAATCCTAGCCTCTCATACACAGAGTATGGCATCATATTGATGCTGGCTCCTAGATCAAGCATAGCTTTTTCTGCTGAAGAGTCTCCCACAGTGATACTTAACTCAAAACTCCCCAGGTCTTGTTCCTTGGTGGTATACCCACTCCTAGAACTGGTAATGGCATGGGCCTGCTCATGCATTGAGGCTTTCCCGCTGTCTTGCTGTCCATTAGCCTCCATCATTTGTCCCAACTGAATAGATAACTTTTTCAGTGATGCCTCTATTCCCATAATTCTTTGGTCCATTTCCTGTTGATAAGACGGTGGAGGATTATGATTGTTCCACTGGCTTGAACCCCCAACACCCTGCTGGCCCTGATACTGACTACGGGGATTGTTTCCACCCCATGATTGATTCTGGTCATACCTTGGTTGCTGATAGGCACTATTATTGTTTCTCTGCTTGCCTTGATTCCACTGGTACATCGCTTGAGCTTCTGCCTCAGAATAAACCTCTCTGTGGGAGGTGCACAAATCTGCTCCATGTCCAATCACGCCACATGCTTGGCATACCTTGCCCTGGCTGTTCTGTTGCCCCTGCTGATTTACCATCATTTCCCTAACACTGTTATTCAAACTCTCCATCTGCATTGCTAATTGTGCAGTTCCACTAGGGCTTCCTTTTGTGCTTCTTTGTTGAGAATTCTATCCCAACATTTCATACTTGTTGAACATATAATCAGTGGTACATTCCCTCATCGCTCTACCACAAGCATTGTCGACGATAGCCTGTGTGAGTCCAGTAAGACCATCATAAAAATATTGCACCTGTGACTGAAGTGTGAAATCATGGTATGGGCATTGAGCTAACAATAGCTTGAACGTCTCCCACGATTCATGGAATGCTTCTCCTTCCTCCTCTTGGAAGTTTGCAATCCTTCCCTTTATTTCTTTGGTTTTCCAGGACGAAAAGAATTTGGAGAAGAATTTCTGCTCCACCTCGGCCCATGTGGTCAGTGTATCAGCTGGCAAAGCCATTAGCCATTTCTTGGCATTGTCCTTCAAACAGTATGAGAAGCAACGCATCCTGAGTAAATCCTCTGTTAACCGGCCCAATGGTATCGTGGTGATAGCATTGTAATATGCTTTCATAAACTGGAGTGCGTCTTCATTAGGTTTCCCATAGTAGGATGGCAAGATGTTATAGTGCAAGTTCTTCAGCTCATAGTCCCACTGAGTGGCGTTGAATGTTATAGCTGAAGGATGTGCCCCCACAGTGGGCAATAAGAATTCCTTCATGCAGCGTACGTCCTCCATTGAGTTTAATGTAAGGACTCTGCACACAGTTTCAAGAAAAGTAACGAAGGTCAATGTGAAAAAAGATAAACGTTATGCTAATGTACAACTAAAAGTATAACAATTCTAAAATTTTTCTAAAATGATACTCCTAAACCTAGCTAAGCACGCTACAAGAGAAACCTCCCCGGCAGCGGCGCCAAAAAGTTGACACGTTCTAACCGGGTCTCTAATTACACTATAATCTGATCTAAATTACCACGGTTATATTACTGAACGTGTGAGTATTTCACCCTTTGCAATAGTACAAGTTGTTAGACTAGTATAGTGTACAAAGTAAGGGTATCGATCCACAGGGAAATCAATTGAACGGTCTAAGCTAGAATTAGTGAATTTTTACTGAATTAACTTAATGTGATATTAAATTATTACAATTAAAAGCTAAGATGCTCGGGAATGTATGAATGTAGTAATGATGCACCACAAATAACCACTTTCATGAAATAAAGATCACATCACTAGTGTAGTTCCATTTATACAATTGGCTCACTCAACCATTCACCTAATATATCATCTAAGGTTTAGATTAATCATTAGTGAAGGTAAGTTGTGGAACTGAGATTGATAAAATGTATTCTTAAGATATTATTATGATCCACACACTCTAATCAAACAGTAGTATATGAACATACACCATTCAAACATCATGAATTTAGTATTTCATCACTCCAAGGTAATCAATTCATGCTTCCAAGGTTATTAGATACATGGCATGATTTTGTCAAGTTTAAGCATGCATACACAAGTGATTAACATAAGAAAAGTGGTAACAAGTGATTACATCAATACTTTCATAAATTCCCCAACAAAAGTGGGTTAGTTACACATGATCATTGAGTATAGCATAAGAATGAAGAAAATGAAGAAATACTACCCTTGAAGTCTTGATCGGTTCAAAGGCCAAACCTCTCCTTTCC